>CM018575.1:12962500-13587500 GCA_009078335.1 Salix brachista
AGCTGCTCAAATATGTCGCCAAGCAGGTTTGGTAAAGCGATTGGAGAAGTCTGACGACCTTCTTGAGGTAACATCCACACTTTATTGCACAGTTATAATTAGACTTGCAACCCTGTTCCTGCCAAGTGAAGTAACTGTTATATGCAGAGTTGAATAATGTTCCTGTTTAATGGAGCCTTGGGGTATTCTTTTGAGACATTGTAAGAAATAAAACATTTTTTCAAATGGAGATAGTAGCTTCATCAGAAGAATTTAAAGTAAATTTGTACTGCAATTATATCACCCTTCAAATGAAAAGCTCTTTTGTTGTTGAGTTATCAATATTAGTAGAACTTCTTGATTATTAAGTGCTGAATCAAATTGCATGTGCAGTAGTTAGGCATCACTGGTGTTTTTACTTCAATTCCCTAGTTTCTTTTATGTTGAAATAGGAGCTTGCTGTTACTTGCGTGGTTGTTTGGTTGACATTTCTTTCTCAGTTCTTTTTAACTAATGTTTGTAATTAGGTTACTAACTTGCTATGTGAACTTTCAGGGTGGGGAGGAGGACAATTTTGCCATTGTATTTGCAGCTATGGGTGTAAACATGGAAACTGCACAATTTTTCAAACGTGATTTTGAGGAAAATGGGTCAATGGAAAGAGTGACCCTCTTTCTAAACTTGGTAAAGTCCTGCTTTGACATTTGAACCTTGTTTTTGTTATTCTTGAACAAGTATTTTTTTGTGACTGGTGGTTGTAATTTATCATCTTATACTGTTCATGAACTCTTTCTGAAATTTGATTCTCTTAATGTGCCATGCAGGCAAACGATCCTACAATTGAACGTATTATCACACCTCGTATTGCTCTTACAACTGCAGAATATTTGGCGTATGAATGTGGGAAGCATGTTCTTGTCATATTAACAGATATGAGTTCTTATGCTGATGCTCTTCGTGAGGTGAGTTAAAAGCTACATTTGTGAGAATGTGCCTTACTAAGTTTGTACATGCATTACAAGCATTTACTTGCATGCATGAATATCTATTGTTATATTTTTTTTAGGTTCTATTGCTCAATATATCTAGCTTGTTTCCGGAGTATTAAACAGTCAGCTGTTCAGTTTGTTTGAAATTCAGACAGTTACCAGTTTAAATAATAATTTTACCAGGTACATTATGAGATATTCAAGTTTCATTTTACTGTGTTTGTGTGGCAAAAACTATTGATTGCCATTCCAGGTGTCTGCTGCCCGAGAAGAAGTACCTGGAAGGCGTGGTTATCCTGGATATATGTACACTGATTTGGCAACAATATATGAGCGTGCTGGTCGTATTGAAGGGAGAACAGGCTCCATCACCCAAATTCCAATTTTAACTATGCCAAATGATGGTAATGTATTCTCAGACCACACTGAATATCCCATATTTCTTTCCTTGAACAAGAGCACTTTCCTTAACTTGATTTTCTTATTTTACCAGATATAACTCATCCCACCCCTGATCTTACGGGATACATCACGGAGGGACAGATTTATATTGACAGGCAGCTACAGAATAGACAGGTAGGCTCATAGGACACATGATCGATTGTTCTCTTAGCTGTCTGACAACATGTCATGGGTCCTAGGTAACTTAGATTTCTTTTTGTAGGAGCTATTGATTGAATGCTGACCCATTTTGATTGACAGATTTATCCTCCTATCAATGTCCTCCCATCTCTGTCTCGTCTCATGAAGGTAAGGATGAATCTTCTCTGAATTCTCAATACATCAAGGATTGAAATTCTACATGGTTTGTAACTGATTGAGGTACGAGGCATATTCTAAATTGTCATTGATTGCCATTGTAGAGTGCCATTGGCGAGGGAATGACTCGCAAGGACCATTCTGATGTGTCCAACCAGGTCTGAGTTGTTAACCATTGTTGCTCAGTTTTTAGTTTACTTTCCCATTTTAAGTTGTCTGGCCTTTGATTTTATTCAAAAACTACTTTATCTCCCAGCTGTATGCAAACTATGCTATTGGGAAGGATGTTCAGGCCATGAAAGCAGTGGTTGGAGAAGAAGCTCTTTCTTCTGAAGATCTGGTCATTACTCTCCCCTGTTCTCACACAGTTTTGTTGCTTTGTTTATAATTATTTGATTTAAGGTAACTAACATGTGCTCTCTTCAATAAACAGCTATATTTGGAGTTCTTGGACAAATTTGAGAGGAAATTCGTCGCGCAAGGAGCTTATGACACCCGCAACATCTTCCAGTCACTTGATTTGGCATGGACTCTGCTCCGCATCTTTCCCCGCGAGCTACTCCACCGTATACCTGCTAAGACCCTTGATCAGTTCTACAGCCGAGATGCAGCCATTTGAGAAAAGAAGTGTTTGTAAGTCTTTGATTATTTCTTTTCGATGAGCTATAAGAAGTTGATTTGCCAGTTGATCTGTCCAAAGTTCCTTTTCTTCAAAAATAATAAGGTAGCGAGCCCATTTGGGTCACGAATTTCAAGGTTTCCGGCTCGTCAAAAGACAAGAAAAAATTAAAAAAAAAAAAATCGAGGACTGTGCACCTTGTAATTTATTTACTAGCTGGTGACAACCGTTCCCCTGTCGTGGGACTTATAGTAAAGTGAGGGCCTGGCCTTATGTGATGCTTGCTGTTTTGTCTTTTTTATTTTGTAAGCCTATCTTTCTGGATTATTTGTTCTTAGGAAATCAAGTGTTTTATTTATTTTAACATATTTTTATTTTCAAACAAAACTCGGAGAGCCAATAATTTCATGCTTCCATGATGCCTCTTTCCTGGTTCAGCAGCATCTTATGGTCAATGTTACAATTAACAAAGTTCAATGTTCTTAATTTGGGATTTACCCATCTGGCGGCAAGACGGAGTTGTTCAAGCAACGTTTTCTTAATTTATTAGTCATGTCAAGTTTTCTAATACACTATGTGCCCTTGCAAAGTCATTGAACGGACAAGCCTTGGAAGCGAGCATGGGCATCTGCTTTCACTTTTCTGCTCGTTCAATGGCAAAGCTTTCTCACGATTGTTTGCTACACGTCGCGTGCTCAACCCTCTTGACAAATAGCCATGCCGCTCGCAGTCTCGAATCCAGGCCATGCGTGATCCTACCCGTCTGTGCAAATCACACAATGGGCCCATGAAAGCAATCCAAGCGCGCGTGCTTTCACCGACAGGAATGGCCCGTTAGACTCTTTAGGATCGTAATCAATCATGGTATAAACAAAAGGAACAGCAACTCGTGCACGGCTAGAGCTTTAGCTTATTTGGCATTTGTTTTTAAAAAAAATTGAAATTTTTTTATTTTATTTTTTACTTTAAATTTAAAAAAAATAGTATTTTTAAATTATTTTTATGTACTATATCAAAATTAATTTTTAAAAAATAAAAAAATAATTTTAATATATTTCTAAACAAAAACTATTTTCAAAAACAAACTTAATCAGACAAACCAGCACTTAAAAGCTGAAAGGGAAAATGCCAAGGGAGCCATCGGCAAGGGATCACTGGTCTAAAAGAGAGACTTAAAAAGGGACAGCGTAAAGAAATCCAAGGGCAGGGTACCGCTCGAAAATAATGTCCTTGATTTGGAGAAGTGTATTAAAAGAAGTTGGCAGGACACAAACCACGAACAAAACAGCCAATCTTTCAAAAGATGTTTGGCTTTTTTTTCAGAATGATATGAGAAGGTAATCATATTTCTAAAATCCCACAGAATACAAAAATTAAGCACCCGGCATTTCCTTCTCTTCCGCAGATATTGTACAGAACTGGGCTAGGCAATTGGTGTTCTTTCTCTAATAATGTATCAGGGGCTAATTAATGTTAAAAGTGGACAGATGGATTAACTTCAGCCTGCTTTTGATGCTCTTACTACTTTTGGCAGCGCAACTGAGTTGAGATCCCCAGGATAAGGAGTCCACAAGCCTAACCCACCTCTGCTCTCCTTCATACTGCTACCGTTCCCCTTAAATTCGCTTAAACTTTTTACCCACTCTACTTTGGACGAATGCTCTCGGGTGTGTGGATGCAGCACAAACAGTGAGTTGTACTCGCAATTTGGAAACATAAAGAACCTGAATGCTCCTCCTAGTCTGTACACAACATAGCCAAAACTCAGCTGGTCTCTTGGTGTGAAGAGATTGACCTCGTTAAACCACAAGCAGCTAAACAGGTTACTCATTGCTGTATGTTCCCGAATGATAATAGCTCCCTCTGGCACATCTGCAATTACCGACATCGATAAAAAGACAGGAAAAAAATATGATGGAAGTCACTATGATTATCACTTTTGCAGTCCTCGTCTTTGCCCTCATATGAGCAAATTTCACCCCAGAAAACTCAAAGATGCAACAAAATAAAGGATTAAGGAAGTTGTGGTTTCTCTTCTTACCGCTAACACTACTTTTCTTTGGACTCCAGGACTCCATTCCCTCATAGTAATATATTTTCATATGGAGATCGATGAGGGGTCGGGCATAACGTTTCCTCCGCTTATTTGCATCAGCCTCCTCATATATGCTACGATGATGTTTGTGCTGAGCAATGGCAAACGTATTCTTCCCACGCCATAAGTATCTGCAGATCAAAGGCCATTCAAATTGCCTGTTACTGATTCCTTTTATATTCACGGACAAAAACATCTGCATGGGCGTGTGTAGCAATGATAGTGGAGAAACAAAGGGATTATAGTCACGCCCATAACCCTCGTCAGCAAGAGTTTATCTTAAAGGGTTATTTAACAGAACATATATTTCACTCATGTTGAAAGATAGCAATATAGCAAAAGAAAGGCTAGCCTTCAAGTTTTAAGTTCATTTACTTTTCATCTCCACCATTGCAATTAAAATGACAGGACTAAAAGACATGCCCTGTTAATTAACCATGCAGGGAAGTACCTTTCTAGAATTTGTAATGGATCAACAAGCAACTCCATTTTACCATCAATCCAGATGCTGTACTGTGCTTGAGGAAATAATCTGTGGGTTAAGATCTTGGGAACTTTCCCATTCCTCCTAGGCTCATCATAAGGTGAATGCTTCAGTAGAATAAGACGCCAGATACCAACCCATTGTCCCCTGTTATGGTCCTCCCTGACAGTAACGTTTGCCTTTATGAAATCAAGAGAGATCTCATCCACCACCATGAGAAAACAAAAGAGTTTCTTAGAACGGTCGCTTATATTTGAAGGTTGGTGAGGTACATCATATCCATCGAAAATCCCAGATGCAACCACAAACCTACAGTTCTTTACATATTCAATATCTACAAGATCCATGTCTGCACCACCATTATGCATAAATCCACAATGCACCTGAAACGCAGATCGCACATTTAAAAATAAGAAACAAAATTATATTCACTGAAGGACAGCTATAAGTCACAGAAAATTTCAACTTCCAGACTTCCACTAATTGTGAAAAGGTGATTCACATAAAATCCAAAAACATCCAATTCCCTCCATCATTATTTAATAGAAATAAATGACCTCGAAGATTAATTTGCAAATAAACTAAAAAAAAAAAAGACTTTACAGTGAGTGTTTATGAATGTACCTTCATGGAAGAACTTAAATTAAAACTCTTCTCTCTTTGTTTCCAGCTTTGATGTCCTCCAAATAATTGGGATGACTGAGACCCATCCTTCAAAGGCTCATCCTCCATAACATAGGAAATGTTTTTAACAATTTGGTCATGAGTTCTTCCCTCGGGAATAACTATTCTTTCAGGGTTACCGACGACAGGGATCGGACAACCTAAAGATTCAGAGGCGAGTAGTATAAATTATAACAACCACATAGCAATCAAAACTTCAAGGAACAGATGTTACTATAACTCTTACGATGTTGCTCCGGCACAAATCCCCACGTGTTTAAAAAGTTATATACCTTGCTTTCTTTATTACAGATAACTGCATGCCAAACACAACCATCATATCAAATCACATAACACGAATTTGTATAACGCAAATACCAGGATTGCATCATCACAAACAGTTAGCAGAAATGGCACAGATATCCCATGCCATCCTTGAACAAGATGCCACTCCTAAAATGAGAAACTTTGCATCCACACCAATTTCTTGAGTTTCCCAGATTGTTAGAATCCAAGAAAAAACAAGTAACCTTATAACCAACCTCATATAAGCGCCCGAATCACAAAAAGTAAATACACAAACAAATGAGTAGCAGGATTTAAAAATGTTGGTAAAACATTTACCCGAAAAGAATACAGAAGAAGACTGGCAAGACCAAACATGAAATGATAAGACAGCAAGAATGAGTAACATCCAAAGAATGCCGGCGACAAGAACCAACCGAACAAATCCTCTTTTCCAAATTATCTTCATAGGATAATCACTCGGCCACTTCCCAGAACTAAAAGAACCTCCACCACCTTCAACATCTGTTTCACCATAACAGCACCATCAGACTTGACTGAAACAAAAACACAAAACCCACCTGCCCATTACTGCCAAAATCACAAAAAACACAAACCCATGTGATTAAATAATGATTACCTTTAGAATTATTTGATGGTGTTTGATTATTATTGAAGTCGCTACGGTAGTCTCCACCTCTTCGGTTCAACAGTAAGGAAACGGGCCGTTGCACATCACTCTCCATAAGATTATTATTAATATTCACTGAATTGATCCATCTTTCTTCAAGAAAATGAGTTCCAAAACCTTGACAAAAATCTTGAAATTAATATAAAGATTACAATTAAATTACAATGACTGGCAGATCTGGGAAGTTAAATGTTTCGTCTTTTTTCCTTTCTTTTTCTTGTAGAAAGCTGCTTGTAGCTTGCAATGGGCTGGGTTTCTCGATTTGTAGTGACAGATGGCCTAAATATTATGACTTGGACCTATTTTCCTCCATCCTTGGAGTTTGGGCCTGTGGTTCAGGTGGTACCCACTTGATCCAATGGTGCTAGATGGCTCAGATTAGTCAAGATTTATGGTCGGTCTGGATTGCTCCATCAAATTCTTAACATCTCAATTGATAAACAAACCGGTAGGCCATGCATGTTTCTTTAAGAGACGTATTCTTTACGGAAATATATTTTTCGTATTAATATATGCTTTGTAAGTGATAAAATAATAATAATAATAATATAAAAAAAAAACAGATTGGTGATAGAATAGTGATAATATATGGCGATGATAAAATTATAATGGTAAAGAAATATTTTTTTTATAAATTAACTAATTATAAAATATTTTTCGTATTAATATATGCTTTGTAAGTGATAAAATAATAATAATATAAAAAATTTGATGATAGAATAGTAATAATTTATGGTGATGATAATATGATAATGGTAGAGAAAATATTTTTTTATAAATTAACACATAAAAGAATACTACATCGATTGATTTTAAATATTTTATGAAAAACAAAAAAAGGTAAAATATTTTTCATAAGTTAGTTCACAACTAAGTATTTGTTTGGAAGTGTAGTTAAAATTGTTTTTGAAAAAAAGAATATGATGATGATAAAATTATAATGATAAAGAAAATATTTTTTTTATAAATTAACTAATTAAATATTTTTCATATTAATATATGCTTTGTAAGTGATAAAATAATAATAATAATATAAAACAAATAGATTGATGATAGAATAATAATAACGAGGTGACTTGCCCTTTCCATCTCATAATAATATGAAGCAAAAGCAACTTGCTCCCTCTTGCATTCAAGATGAGAGACCATCTTGTTAAATGTAATATTTAATGTATTTTATTATTAACTTTTATGGTTTTTATTCTCTTGATTTTCTTTAGATTATGGAATTTATAAACTTTATTAATTCAGCACTTGTTATATAGATTTTTCTCTTATTTGTATCTTATAAGAAAATTCAAACAACAAAAAATAAAAATAAATTGGTATTTCTGCTAGTATTGAGTTACAGCTATATCATTTTTCTTTTCATTTTTTTCTTTTGTATTTCTACTATTATTCCTAATAAATTTGGTATCAGAACAATTGGTTTCTTCAATGCCTTTTTCTTCTAGCCTTTCTATTTTTTTCTATACAACTACACAGATTTCTATCTTCTATGGATAACATTAACACTATTTGGAACACTTAAAGCAATCCATCAACCCAACAAAACCTAAAAATGGTCCAAAAACCCAAAATAAAATTGGGTTAAATTTATCCTCCTCAACCTGGATTTGTGTTTTTAGACTATTGAAACTTAAAACACCATCATCAAATCTATTTCATTGCATAGAGCCCGTAGAAACCAAAAAAACTCATTTTGAAGCTCAAAGATAACTTGAACGATAACCTTTTCTCTCAATGTTGAAATTCAACAACTTTTCTCTATGTTTACTTTTTATCTAAAGACTAAAAACTATTAAACATAAAAATTTTATATCAAAAATAATTTTTTAAAATTCAAATAGACCTAAACGGTATAAATTACATTATCTTTAAAAATTTGAATACCTAAATGTATTTTTCATGAAAATCTCGGCACACCATCGATGTTTGATGTCTTTTTATTTTGATCTCTCTTCTTCCAATTTCATTTTTGCCTAAAAATGCAAAATTAATTGACCTTCAATCATGATCAAATCGCCTAAATTAAGAAAAATGAACAATAAATCCATAATGTTTTGTGAGTATAGATGTGAAAAAACAAGTCCTTGAACTTGTTATTATCATGAATAAAACTCCTAAAACCAAGACCATACAAATGTTTCATCACCTAATAATAAGTGGTCTTATAAGTAAAGAAGCATGTACAATTGCACTAAAGAACATCAATGAAGGAAAAGCTATGCATTACCCTTGAGATTTTAATATTGAATAAAAAGAAGAAGAACGTTTTAGATTGTTATCGAACATTCTTATAATGATCCGAGAGTCATATAAAAAAAACACGTGGTAATAACGAATAATTTTGTCATTGAAACTCACCAAATATTCATGGTTCGTTGAAGAAACTAACAAAACAAGCCAAATTATTGTTGTGCGTAAGCCATATATGTTTTAAGAGAATTCATGAACACATTTTAATTTAGTGAGAGTTAACAAAACATATTATGACATCTAAAAAAAGTAGTATTGGTTACATATCCTACATTAAGATTACACAAGAATGACTAAATTACATGTCCATTCATTTGACAAAAGAAATCCCAGATGACTATCATTCTACACATCACTACAAAGTACCTAAAATTAAATTATCATGCGTTATAAATATAACTATATCATAAACTGTATCATTATTAACATAATTAAAGATACATTTTAATCATAATTCATTATTTTTAATCAATCGTATCCTTATGATTTTTATCAAACAATCCTGATAAATTCCATGTTTTGGTCGTCATTGACTTAATGATACCAATATGTTATTCTGTATCGTTTTTTTCCTGGGTATTTAACTATATTACTCATCATTGAGTTTTAACCCTGTCATTGGGTAATTGGTTTTTTCTTGCCCATTTTCAAGCACCAATTCTATCACTGTACGACTAGTTTCTCCACCCATTAGCGAGCACTAGTCCCATTCCAAATAATGTATTCCTCCACCTATTACATCTAACCAATTTTTTTATCGACTACCTAGACATTACCAAGACATTAATATTTTTTATAAAGAATACATGTTCTTACTCAAATTTAAGACTAGTTGTGCAGATCAAACCAAATATATTTAACCATTTTTTTCTCATTACCAATCACTAGTCCTAATCATATCAACAATAACTTTACAAAAACAACGTGTATACGATGAAAATATAATTACTTATGACAATACTAAAATAATGATAAAACTTGTTGTTGTTGTACAACTCATGCAACCCCTCTTGTATCATCATGTTTATCATATTAATTGTTTTCATTTAATATTTATTCCATCCAATATAATCCAAGTTTATTTCTTTCAACTTGATTATCATTTAAAATTCAACCAATAATAAAAATTCATTTCAAATTCCTATTCAAACTATACTTTTGATCCAATTAACAAAAGAAACTTCTTATAACTCATTCATACATTTATAATGTGGTACACTTCAAGTTTTGTTCTCATAACTTTTATCATTAAGTATTATCTTAAGAACATTATTTCTTATTTTAATCATAACTAAAGTCAAATTGACTTGACTTGTAACTATTAAAAAATATGGAGTTATTTTATTAAACCAAATATAAAAAAAAGAGCAATGACTTTGAGCTGTTTTTTTTTTTTTGTAAGAAAGGAATTGTTTTTAATATTTTTATATGTTGGTATAAAAATAAAAAAATTAATATTTAAAAAAAAAACAGTGAAACATTTTTAGCAGCCATCAATCACACCAATTAAGTGAAACAATTCAAAATATTCCCCTTTCTTTAACAATCCGATCCAATCATTAACCCATCGGTACCGAGTGCCCATGCATAACTCTGCCGTGTACCCTATCGCAAAAAAACCCCACCCCAAAGCAGAACTCTCTCCTTCTCTCCCTTTCACAGTAGAAGTAGACTGACTACTTGGAAGCGGCGACCGTATTTCCCTGGAAAAATCCACACAGGAAGAGAGAAGAGGACTCCTCCATTCCCTTCTTCCTAAAATCTCGTTCAGGAATTGGAGCAATGGAGGCACCACCGGCGGCGGCGTGGCAGCCACAGGAAGAAGGGTTCAGGGAGATCTGTGGATTATTAGAGCATCAAATTTCACCAACTTCAACCGCCGATAAGTCTCAGATTTGGCAACAGCTTCAACACTTCTCTCAATTCCCCGATTTTAATAATTACCTGGCTTTCATTCTTTCCCGAGCCGAGGTAACCGGTTTTCTCATCAATTTTGCGCCCGATTGTCGATAATTTTTTAATTTAATTATTGTTATTTAATTTTTAGGGGAAATCGGTGGAGATTAGGCAGGCGGCAGGTTTATTGTTGAAAAATAACCTAAGAAATGCGTATAAAACTATGACCCCTACCAATCAACAATATATAAAATCGGAGTTGTTGCCGTGTTTAGGAGCAGCGGATAGGCATTTAAGGTCGACGGCAGGGACGATTATTAGTGTTATTGTTCAACTAGGAGGGATTTCGGGATGGCCGGAGTTGTTGCAAGCTGTCATTACTTGTCTGGATAGCAATGATCTTAATCACATGGAAGGCGCCATGGATGCTCTGTCCAAGGTACTGTTGATTACTTCATTGATCAAATTAGGGTTTTATGTAAGTCAATAGATTAAGTATTTGTTCACCGGTGTGTGATATTGATGAATGTGGACAAGAGGAAAGGCCTGTGACAATTTACCTGGCGTGGTTTTTGTGTGGAAGATATGAATTAGAGTATGTGTATTCTCACCGAGTGGTGATAACTAATGTATAAAGGTGATGCTTTGATGGTGTAGATTTGTGAGGATATTCCGCAAGTTTTGGATACGGATGTTCCTGGGTTGTCCGATCGACCTATCAAGATTTTTCTCCCTCGATTATTTCAGGTTAGATGGGTGTTTACTCAGAACTCTGAGATCATTATGGAGGTTCTTCTTGTTTTACAATCTCCACTAAGCTAATTGCCTTAACCTGGTTTTGCTATGAACAGTTTTTCCAGTCACCCCATACTTCACTGAGAAAGCTGGCATTGGGTTCTGTAAATCAATACATTATGTTAATGCCTGCTGTGAGTTCACTTTTTTGCTTTCATCTTGTTTCCCAGTCACTGCTAGATGCTATTGTGATACGAGGAGACAATTGGTAAATACATATGTTAATTTCTTGCAGGCTCTATATGAATCCATGAATCAGTACCTTCAAAGTTTGTTTGCTCTTGCTAATGACCAGGCTACAGAAGTGCGAAAATTGGTGAATACTTTCACGTTGCCTTATCACAATTGGGTCTAACTTGCATAAAAAATAGTAATTTATCTGCTTCTGGTTTTCTTTTATTGTTTGCTGTAATCTGACTATAAAATATGGGTTTTTAATTGTACTTATTGTTGGGATTCATTTATCATATTATGTCTCGGTTCCCAGCACAGCAAAAAGAATTGAAATATAATCTTCAGTAATTATTCAGAATATAGCTTTTCTGTTTCACAAATATGGCTGCACTGATCCATGTATCTTTTAACTGTGTCAAACAGGTTTGTGCAGCTTTTGTACAGCTAATTGAGGTCCAACCATCTTTCTTGGAGGTGGGTATCTTGTTAATTAAATCTCGTGCGTGTTCTTCCGATTGGACTTGTACTGTATCTTACCCCAGTTTTTAGTCTCTTAGTTGTTTTTTACTTGCCCTTGTGCACTACTGACATCTATGTTTTATGTTCTACAATTGCCTTATCTTGCCATAGTTTTATTCTCCCACCCTGCTTTAACTTTTTTTCATTGATGTGACTTTTTTGCTATTTTTAGCCACATTTGAGGAGTGTAGCTGAATATATCTTGCAAGTCAACAAGGATGGCGATGATGAAGTAGCTCTTGAAGCCTGTGAATTCTGGTAAAACTCCACTCCATGAACGACATATTTGATAATTTTGTAGCTTTGACATCCTGGGTCGGGGAATTGGTTATAGACATCATGGTAACTTGAAGTTGATCCCATTACTTATGTGATAGGATGTGTATTGGCCTCCTAATCTATTTCTTTTCTAGTTCTAGGTTGATGTTTTGAATTTACAGGTTTTCATTCCAGATTCTCTTTTGACATTCCAAAACAGAAGATCAAGTGGTGTTGTTTATTGGGATTGCAAAAAACGTTTTCTTCTTGCCGCTCTCAGTAGGAACTCTTAGATATATAAAAAAATTGAAACTTTGAGTTTATATCTGTCTTGGAATTTGTAGTCTAATGATTTGCATGAATAGAAGTCAGTAAGAATAAATGTTGAGGGCAACCGATTATGTGAGATCTTTTAAGAACTTTAAAGGTGAAAATGTATGTGGTAGTGTTCAGGGTGGTAGTGCAGTGAATTAGTAATGGCATCAGTGAAACATGATGGTGCTGATCTCAGTAGCTTGCTTGGGTGATGGTGGCATTGATGTTCTGGTGACAGTGCTGTAAAGTTAGTGTTTAGGTCTCCTCTCTAGGTTGATAATTAGTCTTCATTTGGTGTTAAATTTAAATTTTGGAAGCCATTTCATCCCCTCTTTCAAACTGTTTTAAGCATGGTTAACATGATAAATATTTTATTCTCTTTAACCTTGCAAACACAACCTATGTGAACTTATCTGCTGATGAATGCTTACATGCCTTTTCAGTTCTCACAACTATTTATATTTCCAATTACGCATCCTTCTTAATATCAGTTATAATTGGCAGGTCTGCATACTGTGATGCCCAGTTACCGCCTGAGAACTTAAGAGAATTCTTGCCACGTCTGATTCCAGTACTGCATAAGCCCTTTATGTTTTTGTTTCTTTATTTCCTACTAAATTCAGAGCCACTTGCAACTTTTTTTCAAACCTCTAGCCAAACTATTTTAGGTTTTGCTGTCAAATATGGCTTATGCGGATGATGACGAGTCACTCGCTGAGGCTGAGGTAACTCTTTATCTTTTGGGTTGTTTTGTGTTTTTAGGTGATTCTGAATAGCATTTGTTATAACTCATTATTTTCATGGCATCAATTCATTGTTGCAGGAAGATGAGTCTCTCCCAGACCGTGATCAGGTTCAATCTGTTTGTTTTTGTGTTTCAATTCCAGGGTATTCTGGATTGTTATATTTCTTTACAGACTTCATGCTTGAAGTACTGCATTTGAAACTATGTATTTATTTTCTTTTGGTATAATTTCTGCACTGCAGGATCTGAAACCTCGGTTTCATACATCACGATTTCATGGATCAGATAGTGCAGAAGATGATGTAAGCTACCAAAGTCTTAACATCTTTATTTATTTTGTTTCTTTAGCTTATGATTTGGTAAACATTTTGAAATTTGTGGTACTTTTGATGTAGAAAGACAAGGTAATTGATGGAATTCTTCTAATCAATAATTTGGTGTGATTGCAGGATGATGACATAGTGAATGTGTGGAATTTGAGAAAATGCAGTGCAGCAGCTCTTGATATTCTCTCAAATGTGTTTGGAGACGAGATTCTTCCAACGTTGATGCCTGTTGTTCAGGTAGTTAACTTATTTGGTGTTGGATGCATTAATCTCATTGGAAGCATAGTTTATGTGTTTTACTTTTATCTCCATTGTGCATTAGTAGAGATTTTGTCCTCCAAGTGCTATTGCTGTTATTGGTCAGAAGTAGCTGTTGAAACATATAGTCTTCATTGTTGATCAGAAGATCAAATATTTCCTGAATCAAGCTGTTGACTTGGATTGTGCAAGTTTGGATACACATTGTTAAAGAACTAAGGCACCAAGCCAACATGCATGTTTATGTTTATAAGTTTAATGACATGTATTTATTTGGGAAATTAGTTAATGGATTTTGTGGTTGCAGTTGGTCATTGGCATGTTATCTCTAGAGAATTTGTGAGCATAGTGACAGTTTTAATACTATAAATCTAGCTATACCAATTGGTCATTTAGCCCCATCCATACATGTTGAGGAGAGGGTAGATCTTGCCGCCTAAAGAACTGGAAAAGAAACCATGAATCCTGTTATGAGCAAGCAATTTCATTCAATCATAATTGTTATGCAATCTCTATAGATCTCATTATGTAGAGTTATAATCTTATATTTATATCCTCATGTATTGAATAGTTACTCAAAAATATCCTCAGGCTAAGCTGTCTGCTAGCGGTGATGAATCCTGGAAAGACAGAGAAGCAGCTGTTTTGGCTCTTGGTGCTGTCGCTGAGGGTTGCATAAATGGTCTTCATCCTAATTTATCTCAGGTAATAATTTATGATGTCTTAAAGCAGATGACATGGGTGTCAAATATAATGGATGCAGCTATGACCTTATGTTTTCTCGGAAATTAATGAAGTATTTCTCATAAATAGTTTAGTATGAAAAGAGAGAAATGGTACACTTTTGAAGGTGTTAAGAATCTGACGTTAGAGATCAAATTTGAATCTTTAGGGAAATTACATATTTGGTGGGAAATGGCCTTGTGGTGCCTTTTGCAGTTAATGTATAGCTTGATTATTATTATTATTTTTCATCATTTCTTCTCCTGTTCTAATCCATGTACTTGGCTTGGAGCCACCCGTCTCTTTCTCCCAGTGAAATTTTATTTACAAGAAATGGCCTTAAGATTTTGCAGCTCCTGTATTCTTGATTGTAATGCTTGTGTCTTCTGTGTGTTACCCCTTAATCCTCCTTGCTAAGTGATTCTACATCACCATCCTTTTCCCTCAACACTAGAATGCTATTTCGCTAATTTAGTATTTCATAATGTTGAATTAGTGCAAGAAATTTAAGTATTTTCTGCATGCAGATGGTGGGTTTTCTTATTCCTCTATTAGATGATAAGTTTCCCCTCATACGGAGCATTTCCTGTTGGACGATTTCGCGATTCAGCAAATACATTGTTCAGGTATGGTCCATTTTTGTTAAATCAACTTTTTTTCTTCAAAACAAGTGTGTTTGCTCCTGGCTATTCACTAAGTGCCTGTTTGGGACGGCGGTTGTACCGCCGTTTCCTCAAAATTTGTTTTTTTTTTTTTTCATTTTAAATGAATTTTTTGGGTGTTTTTAAATCATTTTGATGTGCTAATGTCAAAAATGATTTTTAAAAAATAAAAATAAAATATCATTTTGATGTATTTCTAAATGAAAAGCACTTTCAAAAGCAACCGCAACCGCCCTCCCAAACAGGCCCTAAATTTATTTGCCTTGCTATAAGGACGCATGATTCATTGGTGCTGAATTACCTTCAGCTTTCACTTTTTTATTCTGGATTATTCACTTGAAGATTCTTCTCTCGTCTATCCAGGAAAGTGGTCACCAGAAAGGCTACGAACAATTTGACAAAGTTCTTATGGGTCTTCTTCGAAGAATATTGGATTCTAACAAGCGTGTGCAAGAGGCTGCTTGCTCAGCTCTTGCAACAGTAGAAGAGGTCCTTCCAACAGTTTCATTTTAATTGTTTCGTATGTTTTCAATTTCTCACATGGATATGAATACTTTATTTGCTTTTACAGGAGGCTGCTGAAGAGTTGACACCACGTTTAGAAATTATTTTACAGCACCTTATGTGTGCTTTGGGGAAATATCAGGTTCCTTTTTGACACTTAACTTTTCTACTGTTAAAATGATTAGATGTAATTTTGTTGTCAAGTTCATAAACAGCTTATGGTGACCATTAGACTCTTTCATTTACATGTGTTATTTGATCCAGAGACGGAATCTTAGAATTGTATATGATGCTATTGGAACTCTAGCAGATGCTGTTGGAGCAGAACTGAATCAGGTTTCAACATCATTTGACTGCCCCCCCATGCTTGTTCCCTTAATTTCCTCTCCTGTCTCCTTTCAAATGATGCATACAGTTGAGAGTCTTACTAGCAATTTGAATTAATTGACTATCTTGGTAATTTGCAGCCTGCTTATCTTGAAATTTTGATGCCACCATTAATTGCAAAGTGGCAGCAGCTTTCAAACTCAGACAAAGATCTCTTTCCCCTGCTGGAGTGCTTTACATCCATAGCACAGGTGTGATTAATTTTAATTTTTGACCTTTATCCATGTCCCTGCTGTTCACATGATGTCAATATTATGTAAGAGATGCGTCCTTGTAGTGGTGCATTTAGATTCATGGAAATATGGGCATGTTTTAAGTTTTATTAAAGTTGATAATCATCCCATCCTAAAATATAATTACACATCGATTTAAGGCATATTTTAAAGATACATCTCTCAGGCTATAGTGAGATTAAAGATGCACATTTTTTTGTTTCTTTCAGGCATTGGGTGCAGGATTCTCTCAATTTGCCGAACCTGTCTTTCAGAGGTGCATAGCCATAATCCATAGCCAACAGTTAGCAAAGGTTTGAACATATTCTTTTACACAGTGTTTATTATCCAGAATGATGATTTGTTTTACACTCAGTGGTCATGTGTTTCTGCTTTTGAGTGGTTTTTATTTCTGATTGTACTTTATGCCATTGAGTACTGGTCTCTCCTGTTTAACAGCTTATGCACTTCCAACTATGTTTTTTAGTTTCAACTTTTAATTATGCCTCAAATTTCACTGTCTATTTTCTCATCGACCATTTTAGCAGTGATGGGAGAACTAATGAGCTTCGGCTCCTCATTCTCAAGAGGTCAAGGGTGCACATGGTGTGCTATATAGGCCAACATGCTGAATTATGATGTCTGCTACTTTCTTTTGTTGCGCAACAAATGCAAAATAAAAAATTTGATTGCTCAACTTATGCTTCCATGATTTTATTCTAATAAGAAATAATATTCCTTTGTGGCTGAGTGGCTTGCCCTGTTGGTATTTCCTTACCTCTAATCACCTACTTTACAATCTGTTTTGGTGGTTCTTTTTATTGGATCATGTATTTTTTAGAGATTCAGTCAATTTTTATTACAGGCCGATCCTGTTGCAGCTGGGTTTCCATATGATAAAGAATTCATCGTGTGCTCTCTAGATCTTCTCTCTGGACTTGCCGAGGGTCTTGGTAGTGGGATAGAAAGTTTGGTACTTCTCTTCTTAATCTTTACTTCCATTGTGAAATTGCTCATTTTGTTCTCCCATGTAAAAAGTTGGTTCATCTGCCAAAAAAAAGTACAAAGCAATTTTCTGTTACTTCCATTCATACTATGCCATGGATCAATGCAAAGAATTATGGTGTTCAATGAACATACAGCTTTGTTTGCTTCTGCTTTAGAATGCAATTTTGCCACCTTACTTTGGAAAGAAAGCAGTATTTGTGTAAGGTTTAATGATTTGCATTTCATACTGGATGTAGCATTGATGGAGTGCACTGTACATTTACGTGCTAACCATGGCGTTGTGTGCATTTGATTCTATATAATCACTGCAATTTGTTGCAAATATGTCTTGCTTGTTAGTAATCTTATGAAGTTCCACCTGCAGGTTTCACAAAGTAATTTGAGGGACCTCCTTCTGCAATGTTGCATGGATGATGCTTATGATATTGGACAAAGTGCTTTTGCACTCCTTGGGGACCTTGCGAGAGTAAGTTGGAACTGCATGTTCCTGCTGACTGAATCTAACTTTTCATCCCACTCCCAAATATTCAGAGGTGGGAAGTTTACTCTTGTGACTGCTTAAAGAAAAGGCAGCTAGTTAACCCTGGGTCACAAGATTAGTGATTGGCTCATGTTTTTTTTTTAATTATTATGTTACATTTGGTAAATATCAATGCCTTATGGTGATTTTGGTCTAGGTATGTACTGTTCATTTGCGCCCCCGATTGCCTGAATTTCTTGATGTTGCAGTCAAACAACTGGTTAGTGAATCTCATGTCATGATTTTGTGAGCATTATATTTGTCCAGCAGCATATTTGTATAACCAAAAAATGCTTCCTGCAGAACTCTCCTAAACTGAAGGAAACCATTTCAGTAGGAAATAACGCATGTTGGGCTATTGGAGAATTAGCGGTTAAGGTCAGTGGGTGGCTGTGTATAGTTGACTTAATATATGGTATAATGTAAGAGTGAAGTATGTTTTAACACTAGATTTTTTGTTTTCCTAACTGGGTTCAAAAGTTTCCATATTTTGCAATGTGATCCCATTTTCATTGCTGATGGTGGCGGCTGGGAATTCCATTATTTTTGTAAACATTCTTCTGTTTCATCTCTCTTTCCTCTGCGCATGACAACTTGGAAAACTTCAGTTGGGAAATGGACAGAAAATATTGGATGAACCTATGGACATGAAATGCACTTCCATGCACAACGAGACTTTCTGTTCAGCTCTTCTCTTGTGGTTTCATATTTTTATCAATGGTAACGCAACTTTTGATTTTGTGATTCTTACAATGTTAGGTTCGTCAAGAAATTTCTCCTATTGTTATGACTGTCATGTCATGCTTGGTTCCAATCCTTCAACATTCAGAGGTGATGGTCTTCATGTTATTATTGTGTGGGTGTGGGTGTGGCTGTGGCTATGTGATATTTATCATATGATTTCTGGTGCTGAGCAGGAACTGAACAACAAGTCACTCACAGAAAATAGTGCAATCACACTTGGGAGACTCGCATGGGTTTGTCCTGAGCTTGTATCACCACATATGGAGCATTTCATGCAATCATGGTGCATTGCTTTGTCAATGTTAGTATTACTCCATCTTCACCTCTGTTCATGAAGCTTTTCATGCAATCACATACTAACAAATTAACTTATGGTAGGATACATGATGATATTGAGAAGGAGGATGCCTTCCGAGGTCTATGTGCAATGGTATGCAGTTGCTCAGAATGTTTTTTTTCAGTAGAATTGGATCCATAGTTAAAACTTATGTTTGGGTGTTTTATACATTTCAGGTCAGAATAAATCCTTCTGGGGCCCTAAGTTCGCTTGTTTTCATGTGTAAAGCGATCGCAAGCTGGCATGTAATGATGGTGTTGCTGCTTGTATTTCACAAATTATATTTTGTGAAATGATTTAATACCTTAATGTTTGGAAACTTATTTGTGTAGGAAATAAGAAGTCCAGAGCTACACAATGAAGTTTGCCAGGTGTTGCATGGTTATAAACAGGTCAGAAATACAAATCACTTGTTTGATATAGTTTACCTAATAAATTCTGGCCACATTTCAATGTCAAGGTTTGAAACTGATTTTGATAAGCCTCGGTATTGTGGTATAGTCCAGAGCACACTATGATTTTTTAATAAAATATTTACAAAAAAAAATCCCTTTTCAGACTGATTTTTCAGCAAACAAGGAATTGAAGCCTTCAAGTTTGTGCAGGCAAAACAAAAGTGAAAAAAACCCTACAATCTTCTCCCCATGCCCTATTTAAGTTTTCCTTTCAGGATCTTCATCTATATTGTCGTTTTATTTCCTAGCATAAGAATATTTATTGGCAATATAGGTTCATATATTCTTTGACTGGCAATGCATGTGATTACAGATGCTCAGGAATGGAGCATGGGACCAGTGCATGTCTGCTTTGGAGCCCCCAGTGAAGGAGAAGCTGTTAAAATATCAAGTATGATGCTGATGTGATTTTTTTCTGCTGGAACTTGTCTTCTGCTCGTGGGTTCTTTTGAGCAGTTCGCCCGCATCACCGATGATAACCATTGTCCATTTCCCTATATTTATTGAGCTGTGAGGTTTTAAGAGGCACGGACCAGGATGTTGTCATGATTGTTTTTTTTCAGACAAAGCTTTGGTGTTGCCATATTTCCTTGCAGCTTGAAGCTGCACCTCTTCAAAACCTTGAACAGATTGGTCGAGTCCTTGCAGTTTTTGGCTTTAGAAAAACTATCAAATGGCGGTACGGGGGTGGTGTAAAGTGGTGCAATTTTCCAAGTTTTTAAATAGTGTTTTTCAGTTTCAATGGGATAAAGTTTCTATTTTATTTCCACACCCTTTTTATTTCTTGCACAAGGGCTTTTGACATTGTTCAAATTCTTGGAAGTTTCCCGTGTCACAATCTTCTTCAAGGCTTGTAACGAAAAATAGGATAATGGATTTTGTGATTCCTGTTTCATTGAGAGAGTTGAGATTTGATTTGTGTGGACGGTTATGTATCATGTTTCTGAAATTTGTTTGTAACAACACCTAGTTTGCTATTAAATCAGAAATTATTAATTACCTAGATCATATAGTATGGTTTCTCTCTCTCTCTCTCTGGGTTCCGCTTTGCAGCTTGCATGGTAGTGAACTTGCCATGGGCGGTACTTTAATGCTCACTTTCAATTCTTTCTAGTCATGCCAGAAGTCATAACTCTGCTAAAGTTGCGTTCCATATAGAGGGGAAGAAAACGTAGGACTGCTGAGGTTGGTCCAGTTCAGGTCGGGCAACTTTGTAGGGTATCAATGCTCGTCTCGGCAGGTAGTAGTGTTTTTTGTTGGTAAAATATATTTAATTAATGCCTTCTTTAGAGATGTTTAAATGATTTAAATATGACGATGTTTGATGGGTTTTTTAAGAGGATGTTTAAGCTATTGAAAAACACTGGTTTTTTTTTTTTGGTTTTTTTTTTTTTATTTTATGTTTTTCCATAATTTTAACATCCTCATAAAAACAATAAATAAATATCTAAATTGGGAATGTGATGATTTTTTAGATAAAAAAAACATTTTCAGCTACATTATCACACATCACACTCTTTAATTGATGGCTTCAAAAGCAAATGCTAGCTGCAATTTATACGGAAATAATATGAACTATCCGCCCAAACAAAAAAGAGGGGAATTAAAGTTTTCTTCCCGCCACTCAGTTGCTCTGCTATTTTCTCTCGCAAGATGTTTCTCGAGTAGCTCAAATCATCATCAGGAAAAGAGTTTTCTATTTCACCTCGGCAGGAAACAGACTAACAAGCATCTCCCAAAATGGAGCTTGGCCAGGGGTGAAAGCACGCTTTTTTGGAGTCCAGTCCTCTATCATGGGGTTCTCCTAAGAAGCAAAGCTAGCACATAGCATAGAACAGAGTCCACTGAAGATAGGGCAACAATCAGCAGCGCAACAAGAACAAGAGTGAGCATTGCAGTTCTCAGCTGCACAAGACCAATGGAAAAACCTAAGAATCTTTTGATAGAAATGGCTTTTAATATCCAAACTTTGACTAGAATTATACAGGAGACGAACAATCACCCCGATTAAAAAATACCGCAGATTAACCATATTGCTAATATCTATTTTGGTGGTATAAATTGACTTTGTTCCATGCTACCTTTGATTCTACGTCTTTGAAATGAGATAAATATTATGCTACTGCAACATACCGTGCTCTGGAAACCTGGCCACTCTATGTACTTCAGCTGACTAGGTTGCTCAATCAGAAATACAAACAAGGCTTTCCAAGCCCTGAAAGGAAGATTAAACATCATTCACTTTGGGAATGCTCACCGCATCCTTCTTTCATATCAAAATACACAGCATCTTTTGTAATTCCACTAAATTAAGCATGAAACTATAAGAGGCCTGCAACGGAATCAATATGGCAAAGACCAAAAGTAGAATAAAAATATGTGAATTAAAATACCAGATGGCTTCCTTAATGAAACTTAGCCAAAAGGGCTTTTGGGGCAAGTCATCTTCATGGCTCAATTGGTAAGGACCTCTTCCTGCAAACAAAACATGCTTATCGCAAGACAGCTTGGCAGGAACAAATCGAAATCCTCCGCTGGGATTCTACAAGATCAAATTACAAAAATCAACGGCAAGCATCTTCATGCAATCGGATATTAAATTTACTTACATACGAAAAAGCAACTATCAAAAGCAAGCAAAACGTAGAATCACCCTTCTACATTCTAGACGAACAGCCCCATAATCACTAAACTTGACTTCATTACATCTCTGAATCCCAAATGATAGTTTATAGTTATGAGGACAAACCAAACCTGCACCAAAGAGAAACAAGTTACATAAACCAAAAAAAAAAAAAAAGATAGTCAAGAAATACTAATACAAAACGAGAAAGAAACACACCTGAAAATTGTTTTGGAAAACCGGTAACAATGGCCATCAGCATCCTGGTGTTGATTCCTTTATCAATCCTTAACCTGTTAAACATAAGAGAGAGAGAGAGTCCATATTTTCCAATGAATTACAAGAAAATTAAAGCCAAGCATAATAACACAGAAGCAATTACAGTTGAGAACTAGTTGAAAGAATGCCAGTTTACTAAATCGTCAAAAGGTTTACTTAGAGACGAATTTGTACCAAAATATACACAAAACCCGAAGATTATCATCAAAGACTTAAATATGTAGCCAAGATATTTCCTATTTAGCTAAAGTTAGCTCATTCGTGCTCTAAAGAAGCAAAACTTGATTCATTTTCTATGCAATAACTCCAACTATTTTACAATATCAGCAAGGTTTTATATTAGGGGCTACGATATGGAGGCATTCTTTCAGACAGAGACACAGTGAGGTACTAAAAATCACATTCTAACAGTTAAAACGTTGTATGTAACATTGAATTGTCAGATAATAATCGAAACCCAGAACAAGTCAAAACCACAGAATAACAGTTAAAACGTTGTATGTAACATCGAAATATCAGATAATAATCGATACCCAGAACAAGTTGGGTCATTACCGATCGATTGAAGCTTACAGCGTTCAATAAAATAAGGATTTACCCAGATGTTGCCCTGTCCATTGCACTTCAAACCCCGGGAGCAGAATGGAGGGTGAACAAGAAGCTATTAATTTGCACTTTAGATTAGTTGATAACAACTTAGTCATTATACTTTATAAATATTAATTTATTAGTCCCTGTAGTGTTAGCCATTATTAATTAATCCCTTAACCCATGTGGACGACATTTATTTTAAAAGTTTTGTTTTAAAAATGTCTTCTTTTCTTATCAAATGTCCCTCTATTCCTATTTTTCTTATTTAAATTACATTTCTCGAGAAAAAAAGAGAGTAGGAAAAGTACTAAAATATAAATCAATTAAAGATATAGGGATCAACTAATATATATATATATATATATATTAAAAAATCTAAGATAATATTTGGTGTGCTCAACAATATTTGATTTGACTGGAAAAAAATGGAAATAACAATACTAGATTGAATAAATAATTGTTTTCTGTTGTGTTGTATCTGATGTGCATTATACTACACTGAATAATTTAATTTATTTTATATTTGATAAATACTGGACATAAATAATTATTAAATAATTGTTTCACTGTGAAGGGTGGTAGATTTTTTTTCTTGGAGAGGCTTTGGGGGAGTTTCTGAGAACACCCATTTTCTCCGTCTCATGCTCTTCTTTGCTTATTATTTCTACCACAGATTAGGAACTACAAGAACTTGATTAAAATTTTATTTTTTTGAGAATACCGAAAGAAAGAGAGAAGGCTTTCATGTTTCTTGCAAATCTTTACTGCCTGTTAGATCATACAAGAAATGCCAAAACGTACAGCTATGTTTTGAAGACAAGAAAAGTTGTAACACCCGATTGCAAAAGTTTAGAAAATCTCCCCAGCCACATGTGACAAATGTGACAGGTAAAATGGGATTATCTGCACCAAGAAGTCTTTCGTTGCCCTAGCTACTCATTTGGATGATAGCCATGTGGTGGGTTTCCTTGGTTACTGTGAGTTGGTGAAACAGACAGCTTGTTGCAGTTCACATAGATGTACAAGCAAGACTTTCTTCTTCTTTTTTGTGATGAAATTCTATTCCGGGAAAATATATTTTATAAATTCAGGTGAGTCAATAAAATAATCCCATACATATCACAAGTTTTTTATCATCGTGCTATAACCGGAACACAAGCAAGACGACAGTGTTTTCAATGAATGTAATCCAATGCATCAAACATGTGCCTCGCCAACCCGTCCGCCTCTGCATTTTGCGCTCCGGGGCCAAGGTCTGTAAATGTTTTCATGATTTTTTGCTTTCACCCACCGGAAGTAAATCTTTCTCCCATGGATGATAATGCAAGGAACAAGCTCATTAGCTATCTAAGCCTACACCTTCCAAGATTCCATTATGATAAAAGTGAAATAATTTCTTTTCAACCACTTTATAGGGTGAAATAATGAGTCACTCAACCACTACATTTTGAATATTCCATTTCAGGAGCCAGCCCAAATGATGATCATGTTGTAACACCTTCGCATTGTGCTTTTCTTACCCTTGCTATATTCAAATACAGGAGAGAAAAAAAAAACGTAATTCAAATACAGGAGAAAAAGAAAAGAAAAACGTAATTGAAGAAACAAAGAGAATGATAATGATTCTTTTTAATATTAGCACGACAAAATTATGTGAAAACCAAGAAAAACTTATGTGGAAGCAAAGAAAAAATAAAAATAAAATATTTTTTTTTCTAAAATGTTTTTGAAACAGAAATAAATACCCGAGCCATTTTATCCCATGACAAAGGTTTGCGAGTAAGTTAATCTTGGATCGGAGAAAGACACGTGTCAAATAAGAAATTAATCCCAAACTGATAATAAATAATATATCATAGATCATACCAGGTACCATAATCCCTCAATGTATAGTATGAGAAACAAACAATTTAGAGAACCATCAATTTGCCTTTGACATGTGTGTTGTACAATCAAACATCTAATGAAGCAAAAAGAATTATAATAAACAATCTAATGAAGTACTGACAAATGCTGACAGGCTCTCACAATGAGCATCACTTGGCCTGCAGCACTTTTTAGATGCTTCTTTGGCCGATGCAATTTTTGCACTAGACTAAAAAGTTTGTTTTCTTCATGGTTTCAGGTTTGAGAGTTGTGTTATTAATATGATCATCGCTGTAGTTTTATATAGTCATTTACTTTATAACTTATAAAATTAATTGAGATTCATACAAACTGGCGGAACAATCATGTTAATAAAATAAAATGAAACTACAACCACAATATGCCATTAGCAAATCTAGTTCACTTGGTCCTATATCCATAACAATAGTCATTCAAGTCTTTGATAAGCAAGGTAAAACACGTCAGAACTTGAGCGGATAAAGAAGTTCACATTTCAGAGGTACAGGAGGACAAAAGAAGGGGAAAATCAAAATTGTACCTAGCATTCATGGTTCATTACACAGAATGGATGGATGAAAGGTCAGAACTTTTTGAAAACCTGAACCACCTTTTCTTCTCCGCATAGCCAAGACAAGGCTGCATGATAAGCCCTATAATCACAGCAACGCTGCTAATAGCCATGACTTTGAGAGAAGCAAGTGCCAACACCACTAAAATTAACAAGGTTGGTGGAATGCAGATCAAAATTGCTCCAACTGTTCCAACAGGTATCTTATAAGGCCTTGGTGCCGCTGGATATTCAATCCTCAATTTCACAAATGCTATAAATTCCATTATCATTCCAAAACAGTATAAGAAGTTTTCTGCGGCAACAATCTCTTGGAAGCTCAACCATGATAGCAAAATTACTCCAGATGCAGAGAATATAATCCCAGTAAGAGGGGTTCCATGACGAGATCTCTTGCTAAAGATCTCAGGAAGCATCCCACGCTCAGCCATTCCTAGAAGCTGGAAAGAGTCACTGCTCATCTCTGCCACAAACATGCCCATGTTTGATAAAGCAGAAGCTCCTTGGATCCAAGATCTCAACCATACACCACCTAAAAGTTTAGCAATTTCTGAAAAATACCCATCAGACCACATTTCCCGGTCAAGTGGAACTGCTCCAGTACCAATTAAAAGAGGAAAAAAGTACGCAGAAACAACCAAGATAAGAGCATAAAAAAGAGCTTTTGGAAGAGTTTTATTCGGGTTTTCGACCTCTCCTGTAAGAGTACTAATAGAGTCCCAGTAGTTGAGGTTCCAGAAAAGAGTGTTTAAGTACAAACCCCAGTCCACATTGCTGAAATCCACCACAAACCACCTTGATGGCTCCAGTTTGGGGATTGACACAAGTCCCATGAACACAAAAGGAAGCAGAGAAAACACCCCTAACAGTATAGCAACCCACCCTACTATGCTTAAACCCCTGTAGTTCATGTAAGTCAAAGCCACAGTCAGAGCCAGCACTGCTACTATCCTAGGGAAACCACCCTCCAATGCCGGAATTGCTGATTTCAGATAATCTAGAAACAAAACCGGGTATAGTGCATTATCAATAACACCACTTAGCCATTTCATCCAACCTTGTTGAAACCCCCAATAAGGACCCAGCGCTGATGAAACCCAAACTACATATCCACCATTCTCTGGGAACATGGTACCCATTTCGGCAGTTATCAAGGCTTCTGGAATGCTCCATATAAGTGGAAAAAGCAAAAAACCAAGAAGAGCTAAAAGAGGTCCAGCTGCCTGGACACTGTCTTCAACTCCAAATGGTCCCCCGGAAACTTCATAAAATATAAGAAAAACAAGAGGCGTGACTGAAACCTTCTGGATCTTATCTAATGTTGGGAAGGATGCTTCCCCGAAAGTTTGGTACCCAGCATTGTTCGGCTCCCCCATATCAACGCGATTTTGGTTGGTCAACGAATTTCAATGATTCTACAGAGAAATCAAATTGCAAATATATTTTACATGAAAAAAACTGCAGAGAAATCAAATTGCAAAGATATTTTACATGAAAAATAAAACATTACAGGTCACAAAGAAACGAGAAATGGAGATAAAGCATAAAATATGGAAGCAAATGACCTATTATTCCAAAAAGAAAAACCTTTCTCCTACCTAAATCAAGAAATGGTATCAATTTATAGACCAAAACGTTCTTTTTAAACTGCTATTCTTTTACTAAGCTCTGCATAGCTGAAGAGATAAGAGAAATCAGCACAAATAACTTGAATCCGACTCGAACTGCCGAGTCCCCTCTCTCATTCCCCTCTCTAATCTCCAACAGAGGAGAAAAAAAACTTTTCAGGGTCGCAAAAGTACTACAGAATGAGCGAGATGGCCATGCAAAATCCCTCCCCAAGACTATCTTTTATAATGGCAAGCTCAGTTTCTTGCAAGCAGTCTCAATCACTTGAGCAAAACTTGAGACTTTTGTTTCAAGCTAGATTTATCAATATCTTAAGAAATTCCACGCGAACCAAAGAGATTACAAACAAAACCATTAACCCCGCACATTCAATAATGTAAACAACAAGACCACTGGATTAAAATAAACACTACTACGAAATAATCAATACCCAGAATGCGAAAGAATCAAAAGTAACAAAATTAGGAAATAAAGGTGAAAACTATACCTCTATTTTTGATTAAGGAGCTTGAAAATAGAGAACCCACCTCCGTTTTTCACATTAATCAAGAAAAACCCCAAAGAGATGGCTAAATAAAAATGATTTCTTTTGAGAACATATGAATCGCATTGAAACGCAGAAGATAGGAGATGCTACGGTGCGAAAATAATTAAGAGGCTTAAGATATGTGTCATTATGCTATTCATGTCACTGATGAGTTGGCCCACCACGCGTCCTTCTCCAAATTCAGAGATGCAGAGGATGTGGAGGTGGGTGCGGTTGCTCCTACCGACGCTAGATTTTGTTTCTTTGTTGATCTTGAGTTGATTGCTTACTGACGAGGATGGTTATCGAAACGACACTCAAGTGGGGCGAGAATAATATATATATACATTAATTAACTAAAATATAAAAGCCTTCGCCATTTTACTGTGCAAATTTTATTATGTGGACAGTCACATATTATTGTAAATTTTAACAGTAAAATATCATTTTATCCAGGTGAGCTGATTAAAAGACAAGGAATAGTGGGGTGTTTTCAATTTTCTATGTATTAGTGCATAGTAAAACTATGAAAATACCCTCAAAAGACAAAACTAGTGGGTTGGCCTGGAATTCGAAATTTATTTGGTATCAAAGTTTACATTGATTTCAATTTCATCCTTCCATGCAAAATTATTATAAATCCTTAATATTTTCAGTATCAAAGTTTGATTTCTTTCAATTTTATCCTTCTATGCAAATTTATTATACATTTCAGTTTCGTTTCGGTCCTAAATCTTTTAATAATTTTTATTTTTTTGACAGTTTAGCAATGATATTTATTTTGTACTTAATATATATTTGATTTTCATTTCATCCCTTATACTTTTATTTTTTTATATTTCTAGAATAATCCCTACTTTTGTCCATGTATATATAAGTGTATTTAACACAATAATAATAATAATAATAATAATAATAATAATAATAATAATAATAATAATAATAATTTAATTATTTTTCTTGCTTATTTTTATATTTTTTTCTCTTTATAATGACAATGATATTTATTTTTTCCTTTTGTTAAAGTTTTTAGGATATTTTAGTCTTTCATTAATTATATAGTCTAATATTTAGGAATATATATAGGAGAAGAAAACATGACCTTCGTTGAATTATTGAATTTAAATTTGGTGCTCTTTTGTTTAAGTTTATTTCTTAAAAACAAATTTCCAATATTTTCAGTTTTAATATTTTAAATGTAATATTACCGGGGAAAAAAATTAAAGTAAAAAAAAAAATTACTTAGGTTATCTACAATTAAAAAATATACAGGTAATTTTCCATTTTGATTACATAGATTTTATCAATTATAATTATACTAACTAAATATTAAAATAACAAAATATAATACATATAAAAACAATCAATTTTCTACATAGATAAAAAAAAGCCGCCGCATCGCTAATAATAATAATAAAACTATTAATTTTAATTTGCGTTGATTATCATTTTAAAATTGATATATATATAACCTTGATTTCTTATGAAAAAAAATACTATCATTGTTCTTCAGTAATTTTAATATAATAATATGAGCCATAAATCTTATAAAATTAATTTTTTTTTACAATAATTATGATCTTACCAATTTTTATTATTTCCACGGTTATTAAGTTTCTTTAATATATTTACATTTTAATTTTTATTGGTGATAATTTTAAAATTAATATTTGTTACATATTGTATCTATTATAATGTTACTAATTAAATATTTAAACAACTAATGAGGTGCGTGTCATGTTAAGGTGGTCAATGAATCGCCGATGGATGGTTTTTAGTTCTTTCTCTCTTTTCTCTCTCTTGCCGCCGAAAAATACATGCAAGTCCTTGATGTTTGTGATTATTTTAGTTTAGTCCATGTTCTTTTAATTTTGGTTTTATTTTTGATTTCTTCAATGAAAATTATGTTTGTTTGCAATTGTGCTCTTCAATTGAAATTAATTATATATATTGGTTTTCATTTCAGTCCCTATTCTTTTGATTTTCACTTGTTTTTGGTTTCTTTGATTTTTTTCAGTATGCAGGCTTTAATTTGTTTTAATTTTGTCATCCAATTGAAATTGTTCATATATATTACTTTTCATTTCGTTCTTTATTCTTTTAATTTTTATAACAAAATTACACTACAATTTTTTTAAAATACTTTTATTTATTTCGGTCATAGGGTTTTTATTTGTTTCAATTTTGTCATTTGATTTGAATTAATTATATATTTTATTTTTCATTTTGGTTCTTATTCTTTGAATTTTTTATTTGATATTAATTAATTTGGTTTTTTCGGTCATTCTTGGACATTGTTTATTTTTTACTCATGTTTATGCATCTATATGCTTTTAGTTTTTGTTTTTAATTTTTGTGGTTTTAATTTTTATTGAGGTTTTATTTCTCATTCAATTCAATCCTGAAATTTTAATTTATATTGGTGGTCATCTTAAAATCAATATTTCTCCCTCTCTCTCTCTTTTTTTTTTTTGTAATTTTTATTTGTTCTTCGGATCAGATGATTTTATGATTTCATTGTTTGCACAATAATAATGATAATTTCAATGATTATTTTTTTGTAAAAAATGTTTTGTTTTTTTATTCTTTGGGGCAATTTAATAATTTTAATTGTTTGACAATAATGTTGATAATAATTTAAATATTACAGTCATGATAATGACGGTAACGTAAGGATGGATTTTCAATGATGTTTTCTTCTTTTTGTAGATAGAAAATTAACTATTTATTTTTTATTTAATCATTGCAAGTGTTTTTATAATTTATATTTTATTTGTTGTGTTTAATTTAAATTGGATTATAAAATAAATTAATTCTAATACAGTGAATTCAATAATTCAAATACCCAAATCTTCTTGATTTTTTAATTATGATGATAATTTTATATTGGTAATTTCGTTGACACCTATTAAATAGATAAATTTATATCAATTTAAAATTCATATATTTTATAGAAAACTTGTCTTTCACAAAACATTTGCACAAATTTATTATTTTGTCCAAATTTATATTATAATAAAAAAATTATATAATTAATATTTTTTATATTAAAAAAAATATGACTCTAGATGCGATAAGACACGAGTGAGTAGCTAGTATATATATAATCGTTTTATTTGTGATGATTCGGATTAAGAAGTTTTCCTAATATGCTCATCCTTTCTGTTTTATTCCCGTTGATTGACATGTGACTGACACTTATTTAATTTCAAAAGGTTTTTCTATATTTTTATAAATAATAAATTTAAGATAATGTTTAATTAATATATTTTTATTATATATAAAAATATCTCATAGTAGGTTTATATTACTAGTTTTAATCTTGCTACAAATTGATAATAGATTTTAAATGATTGATTTAATAATTTATTAGAAATATAATGATTTTTAATTTAAAAATTATAATTTATTTATTACAGTTTATAATTTTTATATATTTTAAAAATATATCTTGAAATTATTAAATTAGAATTATAAAGCTATCCTTTTTTATTAACAACAATCAATCGAGGAGAGAAAATCATTGTGGTCCTCCCTCCTCCCATGTTATTGTTTACCGTAACAATAACATATTTTTTTTAATTTTACATTGAGTTTATTATAAGCATTGGTTCCTGCTCAAATTCATTACTGTCTATTTTTTCCTATAAAGTTATTAAATTAAAAATATATTTTATTCTGTTAGATAAAAAAAATTCCAAAAAAAAAATATTATTATAAAATAGACCTCATGATTTATTTAGATTTATTTTTTTATAAAATTATAATGATCTTAAAAAACATGTGGATGATTGATTAATGTTTGTTTCTTTGAGCATCTATTTTTATTATATTATTAAATAAATAAATATTAAAGAAAAATATATAAACATTGAGAATTATACTTCATAATATATTTTGATTTATGTTTTATGACATTTTCATAGTTTCAAAAACAATTAATGTGTTGAGTTGGTATTCAATTTTGTAAAATTATATTTTTTATCATATAACTAAAAAAAAATAAAAATTAAATGATTAAACTCAAAAAAGTTCATAAACCAAAGATCACAGGTTTGGTGGGTTGATCCAGATTGACCCGGGTTGATTCAATATGTTTTTCTTAAAAAGATATCGTATCAAAAATAATTTAAAGTTAAATCATGTATTTATCAATTATTTGGGTTTTCTTTAATCTACACCGAGATAATTCATGTATAGTTTAATTTGATGCTCGAGCTAGACAAGAAATATGACCAGGAGATTTCAAGTTTGACATACTAAGTTAAGTTTAATAATATTGTCAAGAAGAATTTATTGGTTGAATATTATTTTTTAAAATATTATTTTTTTATAATAACAGGGCATTATCTAAGTATACACTTAAAGAGAATTAAAGCCTATTAGTTTTTTTTCGGTTTCAAAAGTGTTTTAAAAAAAATAATTGGAAAGTGTTTTTGTTTTTTTATTTGCTTCATGTTACTATTATTATTTTAGTATTTTTATATTTTTTTGATGTGATGATATAAAAATTATTTTTTAAAAAATACAAAAAACTATTATTTTAAATTATTTTAAAACAAAAAATATTTAAAAAACAACTACTGCCTAACTTAACATTACCCACTTTAATGGATTAGGTATGAAGTTGGATGGAAGACACACGGTAGAGTGATATTAATAAATTATTCATGATATAGAAAATGTTAAAAGAGTACGGTGACGAAATATACAATTAATCTTACAAGAAAAACAGAGGAGATTTTTTCTTTTGGTGATTAATCTATGAAAAAAAAGGAGGAGGAGCGGCGAGAAAATTAAGCAAGATAAAGCGTTTTCGGCCCATTTTTATACACAATCCTTTTGGATCTCGTTCATGGGCTCATGGGCTCATTTTTCAGACCATGGATGCTAATTTCTTCATTAAAAGCCCAATAATATCTTATTGGATGATGACAATAACTTGTCTCTGCTTATTTGGATACCAATCCAATCACCTCAACATTTTGTGCGTGTTTATAAATATTATTTACTTTTAAAAATATTTTTTATTTAGAAGTATATTAAAATAATATATTTTTATTTTTTAAAATTATTGTTGATATTAATATATAAAAATAATTAAAAACATCAATTTTTTTTAATTTAAAATAAAAAAATAAAAAAAATATTTTTTGAAGTAGAATACTAAATAGAATCTACTTGTTGATTATGATGTCATAGCTCCGTCGTATCTCTCTAATCCTTTCTCATTATTGTGCTAATCACAATAATTAATTAGCTAAGAGTTGTGCTAATTTCACTCCAAGTTGCTGCATTTTTCAAAAATAAGTTAATCATGATTGAATTTAGGAGATTTACGTACGAGATTCATCCACAATTTTAATTAGAAAAGTAATCTAAAAAAATTATTGTAAATGTGTTAATTAGTGAGTTATTCTATGGCAATTGACAAGTGTGTTAGCCTTAGTAAATGCACGAGTTTGCTTGAGTAAATTGTTGCACATTATTATTCACTCATGGTCAGTAAATATTAACAAGGGTAGCGTCCATCTAAATCAAATTTTTGGTAATATTGATTATTTAACACTATATTTCTTAAAAATTACATCTAAGTTGAATTAAATATTATTATTATTATTATTATTTTATAATAAAGGACCCCTAATCTCCTATAAAATACAAAAACTGCCACTTGATTCTCTTTTCCACCATAGACAGTGTCTCTCTCTCCTTCCCCAACGCAAGCAGGGGAATAAAGAAACCCTCAAAACCCATCACAAAAATTAAAATCCTTTGCATAAATAACCACCTTCCATACTTGATTAGTGTATATATATTAAAGATTCATTACCCCATTAAAGGAAAAAAAATTCATTAAACCCTCCAGGTATAACTCTCTCTCCCTCTCTCTCTCTCTCCCTCTCCCTCTCTCTCTCCAATATGGAAAATCCAAACATGCCAGCAATAAATAGCAGGGGGGGAAATCTAGGATTGAGTTCCAGTGCTACTTTTCTCTTGCCAAACAGCGATAACTCAAAAGATCCTTATATAGAGATGATACAGATACAGCCTTTAACCTACACAAGTTTGAGGGACTTGTTACCTTCGTCACCACCGCCGCCATGCCTTCTGTCACCAACACAAAGGTCAAGTAGCTGGAAAGAGTTATCCATCAAGAATCCATTGGTGAAGCGTGCAGCAAGGGCTTATTTGCAGCCCATGTCAACTCCTGATGTTGACAACAGAGGGTTGTTTCAGAGATTGAAAGATCAATGTGGGTGCATTAGGTGGTTCAACGACATCGTTCTGAAGCCCCTGATGGTTAAGTTTTTTGGGAGGGGAGAGGAGATTAGTGACGACGACGACGGAGATGATTATTTGAGACGAGACTAGGGAGGAGGTTTGACTCCAGGCAAGGAAAAAAACACTGAAGGGGTGTTTTTGGATTTTTCGGTTTGACTGGTAGATAGTGGCACAATTTGTAAATATACCGATTCTCTTTTTTTATTTTTTTTCTTCCTTTTTTTTGGTTTAGGATATAAGTGATCCTTGAGTATAAAAGAAGATATATTCAGTGCTTTTGGATATTTAATTCATGGAGAACGGTTTGTTCTTATTTTCTTTTCATCAATGGCCTTTTTTTCCCGGTCAGCTTCCTTTTTAATTTGAAGGCTATAAAAGTAATTGCAATCACTATCAATCAGTGGTGGTTGCCGAGTCGATCTCTCCTCTCTTCTCATATGGAGTTCATTAATAATCTATTTCAGACAATGTTTTGATTGGTACTTTTTTTTTTTTTTAATGTTGTTTTTCCTTAGCTCCTCTCGTCATACATAGAAGCTTCATCAATTCGTCGTCTAAAAAACTAGTCATACGTGAAAGAAAAAAACTCTAATTACATAATGCATAATTAAGATGCATTAACTATCAACTATGGTGTTTAATTAGTAGAATCAAGCTGTGATCTAGAGTGAGTTTATTGGACTATAGAGAAAGCTTGTCTTTTTGTGGTGGACTTTCAAATTTTCTGTTCTTGTCACTATAACTTATCTTGGAATTTTTGGTTGGCGTTATCACATGTCTAGCTGTTTAGATACAGCAAAATGAATTGATTTTGGCTATCAAATCAAGCAATCCACATTCTCTTGGCTATACGAGCCACCTGATTTTGGCTTGATTCATAACTTAATGTTGCATGTAATTAATCAAGTAGATTAAATCAATTCAATTATTTCAGTTCTTTCGACAAAGCTTAGGCAGGTGGCAGCTTCAGACCTTAGTTCTTATTTAAAATCATTTTTGATATCCTCTGAAGGTGACTGGTTTTTCAAACTGGCTGTTGAAAGCTCATTATTCTTTGTTCTGAAATAATGAAAATGTTTTTGTTTCATGTTGTGAGACCTCAAATATGGGGCAAGCGAATATGAACGCTTGAGTGGCAATGCTGGTGGTTTCATCGAGCTGCAAGTGAATATGGATATGAATTTTGTCATCATCACAGACGTATTTTCCTTTTGTATATTTGCTATGGAATGCTTGAGTTGATTTTTGCGATCAGTGCCAATTCACAATTCAAAATGATAAAAAAGAATTCAGTGTAAGAAGAAATAATTAATTATTTCCTTTGATCCTGTGAAATTTACAACCGTAAGCGATATATAGTGTTGATATCTACATATGCTTCATTAGGACTGTACAGAAAATCTTGGGGGTGCTCAATTCATCAATTCGTTTTTACAGTAACAGCTGCCTCACCAATAATCTCTACACGAACAACATCCATCCCGGAAGTGGTGAAAAACTTTGCCATCCCCCACTACAATCTCTCTTTTGGTAACCTGGGAAATCTTCTTTGCAGCTCTATGGCAATCTTCACATATTCTAGTGTTTTTCCTGACAATAACAGGGTTTCCGATTGCTGTAGAGATCAAGCCAAAGCAGATAGCAAGTTTGACGCTGTGATGTTCTGGCGAATTCGCTCTTTTCTTGACCACGTCTAGTGGTCTGAACTTGGTGAGGGAATGAAGATAGATGTCTTCCCCTATCTTCCTCATTAGAACATCCAACACATCATAAATCAAGTTTGTGTGGGCATGGGACCTATCTTGATTGATGAACCTTTCACTTCTACCATTGAAATCAACCATGCTACACCCAACTGTCTTCACCAGTCCTTGTTCCTTCATAAGAAATTTAATCCGATATACATCTTCCCATCTTCCAGCTTCAGCATACATATTAGATAGTAGTACATAGCAACCTGTATTGTCGTGCTTAAGAGATAATATATTCCTAGCTGCTAGTTCGGCTAAGACTATGTCATTGTGGTTCCTACTTGCAGCTAGTAAGGAACCCCATATCCTGGCTGTAGGGACCAAAGACATTTCTTCAATGAAACACTTTGCTGCGTCAAGATTTCCATTGCGACCGAGAAGATCTAGCATACAGCCAAAATGCTCTATTCCTGGATCAATGCCATATTCCACTTTCATTGAATTAAAGAAACCCCAGCCTTCGTCAAACAGGCCAGAAATGCTGCAGGCTGTTAACAGAGAAACAAAAGTGCTCCCATTGGGTTTGAAACCCTTTCCCATCATTTCAGAAAAAAATTGGATGGAAGTTCTTCCAAACCCATGAATAGCATAAGCCATGATTATCGTGTTCCATGAAACTACATCTTTACATACCATACCATCAAAAAATCCTCTTGCTGTCTGGAGATCACCACATTTTGCATACATGTAAACAATTGCATTTGAAATGAAAGTGTTTGAACCGAGCCCTAATTTAATGATATAAGCATGAATCTGCTCACCCTCACTCCTTGAGGCTAACTCAGCAATTGCAGGCAGGACACTCGCAATAGTAATAGCATCTGGTTTAAGAGGCTCATTCAAAATGTGTTGAAACATTTTCAAAGCCTCTTTGTACTGCCCATTCTGTACAGAAGCAGCAACCATGGTGTTCCATGACACTGTGTTCTTTTCATTCATTTGATTAAACACATGTTCTGCCAGTCTCAACTCTCCGCATTTTCCATACATATCAACTAAAGCAGTTTCCAAGAATAAATAAGGAAGAAACATTTTTCTAATGGCATACCCATGGATAGACTTACCTTCCAAGAGAGCTCCTGATTGTGAGCAAGAAGGGAGCAGGTTTATCATCGTAATAACATCCGGAATCACTTTATCATCCTCTTGCATCCTTTTCAAGCAAGCAAAAGACTCAGAAAAATAATTATTTGAAGCATACCCACCGATCATAGCATTCCAAGCCACAATATTTCTGGAACAAATCCTATTAAATACCCGCTCAGCATAATCCACCTCACCACACTTACCATACATATCAATAAGAGAAGTCTGTACCATAATGTCCAATTCAAGCTCACTTCTAATCACTTGGCAATGAATTTCCACTCCAATTCGTAAACAATGCTCAATAGAACAAGCACCCAAAGCACTAATCATGCCAAACCTATCAGCCTTATTTCCTAACCGCAGCATTTCCTTAAAGCACATCAACGAGCTCAATCCATCACCATCTATTTGATAGCCGCTAACCATAGAGTTCCAAGAAACCAGGTCCCTGACAGGCATTTCATCAAACACCTTCTCCGCAAGCTCAATAAATCCAATCTTTAAATACATACCAATAAGAAAATTACAAACATAAACATCTAAATCCCGACCAATTTTAATCAACTTCCCATGAATCTTTTGCCCTTCAATCATGGCCAACAACTCACCACAAGCTTTGATCACAAATGGAAAAGTAAAATTATCACTTCTAATCCCTTCACATTCCATCCTATAATAAAAATCAATAGCTTCTTGAAACAAACCATTATTAGTAAACCCTCTAATAATAACATTCCATATAAAAGTATCTGAGTGGTTCATTTTCTCAAACATATTGAGTGCATTGTCCATTAAACCAGATTCAACAAAGCCACAGAGATCCCTTGTGACATGGAGATCGTTGGGACGCACCAGAAGTTCCAATGAAGTCTTTGGTCGGGTTCTCTTGATAAAGGGTGATTTTCTCGTGTTTTGTCGCTTGACTGGTGTTGTTTTTGGTGGTTTGTTTTGCTCTGGAGACGCCTTTTTGTTGGCGTTGTAGAGCGAGCAGTGAATGAGAGCTGAAGCCATTTTCTTAGCAGAGTTCCGAGTATTGTAGAGATAAAGAAGTCAGCTGCTAAAGAATCATGGGCTGCTCATCCATTTTTTTCCAACTTTTTTTTGGCGGGACGGATGATCGTTTGTTCATTCAGTTATGGGTTCAGGCCAATAAGATATATAAAAACAGATGTACTATTGGGCACGTGATACCTGTTGACCATGAGTGATCTTGAACACCAAGATAAGACTTATCAGGTGAAGGGCCCATTGAGCTTCGTTACAAAATGATGGGGTACTTGTTAGCACTTGGTTGGTACTCCTTATTTTGGTGTAAACGTACGAAAGTAATTAGAATTTGGGAAAATTTCGCCGACAAATGTCATAAAAGGAAACACTGCATGCATAATCTGAAATGCAGAGCCCACCATTGAATTTCACAAGTCCAGTTTACTCCAAACAAAAACACTAGTAGAAAATTGTAAAATAGCGTAGACAGTATTTTTTTTAGGTAATTTTTTTATGATAATAGCGATGAAGTCTTTTATATCTCACATGACCCTCTTAAGATTTTTTCTACGCATAGTTTCCTTCATGATTCCTCTCACTCTATGAACTTAGAAATGTTTTCAAATATACATGACTCTCTAATTTATTACTTAGGGTGTCAATCCCTCTTCTCATATGAAGAAAATTTGATGAACTCGTCAGGATAATCATGTATTTTCACATGTCTTCAAAGATTAATACCATAAAAATTTGGAGGACAGTTAATGAATACAGATAAAATGAACCTCACTCGCACAAAAAGAAATCCTCTAAAAGAGATAAAAGCCCCAAAAATCACAATAAACATAAGGCCTATTTGGTATTGTGGTTGCTGTTATGGTTGCAGTTTTAAAAAAAAAACAGTTTCATGAAAAACACTTTTAGCTGCGGTTCATAACTGAAATTGAAGTGTTTGTTAAAATTGTGGTTAAGTTTGAGGTTTAATGAAAAATAGTTTTCGTGTGTGTTGGTTACCATGCTTTTCATATTGCTATCAACTTGTGAAATTACTTTAAAGGACACACACACACACACACATTTTGTTTTTTAAATATTATAGGTTTAATAATCATAATAAGAAAATGTAATTAATAATTCAAGTAAATTAAACACTTGTTTTTATTCTCCCATCAAACTACTTGCAATTCCATCACAAACTAAATCCATATGTGAAGGCCTTTACGATCTCTTGCTATTTGATCAAGGAACAACATCTAGTAAAATATCATCAGGAATAACATTTGCGATCCATACTCAATTTCAGAATCTCTATCTATATGTTGTAGAGATATAATTTCAAGGCCAAATTCAGTTGTAAGTTTATGAATTTCATCCAGGACTCCGCTGATCTTCTCAACTTTTTGATCTATAATCAATAGAAAAGCAACAGAGTTGTGGAGTGAAACGAAGTCACGTGTCTTTCTCTTTCATCAGGGTTGATCTCCATCTACATATTTTTTTATTTTTTAAAAAAATATGATTTTTAGATTTTTTTTAAAAAAAAAATAGGCTGGGCCAGGAGCAGGTCTAGTCCAATAGTTAAAAAACAATGAAATGGTGCGCTGCACTGTTCACGCCTTGCGTGAACAGTGCAAAGTGAATTAATTCACTCATGCATTGTTCACGTAACATGTGAACAATAAAAGGGTGGTCGGCTGACGGTGACGAGAGGCTCACCTGTTGATGCTGCCGAGTAGAGGAGGTCGAGGTGGTTCTTCTTGTGGTGGTGGCGTAAAAAATGGTGGTCCGTGGTTGTCAGGAGCAACATTGGAAAGTTGTTGTGCTACTGTTGTGGCTGCTGCTGCTTGACGCCGAAGCTGTGAGAGATTACTGGACGGTGCAAGTGCTGCTGGTGAAGATGAATAGCTGGTGGTGCTCGCCGGTGATTGCTGAGGAGAGAGAGGATTGCATCCATGGCTGTTTTTTAGAAAGAAAGCTGCAACCGAGAGAGGGAGGGAGCTGCCGATGGTCCTGCCGGCGCCAAGGATGGTTGTTGATCAGTGGTTATGCTACAAATTTTTTACGTTGTATCTTCGTCTTCTTCCTCTCTGTTATGTTTTTTTTTTTTTGCAAAATTATTCTTCGTCTATGTTAACAATCATGTTCGTCTGCGTTTTGCATGCATCTGTGTTCGGACGAAAAGAATCTAAATGATGCTTTCGTAAACTGCGATTCAAAGTTTTAGGTGGGACCCACTATACAAAAATGTGGTCCGAAATTTTACCAATCGGTTTGGCTTTGCAGTGAGCCTCAACCGCAAAAGTCACCGTAGAGCCAAACACCCACACAGTTCAGGCAAGGAACCCGATGCTGAATTTGATGTAAAAGTTATATTAAAAGCTATTTCAAGATTCTATTCCATATTGAAAAACACAAGTAACCTTGTGAGTACAAAGAGTAAGAGGAAAACCTTGGATATAATAAAACTTGAAATAAGATAGTAACCAATAAATAAAGTAGAATGAGCTCGTGCACATAAAATGAGTCGTGTAAGAGGAAAACCTCTTATTCGCCACCTTGTGCGCAAAACCATGCCTATACTCTCTAAATTTTTTGTCTCCTTAATAACAGGTATATTTTAAATTATTATAAAAAGTACTTTTCCTTTTAGTTTACTTGTATTTTTCTTTTCAAACTATTTATGTGCTGCCCTCTTCTATTAAGGAATTTGTTGAATCCTGAAGGATACTTTGCTATTAGAAAATATTTTTAAGAACAGTGTTCAAGCACGCCTTAAGTTTTTTTATTTTCATTCCTTACCTTCATTCTTTACAACAGAATTACCTTGTAATCATATATCCTTCCTTTTCCTCATAGAATCTTTTTTTTTTGTTTTTTTTTCATCAGTATAGCATTCCATTCATATATCTAAGCTAGAATAGGTAGGAATTCACGGGTTTCATTTGCAGTCAACTTCCTTCCATTGATGTTCTAAATCTTATTTCTCTTCCACTTTTCTCTAATTGCATTATCTATGGAACTCCCCGGCTTCCTTTCTACGGGCACAGATCAAAATTCAATCTCCACTCTTCAGTAATTTACGTAGATGTCATGGAACCAGCTAACTTGAAACCTGAAGTGAAAAAGTTTTCTGCCAAATTCCCTTTTCAATTTTTTTTCATCGACAAGCAATATATTTAACTCAACAAAACTTGGATTTAGCAGATGCACGATAGTTTTTTTCTAACATGGATTGAGATTAGAATCCTGTTAAAACTATAGAAAACTATAATGGGTAGTCAACCATCTCAATTATTGTAAATATTACCATTATATTACTTTCCTTTCCTATGTAACATTCAGCTCAATTGTAGACAATAGATTAGGATCCTAAACTATCTATACTTGTATAAATCACAGAATGCATGTACAAAATAGATAACTGAATATATATGAAATTCTCACAGATTGTTTATTTCTCCAATCTTTGTTATTGAATTTCTTCAAATCCGTTTACTACTCCAGAAAAACAAGGTTGAATGGCATAAAATGTAATGAAAAACCCTGCTACATATTAACATGTCAGATACAGTTATTAAAAGGGCACACTTATAAAAAAGCTATTCTGGAATACTTTGGAGCGCAGGAGTCCAAGAACGCCGGCAACTCCCCTTTGCTGAATTGGATCTTGAAAGATGTTTTCTCCTCAAAAGATTGAAATGTTGTTCGAGGGACAGGGATGATACTGGTGAATTTGATTCTCGATTATCATTGCTCTTGCCACCTCTCATTACCTCTAACATTTGCTTTAAATCTTGCTTCCGTACCACTATCTTCATCCTCACGAAACCGTTTTCATTAGTATGTGAAACGACACATCCGCCATTAATTTGTCCGATGGGTTCAGGTAGATTGCTCTTCAGACTCCGATGATTTCTCCCTCTTAATAATGCTCTAAAATATCTCTTCGGAGAAGCCTTCCCTTCTGAAACTCTCAAGTACTGCTCCATCTTTAATTTCCGGTAACCCTGCACGTCGTAGATCGATATATGTTTGAATGTATTAGCAAGTCCTGTATCTATCAGGCCTTATATAGGAACTGGCAATGAACCTTAATAAACTAAAACCTAAAAGTCGGTCAATTAAAAGTTATTTTTCAGAACATGGCTACAAGATCCAGACATAACCTATAAATGATAGGTTTTGACTTTGTTAGCCACAATACCATAATGCCTGGTAACATTGCTTACAGATGCCTCTTGCTTTGAGATTAGAGGTTCCTGTGTGAAAGAAAGGATTCGTTGACTTTCAATTCGAAGCATTCAAAATAAATATTTCTTGATCTATTAATTTATTCATGGATGATAAAAAAAAAAAACCCACAACGAAGTTCACCGACCCCTCACATGCAAATCCTGACATTGCGCTGGAAGTAGCCACGCGTATTCATGAGATGAAAGGGTGATCTGCGGTTTATAATCTTGAATGAGCTTAGTACAAGAAAAAACACAGCACGGGACAGGACCAGATTAACAAGAAAGGTCAAGAGACACGACAGGAGAATAGGGTAGGTATGCTGGTGGGGTCTTAGATTTGCAAGATTGTCAATTGGTGAGCTGTTTCTAACCTGCCATTGCCATTCCAGCCATTCTTCTTCTCTTAACTTCCATATTCCTATAGTTTGTTATCTAGCTAGTATGTTCTTCAGTTCTTTGAAAGATGAATATCATCACGCCTAAACCTAGTGATTTCTCAGGCTGCTTTCGCTACTTTGTGCTATAATTAGCCGATTATAAATGCTACCTGATCAGTTAGGAACTCGATTTCTGAATCAGGAAACAAGCGCCGGCAAGTAATTAATCTGATCAACTTCTGACATAATACTCGAAACAAAGTAGAAGATGCTCTAGTTGAAATAGGTTTTCAGCTTGTGGGGGGCACCGAAATCAGATGCATGTTACATGTTACAGCTGATCAATTTATAACAAAGCTGTCAATTCCGTTTCAGTCGGTGTTTTGTTTTTTCAATTGAAACAAAATATTTCGGTTTCGAAGTGTTTCGGCGCGCTGTTTTGGGATTGTACTATTTATGTGTGTGTGTGTATATATATAAAATTAAATATATTAACTCAAAAAAATCTGGTTCAAATCCAAAAAATATATATTTAGAATTGTGTAATTTAATCTAGAAAAAGACACAATAAAATGATTTTTCTGAATAAAATTATGAACATGTATAATATTACGAGAATATTATCATCAATCTCACAAGGTCATTACATTCTCTAATTGCTCTGAAATTTTAATATAATATATATAAATATGTCAAGAGACTCGTAAAATTTTATCTCAATCTAACGATCAGATTAAGAGATATAAGTGATATTATAAAATTATTTAGTATTTAAAAAAACTCTATTTGGCCGAAACGGAACAGGAGGAATGAAACCGGAACGTTGCAGCTGAAATTTAGGAGAGAATTACAGAACGGACCGAAATTTTAAACGATGTAAAAATTACGTTGTTTTATCTCGTTTTTTTAACTGATACAAAATGTTTTTGCCGTTTCAGCTAAAACAAAATGAAATTAATAACACTGATTACGTGAATCAGAAAGTGAGTAGAAAGCACAACATGGCTATGCCAAAGAAAAGGAGAAACATATCATCCATTGCTTCGTAATAGAGGTGGTTCGAGTTCATGTGCGTTTTAAGGAACATGGTTCGGTGAACTTGGTCGCTTTGCTTGAACAATGAGGTCGTTAATTCTTTTTGTCGCACCTGAATGTCAACCATTCCTGTTCCTTCAATGTGCAGTTTTGCCTGGAATGTGGTCATATTTTAGATTATTAGACTTGGAGAGGGAATAAACTGGCAGCAGGCACATGCCAGCCCCACTCCCATCCCCCCCAGAAAGAAAATGAATATATCATTCTTGAGCAGAAAAAACATTTCATAGGCCAACAGCTAGCAATTACATGACCAATTATCCTCATCAATTCTTGTATGAGAAATTCAGATTACCTGAAATATTTTTTTATATTTTTTAAGAAAATAAACGAGCTTGTAAATTTTAGACCTAATTATGTCTTTTAAAAACTTTTTATAGACTTAAAACTTGGTTAATAATAATAGAATGAAAAGTTTAGATAGTTCAGAGTCTTCAGACCATTACCAACAAACTTAGATTTAACGGGTCTAAAAAACCTTTGAGCTTGTACTAGGAGAAGAGTCCAGCCACTATGGGCTCAGCCTAGGAGAAAGGCTCAACTTACTGTCTCAATATATTTTGGATTTTATTCTCTCTAAATTCTTGGTGTATAAAAAATCTATTATATTTTTATTTTATTAATGTTTGTATAAAAGATATTAATTTCTTGAGATCTTTATCTCTTATTAATGTTGTCATGATGACATAACTCTTCGGCCCTTCCACCACACACACAAAAAATAGTCACGAGCTATAAAGAGCTCATAAATTCTTCAAGTTTTAAGTTTATAATTTTCATTTTCCACCACATATATATTTTCAAAGTCCATCTTTCTTGAATATTATTGTATTTTCTTTCTCTACAAAAATACTTATTTAAACATATGAGAGCACCCACATTTATTAAAATAGATTTTTTTTACAAATAATAACTACTAGACACCAATTGCTAGTCATCTTGGCTAAAGAAAAATAGATCAAATTACTATAATGAAAAAGATTAAATGATTATCCAAAATATAATTGTTGCCCCTAAACTAGTTAGATTTTTTGAGACATCAGTAATTACTCAAATTGTTTCGATTGAGTAAAGCAAATTAAAAAAAAAAAAGTAAATCAAATCAAGGGGAGAAAAAAAAAACCCATATGACATTTTTACATCCAAACCCCTACATCAGCTAGTTTCTCAAGGAGCCTAATTCTTGGTAGAGTTCATGTGAATTTCCATACATTTTGTCAAATTGTAGTAGCTTGGAAAAACTCATCTAATTAATTAGGTTTGTAATTAAGAAAAGTGATGTGTACAGGTAAAACCCATTACAGTTCTTTAAGAACTTCCACAGTAGTTCCACGTGATTTAAATTAAACACAAGCAAAAGTACAGTTCTAGCTTATTTTGATGAGCTACATCCCATGTCAGGTTAACTTAATAAACTAATTGTCTGTTTGTTATTTGTCATTGTATTTTAAAAGTATTTTTTAAAAAAAAATGATTTTTTATTTTAAATTAATTTTTTTTAGTATTTTTAAATTATTTTCATATGCTGATATTAAAAATATTTTTTTAAAAATAAAAAAATATTATTCTAATATATTTCTAAATAAAAAATATTTTCAAAAACAATTTTAACCAAGTAACCGAACATTTACTAATGGAAAACGAAACTGAGTATAAGGCTGTTGCTTACCAAATGTATGGAAAATGAGTATCATGATGTACATACATACATACATATATACATACATACATCTATGTGTGTGTGTATGGATGGATGGATGTGTAGTGCAATAAAAAAAAATTACCTGTTGCAATTAGGATTGTCATTTTCATTCCGTTTTGGTCATCACCTGAAAGGCCGAAACGTTTCATACCAATTAAAAAACGAGACAAAAGAGTGTCGATTTTACCTCGATTTAAATTTTGGCCCTTTCTGGATTTTTCGGCCAAATATTGGCCTAAATGTTTCGGTTTCATTCCGCCTGTTCTGTTTCGGCCAAATAGTATTTTTTTTAAATAATGAATTATTTTACAATATCAATCATATCTCTTAATTTGATCGTTGGATTAACATGAAATTTTACGAGGAGTATCTTGATATATTTATATATTATATTAAATTTCAGAACAATCAGAGAATGTAATGATCTTTCGAGATTCATGATGACATTCTCGTAATATTATACATGTTCATAATTTTATTCAGAAAAATTATTTTATTGTGTCTTTTTTTAGATTAAATTGCATAATTCTAAATAATTTTATTTTTAAATTTGAACTAATATTTTTTTAAATTAATATATTTAATTACACACACACACACATAAACAGTACAACCCCAAAACGAAGCACCGAAGTGCTCCGAAACTAAAATATTTTATTTCAATTAAAAAAATAAAGCATCAATCGAAACGATATTGACTTGGTTGCAACTCGCAACAACAAGGAGAAAGCTAGATAGCTTGGGCTTGATGATTTAGATGTCATTGAAAGATACCAAGTATCCATTATTGGTTTGGCCCAACAAACATAATTAAGGTCTACAAGTGTCTTTTTAAACAAAAACTCTAGATATATTATTATTGGATTTATTTATTTATTTATTTTTGCAAAAATGTAGGAGAAGATTGGTTTTTACATTTTGTGTTATTATTTTTACATTACTTACGAACAATCCTAATTCAAACAAGTGTTTTTTTTGTTTAATTAATGGAAATCTTAGATCCTAACAAAATAAACTACTTATACTAAATCAAAATGTCATAAAAAATAACATTTTAAAAATGAGTTTAAATAGAAAATGAATAGTTTTGCTTATACAATGTGAGGGATCCTAAAAAAACCAAAACAATGATGTTGACATGTCGATGATGACCTAATTTATGATGATTGGAGTTTAATTTGTGATAAAATAAGAGGTTTTGCTGTTATTTATAGAGTAGAATAAGAACAAAAAGAAGAAATAAAAGAGGGGGAAAGGGGGTCGCTTATCATGTCATAACTTAAATCTTATCAATAGATATTAACTAAAAATTTATTTTGTCGGCAATATCTTCTATAGCAATCACTCGTAATTTTCTACTCTTTCTATTCTCATTGTAATTTTATCGATATATACAAACAAATAATTTTTATCTGTATATATCAAGAGACATAATGAGATTACATTATAAATGAAATGTAAATCTCACCGCAATTTACTAATGAAAATAATTTCTCATGTACATTTATTTGTATTTGTCAAATTTATGAAAGTGAGATGTTTCGAATCATTGCCAGATTAACTAGGGTTTCAAAATTATGTTTCACTATGCTTATTTGGGATTCCACTTCATGAGTTGTTTTTATTCTTATGATTTATTTTTTTAGAAGATCAACAAATGCAGCAACAAATTGCACCGCAAAAGCTGCTAGGTGCTCAATTACATAGCTAAAAATATTTGCTAAATTTTCAAATTGGACTTGCGAACGAAGTTATAATTGCAGAGTGAAGCCCACCACCTCAAGCATAGGATGTGTGGTATGTTGTGGTGAGTCCTTCGAGGTGTCATGATAAGAAGCATCTCAAATAAGAGAGACTATGGTTTGAGAAAATATCCATAAGTCTTTAAAAGTTATTTTTTTAAAATGTTTTTTATTTAAAAATATATTAAAATAATATATCATTAATTTTATAAGTTTAATTTTGATATCGTGAAGATTTTTTTTTTTTTTTTTGCAACGAATGAAGTTTCATATTCTGATGAAAAAACAAAAAGATTCTTTTTGGTTTCGGACACATCAGATCACGATGAATATCTTCAAACTTTGTCTTCGTTGTTTGAGACAACAAAAAGGACGAAGCATGCAAGTCCAAAACAACGTTGCACCTTTGCCCAGAAGTTTTTTTTTTTTTTTTTTTTTGGGTTAGCTGGGTTTCACAAATGTTTTTAAAAAAAATTAAAAAATATTTTTTTTATTTTAAATTAATTTTTTTTATGTTTTTAAATTAAAATTAAAATTAAAAATAAAATATTATTTTGATATATTTTTACACAAAAAATATTTTAAAAAACAATATCAACCAAACTCAGTTAGACAAGTAACGTGTCTCCTTGTCTCCTCTTCACTTGTTCAGGCCTGAAATGAAACTAAAACATGGGAACTAGGTAGCTATTTGTTGTTTGACAGAGAAGGAAATTAATATAAATTTTCTGGGTACTGAATTATAATTTTCAGAGAGTTTTAACATATTCTCACGTTGTTTAACTACATGTTCATTATGATCCAAAACTGGACTCACGACTTGATTTCCTGAGTTAGTTGATTTTATAGGGTGTTTGATAATGTGATAATGATTGTTTTTTTTTTAATATTTTTCAACTAAAAATAAATCAAAATAATATTTTTTTTATTTTTAAATTTATTTTTAATATTAGTACACGCATAGTTGTTAATTCCGTTCCGTTCCGGCCGGAACGTTCTGTTCCGTTCAACAAACCGAGACAAAACGACGTCGTTTTCGTCTCGGTTTTAATTCCGGTCCGATCCGAAAATTCCGGCCAAATTCCGGCCGGAACGCCTCGGTTCCGTTCCGGACGTGTCGTTCCGGGTTCAAAATCATTTTTTTTTTTAAAATAATTATTTTTGATATCTATACATCAAAATAATTTAAAAACACCAAAATATTTTAAATAAAAAAGAATTCAAATTTTAATTATGCTTATTAAATTAATATTTTATTTTTTTCCATATATATATAATTAATTATATATGAACAGTACGACACCGAAACGGCACGCCGGAACGCTCCGAAACCGGAACGTTCCATTCCAATCGAAAAACCGGAACGGCGACCGGAACGGTATTGGCAACTATGAGTACACGATTATAAAAATTAATTTAAAATAAAAAATAATTTTAATAAAAAACTGTTCAACCTCAATCTCAAATTCAAATGGCATTCACCTTATCCAGTTCACCCGCAACAGCCGAAGGCAGGGTGGTTGGGCCTGAAGTCACGATTGCATTTTGGAGCCTTATGATTTACTGGTTACGGAAGCATCCAGCGAACAAATTTCGAGTGTTTCTTTGGGCCGTCAGGGCCCAAAATGGCCATAAATAAATAAAATAAAATAAAATATTTATCCTTTTGGCACAAGATTTTTAAACCATAAGCACCTCCGCAAGTGTGACCTGTGAGCATGGTAGCCACACCCTACTTGGGTTATCTTGGTTAATTCATAGGTTATTAATTCAATCCGGAATAATTTTAAAATGATATTATCTTAGTGATTTCCTGCAAAATTCAACCCGACCAAGCCATCAGGTCCCTAAGAGCCACGCGTCGTACTTCATTAACAATCTTCATCACAAGCCAACATTCCACCAATAAGTATTCATCCAAAGTAACTTGTAAGAAAAATTTAGGTTTTTTTATTTTATTCGTTTGGCTAGTGGATATCATTATATTCTTCTCTAGCGTTTTAAACCCCATAATCCGTGCATTAATAACTATATTATCCATACCCTTTACTCTCCTTTCAACATTGTTCCTTTAAATTACTTTGTCCATACTGTCCTCCCAAGAATTCAAGACCATCCACCTCCACGAGATATTTGAACCAGTTAAAACAGTACCGTCACTGATCTTTTCCTTTTTTTTGACAATCTTTCGGCTAAAATCACCGATGGAAAACGACTCGGAGACTACCCTCTCCCCACCCCTTCCTCTCCATAAAGCGGTAAAAGCTAAAGCAAACTACATATTAGTGGATTGCAACTTTGTCTCTCCAAATTGATTAATGTTTGCTTTGTTTTCGAGGGTCTCAGGCAAGTTCTTTCTAAAGTATAGCTAGAGCTAAAGAGTTGTAGCAGAAAAGAAAAGTAGTAGCAGGTGTGCTGGGTTTTCTGAGAAAAGAAGGATATGGAGAAGCTAGCCGAGCTGAGCCACCTCTTTGTGACAGTATTTCTCTCCAGCTTTGCTAGTTTAATGGTAATCCCGGCGATAACCGATGTCACCATGTCAGCAGTTTGTCCCGGAAAAGATGAGTGCTCTCTTGCAATTTACCTCTCTGGATTCCAGCAAGCTGTATGTCAGTTCTTTATAATTTTTTCTCCTTCATCTTTCTCTTCAGTTTTTTTTTCTTAATCATCAGGCGTGAATTTCCTCTAGGGTTATTAATTATGAATTGCTTTGCATGGTTTACATGACTAATGCATGCTCGTGTGATTTTAATTTATCAATTAAGAGAATTAATGATCCTTGTAATTTGTAAATAAACATACAAAAAAGGGTTCTGGAGGTTTTCTGATAACTTTTTTTTCTGAAAAACATTTCGTGCTATACATCCAAGTGCCCTGTATATAAAATCGTATCCCTGTTAACCTAATCTCTATGCTAATGTACGTACACCAAGCATGGACATCGATTGAGTATTTTATTTAGCTTGGAACTCTTCAATGGAGAGTCCCTCTTCGGCACTCTCGATTCTGTTCCATTCATTTTGTTCAACCTACTATTCAAACAGACTCGGAAAGATGTTGATGGCCATGTATCTATCCTTCACATGCCTTGTACGAACCACCACCATGATCTTTTCCTGGAAGATAATCCAAAAAAATTAAAAGACCAGCCATAAAATGGCTGGGTTTCCCCCCCCAAGAAAATTAATCTTCCGGGCCAGGACAAATGTTTCGCTGTTAATAGCATGTTCTATTTTTTTTTTTTAAAAAAAACATTTTCCACCTTAATATTTCCGCACCTCTTATCACAGACAAATACTCTCAGAAGAAATAAGATTTGGGGGTTAACGGCACTTGTAATTTATAGCCAGCCATTGATGTCGTGAATGTACTTGCTTTAGTATTTCAAGGAATCCAGTCTTTGATTTGAGCCGATGAAAAGGGGCAACAGGGAGAAGTAAAATGCTATTTATTGAATCAGTGAGTGAGTTTTTGCAGATCATCGGATTGGGGACGGTGGTGATGATGCCGCTGATCGGAAATCTATCAGACCAGTATGGAAGGAAAGCTCTGCTCACACTTCCTATGACTCTCTCCATTATTCCTTCAGGTAATCAATTTTATTATTTTAATTTCATTTTTGTCGGTAAATGTTATTGGCCTTCCCTGTAGTGCTAGGAAACGCACGGTCCTCCTGATCGAGCCGAGGACATTGGCAGTCATCACCATGAGTGGACAGTGGATCATTCGCATGCATGGTGTCCACTTTCAGTGGGTTTTTTTACTTGAAAAACACCTCCTTTTCAACTAGCAATTAATAGATTTAAGATAACGGCATTATCATTACGTTTCTCCATCAAACCAGCTTAAACTTCTTGTAAAATATGCTGTCCATATCATGGGGGAAATGTCCTGCTGCATCCTTGTTTGCTTCTCAGTTTTTTTTCTTTTCCTGATAGTGTTGCACGGTAGAAACGTGTTTTATATATTTTTTAAATAATTTTATTTGAAAATAATATTTTTAGTGGTTATAAATTATTTTGATGTACTATATTAAAAATATATATTATTTTCATGTGTTTTGGAGGAAAAAAACACTCGGAAAAGCAATTGTTATCACATTCTTAAATACCTCTTAATTGAATCCTAATTAAATAATTTTCTTTATCTCTCTTTCATTTTAAGAAATGCCCACTTCATGGGAAAAACAAAAAATGTAAATATTTCCTAAGATTATTCTTTTCGCTAGTAGATTTATCCCTCTTATTATTCTTTGTGGAGTGAATTCACAAGTTAAAAGTATCAACATAAATTGGATTTGAAACTTTTTAAACAAGAATTACGTTATGTTATAGATTTATTTATTTGTGGGTTTTTTTCCCTTCTGATTTCGAATCTTTCCTCGGAGAAGGGATGAATTCAAAAGAAAACTTTCTTTTCTTGACAATTATATAAAGCTTTAACTTTTAATAAGAATCTATTTTTACATTTTTTATTCAGTGCCTTCTTCTTCACCCCTTTTGCCCATCTTACTTTTCTTTACGGTATTACATGGAACAAGTGGAGTCACGTTTCTTGAATTTTGTGGACACCGGTAATGGTCCCCTAAGGAACTGCCAGATCTCACCGCAACGGACTTAATGGGCCGGGCCCAAGGCCCAGCCAGTTTGGCAGGAGTTTAGGGGCCCGGATCGAAATCCAACTAATCAGAATGATATTATAGTAAAAAGCAGTCATGACCATGAATAAAATTTTCAGAGAAAGAAGAATTTGTTCTAGATCCTGTTCATACTGTTATTACAATTCCTACACGTACAAAAGGAATATTAAAATGGAAAGATTTCCATGAAAAATATAAATGAAATAATTGTTTGTAATATACATTTTCCAAATATGAAACAATTAACAATATTATTGTCCTTTCTGCAGTTATATTGGCTTATAGTAGGACAACCACCTTCTTCTATGCCTACTATCTGCTCAGGACCCTCACGGCTATGATCTGTGAAGGCAGCATCAACTGCCTTGCTCTTGCTTATGTGGTGATTATCCCTAACAACTCTAACTTGCACAGTGATATATATATATATATATATATATATATCTGTAATTGTTTCGAAGTATTTTTTACAATTCTTTCCTCCAGAACAGCGAAGAACGACTACGTTTCAACTCTTTTTGCTAATGTCTGAAAACATGAAATATTTTCTTTCATTACAGGCAGACAACGTCTTAGAGAGACAGAGAACATCAGCATTTGGAATCCTGTCCGGCATAGCCACAGCAGCATTTGTCTGTGGGACCTTAGCTGCTCGTTTCCTCTCCACTGCTTCAACGTTTCAGGTTGCGTTTGCTAATAAAATGCCTTGCAGAAGTCTCATTTTCGGCTACCAATTGGCTGAAAGTTAACATTTTTAGTCTTTTCTAATCCAGGTGGCTGCGTTGGTGTCAATGCTAGCTGCTGTGTACATGAGGATTTTTCTCAGAGAGAGTCTACCTAATGGAGAAAATTTGACGCGGCCAATCTTGAAGAGCGGACAGGATGGTCACTGTCAAGATGATGGGGATTTATCAGGGCTGGCACCGGTATTGAAGAAGATCCCATCGATTCAGGATATCACTGGCTTGCTTAAGAGCAGGTAGGAGAAATTCAGGATTTGAGTATAAGATCTATTAGAAAATAATATAAATCATATTTTGAGGTTTTACCTAATAGTTTAAGCTTTTAGGTGAGATTACTCCTTAACATGGTATTAGAGTTTTGTTGATCCAGTTGTCACGAGTTCGAATCTCACCATCCTCATTCTATTTGATAAAAAAAATCAAGCACAGGGTATTGTGGGTCTATGCAAGTTTTAAGCTCAAAGGGCTTTCATTTGAGGGGGTGTTAGAAAATAATATAAATCATAGTATGAGACCTCACTTAAAAGTTTAAGTTTTTAGGTGAGATGATTACTTAAGGCCAATGCAAAGCATGGTTTCTTGCACTTTTCTCAAACCACTACTATTTTGGACTGGCATCAATTCTTCTTCTAGTATGATTTGAGAATTTTTGAAACCTGTGTGGCAGCACAACATTTTCGCAAGCAGCAGTTGTTGCATTCTTCAATAGTATTGCAGAAGGTGGAATGCAAGCTAGCATCATGGTACGAAAACTTTCTTCTCCATCCACTGTGATGTTACTCTTTTTTATAATTTATATCAAACATAAAAAAAGACAGCTTTTCAATCTTTGGATAATTATCCGGACGTGCATTTTTCAGCTGATAGAGTAGATTCGAATGCCGAAACTTACCACGGGAAACAGAAGTTCTCAGTTTAAATCATAAAATGTTAGGCGCTGAAATGAAACAGCATAGTGGGAATTAGGATTAACAAAATTCACCAGAATTTCTGTTACCAGCTTGAATGATTTGTGCAATGCAGTACTACTTGAAGGCTCGTTTTCACTTCAGCAAAAACCAATATGCTGATCTGATGCTACTTCTTGGCATTGCGGGAATGGCATCACAGGCATGCATTTACAGAATTATGCGTTTCTTAAATATTTATTTCCTTCTCCTAAGCATCTTCAACGATCCTTTTCATTTCATAATGTCACCAGTCCTTGTTAATCTACTGAATTTCACAGCTGGTTTTCATGCCCTTGTTGGCACAACTTGTAGCAGAGGAAAAACTGCTGGCAATAGGGCTCTTAGGGGGCATCGCTGATGTAAGAGCTTTAGCCTCAATCAGCTTGTTTGCGTCAATTCATGCTAAATAACTAAAACAGCATAAGTTGAGCCTAAAGTGCTGGTGATTTACCTGAAATCTTGCAGGCATTGCTTTTCAGTGTAGCATGGTCAAATTGGGTAATGCTTCAACTGAATTCGATTTTTCCCTGCATCCTTTTATTGTAGAAAACTTTCCTTTTCTTCTTCAGTTTGTGCTAATATGTCAGGTTTTGAATTCTATCTTTTGATTTTCTGAGTTCATGAAATCGGTGGACAATTTGTGAGATGGGTTTTTTTTTCTTCCTGATACTCGTGGCGTATAATACTGAAAATACATTTCCATTGTGGGCAGGTCCCGTATGCCACCACCATTTTTGCGGTTTTTATGGTTTTCGTGCCACCATGTGTAAGTAATTTACTTTTATCTTCATGAAAGACCTGCGTGATTGAAGAAATCTGATTACTGGTTTAACTCCACAGTTACGCAGCATTGCATCGAAACAAGTAGGGCCTACTGAGCAGGTAATTATGGAGAAGAAAATCACCAAGTGCAGCCCATCCAGAACAGCCATTCACTCACATGGCTTTTGAGTTCATCTTTAATTATTCATCTTCTTTTACTCTCAACTCATTCAAGACTCGTTTCAGGGGAAGGCTCAAGGATGCATTTCAGGAATAATCTCCTTCGCAAAGATCATCTCCCCCCTAATCTATAGTCCCCTGACAGGTACGTGATCAAAATTTGACAAAGATGTAAGTTTGTGGACTGAACTTCTCGTATTCTCCAGCTTTATTCCTGTCTGAAGATGCACCATTTCATTTCCCTGGCTTCAGTATTTTGTGCATTGGATTTGCAACGGTGTGATCTTTTACCCTAATCTCCATTTTAGTACTCGAATTTTCCTTCTCCCGGCTCATGGATTTAATTTCACAAGAAATGCTGTGCAGATGATTGCTTTCTTTCAGAGTGTTCTAATGAGGGGTGCTCCTCCTATTTCAAGTCACAAAATCAGCAACAGCTTACTAGCCTAGACCTAGTTCTGATCGAAATGAACAATTTAAGGTACAAGGATGAAGCCTCTCTAAACCTTTTCATTTACCACAGGGTGGTCTTGTTATTGGAAAGCCCATCGTAAGAAAGATTAGAACAGCTTTTAATGAAATCTTCAGTATCATATGCATAGTAGACACTTCAATTCGCCTGCAAGCCCCTTTCAGAAATCTTTTTGCCACAGCATTTTCCTACGATGGGAGATTAGATTCTAATGAAAAGAATCTTCTTCAATCACAAAGAAGCACCATCGTGTTTAACTATCTATAGCTTGGAAAAACTGCCATGGCAGAGTGTTGGGGACATATTCTATTTGTTAAAGATTTGTTTTTAAGAAAGAAAAAAAAAAAAACATGACTGCACTGCAATATTTTTTTCCTGTTTCTGGTTGTAATCATGTTAAACCCAACAGTTTTGTTATAGATTATCATTCTACGTTGGCCATGAACTGAGTTCTTGAGCTCTTACAGCTAAAGGGGGTTACAAAATTTTCTCAAGAAAAAAACATAAAAGCAAAAACACATGGAGTTGCTCAAGATTGGAAGTGTTAAATTTTAGCTGCAAGTTCTTGAGTCTTCAATCTGTTTGATTGAAAAGCTCCTTGAATTGCTGTTGATTTACAAATGCTTACTTGTATTAAGATCATTTAAAAAATTGTAAAAAGGCGCTAGACTAACAGTGGATTTTTTTAATAAAACTTCAACCTTTTCATTCTAACATGGGATTCTGGGAGTTTCATTAAAGTTATTTTTAAATATATTTTTTATTCAAAAATATATCAAATAATGTCTTTTTTTACTTTTTAAAAATAATTTTTTATATCAATACATGAAAATAATCTAAAAATATCAAAATCAAAAAATCAAACTTTTTCAAAAATATTTTAAAAAAATAATGACAAACAAGTTTTGTCTTTTTCTTCTTTGCAGACCCTAAACCTGATTGTTTGTTTTTGGCAAATCAAGAACCCATACAACGTTAAAAACAAGATAATAACTCCACATCTTTATACTTAGTCAAATATTGAGCACTGATATAAATGACCCAAGCTTTTTTTTATCCTAGAGATCTTAGGTTTTATATATAGATCACGAGTAAGGTCCAAGTTCAATTTCTATATTCTCTGATGCATATTTATTCTTTTTTTTCTTCTCTAAAATATAATTGTTTTTTTTCTAAAACAATATTTACTTGTGCATCAAAAAGTTTCTAGATTTACTACAAAAAACTTCTTTTTATAGGTATCAAATACTAGCTCTCCACCCCTTTTCTTCCAAATAAATATCCGACCACAGTCAGACCCGCTAGAAACATACTCACATCTTGGCCCAAAAAACTCACACACTTCACAGTCTCACAATTTCTGTGCCCTGTATAAACCTGGGGGGCATTTCTCCCATCCAGATCCATAGATGATGAAGATGCTTCTATAGATCCGGATTCCAATTTACTTGTATCACTGCCCATTGAAACCGTAGATGAAGAGGATGGAAATGGAGGATTTCTCAAACCCATGCTTTGTGTAAGAAGATAGATGAACTCGTCACCATACGAGACTAGAAGCTCACTCTGATCTGAGAATGACAAGCCTGTAATTCCAGTATCCTCATTACCAATCAAATGCTGAGGACAGAAATAATGTGCAGGTTGACCAAAATCACTTGACCCATCCCACTTATACTTGCGGATGTCATACAGTCTAGCAAACTCATCCATGCCCCCAACTGCAAAGAGATTTGGATTCCTTGGATCAATAGCAATAGCATTTAGAGGGACATATGGAGGGTAACCCTTCAAATCATTAACACAATACAAGTAGTCTTCACTTCTCCCCCTTCCAGAATTTGAGCTTGCCGAATCTATAATCGAATATAGTGCTCCTCGTCATGAATAATAAACAATACAAGTAGCATGCCATCACAATCACACATTCTAAACCCTCTTAGAAAAATAAGTAGTTCCTGGATTCAGAGCACCAGGAAACATCAAAAGCGCTAAATCTTTAAAACAAAAGCACAACTAGATCAAACTCATTCCAAAAAGCAAAAGTACAAACAAAGCAGTAATAAGATGACAGCACATCCCGTGCAATGCATGTCATAAAATTTGGCATACTAATATCCACTCAATTACTTGGCAAAGAAATCACTTTCCTTTTCTTTAAAATATAAAAATAAACCCACAATTCCAAAAAATAAAAAAGAACCTGTTTTTAAATTTAACGATAACAAATGGCACACCCTTTTCAAAAGGGCCACGAATTGCAACTAAAAATGTATCGCTAACATCCACTCCATCACTTGGCTAAGAAATCACTCTTTTTCTCTGTTTAAAATACAATGACTGAACCCACAATTCGAAAATGAATACATCTCCACCAACTAAAAAGCACCCATTTTTTAAGAAAAGAGCATACCAGTGTAGACGATTTCAAAACCGAGCACAGATTTCAACTAGGAAAGTTATTTTTCAAATGAAGTCGACATCCTATCACAAAAATCAATTAAGAATTCAGGCCTTCTTCACAGTCACCAACCCATAAACGCAAAAAATTGGAGGAATTCTACAAAGGAATAATGATTTTTTATTACCTTTTATTTTATTTACCTCGCCATCAGCAGCACAAGTAATAAAAGTTCGATCATCAGAAAAGGACATGAAGTTGGCTTAAAACACGTTATTATCATGACCCGAACGAAAGGAAAGCTTATCACGCCCAGTTTCCCAATCCCATAAAATCACCCGCAGGTCATCTGAGCCCGACACCAAAATATCACCACCTGCATTGAAACTCAGCGTGTTTACACATCCATCGTGCTTCTCTAACTTCTTGTGAATTTCAAGCCTCCACACAAGATCCTAATAAATAAATAAAAACAGCCAATAACGCCCTTAATTAATTATAATAGCGAAATATAATGAGAAAAGTGGAAACAGTGAGTTACCTCAGAATCGGCGAAGCGGTGAGCGAAATTGCGAGTGGAGAGTTGGCCGAGTTCGCGTGTCCAAACATTAACCACTGCTTGATCAATGTCCGGTCTGCTTCTTTTTTTCATCTTCTGGGTTTGATAGGTGAGTTGATGACTCGGCGAATCGGAACGGAAATATAATTATTTAAAATAATAATTACTCAATCTAATTTAAAATCTAATTATTTTATTAACATTCATATAATTTTATTATAATGTTTCAAGTTTATATAAACATAAATAAAAATATATACAAAGAACAAGAGAGTTTTATCCTTAATTCAGTTGACGGCGTGCAAATTGTTTTTGGAAGTCCTATATGATCTTCAAACCTAAGCACGCAATTCTCTTTCCTATCTTTCGTTTTTCATGCCACTTGTGATTCTGTTGTTCGCAAACTCTCTCTCTCTCTCTCTCTTCTTTTAGGTCCCCATTTAGCAAATTCAGCTTAGAAAACTCTTCAAGAAAACAAACGGACACTTCACGTTGAATATGTTACGCAGAAAATATTTCTCCCAAAAAAAAGAAATAATTTGATCAGCTTTTAAGGAAAACAGGATGGATTTCTCTCTTAAGAAATCATTCAAAGGCAGTAGTTCTTTTAAAAACATTAAGAGATTCTCGGGTGGTGGAGGGGGGGACAATAATTATAGCATCAGCCCTGAAGAACTGCCTATTCTCCAGCGCCATCAATCAGATATTCCACATGACAATCAACAACGAACGTCAAAAGGCTCAAATTACCATAACGAGGTTATTGTCAAAGTTGACAATGGAAATTCCAGCCCAGAAGACAGTTCTACTGATGGTGTTAAGATTAACAGAGCACCAAGTTTTGGTTTTACGCAAAATGGACAACAAGACATGATGCAAGATCCGCCTTCGAGGCTGATCAGTCAGTTCTTGGAAAATCAGAAAGCCTTTGGTGGCGGCGAGATTACATTGGACTTGGACATGGAAATGGATGAACTAAAAGGTGACCGAGGATCATCACATGGAAGGCACCTGCCATCTTTTCCAGAATCATCACCGACCAAGCCATCCTCTAGAGAAACTCGCGTGTCCTTCGAACCGTCTCTCTCAGGAGGCAGCGTTAATGGTGCACCTGAATCTGTCAGAAGGCGATGCAAGGAGGACGGTTCACTCAACCCTCATCAACGAAAACAAGAACAAGAACGCGAAGAAGTTTTGAAGTGCTCGTCGAATGCATCCTTTCGGAGACAAGCCAATCCACTGTCAAGATTGAAAACAAAATCGAGACTTTTAGATGACCCTTCACCAGAAGAATTGGAGAGAATGTCAGGGAGGGTACCAAAGTCTGGGCCAATGAGATCCGGGATTTTAAGTAGGGTGTTTGATGACGAGGATGATGAGGATCCATTAGAGGATGTGGACTTGCCGGATGAGTACAAGAAGGACAAGTTAAGTACATTGACTGTTCTCCAATGGTTGAGTTTGATTGTGATTTTAGCTGCACTTGTGTGCAGTCTTTCAATTCTTAATTTAAAAAAAGTGAATATTTTGAACCTCAAGTTATGGAAATGGGAAGTTTTGTTGTTGGTTTTGATATGTGGGAGGTTGGTTTCTGGATGGGGGATTCATTTGGTAGTATTTTTCATTGAAAGAAACTTTTTGTTACGGAAGAGGGTTTTGTATTTTGTGTATGGATTGAGGAAGGGAGTGCAGAATTGTTGGTGGCTAGGGCTTGTGCTGTTGGCATGGCACTTCTTATTTGATAAGAAGGTTCGAAGGGATACTAAAAGTGAACTTCTCGAATATGTTACTAAAATCTTGGTTTGTTTTTTGGTGGGGAATTTCATATGGTTGATCAAGACTTTGATGGTTAAGGTGCTTGCCTCGTCTTTCCATGTTAGTACTTATTTTGACAGGATTCAGGAGTCACTCTTCAATCAATTTGTGATAGAAGCATTATCAGGTCCACCATTGATTGAAATACAAAAAGCTGAAGATGATGCAGAGAGGATTGCTGCCGAGGTTCTTAAGCTGCAGAATGCCGGGGCTACTATTCCTGCAGAACTCAAGGAATCTGTCTTCCCACCAGCAAAGAGTGGCGGGTTGAATCCCAATAGAGCAATGCAGAAAACTTTCACAGCAAAAAGCTGTAAATTTTCTGGAAAACTTTCACAAAAAGGGGAGAAAGAAGGGGATGATGGGATCACAATTGGCCACCTGCATAAACTTAATACCAAGAATATTTCAGCTTGGAATATGAAGAGGTTGATGAAAATTGTGCGGCATGGTTCGTTGTCCACTCTGGATGAGCAGATACTAGGTGCCGCTACTGAGGACGAATCCACGACACATATCAGAAGCGAATACGAGGCGAAAGCTGCAGCAAGAAAAATCTTTGCTAATGTGGCTCGCCATGGATCAAAGTGAGCAACTCATCACCTCACATTGACAATCCAATCTCATCGTTTTAGACATTATCATACAATTTCGGTTTTTATTTTTGCAATTTCCATTTTTTTGTTTCATTCTTAAGCACACTAACAGTAGGAAGAAGCTCTTATCAGGTTATTTTCCCTACGGGGGGTCCTGATTATGTACCATTCATATTTCATTCTCCCATTAAATGCCTCGAGCTGCTATTGGTTTTACACAAATTGACCATTTTCAGTATTGTTTTGTTAATTATGACAAGGACATGCAATGATTTACTGGTCATTTGCTTGACTGACTTGTTATATTTTCAATCTTCTACTCAAAGATTATAGATTATTTGTTCGGCAGGTACATCTACTTGCAGGATTTGATGCGCTTTTTGGAAGAAGATCAAGCTTCGAAGACAATGAGTTTCTTTGAAGAAGCATCTGAAACCAGCAGAATCGGTAAATCATCCCTGAAGAACTGGGTGGTGAGAACTCGGTTGGAATCCCTCTACTTATCCCTAAGGTTGTAAGATCTACAATGTAATCTCCATTTTCGCAGGTCAATGCTTTCAGGGAAAGAAGGGCACTTGCTCTAACATTGAATGATACAAAGACTGCTGTGAACAAGCTCCATCAGATGATAAACGTAATAGTTGGCATTGTTATAGTTGTAATCTCCCTAGTCATACTGGGGATTGCCAAGAGCAAATTTTTTGTGCTTCTGGGATCTCAATTTCTAGTCGTGTCCTTTATTTTTGGAAACACCGCCAAGACATTGTTTGAGTCAATTATCTTCTTGTTCGTTATCCATCCATTTGACGTCGGAGACAGGTGTGAGATAGATGGAGTCCAGGTACGCTCGAGTTCAGTCTCCATTCCTCTGTTTGTGTAGATCTGTTCACTTTCTTTTATTTTTATGCTGCGGTGTTTGTTTTTTTAGCTGATAGTGGAGGAGATGAACATTCTGACAACTTTCTTCCTGAGAGCTGACAATCAGAAAGTCCTGTATCCCAACAGTGTTCTTGCAACCAAATCAATCGGAAATTACTATCGCAGTCCTGACATGGGCGACTCGGTTGAATTCCACATCCACATATCCACTCCGGCCGAAAAAGTTGCTCTTATTAAGCAGAGAATAACAAGGTAAAGCTTCAGTTAGTGAAATCATTCCATTTGTCACCGTCAAGAAAACAATTAATCCCTTTTTTTAACGATCTTTTCTTCCCTGAATGCCGATGCAGTTACATCGACGGCAAGAAAGAGCACTGGTACTCCGATCCCACGATTATATTCAGGGAAGTGGTAGATTTGAACAAGCTGATGGTGGCTGTATGGATGAGGCATAGAATGAACCATCAAGACATGGCGGAGAAAAACAAAAGAAGAGCTCTTCTGATAGAGGAGATGGTGAAAATATTCAGTGAGATTGACATTCAATACCGATTATTTCCTATTAATATCAACATCCGTGCCATGCCTCCTCTTGACAAAAAGTATTGCCCGCCTTAGAGGCTTGTATTTCTAATATAACTTGTTATGAGCCGCGATGATCGACACTTGGCAGCTCGATGGGAGACATGTGGCCTCTACGGGGGGATGTGTCAACAGTTGGATGTGTGACAAGTGGACTGCTCTTGGAAAAGGGGGATCCGCGGGATGGAAGACATGTGGCGTTGACAGCAGGATTTATTTTACTTTATCAATCAGCTTTCAGTTATGCATTTAATTAAGTATTTCAGTTATGTATTTCAATTGGTATTTATGTCATTAAGTAGAGTTAATTAACGGGAAGTTAAAAGGTGAAACAGTTAACTTCTTGACTTGTATTTAAATTACCTTCAGATGCAATGAAAGTTATCAGAGTATTATTTTCAAGTATTGCCGTGAGCAAAGGAGGTTACTGGAATCCTCAAAATTCCAGAGTTATTTACATAAGTTTTGTTACTTAAATACATTCAGAAAAACACCTACAAAAAAAACCCAGAAAAATTATCAAAACCATAACAAGTGGTATCAGAGCCGGCGTTCCTTGGATGGCTGAGGGAACCCGTTCAGCTCAGGTAGCTGAGGCTATCACCTCTATTAGGGGAGAGACAAATTCACTACGAGAGGAGATTGGAAGGCAAGGAGCTCTTATGGAGAAGGTGCTACAGCAGCTACACAATCTGGCATCAAACTATGATAGCCTGGTCAATGCAATAACAAAACAACATCAAAATGCAGGAGAAGGCACTTCAATCAGTGCAAGTAGAAATGTTAATGCAATCATGGATGAAGCTGCTGTCATTCAAGCAAGGCCTTTTCGATTGGATTTTCCCCACTTTGATGGGGGTGACCCAAATGACTTGATCCTGAAGGCTCAGCAATTTTTTTCATATTACCAGACACATGAGAATCAAAAGCTACAGATTGCTTACCGGATGAGTACACGAAGGACAAGTTAAGTACATTGACTGTCCTCCAATGGTTGAGTTTGGTTGTGATTTTAGCTGCACTTGTGTGCAGTCTTTCAATTCTTGATTTAAAGAAAGTGAATATTTTGAACCTCAAGTTATGGAAATGGGAAGTTTTGTTGTTGGTTTTGATATGCGGGAGGTTGGTTTCTGGATGGGGGATTCATTTGGTAGTATTTTTCATTGAAAGAAACTTTTTGTTGCGGAAGAGGGTTTTGTATTTTGTGTATGGATTGAGGAAGGGAGTGCAGAATTGTTGGTGGCTAGGGCTTGTGCTGTTGGCATGGCACTTCTTATTTGATAAGAAGGTTCGAAGGGATACTAAAAGTGAACTTCTCGAATATGTTACTAAAATCTTGGTTTGTTTTTTGGTGGGGAATTTCATATGGTTGATCAAGACTTTGATGGTTAAGGTGCTTGCCTCGTCTTTCCATGTTAGTACTTATTTTGACAGGATTCAGGAGTCACTCTTCAATCAATTTGTGATAGAAGCGTTATCAGGTCCACCATTGATTGAAATACAAAAAGCTGAAGATGATGCAGAGAGGATTGCTGCCGAGGTTCTTAAGCTGCAGAATGCCGGGGCTACTATTCCTGCAGAACTCAAGGAATCTGTCTTCCCACCAGCAAAGAGTGGCGGGTTGAATCCCAATAGAGCAATGCAGAAAACTTTCACAGCAAAAAGCTGTAAATTTTCTGGAAAACTTTCACAAAAAGGGGAGAAAGAAGGGGATGATGGGATCACAATTGGCCACCTGCATAAACTTAATACCAAGAATATTTCAGCTTGGAATATGAAGAGGTTGATGAAAATTGTGCGGCATGGTTCGTTGTCCACTCTGGATGAGCAGATACTAGGTGCCGCTACTGAGGACGAATCCACGACACATATCAGAAGCGAATACGAGGCGAAAGCTGCAGCAAGAAAAATCTTTGCTAATGTGGCTCGCCATGGATCAAAGTGAGCAACTCATCACCTCACATTGACAATCCAATCTCATCGTTTTAGACATTATCATACAATTTCGGTTTTTATTTTTGCAATTTCCATTTTTTTGTTTCATTCTTAAGCACACTAACAGTAGGACGAAGCTCTTATCAGGTTATTTTCCCTACGGGAGGTCCTGATTATGTACCATTCATATTTCATTCTCCCATTAAATGCCTCGAGCTGCTATTGGTTTTACACAAATTGACCATTTTCAGTATTGTTTTGTTAATTATGACAAGGACATGCAATGATTTACTGGTCATTTGCTTGACTGACTTGTTATATTTTCAATCTTCTCCTCAAAGATTATAGATTATTTGTTCGGCAGGTACATCTACTTGCAGGATTTGATGCGCTTTTTGGAAGAAGATCAAGCTTCGAAGACAATGAGTTTCTTTGAAGAAGCATCTGAAACCAGCAGAATCGGTAAATCATCCCTGAAGAACTGGGTGGTGAGAACTCGGTTGGAATCCCTCTACTTATCCCTAAGGTTGTAAGATCTACAATGTAATCTCCATTTTCGCAGGTCAATGCTTTCAGGGAAAGAAGGGCACTTGCTCTAACATTGAATGATACAAAGACTGCTGTGAACAAGCTCCATCAGATGATAAACGTAATAGTTGGCATTGTTATAGTTGTAATCTCCCTAGTCATACTGGGGATTGCCAAGAGCAAAGTTTTTGTGCTTCTGGGATCTCAGTTTCTTGTCGTGTCCTTTATTTTTGGAAACACCGCCAAGACATTGTTCGAGTCAATTATCTTCTTGTTCGTTATCCATCCATGTGTAAGTAATTTACTATGATAGCCTGGTCAATGCAACAACAAAACAACATCAAAATGCAGGAGAAGGCACTTCAATCAGTGCAAGTAGAAATGTTAATGCAATCATGGATGAAGCTGTTGTCATTCAAGCAAGGCCTTTTCGATTGGATTTTCCCCACTTTGATGGGGGTGACCCAAATGACTGGATCCTGAAGGCTCAGCAATTTTTTTCATATTACCAGACACATGAGAATCAAAATCTACAGATTGCTTACCGGATGAGTACACGAAGGACAAGTTAAGTACATTGACTGTCCTCCAATGGTTGAGTTTGGTTTTGATTTTAGCTGCACTTGTGTGCAGTCTTTCAATTCTTGATTTAAAGAAAGTGAATATTTTGAACCTCAAGTTATGGAAATGGGAAGTTTTGTTGTTGGTTTTGATATGCGGGAGGTTGGTTTCTGGATGGGGGATTCATTTGGTAGTATTTTTCATTGAAAGAAACTTTTTGTTGCGGAAGAGGGTTTTGAATTTTGTGTATGGATTGAGGAAGGGAGTGCAGAATTGTTGGTGGCTAGGGCTTGTGCTGTTGGCATGGCACTTCTTATTTGATAAGAAGGTTCGAAGGGATACTAAAAGTGAACTTCTCGAATATGTTACTAAAATCTTGGTTTGTTTTTTGGTGGGGAATTTCATATGGTTGATCAAGACTTTGATGGTTAAGGTGCTTGCCTCGTCTTTCCATGTTAGTACTTATTTTGACAGGATTCAGGAGTCACTCTTCAATCAATTTGTGATAGAAGCGTTATCAGGTCCACCATTGATTGAAATACAAAAAGCTGAAGATGATGCAGAGAGGATTGCTGCCGAGGTTCTTAAGCTGCAGAATGCCGGGGCTACTATTCCTACAGAACTCAAGGAATTTGTCTTCCCACCAGCAAAGAGTGGCGGGTTGAATCCCAATAGAGCAATGCAGAAAACTTTCACAGCAAAAAGCTGTAAATTTTCTGGAAAACTTTCACAAAAAGGGGAGAAAGAAGGGGATGATGGGATCACAATTGGCCACCTGCATAAACTTAATACCAAGAATATTTCAGCTTGGAATATGAAGAGGTTGATGAAAATTGTGCGGCATGGTTCGTTGTCCACTCTGGATGAGCAGATACTAGGTGCCGCTACTGAGGACGAATCCACGACACATATCAGAAGCGAATACGAGGCGAAAGCTGCAGCAAGAAAAATCTTTGCTAATGTGGCTCGCCATGGATCAAAGTGAGCAACTCATCACCTCACATTGACAATCCAATCTCATCGTTTTAGACATTATCATACAATTTCGGTTTTTATTTTTGCAATTTCCATTTTTTTGTTTCATTCTTAAGCACACTAACAGTAGGACGAAGCTCTTATCAGGTTATTTTCCCTACGGGAGGTCCTGATTATGTACCATTCATATTTCATTCTCCCATTAAATGCCTCGAGCTGCTATTGGTTTTACACAAATTGACCATTTTCAGTATTGTTTTGTTAATTATGACAAGGACATGCAATGATTTACTGGTCATTTGCTTGACTGACTTGTTATATTTTCAATCTTCTCCTCAAAGATTATAGATTATTTGTTCGGCAGGTACATCTACTTGCAGGATTTGATGCGCTTTTTGGAAGAAGATCAAGCTTCGAAGACAATGAGTTTCTTTGAAGAAGCATCTGAAACCAGCAGAATCGGTAAATCATCCCTGAAGAACTGGGTGGTGAGAACTCGGTTGGAATCCCTCTACTTATCCCTAAGGTTGTAAGATCTACAATGTAATCTCCATTTTCGCAGGTCAATGCTTTCAGGGAAAGAAGGGCACTTGCTCTAACATTGAATGATACAAAGACTGCTGTGAACAAGCTCCATCAGATGATAAACGTAATAGTTGGCATTGTTATAGTTGTAATCTCCCTAGTCATACTGGGGATTGCCAAGAGCAAATTTTTTGTGCTTCTGGGATCTCAGTTTCTTGTCGTGTCCTTTATTTTTGGAAACACCGCCAAGACATTGTTCGAGTCAATTATCTTCTTGTTCGTTATCCATCCATGTGTAAGTAATTTACTATGATAGCCTGGTCAATGCAACAACAAAACAACATCAAAATGCAGGAGAAGGCACTTCAATCAGTGCAAGTAGAAATGTTAATGCAATCATGGATGAAGCTGCTGTCATTCAAGCAAGGCCTTTTCGATTGGATTTTCCCCACTTTGATGGGGGTGACCCAAATGACTGGATCCTGAAGGCTCAGCAATTTTTTTCATATTTACCAGACACATGAGAATCAAAAGCTACAGATTGCTTACCGGATGAGTACACGAAGGACAAGTTAAGTACATTGACTGTCCTCCAATGGTTGAGTTTGGTTTTGATTTTAGCTGCACTTGTGTGCAGTCTTTCAATTCTTGATTTAAAGAAAGTGAATATTTTGAACCTCAAGTTATGGAAATGGGAAGTTTTGTTGTTGGTTTTGATATGCGGGAGGTTGGTTTCTGGATGGGGGATTCATTTGGTAGTATTTTTCATTGAAAGAAACTTTTTGTTGCGGAAGAGGGTTTTGTATTTTGTGTATGGATTGAGGAAGGGAGTGCAGAATTGTTGGTGGCTAGGGCTTGTGCTGTTGGCATGGCACTTCTTATTTGATAAGAAGGTTCGAAGGGATACTAAAAGTGAACTTCTCGAATATGTTACTAAAATCTTGGTTTGTTTTTTGGTGGGGAATTTCATATGGTTGATCAAGACTTTGATGGTTAAGGTGCTTGCCTCGTCTTTCCATGTTAGTACTTATTTTGACAGGATTCAGGAGTCACTCTTCAATCAATTTGTGATAGAAGCGTTATCAGGTCCACCATTGATTGAAATACAAAAAGCTGAAGATGATGCAGAGAGGATTGCTGCCGAGGTTCTTAAGCTGCAGAATGCCGGGGCTACTATTCCTGCAGAACTCAAGGAATCTGTCTTCCCACCAGCAAAGAGTGGCGGGTTGAATCCCAATAGAGCAATGCAGAAAACTTTCACAGCAAAAAGCTGTAAATTTTCTGGAAAACTTTCACAAAAAGGGGAGAAAGAAGGGGATGATGGGATCACAATTGGCCACCTGCATAAACTTAATACCAAGAATATTTCAGCTTGGAATATGAAGAGGTTGATGAAAATTGTGCGGCATGGTTCGTTGTCCACTCTGGATGAGCAGATACTAGGTGCCGCTACTGAGGACGAATCCACGACACATATCAGAAGCGAATACGAGGCGAAAGCTGCAGCAAGAAAAATCTTTGCTAATGTGGCTCGCCATGGATCAAAGTGAGCAACTCATCACCTCACATTGACAATCCAATCTCATCGTTTTAGACATTATCATACAATTTCGGTTTTTATTTTTGCAATTTCCATTTTTTTGTTTCATTCTTAAGCACACTAACAGTAGGACGAAGCTCTTATCAGGTTATTTTCCCTACGGGAGGTCCTGATTATGTACCATTCATATTTCATTCTCCCATTAAATGCCTCGAGCTGCTATTGGTTTTACACAAATTGACCATTTTCAGTATTGTTTTGTTAATTATGACAAGGACATGCAATGATTTACTGGTCATTTGCTTGACTGACTTGTTATATTTTCAATCTTCTCCTCAAAGATTATAGATTATTTGTTCGGCAGGTACATCTACTTGCAGGATTTGATGCGCTTTTTGGAAGAAGATCAAGCTTCGAAGACAATGAGTTTCTTTGAAGAAGCATCTGAAACCAGCAGAATCGATAAATCATCCCTGAAGAACTGGGTGGTGAGAACTCGGTTGGAATCCCTCTACTTATCCCTAAGGTTGTAAGATCTACAATGTAATCTCCATTTTCGCAGGTCAATGCTTTCAGGGAAAGAAGGGCACTTGCTCTAACATTGAATGATACAAAGACTGCTGTGAACAAGCTCCATCAGATGATAAACGTAATAGTTGGCATTGTTATAGTTGTAATCTCCCTAGTCATACTGGGGATTGCCAAGAGCAAAGTTTTTGTGCTTCTGGGATCTCAGTTTCTTGTCGTGTCCTTTATTTTTGGAAACACCGCCAAGATATTGTTCGAGTCAATTATCTTCTTGTTCGTTATCCATCCATGTGTAAGTAATTTACTATGATAGCCTGGTCAATGCAACAACAAAACAACATCAAAATGCAGGAGAAGGCACTTCAATCAGTGCAAGTAGAAATGTTAATGCAATCATGGATGAAGCTGCTGTCATTCAAGCAAGGCCTTTTCGATTGGATTTTCCCCACTTTGATGGGGGTGACCCAAATGACTGGATCCTGAAGGCTCAGCAATTTTTTTCATATTACCAGACACATGAGAATCAAAAGCTACAGATTGCTTACCGGATGAGTACACGAAGGACAAGTTAAGTACATTGACTGTCCTCCAATGGTTGAGTTTGGTTGTGATTTTAGCTGCACTTGTGTGCAGTCTTTCAATTCTTGATTTAAAGAAAGTGAATATTTTGAACCTCAAGTTATGGAAATGGGAAGTTTTGTTGTTGGTTTTGATATGCGGGAGGTTGGTTTCTGGATGGGGGATTCATTTGGTAGTATTTTTCATTGAAAGAAACTTTTTGTTGCGGAAGAGGGTTTTGAATTTTGTGTATGGATTGAGGAAGGGAGTGCAGAATTGTTGGTGGCTAGGGCTTGTGCTGTTGGCATGGCACTTCTTATTTGATAAGAAGGTTCGAAGGGATACTAAAAGTGAACTTCTCGAATATGTTACTAAAATCTTGGTTTGTTTTTTGGTGGGGAATTTCATATGGTTGATCAAGACTTTGATGGTTAAGGTGCTTGCCTCGTCTTTCCATGTTAGTACTTATTTTGACAGGATTCAGGAGTCACTCTTCAATCAATTTGTGATAGAAGCGTTATCAGGTCCACCATTGATTGAAATACAAAAAGATGAAGATGATGCAGAGAGGATTGCTGCCGAGGTTCTTAAGCTGCAGAATGCCGGGGCTACTATTCCTGCAGAACTCAAGGAATCTGTCTTCCCACCAGCAAAGAGTGGCGGGTTGAATCCCAATAGAGCAATGCAGAAAACTTTCACAGCAAAAAGCTGTAAATTTTCTGGAAAACTTTCACAAAAAGGGGAGAAAGAAGGGGATGATGGGATCACAATTGGCCACCTGCATAAACTTAATACCAAGAATATTTCAGCTTGGAATATGAAGAGGTTGATGAAAATTGTGCGGCATGGTTCGTTGTCCACTCTGGATGAGCAGATACTAGGTGCCGCTACTGAGGACGAATCCACGACACATATCAGAAGCGAATACGAGGCGAAAGCTGCAGCAAGAAAAATCTTTGCTAATGTGGCTCGCCATGGATCAAAGTGAGCAACTCATCACCTCACATTGACAATCCAATCTCATCGTTTTAGACATTATCATACAATTTCGGTTTTTATTTTTGCAATTTCCATTTTTTTGTTTCATTCTTAAGCACACTAACAGTAGGACGAAGCTCTTATCAGGTTATTTTCCCTACGGGAGGTCCTGATTATGTACCATTCATATTTCATTCTCCCATTAAATGCCTCGAGCTGCTATTGGTTTTACACAAATTGACCATTTTCAGTATTGTTTTGTTAATTATGACAAGGACATGCAATGATTTACTGGTCATTTGCTTGACTGACTTGTTATATTTTCAATCTTCTCCTCAAAGATTATAGATTATTTGTTCGGCAGGTACATCTACTTGCAGGATTTGATGCGCTTTTTGGAAGAAGATCAAGCTTCGAAGACAATGAGTTTCTTTGAAGAAGCATCTGAAACCAGCAGAATCGGTAAATCATCCCTGAAGAACTGGGTGGTGAGAACTCGGTTGGAATCCCTCTACTTATCCCTAAGGTTGTAAGATCTACAATGTAATCTCCATTTTCGCAGGTCAATGCTTTCAGGGAAAGAAGGGCACTTGCTCTAACATTGAATGATACAAAGACTGCTGTGAACAAGCTCCATCAGATGATAAACGTAATAGTTGGCATTGTTATAGTTGTAATCTCCCTAGTCATACTGGGGATTGCCAAGAGCAAATTTTTTGTGCTTCTGGGATCTCAGTTTCTTGTCGTGTCCTTTATTTTTGGAAACACCGCCAAGACATTGTTCGAGTCAATTATCTTCTTGTTCGTTATCCATCCATGTGTAAGTAATTTACTATGATAGCCTGGTCAATGCAACAACAAAACAACATCAAAATGCAGGAGAAGGCACTTCAATCAGTGCAAGTAGAAATGTTAATGCAATCATGGATGAAGCTGCTGTCATTCAAGCAAGGCCTTTTCGATTGGATTTTCCCCACTTTGATGGGGGTGACCCAAATGACTGGATCCTGAAGGCTCAACAATTTTTTTCATATTTCCAGACACATGAGAATCAAAAGCTACAGATTGCTTACCGGATGAGTACACGAAGGACAAGTTAAGTACATTGACTGTCCTCCAATGGTTGAGTTTGGTTGTGATTTTAGCTGCACTTGTGTGCAGTCTTTCAATTCTTGATTTAAAGAAAGTGAATATTTTGAACCTCAAGTTATGGAAATGGGAAGTTTTGTTGTTGGTTTTGATATGCGGGAGGTTGGTTTCTGGATGGGGGATTCATTTGGTAGTATTTTTCATTGAAAGAAACTTTTTGTTGCGGAAGAGGGTTTTGAATTTTGTGTATGGATTGAGGAAGGGAGTGCAGAATTGTTGGTGGCTAGGGCTTGTGCTGTTGGCATGGCACTTCTTATTTGATAAGAAGGTTCGAAGGGATACTAAAAGTGAACTTCTCGAATATGTTACTAAAATCTTGGTTTGTTTTTTGGTGGGGAATTTCATATGGTTGATCAAGACTTTGATGGTTAAGGTGCTTGCCTCGTCTTTCCATGTTAGTACTTATTTTGACAGGATTCAGGAGTCACTCTTCAATCAATTTGTGATAGAAGCATTATCAGGTCCACCATTGATTGAAATACAAAAAGCTGAAGATGATGCAGAGAGGATTGCTGCCGAGGTTGGCCAGTGAGGCAATATAGTATTGTCGGGCAATGCCTCAACAACTGCCTTCCCACCAAAGAAGCCACGGCCAAGAGGGCTATAAGCCACTATTCCAATACCCAGCTTTTCTGGAAAACTTTCACAAAAAGGGGAGAAAGAAGGGGATGATGGGATCACAATTGGCCACCTGCATAAACTTAATACCAAGAATATTTCAGCTTGGAATATGAAGAGGTTGATGAAAATTGTGCGGCATGGTTCGTTGTCCACTCTGGATGAGCAGATACTAGGTGCCGCTACTGAGGACGAATCCACGACACATATCAGAAGCGAATACGAGGCGAAAGCTACAGCAAGAAAAATCTTTGCTAATGTGGCTCGCCATGGATCAAAGTGAGCAACTCATCACCTCACATTGACAATCCAATCTCATCGTTTTAGACATTATCATACAATTTCGGTTTTTATTTTTGCAATTTCCATTTTTTGTTTCATTCTTAAGCACACTAACAGTAGGACGAAGCTCTTATCAGGTTATTTTCCCTACGGGAGGTCCTGATTATGTACCATTCATATTTCATTCTCCCATTAAATGCCTCGAGCTGCTATTGGTTTTACACAAATTGACCATTTTCAGTATTGTTTTGTTAATTATGACAAGGACATGCAATGATTTACTGGTCATTTGCTTGACTGACTTGTTATATTTTCAATCTTCTCCTCAAAGATTATAGATTATTTGTTCGGCAGGTACATCTACTTGCAGGATTTGATGCGCTTTTTGGAAGAAGATCAAGCTTCGAAGACAATGAGTTTCTTTGAAGAAGCATCTGAAACCAGCAGAATCGGTAAATCATCCCTGAAGAACTGGGTGGTGAGAACTCGGTTGGAATCCCTCTACTTATCCCTAAGGTTGTAAGATCTACAATGTAATCTCCATTTTCGCAGGTCAATGCTTTCAGGGAAAGAAGGGCACTTGCTCTAACATTGAATGATACAAAGACTGCTGTGAACAAGCTCCATCAGATGATAAACGTAATAGTTGGCATTGTTATAGTTGTAATCTCCCTAGTCATACTGGGGATTGCCAAGAGCAAATTTTTTGTGCTTCTGGGATCTCAGTTTCTTGTCGTGTCCTTTATTTTTGGAAACACCGCCAAGACATTGTTCGAGTCAATTATCTTCTTGTTCGTTATCCATCCATGTGTAAGTAATTTACTATGATAGCCTGGTCAATGCAACAACAAAACAACATCAAAATGCAGGAGAAGGCACTTCAATCAGTGCAAGTAGAAATGTTAATGCAATCATGGATGAAGCTGCTGTCATTCAAGCAAGGCCTTTTCGATTGGATTTTCCCCACTTTGATGGGGGTGACCCAAATGACTGGATCCTGAAGGCTCAACAATTTTTTTCATATTTCCAGACACATGAGAATCAAAAGCTACAGATTGCTTACCGGATGAGTACACGAAGGACAAGTTAAGTACATTGACTGTCCTCCAATGGTTGAGTTTGGTTGTGATTTTAGCTGCACTTGTGTGCAGTCTTTCAATTCTTGATTTAAAGAAAGTGAATATTTTGAACCTCAAGTTATGGAAATGGGAAGTTTTGTTGTTGGTTTTGATATGCGGGAGGTTGGTTTCTGGATGGGGGATTCATTTGGTAGTATTTTTCATTGAAAGAAACTTTTTGTTGCGGAAGAGGGTTTTGTATTTTGTGTATGGATTGAGGAAGGGAGTGCAGAATTGTTGGTGGCTAGGGCTTGTGCTGTTGGCATGGCACTTCTTATTTGATAAGAAGGTTCGAAGGGATACTAAAAGTGAACTTCTCGAATATGTTACTAAAATCTTGGTTTGTTTTTTGGTGGGGAATTTCATATGGTTGATCAAGACTTTGATGGTTAAGGTGCTTGCCTCGTCTTTCCATGTTAGTACTTATTTTGACAGGATTCAGGAGTCACTCTTCAATCAATTTGTGATAGAAGCATTATCAGGTCCACCATTGATTGAAATACAAAAAGCTGAAGATGATGCAGAGAGGATTGCTGCCGAGGTTCTTAAGCTGCAGAATGCCGGGGCTACTATTCCTGCAGAACTCAAGGAATCTGTCTTCCCACCAGCAAAGAGTGGCGGGTTGAATCCCAATAGAGCAATGCAGAAAACTTTCACAGCAAAAAGCTGTAAATTTTCTGGAAAACTTTCACAAAAAGGGAAGAAAGAAGGGGATGATGGGATCACAATTGGCCACCTGCATAAACTTAATACCAAGAATATTTCAGCTTGGAATATGAAGAGGTTGATGAAAATTGTGCGGCATGGTTCGTTGTCCACTCTGGATGAGCAGATACTAGGTGCCGCTACTGAGGACGAATCCACGACACATATCAGAAGCGAATACGAGGCGAAAGCTGCAGCAAGAAAAATCTTTGCTAATGTGGCTCGCCATGGATCAAAGTGAGCAACTCATCACCTCACATTGACAATCCAATCTCATCGTTTTAGACATTATCATACAATTTCGGTTTTTATTTTTGCAATTTCCATTTTTTTGTTTCATTCTTAAGCACACTAACAGTAGGACGAAGCTCTTATCAGGTTATTTTCCCTACGGGAGGTCCTGATTATGTACCATTCATATTTCATTCTCCCATTAAATGCCTCGAGCTGCTATTGGTTTTACACAAATTGACCATTTTCAGTATTGTTTTGTTAATTATGACAAGGACATGCAATGATTTACTGGTCATTTGCTTGACTGACTTGTTATATTTTCAATCTTCTCCTCAAAGATTATAGATTATTTGTTCGGCAGGTACATCTACTTGCAGGATTTGATGCGCTTTTTGGAAGAAGATCAAGCTTCGAAGACAATGAGTTTCTTTGAAGAAGCATCTGAAACCAGCAGAATCGGTAAATCATCCCTGAAGAACTGGGTGGTGAGAACTCGGTTGGAATCCCTCTACTTATCCCTAAGGTTGTAAGATCTACAATGTAATCTCCATTTTCGCAGGTCAATGCTTTCAGGGAAAGAAGGGCACTTGCTCTAACATTGAATGATACAAAGACTGCTGTGAACAAGCTCCATCAGATGATAAACGTAATAGTTGGCATTGTTATAGTTGTAATCTCCCTAGTCATACTGGGGATTGCCAAGAGCAAATTTTTTGTGCTTCTGGGATCTCAGTTTCTTGTCGTGTCCTTTATTTTTGGAAACACCGCCAAGACATTGTTCGAGTCAATTATCTTCTTGTTCGTTATCCATCCATGTGTAAGTAATTTACTATGATAGCCTGGTCAATGCAACAACAAAACAACATCAAAATGCAGGAGAAGGCACTTCAATCAGTGCAAGTAGAAATGTTAATGCAATCATGGATGAAGCTGCTGTCATTCAAGCAAGGCCTTTTCGATTGGATTTTCCCCACTTTGATGGGGGTGACCCAAATGACTGGATCCTGAAGGCTCAGCAATTTTTTTCATATTACCAGACACATGAGAATCAAAAGCTACAGATTGCTTACCGGATGAGTACACGAAGGACAAGTTAAGTACATTGACTGTCCTCCAATGGTTGAGTTTGGTTGTGATTTTAGCTGCACTTGTGTGCAGTCTTTCAATTCTTGATTTAAAGAAAGTGAATATTTTGAACCTCAAGTTATGGAAATGGGAAGTTTTGTTGTTGGTTTTGATATGCGGGAGGTTGGTTTCTGGATGGGGGATTCATTTGGTAGTATTTTTCATTGAAAGAAACTTTTTGTTGCGGAAGAGGGTTTTGAATTTTGTGTATGGATTGAGGAAGGGAGTGCAGAATTGTTGGTGGCTAGGGCTTGTGCTGTTGGCATGGCACTTCTTATTTGATAAGAAGGTTCGAAGGGATACTAAAAGTGAACTTCTCGAATATGTTACTAAAATCTTGGTTTGTTTTTTGGTGGGGAATTTCATATGGTTGATCAAGACTTTGATGGTTAAGGTGCTTGCCTCGTCTTTCCATGTTAGTACTTATTTTGACAGGATTCAGGAGTCACTCTTCAATCAATTTGTGATAGAAGCATTATCAGGTCCACCATTGATTGAAATACAAAAAGCTGAAGATGATGCAGAGAGGATTGCTGCCGAGGTTCTTAAGCTGCAGAATGCCGGGGCTACTATTCCTGCAGAACTCAAGGAATCTGTCTTCCCACCAGCAAAGAGTGGCGGGTTGAATCCCAATAGAGCAATGCAGAAAACTTTCACAGCAAAAAGCTGTAAATTTTCTGGAAAACTTTCACAAAAAGGGGAGAAAGAAGGGGATGATGGGATCACAATTGGCCACCTGCATAAACTTAATACCAAGAATATTTCAGCTTGGAATATGAAGAGGTTGATGAAAATTGTGCGGCATGGTTCGTTGTCCACTCTGGATGAGCAGATACTAGGTGCCGCTACTGAGGACGAATCCACGACACATATCAGAAGCGAATACGAGGCGAAAGCTGCAGCAAGAAAAATCTTTGCTAATGTGGCTCGCCATGGATCAAAGTGAGCAACTCATCACCTCACATTGACAATCCAATCTCATCGTTTTAGACATTATCATACAATTTCGGTTTTTATTTTTGCAATTTCCATTTTTTTGTTTCATTCTTAAGCACACTAACAGTAGGACGAAGCTCTTATCAGGTTATTTTCCCTACGGGAGGTCCTGATTATGTACCATTCATATTTCATTCTCCCATTAAATGCCTCGAGCTGCTATTGGTTTTACACAAATTGACCATTTTCAGTATTGTTTTGTTAATTATGACAAGGACATGCAATGATTTACTGGTCATTTGCTTGACTGACTTGTTATATTTTCAATCTTCTCCTCAAAGATTATAGATTATTTGTTCGGCAGGTACATCTACTTGCAGGATTTGATGCGCTTTTTGGAAGAAGATCAAGCTTCGAAGACAATGAGTTTCTTTGAAGAAGCATCTGAAACCAGCAGAATCGGTAAATCATCCCTGAAGAACTGGGTGGTGAGAACTCGGTTGGAATCCCTCTACTTATCCCTAAGGTTGTAAGATCTACAATGTAATCTCCATTTTCGCAGGTCAATGCTTTCAGGGAAAGAAGGGCACTTGCTCTAACATTGAATGATACAAAGACTGCTGTGAACAAGCTCCATCAGATGATAAACGTAATAGTTGGCATTGTTATAGTTGTAATCTCCCTAGTCATACTGGGGATTGCCAAGAGCAAATTTTTTGTGCTTCTGGGATCTCAGTTTCTTGTCGTGTCCTTTATTTTTGGAAACACCGCCAAGACATTGTTCGAGTCAATTATCTTCTTGTTCGTTATCCATCCATGTGTAAGTAATTTACTATGATAGCCTGGTCAATGCAACAACAAAACAACATCAAAATGCAGGAGAAGGCACTTCAATCAGTGCAAGTAGAAATGTTAATGCAATCATGGATGAAGCTGCTGTCATTCAAGCAAGGCCTTTTCGATTGGATTTTCCCCACTTTGATGGGGGTGACCCAAATGACTGGATCCTGAAGGCTCAGCAATTTTTTTCATATTACCAGACACATGAGAATCAAAAGCTACAGATTGCTTACCGGATGAGTACACGAAGGACAAGTTAAGTACATTGACTGTCCTCCAATGGTTGAGTTTGGTTGTGATTTTAGCTGCACTTGTGTGCAGTCTTTCAATTCTTGATTTAAAGAAAGTGAATATTTTGAACCTCAAGTTATGGAAATGGGAAGTTTTGTTGTTGGTTTTGATATGCGGGAGGTTGGTTTCTGGATGGGGGATTCATTTGGTAGTATTTTTCATTGAAAGAAACTTTTTGTTGCGGAAGAGGGTTTTGTATTTTGTGTATGGATTGAGGAAGGGAGTGCAGAATTGTTGGTGGCTAGGGCTTGTGCTGTTGGCATGGCACTTCTTATTTGATAAGAAGGTTCGAAGGGATACTAAAAGTGAACTTCTCGAATATGTTACTAAAATCTTGGTTTGTTTTTTGGTGGGGAATTTCATATGGTTGATCAAGACTTTGATGGTTAAGGTGCTTGCCTCGTCTTTCCATGTTAGTACTTATTTTGACAGGATTCAGGAGTCACTCTTCAATCAATTTGTGATAGAAGCATTATCAGGTCCACCATTGATTGAAATACAAAAAGCTGAAGATGATGCAGAGAGGATTGCTGCCGAGGTTCTTAAGCTGCAGAATGCCGGGGCTACTATTCCTGCAGAACTCAAGGAATCTGTCTTCCCACCAGCAAAGAGTGGCGGGTTGAATCCCAATAGAGCAATGCAGAAAACTTTCACAGCAAAAAGCTGTAAATTTTCTGGAAAACTTTCACAAAAAGGGGAGAAAGAAGGGGATGATGGGATCACAATTGGCCACCTGCATAAACTTAATACCAAGAATATTTCAGCTTGGAATATGAAGAGGTTGATGAAAATTGTGCGGCATGGTTCGTTGTCCACTCTGGATGAGCAGATACTAGGTGCCGCTACTGAGGACGAATCCACGACACATATCAGAAGCGAATACGAGGCGAAAGCTGCAGCAAGAAAAATCTTTGCTAATGTGGCTCGCCATGGATCAAAGTGAGCAACTCATCACCTCACATTGACAATCCAATCTCATCGTTTTAGACATTATCATACAATTTCGGTTTTTATTTTTGCAATTTCCATTTTTTTGTTTCATTCTTAAGCACACTAACAGTAGGACGAAGCTCTTATCAGGTTATTTTCCCTACGGGAGGTCCTGATTATGTACCATTCATATTTCATTCTCCCATTAAATGCCTCGAGCTGCTATTGGTTTTACACAAATTGACCATTTTCAGTATTGTTTTGTTAATTATGACAAGGACATGCAATGATTTACTGGTCATTTGCTTGACTGACTTGTTATATTTTCAATCTTCTCCTCAAAGATTATAGATTATTTGTTCGGCAGGTACATCTACTTGCAGGATTTGATGCGCTTTTTGGAAGAAGATCAAGCTTCGAAGACAATGAGTTTCTTTGAAGAAGCATCTGAAACCAGCAGAATCGATAAATCATCCCTGAAGAACTGGGTGGTGAGAACTCGGTTGGAATCCCTCTACTTATCCCTAAGGTTGTAAGATCTACAATGTAATCTCCATTTTCGCAGGTCAATGCTTTCAGGGAAAGAAGGGCACTTGCTCTAACATTGAATGATACAAAGACTGCTGTGAACAAGCTCCATCAGATGATAAACGTAATAGTTGGCATTGTTATAGTTGTAATCTCCCTAGTCATACTGGGGATTGCCAAGAGCAAATTTTTTGTGCTTCTGGGATCTCAGTTTCTTGTCGTGTCCTTTATTTTTGGAAACACCGCCAAGACATTGTTCGAGTCAATTATCTTCTTGTTCGTTATCCATCCATGTGTAAGTAATTTACTATGATAGCCTGGTCAATGCAACAACAAAACAACATCAAAATGCAGGAGAAGGCACTTCAATCAGTGCAAGTAGAAATGTTAATGCAATCATGGATGAAGCTGCTGTCATTCAAGCAAGGCCTTTTCGATTGGATTTTCCCCACTTTGATGGGGGTGACCCAAATGACTGGATCCTGAAGGCTCAGCAATTTTTTTCATATTACCAGACACATGAGAATCAAAAGCTACAGATTGCTTACCGGATGAGTACACGAAGGACAAGTTAAGTACATTGACTGTCCTCCAATGGTTGAGTTTGGTTTTGATTTTAGCTGCACTTGTGTGCAGTCTTTCAATTCTTGATTTAAAGAAAGTGAATATTTTGAACCTCAAGTTATGGAAATGGGAAGTTTTGTTGTTGGTTTTGATATGCGGGAGGTTGGTTTCTGGATGAGGGATTCATTTGGTAGTATTTTTCATTGAAAGAAACTTTTTGTTGCGGAAGAGGGTTTTGTATTTTGTGTATGGATTGAGGAAGGGAGTGCAGAATTGTTGGTGGCTAGGGCTTGTGCTGTTGGCATGGCACTTCTTATTTGATAAGAAGGTTCGAAGGGATACTAAAAGTGAACTTCTCGAATATGTTACTAAAATCTTGGTTTGTTTTTTGGTGGGGAATTTCATATGGTTGATCAAGACTTTGATGGTTAAGGTGCTTGCCTCGTCTTTCCATGTTAGTACTTATTTTGACAGGATTCAGGAGTCACTCTTCAATCAATTTGTGATAGAAGCGTTATCAGGTCCACCATTGATTGAAATACAAAAAGATGAAGATGATGCAGAGAGGATTGCTGCCGAGGTTCTTAAGCTGCAGAATGCCGGGGCTACTATTCCTGCAGAACTCAAGGAATTTGTCTTCCCACCAGCAAAGAGTGGCGGGTTGAATCCCAATAGAGCAATGCAGAAAACTTTCACAGCAAAAAGCTGTAAATTTTCTGGAAAACTTTCACAAAAAGGGGAGAAAGAAGGGGATGATGGGATCACAATTGGCCACCTGCATAAATTTAATACCAAGAATATTTCAGCTTGGAATATGAAGAGGTTGATGAAAATTGTGCGGCATGGTTCGTTGTCCACTCTGGATGAGCAGATACTAGGTGCCGCTACTGAGGACGAATCCACGACACATATCAGAAGCGAATACGAGGCGAAAGCTGCAGCAAGAAAAATCTTTGCTAATATGGCTCGCCATGGATCAAAGTGAGCAACTCATCACCTCACATTGACAATCCAATCTCATCGTTTTAGACATTATCATACAATTTCGGTTTTTATTTTTGCAATTTCCATTTTTTTGTTTCATTCTTAAGCACACTAACAGTAGGACGAAGCTCTTATCAGGTTATTTTCCCTACGGGAGGTCCTGATTATGTACCATTCATATTTCATTCTCCCATTAAATGCCTCGAGCTGCTATTGGTTTTACACAAATTGACCATTTCAGTATTGTTTTGTTAATTATGACAAGGACATGCAATGATTTACTGGTCATTTGCTTGACTGACTTGTTATATTTTCAATCTTCTCCTCAAAGATTATAGATTATTTGTTCGGCAGGTACATCTACTTGCAGGATTTGATGCGCTTTTTGGAAGAAGATCAAGCTTCGAAGACAATGAGTTTCTTTGAAGAAGCATCTGAAACCAGCAGAATCGGTAAATCATCCCTGAAGAACTGGGTGGTGAGAACTCGGTTGGAATCCCTCTACTTATCCCTAAGGTTGTAAGATCTACAATGTAATCTCCATTTTCGCAGGTCAATGCTTTCAGGGAAAGAAGGGCACTTGCTCTAACATTGAATGATACAAAGACTGCTGTGAACAAGCTCCATCAGATGATAAACGTAATAGTTGGCATTGTTATAGTTGTAATCTCCCTAGTCATACTGGGGATTGCCAAGAGCAAAGTTTTTGTGCTTCTGGGATCTCAGTTTCTTGTCGTGTCCTTTATTTTTGGAAACACCGCCAAGACATTGTTCGAGTCAATTATCTTCTTGTTCGTTATCCATCCATGTGTAAGTAATTTACTATGATAGCCTGGTCAATGCAACAACAAAACAACATCAAAATGCAGGAGAAGGCACTTCAATCAGTGCAAGTAGAAATGTTAATGCAATCATGGATGAAGCTGCTGTCATTCAAGCAAGGCCTTTTCGATTGGATTTTCCCCACTTTGATGGGGGTGACCCAAATGACTGGATCCTGAAGGCTCAGCAATTTTTTTCATATTACCAGACACATGAGAATCAAAAGCTACAGATTGCTTACCGGATGAGTACACGAAGGACAAGTTAAGTACATTGACTGTCCTCCAATGGTTGAGTTTGGTTTTGATTTTAGCTGCACTTGTGTGCAGTCTTTCAATTCTTGATTTAAAGAAAGTGAATATTTTGAACCTCAAGTTATGGAAATGGGAAGTTTTGTTGTTGGTTTTGATATGCGGGAGGTTGGTTTCTGGATGGGGGATTCATTTGGTAGTATTTTTCATTGAAAGAAACTTTTTGTTGCGGAAGAGGGTTTTGTATTTTGTGTATGGATTGAGGAAGGGAGTGCAGAATTGTTGGTGGCTAGGGCTTGTGCTGTTGGCATGGCACTTCTTATTTGATAAGAAGGTTCGAAGGGATACTAAAAGTGAACTTCTCGAATATGTTACTAAAATCTTGGTTTGTTTTTTGGTGGGGAATTTCATATGGTTGATCAAGACTTTGATGGTTAAGGTGCTTGCCTCGTCTTTCCATGTTAGTACTTATTTTGACAGGATTCAGGAGTCACTCTTCAATCAATTTGTGATAGAAGCGTTATCAGGTCCACCATTGATTGAAATACAAAAAGCTGAAGATGATGCAGAGAGGATTGCTGCCGAGGTTCTTAAGCTGCAGAATGCCGGGGCTACTATTCCTGCAGAACTCAAGGAATCTGTCTTCCCACCAGCAAAGAGTGGCGGGTTGAATCCCAATAGAGCAATGCAGAAAACTTTCACAGCAAAAAGCTGTAAATTTTCTGGAAAACTTTCACAAAAAGGGGAGAAAGAAGGGGATGATGGGATCACAATTGGCCACCTGCATAAACTTAATACCAAGAATATTTCAGCTTGGAATATGAAGAGGTTGATGAAAATTGTGCGGCATGGTTCGTTGTCCACTCTGGATGAGCAGATACTAGGTGCCGCTACTGAGGACGAATCCACGACACATATCAGAAGCGAATACAAGGCGAAAGCTGCAGCAAGAAAAATCTTTGCTAATGTGGCTCGCCATGGATCAAAGTGAGCAACTCATCACCTCACATTGACAATCCAATCTCATCGTTTTAGACATTATCATACAATTTCGGTTTTTATTTTTGCAATTTCCATTTTTTGTTTCATTCTTAAGCACACTAACAGTAGGACGAAGCTCTTATCAGGTTATTTTCCCTATGGGATGTCTTGATTATGCACCATTCATATTCTCTCATTAAATACCTGGAGCTGCTATTGTTTTTTCACAAATTGACCATATTCAGTATTGTTTTGTTAAATATGACAAGGATGTTGTGTGGTCCCGCACCATGTGTTGGTGGGACCACCACATTCAAATAAAAGAGGCTGCCACGTCTTAAATAGGTAGTAGGGTTTTGTGAAACAAAAACAAGAGACAAGAGACAAAAAGAAAAAGAGAACCGGGAGAAAAGAAAAAGTGGTGGCTGCTGAACACTGCATCTTCTTTCTTTGATGTCTAGCTCGTTAACCGTTGGATCGAGCTGAGATTTGGACAGAGGCTTCTAGACACATTAATCTTCATTGTGAACGGTTGGATTGAAGATTGGAGTTGTTGAAGTTGTCCGTTTTGATAGAAAACAGGGCTGTCAGTATTATGAGCCTTTTTCTCAAACTTTGTTCTCTTTAATCTTATTGTATTCCAAGAATAGGTTGTTCTTGATGATATATATTGTAGCCCTTAGTTGAATCTGAGGAAGAATATTGTGAACCCATTATTTGTGATAGTGGAAGTTTTAAGTGGCCTACGGTCCCGTGGTTTTTTTCCCGCATTGGGTTTTCCACGTAAAAATCTTGGTGTTGATGTGTTTGATTATTTTGCATTATATTGTTGATTGTTTGATCCCAAAATTTGATTGCACAAAGATAGAAAAAGGTTTGGGACTTGATTGGTAATCCGCTAAATTGGTGCCCTTTTATTGAGTTCTTTTCCCAACAAGTGGTATCAGAGCACTGGTTGTGTAGATTGAATTTCTTGTGCAATGAAAATGGAAAAGGAAGATTCGGGCATGATAAAGCTCACTTCCTCAAATTATTTTCTATGGAAAACAATGATGGAGGATCACTTATATTGCAATGATTTGGCTTTGCCGATTGAATATAAAGGAGTAAAGCCTGATGAAATGGATGATGCAAAATGGAAGGGACTTAATAGAAAGGCTACCGCTAATGTTAGAAAATGGGTATCTTCTAAGTCCATTAATCATATTTCTCAAGAACATGACTGCTATAAAGTTTGGAAGATGTTGGAAGAAACATTTGCCAAAGAGAGTGCACAAAACAAGGTTTTTGTAATTAGAGACCTTGTGAATTTGAAGTATAGAGATGGTGAAGATGCTTCAGTGCATATAAATGAATTCCAAGGTTTTTTAAATTAGTTGTCATTGATGAATCTTGAGCTAGCCGATGAGATGCAAGCACTAATCCTATTGAGTTCATTTCCGGATAGTTGGGAGACTTTGGTGGTGTCACTTAGCAATTCTACTCCGAATGGAGAGATCACTTTGAAAACAGTGAAGGATTGTATCCTCAATGAAGAGAAGAGGAGGAAAGGGACAAGCACTTCCGAGTCTCATGCACTTGTTATAGAAAGTCGAGGGAGAAGTCAAAGTAGGTTCTCTCACGGCAAACAAGATAGAGAATCTAGCAATAGAAAAGGCAAATGGAAGCCAAGAGGAAGATCTCAATCAAGGAAGGGATTTAAGTGCTATTATTGTGACAAGTCTGGGCATATTCAAAAAGACTGTAGAAAGTATAAAAGAGATCAGAAGGGAAAAGATGAAGACAAGAATGAAGAGAATGGTACAGCTGCAGTTGTATTTGATGGTGATGTTGCTATTGTTTGTGATGATGGTTGTGTTAACCTTGCATGTCAGGATACCACCTGGGTTGCAGATTCAGCAGCTTCTTACCATGTTACACCCCGACGTGATTTTTACACATCCTACACTGCTGGCGAATTTGGTCAAGTTAGGATGGGAAATCAAGGGATGGCTAGTGTTGTGGGCATTGGAGACATATGGTTGGAAACCAATACTGGGTGCAAGTTGATACTCAAAGATGTTAGACATGTACCCGATATACGACTACATTTGATCTCTACAGGTACTCTTGATGAAGAAGGCTATCACAGTTACTTTGGAGATGGTAAATGGAAGCTCTCCAAAAATTCCTTAATTGTTGCTAAAGGAAAGAAAATGGGTCTCTACATGTCACAAGCCAAGGTGATCAAAGGGGAGGTGAATGCAATTGAAGATTGCTCTACTGATTTATGGCATAAGCGGCTTGGACATTTAAGTGAGAAAGGTCTTGGCATCCTTGCCAAGAAGAACTACCTTCCTTTAAAAGGTATGAACTTGAACACATGTACTCATTGTTTAGTTGGTAAACAACATAGAGTTGCATTTCAAAGATCACCTTCACATAGAAGATCACATGTTCTTGATTTAGTTCATATTGATGTTTGCTCTATGATTGATAAGTCTCTTGGAGGTGCATTGTACTTTGTTAGTTTTATTGATGATCACTCCAGGAAAATTTGGGCCACTTGTTTAAAATCCAAAGATCAGGTGCTTGATGTCTTTAAGGATTTCCATGCCAGAGTTAAAAGAGAAACTGATAAAAAGCTGAAATGTGTTCGAGCTGACAATGGTGGTAAATACAGAGGTCCTTTTAAGAAGTACTGCAGGGAACATGGTATCAAGTTGGAGAAGACAGTTCCTAAGACTCCACAGCAGAATGGAGTGGCTGAGAGAATGAACAGAACCATTGTTGAAAGAATTAGATGTATGCTCTCTCATGCAAAGCTGCCTAAGTCCTTTTGGGGTGAGGCAATGAAGACTACAGTTGCCATGATCAACCTTTCTCCATCAGTTCCCCTTGAATTTGATGTTCCAAATATAGTTTGGAAAGAAAAGGATGTTTCTTATGCACACTTGAGAGTGTTTGGGTGCAGAGCATTTGTACATGTTCCTCGAGATGAAAGGTCTAAGCTCGACAGCAAGACAAAGCAGTGCATTTTCTTGGGCTCTGAAGATGATGAGTTTGGCAATAGGTTGTGGGATCCAAAGGAGAAGAAAATTATGAGAAGCAGAGATGTTATCTTATTTGAAGATCAAACCATTGAAGACTTTGAACAGAAAGAGAAAGCAGAGTCTACTACTTTTATTCCATCCAATTCAAATTCAAGACCTACTCAACAGTTACCTTTGATGCTTGCTAATCATGGGGGAGATTTGCAAAATGATGATAATGGTGGTTTTCTTATTGAGCCATTAGTTGGTGATTCTGAATCAACTAATGATGATATTGATGTTATTCCTGAACAGGATATGCAAGAAGCTCCAGATGAGCCACAATTGAGAAGGTCAACTAGACCTCACCAACCTTCCACCAAATATTCTCCTCATGAGTATGTGCTGGTTAATGATGGGGGAGAACCAGAATGCTTTGATGAAGCTATGTCACATGAGAAGAAAAATGAGTGGTTCAATGCAAGAAGAGATGAAATCCTTGCATGAAAACCATACCTTTGAGTTAATGAAGCTTCCTAAAGGTAAGAGAGCACTCAAGAACAAATGGGTGTTCAGGTTGAAAACTGATGAACATTGCTCACAACCAAGGTACAAGGCAAGATTGGTAGTGAAAGGTTTCGGTCAGAAGAAAGGTATTGATTTTGAAGAAATTTTTTCACTAGTGGTCAAGATGTCTTCAATCCGAGTTGTGCTTGGTATAGCTGCTAGTTTGAATCTTGAAGTTGAACAACTTGATGTAAAAACTGCCTTTCTCCATGGTGATTCAGATGAAGAGATCTATATGGAGCAGCCTGAAGGGTTTGAAACAAAAGGCAAAGAGCAACTAGTTTGCAAGTTGAAAAAGAGTCTATATGGGTTAAAGCAGGCTCCAAGACAGTGGTACAAGAAGTATGATTCTTTCATGGTGGATCATGGTTTTGACAGGACCACTTCTGATCATTGTGTATTTATGAAGAGGTTTCCAGATGGAAACTTTATTATTCTGTTATTGTATGTGGATGATATGTTGATTGTTGGCCATGATGCTAAAAAGATTCAGATTTTGAAGGAAGAGTTAAGTAAGTCTTTTGCAATGAAAGACTTAGGACCGGCAAAACAGATTCTTGGCATGAAGATCACATGTGACAGGAAGAAGGAGAAACTTTGGCTATCTCAGGAGAGATATGTTCAAAAGGTACTTGAGAGATTCAACATGAGCAACTCCAAATCGGTTTGTTCTCCACTTGCAAGTCACTTTAAACTAAGTTCTAATCAGTGTCCTTCAAGTGATGAAGAAAGAGATGAGATGAAAAAGGCTCCTTATGCATCCATAATTGGTAGCTTGATGTATGCCATGGTTTGCACAAGGCCGGATATAGCTCATGCAGTTGGTGTGGTTAGTCGGTTCCTCTCCAATCCTGGTAAAGAACACTGGTCAGCAGTGAAATGGATACTCAGGTATCTCAAAGGCACTTCTAGCTTCAGCTTGTGTTTTGGCAATAACAAACTTGTGTTGGAAGGATACACAGATGTAGATATGGCTGGTGATGTTGATTCTAGAAAGTCCACATCAGGATACTTGATGAAGTTTGCAGGGGGAGCAGTCTCATGGCAATCAAGGTTGCAAAAATGTGTTGCATTATCCACTACAGAGGCTGAATATATTGCTCTTACTGAAGGGGGCAAAGAGTTGTTATGGATGAAAAAGTTCTTACATGAACTTGGTCTAGTTCAAGAGAACTTTGTGTTGCACTGTGACAGTCAAAGTGCAATCCATCTCAGTAAGCATCCTACTTTTCACTCTCGATCAAAGCACATTGAAGTTAGATATCAATGGATTCGAGATGCTATGAAAATGAAGTCATTTGTTGTTGAGAAGATCCATACTGATAACAATGCATCAGATATGATGACCAAGCCTTTACCGAGAGAGAAGTTTGAGTTTTGCAGAAAGGAAGAAGGCTTGGTAGAGCCTCCTAAATTGAACTTTACAAGTTGATCGCCAGTATGGTGAATTCCTCACATGGTGCGTGAGGGGGAGATTTGTTGTGTGGTCCTGCACCATGTGTTGGTGGGACCACCACATTCAAATAAAAGAGGCTGCCACGTCTTAAATAGGTAGTAGGGTTTTGTGAAACAAAAACAAGAGACAAGAGACAAAAAGAAAAAGAGAACCGGGAGAAAAGAAAAAGTGGTGGCTGCTGAACACTGCATCTTCTTTCTTTGATTTCCAGCTCGTTAACCGTTGGATCAAGCTGAGATTTGGACAGAGGCTTCTAGACATATTAATATTTATTCTGAACAGTTGGATTGAAGATTGGAGTTGTGGAAGTTGGCCGTTTTGATAGAAAACAAGGTTGTCAGTATTGTGAGCCTTTTCTCAAACTTTGTTCTCTTTAATCTTATTGTATTCCAAGAATAGGTTGTTCTTGATGATATATATTGTAGCCCTTAGTTGAATCTGAGGAAGAATATTGTGAACCCATTATTTGTGATAGTGGAAGTTTTAAGTGGCCTACGATCCCGTGGTTTTTTTCCCGTATTGGGTTTTTCACGTAAAAATCTTGGTGTTGATGTGTTTGATTATTTTGCATTATATTGTTGATTGTTTGATCCCATAATTTGATTGCACAAAGAGGGAAAAAGGTTTGGGACTTGATTGTAATCCGCTAAATTGGTGCCCTTTTATTGAGTTCTTTTCCCAACAAAGGATATGTAATGATTTATTGGTCATTTGCTTGACTGACTTGTCATATTTTCAATCTTCTCCTCAAAGATTATAGATTATTTTGTTCGGCATGTACATCTACTTGCAGGATTTGATGCGCTTTTTGGAAGAAGATCAAGCTTCGAAGACAATGAGTTTCTTTGAAGAAGCATCTGAAACCAGCAGAATCGGTAAATCATCCCTGAAGAACTGGGTGGTGAGAACTCGGTTGGAATCCCTCTACTTATCCCTAAGGTTGTAAGATCTACAATGTAATCTCCATTTTCGCAGGTCAATGCTTTCAGGGAAAGAAGGACATTTGCTCTAACATTGAATGATACAAAGACTGTTGTGAACAAGCTCCATCAGATGATAAACGTAATAGTTGGCATTGTTATAGTTGTAATCTCCCTAGTCATACTGGGAATTGCCAAGAGCAAATTTTTTGTGCTTCTGGGATCTCAGTTTCTTGTCGTGTCCTTTATTTTTGGAAACATCGCCAAGACATTGTTCGAGTCAATTATCTTCTTGTTCGTTATCCATCCATTTGACGTCGAAGACAGGTGTGAGATAGATGGAGTCCAGGTACGCTCGAGTTCAGGCTCCATTCCTCTGTTTGTGTAGATCTGTTCACTTTCTTTTATTTTTATGCTGCGGTGTTTGTTTTTTCAGCTGATAGTGGAGGAGATGAACATTCTGACAACTTTCTTCCTGAGAGCTGACAATCAGAAAGTCCTGTATCCCAACAGTGTTCTTGCAACCAAATCAATCGGAAATTACTATCGCAGTCCTGACATGGGCGACTCGGTTGAATTCCACATCCACATATCCACTCCGGCCGAAAAAGTTGCTCTTATTAAGCAGAGAATAACAAGGTAAAGCTTCAGTTAGTGAAATCATTCCATTTGTCACCGTCAAGAAAACAATTAATCCCTTTTTTTAACGATCTTTTCTTCCCTGAATGCCGATGCAGTTACATCGACGGCAAGAAAGAGCACTGGTACTCCGATCCCACGATTATATTCAGGGAAGTGGTAGATTTGAACAAGCTGATGGTGGCTGTATGGATGAGGCATAGAATGAACCATCAAGACATGGCGGAGAAAAACAAAAGAAGAGCTCTTCTGATAGAGGAGATGGTGAAAATATTCAGTGAGATTGACATTCAATACCGATTATTTCCTATTAATATCAACATCCGTGCCATGCCTCCTCTTGACAAAAAGTATTGCCCGCCTTAGAGGCTTGCATTTCTAATATAACTTGCCTCTCAAATTTTGAATCACACCAGTAGCGGATCTTCTTCTTCTTCTTCCTTACATTTTTCTAGCAACAGATACTCAAGTTGGTGAGTTGAATCATATTTCATATTCTTTTCAATAATGACATGCAATTTAACAACATCTTGTCCCTCGTTAAACACCAGAGCAAGGATCTTTGATTCTGCACTGTGGCTTAGGGCTTCATCCTCGGTGTCTGGTGTCTGTTTCGGAGCGTGATTGAAATTGTTTTTGAAAATATTTTTCATTAAAAAATGAATTAAAATAATATTTTTTTGTATTTTTATAAAATCATTTTTGATATCATTACATGAAAATAATCTAAAAAAAATCAAATTTTCTTAGTTTAAAGTAAATAATAAAAATTCAATTTTTTCAAAAATATTTTTAAAAACACAATATCAAACACTCGCTTAGAATCAAAGACGGTGATTGGTTACTAACTTGGGGTATGACATTGTACTCTCTTTTGTTAGACCCGCAAACTGCCTTCTGTTGAAGATTATGACCTTCTTGCTAACAGTAGAATGCCAGAAGACATTTTTTTTTATTAATGTTGATGTCAGGATAGTTTGAGTGCACTTCGATTAATTTTATAGACCTGAAATTAACAATCATGTAAGTCTCTAGTAATCATCATATTAACAATCATAAGACTCGAACTTGAGAGCACAAGGGAGCAAACCTCCAATGGCTACCAAACATATCTTGATTAACGTGAATATTTGGATCAACTTGTTTACACTTCAACTAATTCTATATACATAAATTAATGACCATGTAGCATTCTATGAGTATTATATTAACAATCATAATACTTGAATTTGAACCTCAGACAATAAAGAGAGCAGACCTCTGGTGGCTAGGAAACGTATTTTGATTTCTTTCATTCTGTAAATGAAAAATACTTTTAAAAATAATATTAATTATATTTTCAAACAGACTCAAAATATAATGGTGTGAAAATTTAGCCAAATATAGCGCACACAATTATACTTGCCAAAATTATTAAAAAAAATAAAAAATTAAACAACTCTCCCTGTCTTACCAAAAAAATATAATGCCAACTTCATTGAATTTCTTCGCTAAGAACAGCAATCACATGAATTTACGAACTTTTTTTCATTTCATGGGCCAGATATTGAAACCCAACCTGCTCAGCCCACTTGTGTTCCCATTATATACCACACGGGCGACTTGCATTCTTTCGTTGTTTATTCTGTCTTTGACAAATGCTGCTGTACTCTCACTTCACTTGCAGCACCAAAGCTCGGAGGCGCTGACACACTTCAAATTTGCGAGGGAAAATCAAATGCCGACGCCGAACTTATCGAGCTTAGTGCACGAACTCCGAGAACGAATCGCAGCAACTTCATCAACGCCACCAAACACCAACACCAACACAGCAGCAGAAAACGACTCCGCTCTAGAAATCCGATTCCGAGCTGTCCTTCCTAATCTCCTCCACGCCTATGTCGTTCCTTCTTCATCCGGTAACCACAAATATAAAAATAAAACCCTACAACCTCAATTAATTCAATAATCTAATAAAATCGTTAATTAATTGTTCTTTTTACATAATCTTTTCGTAGCGAGCGAGCGAGAGGTGATTGCGGTGTTGAAATTGATTTCACACACAGCGAGGAATTTTCCTGGCGTGTTTTACCATGGTAAAGGGAGTGCCATTTTGCCTGTTATTGGTAGGGTTTTGCCGTTTTTCGCAGAGCCTGCGTTTCGGTGAGTAGTTTTTATTATTTTCTTAGTGAATTTTGTGTTGTTTTTTTATATATATAAAAAAAAACATGTAGAAAATAAAGTTAGTTATATGATTTTATTGCTTTATATAGCGCGCGGTACGGAGTGATTCTTGATACCCTTGGATCCTTGTTGTCCTTACTTCGCACTGGAGCGCGAGATGCCTACTGTCAGTTTTTTATTGATGCAATGCTGGCTGTTGAAGGTAAAGGAAAAGGAAAGAAAGAATGAAAAAGATTTTGTGTGAATGAATGTACTGGTTTTATAACGCTTTTGATATTTTCTTTATGTGTGTATACAACAGATATATTGTATGTGGCGTCGATTTCTGTTGAGAATACAAGTGTTCCGGAATCTGGCAGAATAATGCTGAAGTGTTTTTGCAAGTCATTTAGTGGGATCTTCGATGATCCTGATTGTATTAGTGGTTTGCCAGCTAGTAGTAAACCTGATGATGGTGCGGGTGTGTTGATTAATGTGACGGGTAAAGAGAGGTGGCTGACTTTTGCTACTTGGATGGTTAAGCTTCTTAGCAAATGTGTGACTGAAGGGACACTTTATGTGGAGGGACTCATTAGTTTGGCAAATGTTTCAGCTGCTTGTTCGCTGTTGTGCTTTGGAGATGCTGGTTTGCATATGGTGAGTAGGGATGTTTTACTAGCTGGAGGTGTTAGCTTGTTGTGTGTGACATGTTGTTTCTGTTTGATTTATTAAGTGTTGTTTGTTATATCGTTTTGTGACAGTTGTCTGACAGTTGAAATTTTGTGGAAGGCATGTTTTGACTTTGCACGTATCGTTGCATCAGTCATAGATCATGATATTGTTCCTCATGAGAATATGATCAGGTCAATAGCTGCAATACTAAGTGAGGACAAAGAGGGACCTTTTTTATTCAGGTATATGCTTTGACTTCAGATTCCTCACTTGGTAGAAGTCCTGCTGTTGATGCATTGTTGAGTTAAAAAATTTAATGAGAGATGCTCATTAAATATCTATGAAGTTGATTTTCATAGAAATTATATTCCCTTGCTATGAAATTGTCAATTATATTCCTACTCTTTTTCTCTATTACAACTTTAATTTCTATGAAGTTCATCTTGATTCCCTTGCTATGGCCTGTTTGTGTGGATTGCATGGAAGTTCATATCCATGCTGAATAAAATACATCTATTCACCGTGTGACACATCCAATCTTTATTCGGTTATTACTTTGTGGACGGGGGAACATTAGTTTCACTACTTACATGGGGTTTTTACTAAAGTGATTCAAACAATTACCCTAATGATGTTGCAGAAACATGGTGTATGATTCCTCCTTGGGCAGTTGCCTCAATATATTGCATTCCAGTTGTTCAGATGCTATTGTAGAGATAACAGCTGCAGGCTTGATAAATGTCTTTCCTCAGTCAATGCAGAGAACCAAAAGCCAAGAGCTCAAGGTTAGTTTCCAAACATGTTCTTATATAGGCACGTTGTTCATAATTGTGAGGCATCTTTATTTTTGTTTGTGTATCTCACGGATATGCAGTCCAAATTGCTTGGGGAAGTGACTAAGACTGTCTATTGATGTATGTTTTTTCCTCCAGGTAGCTTTGTGCTGTTCATACTCACGGATTGCTAGAACATGCCCCCCTCATATTTGGAGGCCAGAATCTCTAATACACATGCTTTGTCGTCCTGAACCCTTTTCTTCCTTGATTGATTGCTTTCATGTAGCTCTGTCCATTCTTGGTCCTGATCGTGTTGGAGGGAGGATGGAAAATAATGATGGTGTGAGATTATCAGTATCTGGTGATATAACAGTTCAGAACTCAAGTGTTGGCAAAAAGAGGCATTCTCAGAATGTGGATACTATACAGACCAAACGCCGTAAGGTAGATGATGATGTTATGGCTTCTGATCCCAGTGTTCCAGCAGAGTGCAAGCTTCCTTCCATAGTTAATTCTAAAAGAGAAGAAGAATATGCTGATTGTATGCATAAATCGCTTGTTTCATTCCTTGAACTCTTAAAGCCTCCTACTAAACCTGATTCTTTAAGACCAGATGTTGCGCTAGCAGCTCTTAGCATGCTTTGCATTGCTTTCTGTAGATTTCCAACTACCTATCTGTCAATCTGTATCTTCCAGCAGATGCATGCGTGGATTCCGTGGTTATGTGAGCAGGTAGGCTTGATATGTAAAGTTCTCATCAGTTTCTCTACCAATTTTTCCTAGCCATTGAATGAGATTCACATCATGCAGGCAGAGCGAGAAGGTTCAGTTGCACTTGATATTTCCAACTACCTGGAAGGAATTCACACCATGTTGCTTGTGCAAAGTAAGAAACAAGCCTACAACTCTTCAAAGTTTGCACTCAACTTTCATTAATTGCCAGGAATTTGTTGCTGATTCTATGAAAAAGTACGCTTACAATGTTTGATATTCTTTTGTGATATTTCTGTATTCTGTGAAGTCAATGAAGTATTAGACACTTCTTCAAATATTGTTGTTGCTTTCTGGTCAGTAGACTTGCTGTAAAAGTCTCATTTATCACCCATTCCAACTTCAGTGGTCAGCAATTCCATTTTGAAATCACTTGGGGGTTTAGTTATTAGAGACACCGAAAATGGCTAGATCATTTTTTGTACATTAATCTCATGCTGTTTTTATTAAAATTAGGAAAGTTCTAAATATTTTGTTTCTTTTCTCCGTAATTGAATTAATTACTTTGTAGTAACGGGCTCTTCCTTCTGTTGTTCATGTTTTAATGATGATTGTTTCTCATTTAGGATGAAAGTAAGGAGAATCACAAGTTTCATTTTTTATCTCATTTGAATTTCACTTTTAGTTTTGCTGTCCTATTTCAATAGGTTCTGGATAAGATATGATTGAACTGTTGCTGCATTGATATTTGTGGATCTGCTCTTTAGTTAATATTCTAGTTTTTAGTTTGGTATCTCAAACTCTACTTGATTTTGTATATTAGCATAAATGCTGTTATTCCATTTTGTGTCTCATGAAGTCACATGTTGTTATTAGGCCCCTTTCTCATGGAGGACAAGCCTTTCGAATTTAAGGTTGACTGTGCAGATCTTATGCATATCCTGCTAAAGCTTCCTTGGACTCATCCACAAATGGTTGTCGGTCCCCATCATCCTTGGAAGACAAGATGTTTGTCTATCCAAGTTGTCTCCAAGCTTGGCTCTATCTTAAAAACTGAACATGCTCTGGAACTCTTGGATTTGGGTCTCAATGATGAAGCTGAAGAAGTTAGAATTGAAACTATAATTTCTATGCCAGTGATTGTCTGGTGTTATGGCCTTGGTTTGCTAGCAGAAATGTTCAAAAGGCTTGAGTAAGTGAGGAATGAAATAGATTTGTGTAGTTCCGTAGCTATACAACATATAATTAAATATAACTGTCATTATGTGAGCTTAATTGTTACTAAATTAGTTGGGTGCTCCTTTCGCCTGAACTTAAAAATACATCAATGTCTGATCAAATAGTTTGTCTGGTTATTGGTTCTCAATTTGCAGCTTGCTGGGGAAAGAGGAGCACATCAAAGTTAAGAAAATCATTCCCTTCACTCTTGGTTTCTTGTCATGTTTTTACGGATACTGCAGTATTGTTGATGGCCTACCTCTAGGTGAATGCAAGTTATTTATAGATATCAATAATGAGAAACATGGTAAGACAACTGATTATTTACAAGGATTTTGGTGCTCAAAGTGTGACAGAAGCATTGTGCACAATCACAAGGTGCACTTAAAAATAATGCAACTGCCTGATTTCCAAAGTGCAAGAGTGGGATTGAATAGCCATTTTCCTCACCTCCAGTCCTTATTCTTTAAACTTCTTTATGATGAGTCTTCTGAAGAGGTTCAAGTTGCCTGTGTGAGAATTATTCGGCGCATCCTTCTACATGGGTCTGATGATATTTTAATCAAAACAAAATCTGAATGGATTAAATGTGTTGAGTTTTTGCTGCTGAACAAAAAGAAGGCACTGAGAGAGGCATTCTGCACTCAGATCAGTTCCTTCCTTGAAAATCCTGTAATCAGTTGTTTATTTTTTAATGGAGATTCATCCAATAAAACTAACGAGCAGAAGTTTTTGGGCCTAATGAAGCATGCTCTTTCAGCAGCTGAAGACCCACAAATCTTTGAGACTCTTCTGGAATGTGTATCCCAAATTATGATCGCAGTTGATATTCATAGTCAACTTTTCTTGTCTTGTCTTATTTTGCTGGTTGATCAACTGGATCATCAATATGTGACAGTGAGAATGAGTGCATCAAGGTTAATACACAAATCTTGCTACTTTCATCTTAAAGGAGGATTTGAGCTAATCCTTTCAAAAGTAGTTCATATCCGAAATGAGCTGTTTGATTATATAACTATGAGGTTCACAAGCCATCCAAAAATGGTCAGAGAGCTTGCAGAAGCTGTTTTTGGAGTTGAAACTGAAGAGCTTGTTGAGAAAATGATTCCCATTGTTCTTCCAAAGCTCGTGGTGTCTCAGCAGGATAAGGATCAAGCAGTTCGGACATTATTTGAGTTAGCCAAGTGTTTGAACACTGATATGGTGCCTCTGATAGTTAATTGGCTACCAAAAGTGCTTGCCTTTGCTCTTCATCAAGCAGATAAGCAGGAGTTACTCTCAACTTTGCAGTTTTACCATGATCAGATTGGTTCAGACAACCAAGAAATCTTTGCAGCTGCATTACCTGCACTTTTAGATGAACTTGTCTGCTTTCTTGATGGCGGTGATTCAGTTGAGATAAACCAAAGGTATGGCTCTTTGAACTTGCTTACAATAAAAAAAAAATAGTACTTGACTGATTTATTTGTCTCTACCCCTTTTGTTATAATATTAAGAGATAGCCAATGATTTCAATACCCCAGTTTACGAATTGGCTAAATCTTAGGCTGCACTCATCTTTGCAATTTTTGCATTCATTTATCTTAAAAACAGGGCCATTCTTGAGTGCTGTAAAATGTTTCAGGCTGACAAGCAAAGCTTTTGCAAGTTTGTGGCCTGAAAGTGGTTAATAATTACAAAAATATGGGATGATAGGATTGTTTCTCAAGTCTCTGGGCTACTCTTATTAAAGACTGCCTTAATCAGACATATCTTAGTGCTGACCTTATGCCAAACTTCCATTTAAGTAATCAAGTTCTTACACCTCTAGCTGAGATATTACCTCCAAGGAAATTTGCTTTTCCTAATTGTCAAGGAACCATCTCACCTAAAAGCTTAAGCTGTTAGGTGAGGCTTCAGAATATGATTTATATTATTCTCTAACACTAATGCTTTAATTATTTGCTATCAACTTATGATTGTATGATGGTCTGAAATGGGTGATTTGTCATCTGCCCATCATCATATTTTATTTTTGTTTACCCATGCAGGTTATCAAGAGTGCCTGACATGATAAAAGAAATTGCCAGAGTTCTAACTGGTGGTGAAGATCTACCAGGCTTTCTGAGAAATCATTTTGTTGGCCTCCTTAATGGCATTGATAGAAAAATGCTTCATGCAGAGGATCTTTCACTGCAGAAACAAGCTTTGCGCCGTATTAAAATGCTAATTGAAATGATGGGATCACAGCTTGGTACTTATGTGCCAAAATTAATGGTTCTTCTCATGCATGCAATTGGTAAAGAATCACTGCAAAATGAGGGCCTATCCGTCTTGCACTTTTTCATAGAGCAATTGGCAAACAAGTCACCGTCTAGCACTAAACATGTCATTTCTCAAGTTTTTGCTGCCCTTATTCCCTTCTTGGAGAGATACAAAGAAAATCCTTCTACACATCTAAACAAAGTAGTGAACATTTTGGAAGAACTTGTGTTAAAGAACAGAACCATCCTGAAGCAGCATATTCATGAATTTCCTCTATTACCTAGCATTCCTGAGCTAATGGAAGTGAACAAAGCTATTCAAGAAGCACGCGGGTCAATGACTTTGAAGGATCAATTGCGAGATGTTGTTGATGGTCTTAACCATGAAAACTTGAATGTTAGGTATATGGTAGTGTGTGAGTTGAGCAAGTTACTGAATCTAAGAAGGGGAGATATTACATCTCTTATCACTGGTGAAGTTGCTGCTGAAATGGACATTTTGACCTCGTTGATCACAGCCTTACTCAGAGGATGCGCTGAAGAATCAAGGACTGCAGTAGGACAGCGGCTGAAGTTGGTCTGTGCTGATTGTCTCGGAGCATTGGGTGCGGTTGACCCTGCTAAAGTAAAGGGAATATCATCCCAGCGCTTTAAAATTGAATGTTCAGATGATGATCTTATATTTGAGCTGATCCACAAGCATTTGGCGAGGGCTTTTAGAGCTGCACCTGATACCATTGTTCAGGACTCAGCTGCACTGGCAATACAAGAGCTGCTTAAGATTGCAGGTTGTGAGGCATCGCTAGATGGGACAGCTTCCCTGTCACAAACCCTGAAGGACAAGAGTGCTAAAAGTAGTAGGGGAATGGATACGAGGGGTCAGAGATTGTGGGACCGGTTCTCTAATTATGTCAAAGAGATAATAGCCCCTTGTTTAACCTCTAGATTTCAGCTTCCAAATGTGGCTGATTCAGCATCAGTCGGGCCAATTTACCGGCCTTCTATGTCATTCAGAAGATGGATATTCTATTGGATAAAGAAACTTACTGCACATGCAACTGGATCTCGTGCAAGTATATTTAATGCTTGTAGAGCTCTAGTGCGGCATGATATGCAGCTAGCAATTTATCTGCTGCCTTATTTAGTTCTTAATGCTGTTTGTCATGGTACTGAAGAGGCACGCCACAGCATAGCTGAGGAAATCCTATGTGTTCTTGATGCTGCTGCATCAGACAACAGTGGTGCTGCAGTTGGTGGGCAAAGTGAAGTATGTATTCAAGCTGTGTTCACTCTCCTTGATAATCTTGGGCAATGGATGGATGATTTTGAACAAGAGCTAGCTCTTTCCCAATCTTTCCAATCACCAGCATCTAAGAAACAAGCATCCAAATCCAAGGGTCAAGGTTCAATTTCTTCGACAGATCAGGATCAACTCCTTTCACAGTGTAAATATGTTTCAGAACTGTTAACTGCAATTCCAAAGCTAACACTTGCCAGGGCCTCCTTTAGATGTCAGGCTTATGCAAGATCTTTGATGTACTTTGAGTCTCATGTGCGTGGAAAATCTGGTGCTTTTAACCCAGCAGCTGAGAGAAGTGGCATATTTGAGGATGAAGATGTTTCATATTTGATGGAAACCTACAGCTGCCTGGATGAGCCTGATGGTCTATCTGGCTTAGCATGTCTACGCAAATCATTAAGCTTGCAAGACCAGCTCTTAATAAATAAAAGAGCAGGAAACTGGGCTGAGGTTTTAACTTCTTGTGAGCAGGCTTTACAGATGGAGCCCTGTTCTATTCAGCGGCATTCAGACGTACTTAACTGTTTGCTGAACATGTGCCACCTTCAGGCTATGGTCACTCATGTTGATGGTTTAATTTCTAGGGTTCCACAAAACAAGAAAACATGGTGCATGCAAGGTGTGCAAGCAGCATGGAGGCTGGGCAGGTGGGACTTGATGGATGAGTACATCAGTGGGGCTGATCATGATGGTTTACTTTGTAGTGGTTCTGAAAGTAATGCTTCCTTTGACATGGATGTTGCAAAGATTCTCCAGTCTATGATGAAGAAGGATCAGTTCTCAGTTGCTGAGAAGATTGCACTATCCAAACAAGCTCTGATTGCTCCTCTTGCTGCTGCTGGCATGGATTCTTATGTGCGGGCTTACCCATTTATTGTGAAACTTCACTTACTACGTGAGTTGGAGGACTTCCAAACTCTTCTTGTTGATGATTCTTTCTTGGTCAAAAAATTCCATCTGGGTCATCTAGAATTCACTAAATTGATGGATAATTGGGAACATCGTCTCAGATTTACTCAACCATCCCTTTGGGCAAGGGAGCCTCTTTTGGCTTTCCGAAGATTGGTATTTGGTGCCAGTAGTCTTGGTGCCCATGTTGGGATATGTTGGCTTCAGTATGCAAAGCTTTGTCGATTGGCTGGTCACTATGAGACAGCAAACCGAGCAATTCTCGAAGCCCAGGCCTTGGGTGCACCTAATGTTCACATGGAAAAGGCCAAGCTTCTGTGGAGTACTAGGCGATCAGATGGTGCCATTGCAGAGTTGCAGCAAACTCTCCTTCACATGCCTGAAAAGGTTGTAGGTGTTGCTGCTAGGTCTTCAATTACTAGCCTTTCATTGGTTCCACTGAATCCCCAACCTGCATTTTGCGATACTCAAGCTTCAAGTGAGAATCTAGATATTGCAAAGACTCTACTTTTATATTCCAGATGGATCCATTATACCGGGCAGAAACAAAAGGAAGATGTCATAACTCTTTATACCAGGGTGAGGGACCTGCAGCCTAAGTGGGAAAAAGGATTCTTCTATTTGGCTAAATATTGCGATGAGGTGCTTGTTGATGCTAGGAAACGTCAGGAAGACAATTATGAACTAGGTCCCAGACCGGTACCATTGACTTCCACTTCTATTTCTCCTTCAAACACTGAGAGGCGATGGTGGACTTATGCACCTGATGTACTTTTATTCTATGCTAAGGGGCTGCATAGGGGCCACAAGAATCTCTTTCAAGCTCTTCCAAGATTGCTAACACTGTGGTTTGAATTTGGAAGCGTTTATCAGAGATGTGGTTCATCGTCCAATCAAGAGTTGAAAAAGGTTCATGACAAGGTACTATAATGTTCAGGACCGACAGTATAGCTGTACTTTGTTTTCCTACTGCATTTTAAAACGTGATCAATTATCTTCTGGCAGGTTATGAGTATTATGCGAGGCTGTTTGAAGGATTTGCCAACATACCAGTGGTTAACAGTGCTGCCTCAATTAGTTTCTAGAATCTGCCACCAGAATGAAGATACTGTAAAGTTGGTCAAACGCATTATCACCTCTGTTATATTGCAATACCCACAACAAGGCCTATGGATTATGGCAGCTGTTTCAAAATCTGCAGTCCCTTCAAGGCGGGAAGCGGCTGCAGCAATCATACAGGAAGCTAAAAAGGGGTTCAACCAAGGAAACAATGGGAGCAATTTGTTTGTTCAGTTTGCTAGCCTGATCGATCATCTTATCAGATTGTGTTTCCACCCAGGTCAATCAAAAGCTAGGACAATTAATATTTCAACTGAATTCAGTGCCCTGAAAAGGATGATGCCACTGGAAATTATCATGCCAATTCAACAATCTCTCACCGTCAGTTTACCAACATATGATGTGAACCTCACCGACCCCCTTACCTCTGTTATCTTTTCTGCTTCTGATCTTCCAACAATTTCAGGAATAGCTGATGAAGCTGAGATTCTTTCATCTCTTCAGCGACCTAAAAAAGTAAGCATCTCTAAGCTGCTGGTATCAGAGAGCTTGACTATGATCTGGTTGCGCAGGATCCTGTCTCCATTTACTTCTGGATATGTGATATTATTGTTCACTTGTTTGCAGCATGCCCGTATAAACATAGTGTCTATGGTCTTCCAATAATTTTGTTTGGGAAAAAAACTTCAAGACCCCCATGTTATTACATGGGAGCTTGTTGAAAACTGAAAACTCATCATAATTGAGGGGGAGGTGCTGTACATATTTCATATCTGATGAAATGACTAGCTTGACTGAAATAATGAGCCAGACACATAAAAAAATGAAAAATACAGATAGCATAATTTTTCTTATTTCAATTTTGAGAATCGAAAAACAGTTGTGATTATGTTGAATTTATTCTCAAGTTTGTCACTCGTGTCAAGGGGAGTGAATTCCTATTTGTTAATAGATAAACATGTTGGTTTCCTTAATTTGACAAAAGAAAAAACACATGTTGGTTTCTATTGAAGTTGTTATACTGCTCCAAATTAGCTTCGGAATCTGGATAGGTGGGGGGATTGTTTGCAGCAGCTATCTTGGAACAGTTTTTTTTATATTATTATTCTCATTGAATTGGAGCTATCATTTTAAATTTTCCTGATATTGTCCTTTGTGATTTGTTGTGATCATTTTCTCATCAACTGCTGTCCTTTCTGTTTCTTCAGATTGTTCTATTGGGTAGTGATGGTATGGAACACCCATTCCTTTGCAAGCCCAAGGATGACCTTAGGAAAGATGCTCGTATGATGGAGTTCACTGCAATGATAAACCGTTTGTTGTCAAAATATCCTGAAAGCCGTCGAAGGAAACTTTACATTCGTACTTTTGCTGTAATTCCTCTTACAGAAGACTGCGGTATGGTGGAATGGGTGCCCCACACCCGTGGACTCCGGCATATACTTCAAGACATATATATAAAATGTGGGAAATTTGACAGGCAGAAGACAAATCCTCAAATTAAACGGATCTATGATCAATGCCATGGTAAAATGCCAGAAGATGAGATGCTAAAAAATAAGATCCTTCCGTTGTTCCCTCCAGTTTTCCACAAATGGTTCTTGACCACTTTTTCTGAGCCAGCTGCTTGGTTTAGGGCCCGGGTTGCTTATGCTCACACTACTGCAGTTTGGTCGATGGTTGGGCATATCGTGGGACTAGGAGATCGACATGGTGAAAACATTCTCTTTGATTCTACCACAGGTGATTGTGTCCATGTTGATTTCAGTTGTCTATTTGACAAAGGCTTGCAGTTGGAAAAACCTGAGCTAGTGCCTTTCAGGTTAACACAGGTAACAGGATTTTGCATGAGACTGTAGATTATCAGATTGCTAATGATTCTATCCATCTTTAATCATTTTATGATATTAACCCCTGCATTCTTATGTATAAATTAAGATCGCAATGAGTTCTCAATTAAATTCAATACCAATATAGAATGGGTTTTATGCATTGTTGGATAACATACCTGGAATTATTTATAGTCTTATCTATTTATTTTTTATTGCATATGGTTTCACAAACCTGGTTTCTTATCCCCTTGGGTACGGTTGGAATAATCCTGCAGAACATGATTGATGGCTTGGGCATCACGGGTTATGAGGGCATTTTCCTGAGGGTATGTGAAATCACGCTTTCAGTACTGAGGACACACAGGGAAACTTTAATGAGTGTTCTTGAAACTTTCATTCATGATCCTCTTGTGGAGTGGACAAAATCTCACAAATCCAGCGGGGTTGAAGTTCAGAACCCGCATGCACAGGTTCCGTTCTTCATCATTCACCTGTCATAATTGTTTCAAGTTTAGCTATATATTTACCCTTAATAATCTTTAACCATCCCAAAACAAACCTTGTAGCAAAATATAAATAATAACTTCGCTCCCAAGACATGTGCTTGAGGCTAATTATTATTCAACCGTAAAAACTAAAACATGGTATGTCGAATATTGCAGCGAGCCATTAATAATATTGAAGAAAGGTTGCAAGGGGTGGTTGTTGGCGTTGGAGCGGCGCCCTCTTTGCCTCTTGCCGTGGAAGGCCAGGCTCGTCGTTTAATTGCTGAAGCAGTGTCGCACAAAAATCTTGGGAAGATGTACATATGGTGGATGCCTTGGTTTTGAGGAGTCATTGCTTAAACTTTTTGACCAGGTATTTCACAACCTTGTTTTAGTCCTATTGGAACATTTTCTACTTACCAACCCATCTTTTGGAATATCTAAAAAGCCACTAAAACTAAACCAAATACAAAAATTTAAGGACATCTAGAAAGCATCAAGAAAATTCATTTATTTTCGAAGCATAAGAATGAAAAAACAAAAACTTGCGTGACATAGATAAGTTATTGTTTATCAACGGTAGTTAAGGCCTGGGAGTAATACTCGTAAGTTACAGTGCATTCTATACATGTGCATCTCATTTGTGAGGTTATAACGTGAAATAATTTGTCAGGAAAAGCATATTAAAAATTTCAGGGAGTTTTTCTTAATGACGTAAAAAACCCAATAGAAACTTGTGATTAGCAGATGGGTTAACTTGCTCATCCATCTGCTAACGTAGCCATTCCTTGACAACTTTCTTTCAGCAAACAAACAGCCACTGTTCATCTTGTCACTTCTCTGTGGACATCTCGTTTGAGCCATTTTCTCTTTCAAGTATAGAATTGATTCCCTTCCTAACACTGCTATGATTTCCTGGTCCACAAACCACTGTACTCTGCTGGAATCACATAGGCCGCACACAAGTGCCTTCCATGTTCATCTTGGCAGAAACAGAGAGAAGGGGATTAGGTGAGGAGAAAGTAGATGAGAGAGTGCATCAAGAGCAATTGATTTCGGTGGTGATGCTACAAATTTCTTGATCAAACGGTTAGTAGCTGAAGTCGCTCCTTTGGTGATGGTGGGGACTACTGCAGAGAAGAAGCGCTGGACTTGTATGCTAGTTGCTGCTAAATAGTTGGTTGATAAATTCAGTGGTGGCGGCGGCTGTGAAAAATAAGTTCTAGGTTGTTTATCTTTTGGTGACAGCACACTTGTGTGTCCATTGTTAGAACTGGAACTTACAAAAACAGGGAGATAGGGAGGGTTGGCGGAGTTTGCACGTTGGAAGGTTTTCTTATGTCACTGTGAAGGCACGAATTAATGTGGGCTGTTTTGAAAAAATATAAGTAACACAAGGCCCAGTAAAATTGTAAATTTGGGTCTTTCGATCTAATTATTCCATCACTAATAAAATATAAATAGTATGAAAAGCTTTAAATCTATTTCAATCAGTGTTGTGTTTCGCGGCTGAAATGTTTTGTATCCGTTAAAAAACAAAATAAAACAGCAGTTTTTATTTTGATTAAAATTTTAGTTTATTCCCGAAATTTCGTCAAAATTTTGGTGTCCGGACATTAAAAAAATAATTAAAATTTAAAAAATGGTTCAGAACAGCAATGTTTCAAAACTGCGTTTTGGCTGCAATAACAAATGGCCAACAGTCCAAATCTGTCCAATCCCCGTTAACTCGTTACTAAATCAGCAGTATAATTTGTCCTTGGTTAAGCCACATACATTTTTTTATTGTTAAGGCTAGGTTCATTGTACTTCACAGCTAGCTAGGTTCATTGTATCCTTACAATGGTATGTGGCATAAGATGTTGGAAGAGCGTTTCGTTTCTTGCTGAATTATTTATTATTATTATTATGAAAGATTTCCATTTTCAATTAATCCCTATGTCATTTTCATTTCATTTAGATCCAAACGGTCCAAACATTTCATACCAGTTAAAAAAACGAAATAAAATAGTGTTATTTTTATCTTGATTTAAATTCCGGTCCATTTTAGATTTTTCAGCCTAATACTGGCCGAAACGTTTCGGTTTCATTCCGCCCGTTCCGTTTTGGCCAAGTTGTGTTTTTTTTAAATAATAAATAATTTTACAATATGAATCATATCTCTTAATCTGACCGTTAGATTGAGATAAAATTTTACAATGAGTCTCTTGACATATTTATATATATTATGTTAAAATTTCAGAGCAATCAAAGAATATAATGACATTGCGAGATTAATGATGATATTCTCGTAATATTATACATGCTCATAATTTTATTCAGAAAAATTATTTTATGGTGTTTTTTTTAGATTAAATTTCACAATTCTAAATAATTTTATTTTTGGATTTGAACTAATTTTTTTTAATTAATATATTTAATTATAAATATATAAATAACACAATTTCAAAATGGCTCTCCGAAACAAAATGCTCTAAAATAAAAATATTTTATTCCAATTAAAAAAACAAAACACCAACCAAAATAAAATGGATAGATTTCAATAGACAAAAAACACTCTTTAACTAAACGCAATAAAAAAGCAGAAACAAGCTCTCTCAATATGACAAGTTATAGATCACAGCTCTCAGAGATCAAAAGTATATTCCAAGCAAAGCCATATTTTCTACTCTTTTGTTTGAAACGAGGAGCTGCTAGAGTAACATGACTGTCACGCAGATATTAATATTCCATTTGAAAAGCGCGCCAAAAGATTGCAACTCTCCGCGTGTAGAATAATTTCGGAGCGATTGGTGACCTAGGGTGTGCGCGTGTAAATAAAAATAAAAGCTTGATGATGATTGGCATTACAAATAAAATACTGTACAGTAATGGTAACGAGAAGGTTGAAAAATGTTTGGTTCGATCAGGCGGCGGTTGTTCAGGTTATGAGCATCTGCAAGACTTCCCTTTACTTCCTCCTGAGAACAGATAGAAATCGGCCAGATGATTTCTCCTTGCGCCATTCACCATCATCCCCAACCTGCTATATAAACTTGCAAGTCTTAGGGGATGAAATAATTGAATTTTTTTTATTTTTATATTTTACTTTAAATTAATTTTTTTGGTGTTTCTAGATTATTTTCATATGTTAATTTTAAAAATAATTTTTAAAAAATAAAAAACATCATTTTAATATATTTCTAAATGAAAAGTAATTTTAAAAACAAAAAAACAAAAAAAATCTATTTCAATAGACAAAATACCTCTTTTGCTATTCGTTGCAGGATCTCTATAATCTCCGAGAAGTCAGGCCTTAGAGCTGGATCCTGTTGCCAGCATTTTTCTAGCAGCTCGGCAAGCTTTGGTGGGGTATTCTTGGGGACGGTAGGCCGGAGACCCTGAAACCACATGAATGAAAAGCACCAAACAAATTCTTATAATCAGGACTCATCATATGAAATAGTGCTCTACCTCCAAGGGAAAGAATGCTTGTTGAAAAGGATTTTTACCTTTTGAACCACCCCAACAGCTGCTTGTAAAGGGGTTAAGTAATCATATGGAATCTGGGGAGCCAAATTTGTAAAAATGATCAATTTGCAGGATCAGAAACTTGCTGAAAAGATATGGGATTTTATACCAAATGACCAGCAATACCTTTCCAGTTAACAACTCCCATAACACAATCCCGAAACTAAATACGTCAGCCTTATGGTCATACGGCTTGTGCTCAATGACCTACGATGCAAAATAAAAGTTGTAAGAAAATGGCGAGATGAACCGCTTAGAAGATGCATGGTGGTGGTTATCACCACCAAAACTAATGATGCATCCAAGTTTGGGGGGGGGGGGGGGGTAGAATAAGGTCTAATGAAAACAAAGGTGCACCTCAGGAGCCATCCATCTATAGGTCCCAGTTTCTGCGGTCATAACTCCAGTCTGAGTTTTCACTCTAGCAACACCAAAATCAGCAACCTTAACTACCTGAGACGAAATGAACAAAAGTTTCTTATAGATAGATACACATTTGGTACAAAGCTTCAGTTGAATTTTATTTATCTTCCTCAGTGATCATGATGAATAGTAAACAAAGCACTTGCTGAGAAAATTAAATACAGTAAAGAAGAGTCTTACTTCATTTTCATCCATGAGAATATTTGCAGCCTTCAAATCCCTATGGATTATATTATTTTGGTGCAAGTAATCCATTCCTTTAGAAATATCTATTGCTACTTTAAGTAAAGTTGGCAGCTTAAAAACACCCCTCTGCTTGTGTAGGTAGTCATAGACACTTCCTCCGTACATGAATTCTATTTAAAAAGAAAAGAACAAAAAATATGATACAAAATGTTGAACGGGAGATGAAAAATACGAGGTACAAATAAACATGACAAATGAAATGGAAAAAAAAGAAAGAAATTCATACGAGGAATAAATTTACTTGTTGGCATTTACCTGTTACAATGCACAAACTTGGAGGCTTGGTACATGCACCAATAAATTGTACGACATTCTTGTGTCGAACTTTCCTACAAGTTCAAAGAATATGTAAAAACAAGTAAAAAACCAAACCCAAGAAGCAGCCTAGAGCTGTAGAAAAAATCAGACCTCATTATGTAAACTTCCTGGGCGAATTCTTTCTGCAAGTCTGAATTTACTCGCTCAGGCTTCAGAATTTTGATAGCCACTACCTGACTACAGTATGTACCTTTGTACCTAAGCAAATTGGATGAAACAGTTGAATAAAAAATTAAACATCAACAGAAATTGTATCTAAAAGACAGCTAACAGCTAACTTACAGATCACCATATGATCCAGAGGCAACTATGTTCTCAAACTTCAAATATTTACGATCGATTTCCCACACATCCGTCCCGTCATTGGGTATTGCAACATGGTTAGCATCGTATTTGATCCTGGGTTGCTCGTGATCACTGGTAGGAGATGAAGAATGGTGATTTGACCAAGCCTGCTAGTGCATGGGACACATTTTAAGTAAATTGGGTGTGCATACCGAAACAAGGCATAATGAATGAAACCGCATAAGGAGAAACATGAATAGGTTCTAGTCGATTGATTTGGTGAATAGATTATGGCATAAACCATTCATTATCAATTATCTTATTGCATTGGAAAACTAAAGAATAAACAGAAGAAAAATCTGAGAACTTCAGTATGGTACCCATCAGCAACCTATGGTAAATTATTCCTGAAGTAAATTCAGTTACATGTGTTCTACCATATTCGAAACATTGCTAGTAGTATTATGCCTGTCATATATATACAGGGCATATCATCTAACTTGAGGAGGTAGATCGTGGAAGAAATAGATGAAACATTTTTTAAAAAGAAGAAGATAAAACATCGGAATCTAGCCTACTCTAGATACTTAATCATCGGGATAGATACTTATTCAATACACGGCCTGCTAGTCTATTGCAATTCTAGCCTGCTCTTGCCCATGTCCAGTGCTATAAGATTTGCTAGTTGGGAATTTCTGAATTTAGCTCCTTTTCATATCCTTATCTCTAACTTGTGACTAAGTTTTATTTCTACATACAGCAGCACCTGCTCAACCCCATAAAATAACCAAATGGTAAAAAGATCTGAAAATTGATGAAGGAAACTACATCAAATGTTGAAAAGCAATTTACAAACATTTTATTGAATCTGAGAGGACCATTTTAGAAACTAGACCATTGGTTGGAAGAGAATATTCTGCTTGCAGGATCATGCAAACTTGCATGTTGCTCGTCAACTAATATGACATCTCCACTAAACAAGAAAATCAAGAGAGTGGAAATATAATCAACTCAAGTACATATAAATTCATAAAAACTCTTGCAGAACACCACATTCAACAGCGAGCATTGTGAGTGAGAGAAATTAACCCAGATTTATAAGCTGCAAACTCCATAAGAAGACACTTGCGATCACTACAAATTAAATCATGGAATTACCTCATTCTTGAAAACTTCCTTTACCAACGCTATTCTGAGCAGCTCCGTTTCCTGGAAATTATGAACAGTCTGCTGTTAATCAATCCCGTTTGTGTATTTCAAATATGTTCTTGATTAATGGAAGCCTTATGTATGGCAAGTACCTCATATGGCCAACCATCCACAGCAAACACATCTAAGGAGTAGCCATCAACTGTCGAAAATGCGTGTGCTTCTTGGATGTTCAACCCAGTGTCAGCGAGTAAGGAAGTCAGCTGTAAATTCGCAAAACATCAATCACCTCAAAAATAACTAGAAGCACAATAAGCCACAAATAAATTAAACCAATGGTTAAATTTTTTTCCTAGCAGTATCATAGACTTCATGCTAACAAAAAATGTCAGTTATTCTGGCCAATAAAATGCATGCTGAGCTGATGTAATAAAGCTCGAACGAATCCTAAAATCTGTTTATAGTTCTTCCATATTGAATACCAAAATAGTATCCAAATTGAAAGAAGCAGCATAATAAACTAGTATTTTCCCCAGCAAATTGGAACAATGCTTAAGAAATAATATGAGCTTGGGTTACTTCATACCTGACTCAGGAGTTTTGGCTTGTCATCAGCTGAAAAGGTAATTTCATGCATGGGCCTACATCATTGCCGATAAGAAAAATAGTGTAAACTTCACCATCCAAATCTAGTAAATCATGTGTAAAAATATTTGCATGTATGTATATATGTTTAGAAAAGTGCATAATCAATGGTATGTTCAATCAGATTGAGCGCCATTTCAAATATAGGATCTCATAGACAGTCAAATAGAAAGAGAGCCCATTACTCTACCATATTCAAGGATTAAAAAATCATCTGAATTCTGCTTTTTACTCAAGTCTGTCGATTAACGACAATGATTAATATCAAAATGACCTTTGTTAAAACTTTTCAAAAGAAAAGGTGAAAGTGAACTATATAACAATACCCAGATCGACAGATCCTTATTGGAATCAAGTTAACTCTATAACAATAGCATTTTGAATAAGATAATCACCTGAAATACCTTGAATTAGCATGCAGAGAATTATCACCATCTTGTTCATCAAGTTTTTTTGCTTCAAGTGCCAGTGATTCAAGATTAGTTGATGAGTCAAAGGCTGGTGGTGGATGCATGCTGACAATTGAAAACAAGATAAAAATGTTAGAAATATGAATGAAACTTATTGACTGGAGTCGTCAAACTCACAATATGCATGGATTAAGAGGATTCTAGGACAGAAAATGATCTCAACAGCGTACTTCTTTCTCTGGGCTGCTTCTTTACTTGGAGAGTCTAGAAGGCTAGATCCAGCAGAATTGTCATCAGAAGTATGATGAACCTGCACGTGGGAGATGCAATTGATTGCACTTGATAAATTAGAAAAAGTTTACAAGACTCAAAGCAAGAAAAGAAGATAGCAAATGCAGATCAGGTTTGTAATCCACAATTGACAGAAACTCAGCTGCATTCGTTGAACTCAAACAAATCATACCATCTTCATAGCGTGAAATGCAGCCCTCATTCGAGGACATGTTTACAGAAGAATATACCTTTCATAGCTATTAACCAAACCAGTATTATACTCTCGTATATTTATAGTTAAATCTCATTTACTTCTACATCAACAATCTATTTTGATATTTAATGATGATTTATTGTGCTCATATTTTAAATCTAATTGTTAAATATGAGTTTAAGGAAACAACCCATTATTCCTATAACCAAAAAACCACTAAAAAATTGCTTAAATGTTTTGACAAGTATTGGTCTTCCATTGGTGGGATAATGAGAGTTGTAGCTATATGATCCACAATATTCCATCAAGACCTCTTCTATTATTGTTTTAGAGTTTGCCTTTAGCACTAGCAATAGATTATAGGACCTCTATTCATAGTAGACTCCATTCAGAGATCACTTTAAACGTTGCTTGAAATTGGCCACGAGTTGTTGAAATTGAAGGTAATTTAATAAACATTTACTTCTATGATGGTTTATATACATTTTGACCATCTATTGAAGCACGATTTTAAATTTTATATGTAATATTTTTAGATGGGGTGACACTAGATTCGGATAATTGTGCTGCTACCATATAGATGGAGGAGGTATGAAGCTTATGTTATAAAAATACATGAGTTATTTTTGTGACTTTAATGAAGATAACTTATACTTTTTTTATTTATGTATATTGTTCTCCTGTGAAACGACTCATCTAGGATGTAAAACGAAGCTTAAGAGTTCCATGAATGCTAAATGAGGATTTCATTTCAATGGGATTACAAGAGCAATGGAGAAATAAATAGAGAAAAAGCTCGGACAATTATTCAGTATCCTTAATAGAGAAAAAGCTCGGAACAAAAAATCAATTTTGATGAACACAAAAACACAAAACTTCGAGCTCCAAATTCTCCACGAGATAGGATCCTTCAAAACCTAAAAACACCGGCCGCAAACTTGTATTATGAACAAATCCTCGCGTACGTGGTCTTAAAATCTACAGCCTAATCAGTCACAAATTCTATTCATAATCAAACCCTCACAAATTACTATCAAGAAGCATCGGTAATATAAAAAACATAACAAATCAGTAGATTTTGGACGTTACCTGAACAAGGCGAATTTCAATAGCCGGTCGATTAGCCGGATCGTGAGCCAAATGCAGCAATCTCTTATGCATTAACACATCTTCTGCTCTCTCCACATTCACATCTAACGCATATCTACACCACAAAAATTACCAAAATCAAAATCATCCTCTTAAACAAAATTATCCTCCAAAAGATAAAAATAAAAAAACAAAGAACAGACAAGTAATTCAAATTAAAAAAAAAAAAACTCAAAATTTTCATTTCCGTAACGAGCAGCACCAAATCACACATACATACACATGTATCGTATACATACACGTAGATATACGGGAACTAATATATATATAAAGATACACGCACGCACGCGTACCTGGTAGGTAGGCGATTGAAGTGAGTCCAGAGTTGATCATCAAAACCAGGTAGGTTAGCTTCTTCGTGATTAGATTCTTTAAGACGACGAAGAGTCTCATTGTAAACCTCAAGTTTCTGCTGTTTTTGCCGCATCTTGTGCTGTTTTTGCCTTCCTTGTAACACCGAAGCCGACAGTGTCGTGTTCTTTTTCTTGTTCTCGTTCTCGTTCACTCTGCTGCCGCCGCTCTCATCTCTACCACCCTCCTCCGTCGCCATAACCAACATTTTAACCAAAAATAAATCAAGCAAACGCAGAGAGTGAAGCTGTGAAACTTTTTTATTTATTTTTTTCGCTTTTTACGTTAAAGAAAAAGGGAGATAGGTTTAAGAGGAGATTAAGGAGAGGGTTAAGAGAGGATTAAGGTTGTTTAATCAAGTTTAATATTATGGATTTATAGTGTGGGTGCTGCTGAAGAGAAAGAGGCTGCATGCGTAGTGAGTTTTTTTGAATGGGTTTTTGGCTTTCCGTCTGTTACTCTCTAAATAAGCAAGTTTTTTAGAGGCGGAGGTAAGAATCAATATATTTGCACCCACGCTCGTTCTCCTCCCCTCAATAAAATACTAGCGGGGAGAGTTATATGCTGTGTGTACATTACATCAACTTCCATGCATCCTTACAACGTTTTTTTCCTTTCCAATCAATCTTTTTGACTGCGAATCTTTCCGTTGATGCTATTTAAATTAGATTGATATGGGACTGATGAGTGCAGTACATAAATTTAAAAAATTGGGTTGAATTTTAGAAAAAGAATATTTTTATATAAATTATTTCGTTTTATTATATAAACTTTAATTATTATTTTTTCACGAACACGACTAACCAAAAGATATTGTTTGAATATTTAAAAAAGAAAAAGAAGTCGTCAAGTTTGTTTCATAAGAAGATGCCAAGCCCAAATTACTTGACTAATTGAATATTGTAGTTACTAGTACTATCTTAAACATAAGAAATGGATACTATATATTATCACTTAAGGTTAGATGATTACCATATTGGCTTAAGGTTTGGGGTTTATTACAAAAATGGCATCCTCATCTTGTTACCAATTGGTGTGTGGAATGTGGAGTGCAGAAGCTCATCGAGAGGATGAGGGTGATGAGGTGGGGTGCCATTTAAGATGGTGGAAGAGTTTTTCGTTTCTTGCTTCGCTAAATTATTTATTATTATTAGTAGTAAGAAAGATTTCCATTTTCAATTAATCCCTATGAATCCGTGATGCCAGCTTCCCACCACCCATTTTAAACAATGAAACTTCCCCATTTCCTCGCCAGTTAAGCTATAAAGGTTCGAAAAAAGCAAATCCAATGGCTCCCGCTGATTCTAAATAAGCTGATCACCTAGGAAAAGCCATAAGGTTCATAAATGGTTGGTTTATGTTTCCATATTTTGTCCGCAAGGAAACATGACTCCTTGATCAGGTGTGTGAGCTCCGGCACCCACTCCAGTTTGTCTACAAATGTCGAAGATGATAAAGCCAAAATAAAACCGTAAGATGCCACTCCTCAATGCTTGGAGCAAGGGCTTGTCAAGAGTGATTGCATGTTGATGGTTATCTTAATCTTGTTTCTGATTAAGAAACGTTAATATGTTTGGCTATATATTTCAAAAGTTTTTTTTGAAAAAAATATCATTTTAATATATTTATAAATAAATTTTATTTTGAAAAGAACATTTAAAATCACTCCTAAATAGGCACGAAACACAAGGAACATGGACCTAGGAGAGAGCTAAGAAGGTGCTGGTGAGTAATGAGATTCATGGGAGATCGAGGTGTGAGTTATGGACCAGAGTTAGATTCAAAAGCACTTTTCTTTCCTCTGTTGAAGCTGGCTTGTAACGTGAAAGATGAACCATGAGGTGACAAAAGCACATGAATATATTTCAACAAGGACCATTACGTGACCCTTTTGTTTTTGCATCATTATAGAAAAGAGGACGACAAGTTTTCCCTAATGTTTGGCAACCTGGATACCATTTCTACGTCCTGCCGTGAATGATTCTTGTCGAGCAGCAGGATTCGAAGTCATAATCAAATATGGTTCTTTCTGCAACTGTGTTTGCCACTTGGGCCAACGTAGTTCACTACATGCATGCCTTCCTTCCATCATATGCCAGAAAAAAATTGACTGATTTCCATGCAAACGCAAGTCCAGTATAGGATATATCAGATAGTTTTCTTTCTTTTATGCAATGATTTACGTTATTTTAAAAGAAAAAATAATTACTTCATTAGTTTAATACATTATTTTAAGAGTTAGTTGCATGCTTAATTGCAAAAAAACACAAGAAGTGTGCTTAATATTATTAAGGTGCATAGTATTTTTTGAAATTATATTTTACTTGAAAACATATTAAGATATATTTAAAAAAAATCAGGATATAAAATCATACAAAAATAATACTAAAAACCAATAATTTTAAAAATAAAATACATTCAAATATAATCTCAAAAACGTAAAACCACAGACTTGGTATTAATAAAACAAACTAGACATATCTTGGAAAGAATTCTAGGGACACGTGTCAGACCAGGGCTGCGAAATACGACAGTAGACCTGAGCTAGCAGACACGCGACTCGCACTACCAAAGGAATAAACAGGGGTTTGGCAGTAAAATGAAATGACATGACATGGTAGATAAACAAGAAGAGATGACTTGGAAGTCACGTGGAAAATTGGGAGTGGATGACGTGGTGAAGTGGCCTTTGGGTATCACCAAAGGCCACGTGAGATTAACAAATGACATTTGACAGCGAAGTGGCAACCTGTCGCCGCTAGACGTGCAAGAATATGCGACTCTCGTCCAAAATCCCATGGTTCTAGTGGAGGTTAAATAAATGAATATTTAATCTTATCGAAAACCAACGAAGGTTTGCAGATTTGAATTTTATTTATTAATATATTTAGGAGATTGGAAACATTTCAAGTCAATTCTTCTCTTATTTTAATAATCTGGGCAAAGGATATTCTCCAAACTCTTTAATGTCCTGATCGATTAACGACAATGATTAATATAAAAAATGACCTTTGTTAAAACTTTTCAAAAAAAAAGGTGAAAGTGAACTAACACAAAAGGCTGGTGGTGGATGCATGCTGACAATTGAAAACAAGATAAAAATGTTAGAAATATTAATGAAACTTATTGCCTGGAGTCGCCAAACTCACAATATGCATGGATTAAGATGATTCTAGGACAGAAAATGATCTCAACAGCATCCTTCTTTCTCTGGGCTGCTTCTTTACTTGGAGAGTCTAGAAGGCTAGAGCCAGCAGAATTGTCATCAGAAGTAGGATGAACCTGCACGTGCATGGGAGATGCAATTGATTGCACTTGATAAATTAAAAAAAGTTTACAAGACTCGAAGCAAGAAAAGAAGATAGCAAATGCAGATCAGGTTTGCAATCCAGATTTGACAGAAACTCAGCTGCATTTGCTGAACTCAAACAAATCAAACCAGCTTCACAGCGTGAAATGCAGAACTCATTCGAGGACATGTTTACAGAAGAGTATTCCTTTCATAGCTACTAACCAAACCAGTATTATACTCTCGAATATTTATTTTTTTATTTTTATTTTTATTTTTTTCCAGTAACGACATATAATCACCAATAGTTTTATTTGTCGGTAATATGAATATAAATCATCGATGGAATGATGCCATTAAATTTTTATTTTGTTTGACATGTTTTTTCTGTCTGTAAACCTATTAGGGTTGATATTATTGACAAAATAACCAATACTTTTTAAATATTTAATTTTGATGTCCGAACATTAAAAAAATATTAAAATTAAAAAAATGGTTCAGAACAGCAATGTTTCAAGACTGCGTTTCGGCCGCAATAACAAATGGCCAACAGTCCAAATCTGTCCAATCCCCGTTAACTCGTTACTCAATCTGCAGTATAATTTGTCCTTGGTGAAGCCACATACATTTTTTTATTGTTAAGGCTAGGTTCATTGTATCCTTACAGCTAGCTAGGTTCATTGTATCCTTACAATGGTATGTGGCATAAGATGGTGGAAGAGTTTTTCGTTTCTTGCATTGCTAAATTATTTATTATTAGTAGTAGTAAGAAAGATTTCCATTTTCAATTAATCCCTATGAATCCGTGATGCCACCTTCCCACCTCCCATTTTAAACAATTTCGTGTCTGAGTGTGGTTGACGTTGTTTTTTAAAGTATTTTTTATTCAGAAATACATCAAAATTATATTTTTTTTATTTTAAAAAAAATTATTTTTGACATGAAATTAAAAATCTAAAAACACCAAAAATTTTTAATTTAAAATAAAAAAAAAATTCAATTTTTTTCAAAAACATTTTCCGAAAGCATTCCTAAACACCCCAAAACTTCCCCGTTTCCTCGCCCATTAAGCTATAAAGGTTCGAAAAAGGCAAATCCAATGGCTCACGCTGATTCTAAATAAGCTGACCACCTTGGAAAGGCCATAAGGTTCATAAATGGTTAGTTTATGTTTCCATATTTTGTCCGCAAGGAAACATGGCTCCTTGATGAGGTGTGTGAGCTGCGGCTCCCACTCCAGTTTGTCTACAAATGTCGAAGATAGTAAAGCCAAAATAAAACCGTAAGATGCCACTCCTTAATGCTTGGAGCAAGGGCTTGTCAAGAGTGATTGCATGTTGATGGTTATCTTAATCTTGTTTCTGATCGAGAAACGTTAATATGTTATGTAATGCGTTTCAAAAATATTTTTATTTTTTAATTTAAATTAATTTTTTTAATGTTTTTAAATTATATATTAAAAATATTTTTTAAAGAATAAAAAATGTCATTTTAATAAAAAAAATGTCAGCAGGATTCGAAGTCATAATCAAATATGGTTCTTTCTGCAACTGTGTTTGCCACTTGGGCCAACGTAGTTCACTACATGCATGCCTTCCTTCCATCATATGCCAGAAAAAAATTGACTGATTTCCATGCAACACACAAGTCCATAATAGGATATTTGATAGTTTTCTTTCTTTTATGCAATGATTTACGTTATTTTAAAAGAAAAAATAATTACTTCATGAATGGTTTCCTTTAGAGTTACTTTAATTAACAGTAAGCCATGCTCATTAGTTTAATGTCATTATTTTAAGAGTTAGTTGCATGCCTAATTGCCAATAAACACAAGAAGTGTGCTTAATATTAATATGGTGCATAGTATTCTTTGTAATTATATTTACTTGAAAATATATTAAAATATTTTTTATTTTAAAATCAGGAAATAAAACCATATAAAAATTAAACTAAAAACCAGTAATTTAATAATTTTAAAAATAAAATACATTAAAATATAATCTCAAAAACGTACAACCATAGACTTGGTATTAATAAAACAAACTAGACATATCTTGGAAAGAATTCTAGGGACACGTGTCAGTCCAGGGCTTCGAAATACAACAGTAGACCTGAGCTAGCAGACACGCGAGTCGCACTACCAAAGGAATAAACGGGGGTTTGGCAGTAAAATGAAGTGACATGACATGGTAGATAAACAAGAAGATATGACTTGAAAGGCACGTGGAAAATTGGGAGTGGATGACGTGGTGAAGTGGCCTTTGGGTATCACCAAAGGCCACGTGAGATTAACAAATGACATTTGACAGCGAAGTGGCAACCTGTTGCCGCTAGACTTGCAAGAATATGCGACTCTCGTCAAAAATCCCAAGTTTCTAGTGGAGGTTAATAAATGAATATTTAGGCGGGGAGAGGTTGTTTTTAAAGTGCTTTTTATTTAAAAATACATCAAAATAATATTTTTTTTATTTTTTAAAAATCATTTTTGACATCAGCACATCAAAATAATTTAAAAACATTCAAAAATATTCATTTAAAATGAATAATAAAAAACAAATTTTAAGGAAATGGCGGTACAACCGCCGTTCCAAACAGATACTTAATCTTATCGAAAACCGCAACGAAGGTTTGCAGATTTGATTTTTATTTATTAATATATTTAGGAGATTGGAAACATTTCTAGTCAATTTTTCTCTTGTTTTAATAATCTGGGCAAAGGATATTCTCCAAACTCTTTAATATCCTGATCGAATTCATTCTCAGATCGACTTTTAGAAAAAAAAACACGTGAAACAATGGCTAATTAAAATCAGGTTTAGCAAGTTGATTTGTAAATTAAGAAATCAGTATGATACTAGATTCGTTTCAAGATTTCTTTTTTTTTTAAAAAAAAATAACTTTTTCATAAAAACAATTTATTTTATTTTTTTGTTAATTCCAAAACAACCAAGTTGATCTTGTATCAAGGCTCACAGGTGAGGTTTTTAAGTTACGAATATCCATGACGTTAAAAATATTAATTCACAAATGACTAATCGATCTGTACAATAATTTCTAGCTCTCTCGACAAATATAGACGTGTCAATCCCCGGCCAATGAAGGACGAGATTTCCCTAGCACAGACTCGTATACACAAGCTCATTGTGCTAGCTGTGGAATGCTTGAACCAACACTTCCGAAAATAAGTTCAAATTCCACTTGCTGAGGCCTAACATTCATGTTATTTTTCTTTAATACTAATTAAATTCATCTTTAAATGATATTACTTACCACAAGTCTCCAAAGTCCAAACGTCTATCAAGTCAAAATTGAGAAGCTTGATTTTGTTTATTTATGGTAAAGAACTTGAAGTGTGTGAATAACGATTAACTTGTTTTCAAATTAATTTTATTTGAAAAAATATCAAATTGATTTTTTTAGAATCCTTTTAATGATGCTAATATAAAAAAAAATATAAAAAAATATTATTTTAATATATTTTTAATTAAAAAAACCTTTTTAAAACATCAATCACTGCATTACCAAAACATCTGCTACATAGACTTGAAAGGTTTCGTGCTCACCACATTAAGATCTTAAACATTGTTTGTTTGCGTGTTTTAGTCACGCTTTTCAAATTTTTTATTTTTTTGTTTTTTTTTACTTTTTTTTTATCAAAAATAACTTTTAAAAATAAAAAGATATTAATTTGACGTGTTTACAAGCAAAATATACTTTAAAAACCAATATTTATCATAATGTCAGACACTTCCTTAGACAAATGTGGGATCTCTGTGATGAGGTGGGGTCAATTATGACTAGGACAATGCATAATTGTTGGTCATGACTACAACTTAAGAAAGATTGTTGTTCCTATGATCCTCACGGTCCTTATACAACTTAAGAAAGATTGTTGGTCCTATGATCCTCACAGTCCTAATAAGATGGGTCGATGGACATCTAGCAGGGGCCTTTACATTCTTAGCCCATGCAGAATACATTAATGACCTTGCTACTGAGTCTAATCACTCTACTGGTTGCTCTGGATGTTCCATATAAACTGGAATGCATTTAGAAGTACTGTGCTCTCCATGTTTATAAGGGCTAGATTGGACTTGCCCTTGTGATGATTGTTGAAACTCTCATATTTCGTTCTTGCCATATGAAGTCAATTGTGGATGCTACGATGACCTTTGTTATCATGCTGTTAACTTCCCTCTTTCGGTGACAATTTATCTGTACCCATTGAATTAGTTGGTCTCATGGTAACGTAGGCCACTGCACTCCCGTTCTAGTGTTGATCTCCTCTCACACCACCTTAGTGTAGTTACACCGGAAGAATAAGTGAGTGTGTTTCTGTTTTTTATTCATGAAGCACACATGTTGGTATTGCTATTGTGATGATTGCTGGGATTCTATCCATTGTACTCATCTTTCCCCATATGGCAAGCCAGAGAACGAAGGAGTGCTTTGGTATGTGTTCTTTTTGCCAGAGCAGAAGGTGGTTGTTAGTCTTCGATTTATACTCACTAATGTGATCCCATGCAGATGGTATGCTGAAAGCCCCTGTGACATGCTTCTCCCACACCAGTTGATCCTTCTTTCAAGAGTTTTTAGATATGGTTTGGATGTTATTCCATAGATTCTTAATGCTAGAGCTCTTTTTGGGGATTTTCATTGATTTTCTTCTATTATTTTTTATACCTTCGCATGTCATGAAACACCTGTTGTTGTCAATGTTTGGTATATGTATAGGTCTACTGGACAATGCCCATTTGCCAAGCAGTAACCAAACCGTAGGGAGGTGGAAGAGTCATTGTCAATTCTAGAAGTGATGAGATTTATGCGTTGCTCTCTTGCTTGGATAATTTTCCTCCAAACCCATGAGGGGTTTGGAGGCATTCAAATTTGTCACCGTAGCGTTCTTTCAGTAGTATCCTCTCAACCCATTCTACCCATAAAGAGTTTTTTTGGGTAAGAAATTCCAAAACCTGCTTCATTATAGCGGCTTTGTTCCATTCCCTGAGGTTTTTAATTCCTAACCCCTTCTCAACTACAGGCATGCAAAGAGTCTTCCAGACCATTTTAGCCCCTCTTATCATCAGTGAGGGACCTTTCTATAAGAAAGTTGTTAGGATGTTTTCTATCCTCTTAATGGTGGCATATGAGAGTATGAACTTTGTTGTTTAGTACACTTGCATTAAGAATAACACTACTTTGATAAGTTGGAGTCAATTTGCATATGATAATGTAGCTGATGTCCATAGCTTGATTTTAGTCATGATTCTTTCAATAAAAGGGACACTATCATTTCCTATTAGCCTGGAAGATATCAACGGCACTCCTAAGTAGCTGACTGAAAGGTTAGGAGTCTCAAACCCTAGCTTGTCTATATGTTTTCTTGGATTTCATATATATACCTGTAGTGTACAAAGAACTCTTTGTTTTGTTAATCGCAAGCCTCGATATTTGAGTGAACTGGTCAATGGCATTCTTCAAAGTTGCAACTATTTTCTCCTCCAACGTCAGCGTCAAGCAACAACAGCAGCAGCACAAAATAGCCACCTTCTGACGCTCCTCCTGACCACCACAAGCCATAGGAAGAACCACCTCTCGGCATTCTCTACTGGCGACAGTGGAAAATGATCCTCTCGTCTCCCTCTGTCAACCTCCCATTTAGTTTTCACCATGTGGTGAATGGTAGGGGGAGTGAATTAATTCACTCCCCTCTCCCATTATTCGTTGCATGTAAATAGTGAGGTGGTCAGGCCAGACTTTATATTCGATTGGGCCACTAAAGTAAGGTAGGCTGCCAGCCCACCTAGGCTTGAAGCCCATTCTGAAGGGAGGTGGGCATCCATCCCACCAAGGGATGGGCTAGTTGGCCCATCTAGACTAGGCAGCATCCCACAAAAAATATAAAAAAAATGAAAAATGCAAATTCTACAATAAAAATAAAATAAAATAAAAAATGTGTTGTTTTCATGTATATGGTCGTATTCCAAGGTTTTTCTAAGCATATTTTTCATAAAAATTATATGTTGTATTTTTCACATGTTTTGAACGAAAATTGGATATAGTAACTAGTTTATGATTATCAGTTGGAATTTGGCTAAAATATAAAAAAAAATTATTATTTTGTTTTAGCTATCGGGGTATAAAATTACATTGTAAAGTACACGCGCAGATAGTAAAAAAAAAAGTTTTTTGATGCAGTGTGAAAATTTCCAAACTGTAAAATGATTAGGTTTGTCGCGACAATGTTTTTTCATGCTTCGCGCCTCGCCCTCCCCGGAGGGGGAGACAGCGTGTGGTGAAAGGAGGGGGCTTTATAGTCATAAAGTCATGACTATAAATTTTGGAAGTCGCCACCTAATAATAAGGTTACTAGAAAATCTAATGGTCTGCGAGAATCTGGGTAAGGGGACTTGTTGTGCAAGGGGAAGACGCGTCGCCCCAATGCACCCTACCTAAGACAAGTTGCATTGTTGTTTGATTGTATTTTTCTTAGTCATTTTTTATTCATTGGTCTTTTCTAAGACTTGAAGTAAATCTCTCTTCGTAAGAGAGTCTCTACCTCATTAGGAGTCGAAACACTTACCATTTTAAAGAAATATTTACAATGCTTAAAAAAAAAAAACAGTTTTACTATTTATGGATGTACTTTATAATGTAATTTTGCACCCTAATAGCTAAAACAAAATGATTGTTAATTTATTTTTTTGGCCAAATCCCAACGAATAATCATAAACTAGTTACGATATCCAATTTTCATTCAAAACATGTGAAAAATACAACATATATTTCTTACAAAAAATGTGATTGGAAAAACTTTGGAATTCGGCCGTATGCATGAAAGCAACATATTTTTTTTATTTTTTTAAATACAACTTTTTTATATTATATTTTAAATAAATAAATCAGATTGGGCCTGGCCTAACTAAATGGGCCAGCCCAGCTGCTGGAGGTGGGTTGAATATAATTAATTTGACCATATTAAAATATAATTAAGTTCTTGCACTTAATTGAATCCTTCAATTAGACCCTAAATTAATTTCTAAACATAATTATACTTTAAATTGACCCATGATTAAATCAAATTGGCCTATAAAAAATATAATTATGCCTTTTGATTTAACTTTTACGCAGATTTATCAAATAATAAATTACTTTAGCCTTGAATTTGCATTTTCTTCATTTTTTGACACATAAAAGGTATGATCGGGCTCTCAAAAAGTCCAAAATTTCCACCTTGATTTTTCTACTAACGCCAACCCATTTTATTTTATTTTTGTTTTATTTTGGGTAAATGCTGGGGAATAACCCAGAATTGGGTTATGCCAAGGTTTTTAACTTCCAACGACCTAGAGACTCTCTCATGAAAAGAGATCTACTTTGAGCCTTAAAAAAGACCAACAAATAAAAAGCTAGCTTAGGAAATATAATTAAACAACAATGCAGCTTATCTTAGGTAGGATGCACTGGAGGTGATGAATTTTTCCCTTGCACAACAAGTCCCTTTAACCAGACTCTCACAGACCATGAGGTTTTCTAGTGACCTTAATACTAGGTGGCGACTTTCAAGATTTATAGCCGTAACTTTATGACTATAAAACACAGCCCTTTCACCACGCGTCGTCTCCCCCTCCAGGGATGGTGGGGCGCGAAGCGCGAAAAAAAACATCGTCGCAACATTTTGTTACATATCCTATACCATGCACTGTATCAAAAGGAGTTTGCTTATCGCAAGGCCGTTTTCTCTCCAAGATAAATGAAGATTATTTCTTAGAATGGCTTAAAAATGTAGGGAATGTTTGTCATAAATAACCATATAGATTATAACGAGCGGTATACCCGCGCGATGCGGCGGTTTTTTTTATCTATGTAGAAAATTTATTGCTTTTATATGTATTGTATTTTATTATTTAGTATAATTATAATTGATAAAATTTATGTAATCAAAATGGAAAGTGACGCGTATATTTTGTAATTGCAGATAACGTAAGTAAATCTGTATTTTTTTTTTAGTTTAAATTTTTCCCCGGCAATAGTATATTTAAAATATAAAAAATGAAAATATTGTAAATTTGTTTTTAAGAAAGAAACTTAAACAAAAGAGTATCAAATTTCAATATTAATTTTAAAATGATATTAATTTTTTTTATTCCAAAAATCCTAGGTCATGTTTTCTTTTCCCTATATATATATATATATATATATATATATTCCTATGAGATAATATCCAATAAATATTAGAACATATAATTAATGAAAGATTAAAAATATCTTAGAAACTTTAACAAAAGAAAAATAAATAAATACTGATATTAATTTTTTTATTCAAAAAATCCTAGGTCATGTTTTTTTATCCCTATATATATTCGTATGAGATAATATCCAATAAATATTAGAACATATAATTAATGAAAGATTAAAAATATCTTAGAAACTTTAACAAAAGAAAAATAAATAAATATCATTGCCATTACTGTCAAAACAATAAAAATTATTGAATTATACGGAGAAAAAAAACATTAACAAAAGAGTAAGCAAGAAAAACAATTAAATTATTATTATTATTATTATTATTATTATTATTATTATTATTATTATTATTATTATTATTATTATTATTATTATTATTATTATTATTGTGCTAAGTACAAAATTAAAATTTGAAGGCAATTTTTTTTTTGTGTTATCTAATTTATTAATTATATGATTATATTAAATGTATTTAAGAACACTGATATTAATTTTTTTTATTCAAAAAATCCTAGGTCATGTTTTCTTCTCCTTATATATATTCCTATGAGATAATATTCAATAAATATCAGGACATATAATTAATGAAAGACTAAGAATATCCTAGAAACTTTAACAAAAAAAAAAAAAAAACATCATTGTCATTTCTGTCAAAAAAATTAAAGTTATTAAATTATACGGATATTATTATTATTATTATTATTATTATTGTGTTAAGTAATAAATTTGCATAGAAGGATAAAATTGAAAGAAATCAAACTTTGATACCCAAAATATTAAGGATTTATAATTAATTTGCATGAAAGGATGAAATTGAAATCAATGAAAACTTTGATACCAAACAAATTCCGAATTCCAGGCCAATCCACTCAATTAAAAGAATGAGGACCGAATTGGAACTCCAATATATAATCAATTTCAATTGAGGGACGAAATTGAAAGAAATTAAAACCTATATAATAGCATTAAGGGCAATAATAGCAAATACAAACGTGCAGGGACTGAAATGAATTTTGGCAAAAAATAGCTTAGCTGACGTCAGCTGGCGCAGGCAGGAAAGAGAAAGTGGGGGTGAAAATTCAAAGGACCATTGACACGTATACGGACATAATCTTGACACACGCGCCGCCCCATGTGGAAGCGCACATGCCTGAAAATCATTCTAGTCGCCGGGAGGTCATTTTTGGACGCCGCATGAAGCCGCACGCGCCGTCCGAAAAACGCGTGAGCGTTGGAACGGACGGCGCGTCACGCGACGCGCCAACAGTTTCCAGCGAAAAAAAATAAAAAATAGGCTAATTACCGTAAAGCCCCTCACCTCCAGGCCTGGTTTTTGTTGTTTTCGGGGGGTTAAATCGTCGATGCACTGTTCAATCTAATATTAAAAAAATAAAAAAATCGGCCGGCCGAGCCGGACTGGTCAATGACCGTCCAGCCCCCGAAAAAGACGGCGTTTTTTGTCTTTTTCGGGGGCTAATTTCGCCAATACACTGTAGATAAAACGAAAAAAAAAAAAAAAGAGGACCAACACCCGCGATGCACCGAGTATTATCGCCAATGAACAGTGCCAATGTGTCTTGAGCAACAGTAATGAGCAGTAATCGGTGCCATCCCTTTTAGGTTATTAGATAATTAACAAGTTGATTAAAGAAAAAAAAATAGTTGCCAAAGCCCAATAGTTAAGCCTAAGGAATGTGAGTTGATTTCAGCTGATTAAGGGAGTGTTGGACACTGCGTTTCAAAAGTGTTTTTGAAAAAAAATTAAAAAAAATTAATTTTTTTTTTTTTTTGTGTGTGTTTTTAGATTATTTTCATGGGTTGATGTCAAAAATAATTTTCAAAAAAAAGCTATCATTTGATGCATTTCAAAAAAAAAAAAACTTTCAAAAATAATATCAATCACAACCTCAAGCAATCACTAAAGCTAAAAAAGTCAGAAGCCTATTCAAAACGTGGTAGTGAGATAGCATTCAAAATGTGGACAGATTATAAACTATGTTATTGCAACAACAACCAAAAACAAATCTAGCCAACTTGATAAGTTATTTTTTTTTATGTAATTATAATAAATTTCCCACGTGTCTTAGTTTTTTTAATGAAATTATAGTACAGAGAATAGTGTTTTATAAAAAAAGATTAATGGTACTGATAATACGGTTTCCCATGAAATTAATATCCATTTTATGTGTTTCTTTCTGTCATGAGGATATTTCATTTTGAGGACTAGATTTCTTTACCCTTGATGAAGTGCAAGTGTTTGGAATCATTGGACATTCATCGAGAGATTCGTCAACATCTCCTAGTGTCCTCTTGAAGTGTGGCCAGGGATTCATCAGCTCTCTGTATATAGGCTATATCTTACTGTACTCTTTCTTTTGAGCAGACATGATTGTCCACTCTGAAGAAACCGATAGCCAAATTTCCCCTCCTTATTGATGTCTCTTTCGTTGTAGTCGCAATGTAACATACTTCTGTATGTTGCTGCAACTCAAGATGCCCAAGTTTGTTCTACTTTTGATGTAACTGCTTTCCAGTTCATGTTTGAGGCCGTCATTGTTCTGCAGTTCTATGTGTATCTTCTTGATATATGTAAACAAGAGAAGAGATGGTGATAAAGGAAATCTCTAATGACGTAAATAACCCAATAGAAACTTGTGATTAGCAGATGGGTTAACTTGCCCATCCATCTGCTAACGTAGCCATTCCTTGACAACTTTCCTTCGGCAAACAAACAGCCACCGTTCATCTTGTCAATTCTCTGTGGACTTCTCGTTTGAGCCATTTTCTCTTTCAAGTATAGAATCGATTCCCTTCCTAACACTGCTATGATTTCCTGGTCCACAGACCACTGTACTCTGCTGGAATCACATCGGCCGCACCCAATGCCTTCCATGTTCATCTTTGCGGAAACAGAGAGAAGGGGATTAGGTGAGGAGAAAGTAGATGAGAGAGTGCATCTTTTGGTGACACCACACTTGTGTGTCCATTGTTAGAGCTGGAACTTACAAAAACGGGAAGATACGGAGGGTTGGCGGAGTTTGCACGTTGGAAGGTTTTCTTATGTCAACTGTCAACTGCGATGGCACGAATTATTGTGGGCTGTTTTGAAAAAATATAAGTTACACAAGGCCCAATAAAATTGACAGAAAAAATCTATTTCAATAGAAAAAGAAAAAAAAAATCTTTAACTAAACGCAATAAAAAGCAGAAACAAGCTCTCTCAATATAGCAAGTTACAGGTCACGGCTCTCAGAGATCAAAAGTCTATTCCAAGCAAAGCCACATTTTCTACTCTCTTATTTTTGAAACGAGGAGCTGCTAGAGTTACATGACTGTCACGCAGACATTAATATTCCATTTGAAAAGCGCGCCAAAAGATTGCAACTCTCCGCGTGTAGAATAATTTCGGAGTTGGTGACCTAGGGTGTGAGCGTGTAAATAAAAAATAAAAATAAAAATAAAAGCTTGATGATGATCGGCATTACAAATAAAATGCTGTACAATAAAATGATGAAAAATGGCTGGTTCGATTAGGTGGTTGTTCAGGTTATGAGCATCTGCAAGACTTCCCTTTACTTCCTCCTGAGAACAGATAGAAATCGGCCAGATGATTTCTCCTTGCGCCATTCACCATCATCCCCAACCTGCTATAATAAAAACTTGCAAGTCTTATTACTTGTGACGAGCATTTAAAGAAACATAAATGATATATAAACCCATTTGCAGCAGAAACCAGACCAGGAAATGTATTAAAAATTGCAAAATACCTCTTTTGCTATTCGTTGCAGGATCTCTATAATCTCCGAGAAGTCAGGCCTTAGAGCTGGATCCTGTTGCCAGCATTTTTCTAGCAGCTCGGCAAGCTTTGGTGGGGTATTCTTGGGGACGGTAGGCCGCAGACCCTGAAACCACATGAATGAAAAGCACCACGCAAATTCTTATAATCATGGACTCATCATATGAAATAGTGCTCTACCTCCAAGGGAAAGAATGCTTGTTGAAAAGGATTTTTACCTTTTGAACCACCCCAACAGCTGCTTGTAAAGGGGTTAAGTAATCATATGGAATCTGGGGAGCCAAATTTGTAAAAATGATCAATTTATAGGATCAGAAACTACTGAAAAGAGCGGGGATTTTATACCAAATGACCAGCAATACCTTTCCCGTTAACAACTCCCATAAAACAATCCCGAAACTAAATACGTCAGCCTTATGGTCATACGGCTTGTGCTCAATGACCTACGATGCAAAATAAAAGTTGTAAGAAAATGGCGAGATGAACCGCTTAGAAGATGCATGGTGGTGGTTATCACCATCAAAACTAATGATGCATCCAAGTTTCAACCATTTTAGAATATGGTTTATTCTAAAAGCTGGAAACACTTTTAGAATAAGGTCTAATGAAAACAAAGGTGCACCTCAGGAGCCATCCATCTATAGGTCCCAGTTTCTGCAGTCATAACTCCAGTCTGAGTTTTCACTCTGGCAACACCAAAATCAGCAACCTTAACTACCTGAAACGAAATGAAAAAAAGTTTCTTATAGATAGATACACATATGGTACAAAGCTTCAGTTGAATTTTATTTATCTTCCTCAGTGATCATGATAAAAGTAGAAGACGTGGAGGGGGATGAAAAGACTAGGTAAAACCATCACTGAAGCTAATCGAATAGTAAACAAAGCACTTGCTGAGAAAATTAAATACGGTAAAGAAGAATCTTACTTCATTTTCGTCCATGAGAATATTTGCTGCCTTCAAATCCCTATGGATTATATTATTTTGGTGCAAGTAATCCATTCCTTTAGAAATATCTATTGCTACTTTGAGTAAAGTTGGCAGTTTAAAAACACCCCTCTGCTTGTGTAGGTAGTCATAGACACTTCCTCCGTACATGAATTCTATTTAAAAAGAGAAAAAAATAAGATACAAAGTGTTGAACGGGAGATGAAAAATACGAGGAACAAATAAACATAACAATTGAAAGGGAACAAAAAGAAAGAGATTCATACGAGGAATAAATAAACTCGTTGGCATTTACCTGTTACAATGCACAAACTTGGAGGCTTGGTGCATGCACCAATAAATTGTACGACATTCTTGTGTCGAACTTTCCTACAAGTTCAAAGGATATGTAAGAACGAGGAAAAAACCAAACCCAAGAAGAAGCTTAGAGCTGTAGAAAAATTCAGACCTCATTATGTAAACTTCCTGGGCGAATTCTTTCTGCAAGTCTGAATTTACTCGCTCAGGCTTGAGAATTTTGATAGCCACTACCTGACTACAGTATGTACCTTTGTACCTAAACAAATTGGATGTAACAGTTGAATAAAAAATTAAACATCAACAGAAATTGTATCTAAAAGACAGCTAACTTACAGATCACCATATGATCCAGAGGCAACTTTGTTCTCAAACTTCAAATATTTAGAATCGATTTCCCACACATCAGTCCCGTCATTGGGTATTGCAACATGGTTAGCATCGTATTTGATCCTGGGTTGCTCGTGATCACTGGTAGGAGATGAAGAATGGTGATTTGACCAAGCCTGCTAGTGCATGGGACACATTTAAAGTAAATTGAGTGCGCATACCGAAACAAGATATAATGAATGAAACCGCATAAGGAAAAACATGAATAGGTTCTAGTCAATTGATTTGGTGAGAAGAGATTATGGCATAAACCAGACATTATCAATTATCTTATTGCATTGGAAAACAAAACAATAAACAGAAGCAAAATCTAAGAACTTCAATATGGTACCCATCAGCAACCTATGATGAATTATTCCTGAAGTAAATTCAGTTAGATGTGTTCTGCCATATTCGAAACATTGCTAGTAGCATTATGCCTGTCATATAACTTGAGGAGGTAGCTCGTGGAAGAAATAGATGAAACATTTTTAAAAACGATGAAGATAAAACATACATGTCAACAAAATAAGGTTCTTAACAGGCAACTTAATCATCGGGATAGATACTTATTCAATACACGGCCTGCTAGTCTATTGCAATTCTAGCCTACTCTTGCCCATGTCCAGTACTATAAGAGTTGCTAGTTGGGAATTTCTGAATTTAGCTCTTTTTCAAATCCTTATCTCTAACTTGTGACTATGTTTTATTTCTACATACAGAAGCACCTGCTCAACCCCATAAAATAACCAAATGGTAAAAAGATCTGAAAATGATGACGGAAACTACATCAAATGTTGAAAAGCAATTTACAAACATTTTATTGAATCCCGCCCAGTTCATGGCATTAGATATAACTTCAATCTGACAAGACCATTTTAGAAACTAGACCGTTGGTTAGAAGAGAATATTCTGCTTGCAGGGTCATGCAAAGCTTGCATGTTCCTCGTCAACTAATATGACATCTCCACTAAACAAGAAACTAGAAAATCAAGAGACTGGAAATATAATCAACTCAAGTACATGTAAATTCATAAAAACTCTTGTAGAACACCACATTCAACAGTGAGCGTTGTGAATGAGAAACACAGATTTATAAGCTGCAAACTCCATAAGAAGACACTTGCGATCACTACAAATTATATCAGGGAATTACCTCATTCTCGAAAACTTCCTTTGCCAACGCTGTTCTGAGCAGCTCCGTTTCCTGAAAATTATGAACAGTATGTTAATCAATTTCGTTTGTGTATTTCAAATATGTTCTTGATTAATGGAAGCCTTAATTATGTAGCGCTTTAATATAAGAGGTGTGTATGGCAAGTACCTCATATGGCCAACCATCAACAACAAACACATCTAAGGAGTAGCCATCAACTGTCGAAAATGCGTGTGCTTCTTGGATGTTCAACCCAATGTCAGCGAGTAAGGAAGTCAGCTGTAAATTCGCAAAACATCAATGACCTCAAAAATAACTAGAAGCACAATAAGCCACAAATAAATTAAATCAATGGTTAAATGTTTATTCTAGCAGTATCATACACTATCACAGACTTCATGCTAACAAAAAATGTCAGTTATTCATGCAACCTGACTAGCCAGTAAAATGCATGCTATGATCAGCTGATGTAATAAAGCTCGAATGAATCCTAAAATTTGTTTGTAGTTCTTCCTTGGATACCAAAATAGTATCCAAATTGAAAGAAGTAGCGTAATAAACGAATATTTTCCCCAGCAAATTGAAACAATGCTTAAGAAATAATATGAGCTTGGCTAATTACTTCAACAAGCATGCTTATCATACCTGACTCAGGAGTTTTGGCTTGTTATCAGCTGAAAAGGTAATTTCATGCATGGGCCTACATCATTGCCAATAGAAAAATAGTGTAAACTTCACCATCCAAATCTAGTAAATCATGTATAAAAATATTTGCATGCATGTATATATGTTTAGAAAAGTGCATAATCAATGGCATGTTCAATCAGATTGAGCGCCATTTCAAATATACAGTCAAATAGAAAGAGAGCCCATTACTCTACCATATTCAAGGATTAAAAATCATCTGAATTCTGCTTTTTACTCAAGTCTGTCGATTAACGACAATGATTAATATAAAAATGACCTTTGTTAAAACTTTTCGAAAGAAAAGGTGAAAGTGAACTAACACAAAAGGGTAAAATACCCAGACAGATCCTTATTGGAATCAAGTTATAATCACCTGAAATACCTTGAATTAGCATGCACAGAATTATCACCATCTTGTTCATCAAGTTTTTTTGCTTCAAGTGCCAGTGATTCAAGATTAGGTGATGAACCAAAGGCTGGTGGTGGATGCATGCTGACAATTGAAAACAAAGATAAAAATGTTAGAAATATTAATGAAACTTATTGACTGGAGTCGTCAAACTCACAATATGCATGAATTAAGAGGATTCTAGGACAGAAAATGATCTCAACAGCATACTTCTTTCTCTGGGCTGCTTCTTTACTTGGAGAGTCTAGAAGGCTAGAGTCAGCAGAATTGTCATCAGAAGTAGGATGAACCTGCACGTGGGAGATGCAATTGATTGCACTTGATAAAGTAAAAAAGTTTACAAGACACTAAACAAGAAAAGAAGATAGCAAATGCAGATCAGGTTTGTAATCCACATTCACTACTAAAAAAGGGGTGTGTTTGCAACGGATTTTTGCAACGGCAAAAATCCGTTGCGAATTTATCCGTTGCAAATTACATTTGCAACGGCAAATCCGTTGCTAAACCGATTCATGAAAAAAAAAAAAAAAAACATGGTTTGCAACGGATTATCCGTTGCAAATGTAATTTGCAACGGACACTTTTGCAACGGACTTTGCAACGACGTATCCGTTGCGAAATTGTCCGTTGCAAATTAAATTTGCAACGGCTAATCCGTTGCTAAACCAATTCCAGAAAAAAAAAAAAAATAGGTTTGCAACGGACAATTTTGCAACGGAATTTGCAACGGATTATCCGTTGCAAAATTGTCCGTTGCAAATTAAATTTGCAACGGCGAATCCGTTGCAAATGAAAAAGTAGTTAAAACTAAAACTATTATTATTATTATTATTGCATCAATAATGAAAAAAAAAACAAAATTAAATCAAAGAATAAAAAAGCATAAAAACTATAACAAAAGAGCAAACAAAATCAATGAAAAAAAAATATTAGCTGGAAAAAAATTATTTGACTTGAAAATAAAAAAAAAAACTAAAAGAAAGAACAAAGAGAAAAATATAAGAAATATCAATTTTCAAATGATCATAAACACAAACTAAAATCTAAGAAGAAAATTTTTCAAAAAGTTACCACCTTAACAAATAAGAAAATAATAAAAATTAAAAATCAAAATTAAGAGCACGCATATATAAATATAGACAAAAATCGTGAGTGTGTGCGTCAGGTCGAATATTGTCGGCGCGCGTGTCAGATGCGTACATAGTATTCGCAGAAAAGAATAATAAAAAATGATAAATTAACATAGCACCCTACATTCAACTCTTCAATTTTGTATTATCATGGGTAAAAGAGTTATTTTTCCGTGCAATAGTATGTGAAATCACTGTGACACCTTCTCTGTTAACTCTTAGTTTTTATCTTATATCAGGATAGAATAGTTATTTTACTATAAAAATATAAAAAAAAATCTCAAAAAAAATATATATTTTAATATAAAACATCAAAAAATTACTAAAAAAAATGCAAGAAACAATTTTGAAGCATAAAATCAAATAATTCATCATCAGCGCATGCACGTGTGCGTGCTCTGTCAGGTTCTAAGCAATATATCTAACTTAAATCTCACGAGGATCAACCACAAAAACATGTTTTCATTTTCATTTCAAAACCTTTAATTATGGATAATCCGACCCAATACGAACTCTCTAACCCAACTTCACCTCCTTCAACTACTCCGAATCTGGCTCAACCTCTTTGTAAGAGCAAGTTCAATGGCAAGATCCATTTTGAAGATTCAAATCTTGAAAATGGCTATTTGAATAATGTATATTTGATTTTTTTATTGATATGTACTCCAATGGTAAAAAATATTTTGAAGAGCTATTTTTTATATTATTTCAAATATAATGCAATTATTTTGAATTTAGTTTAATTATGCAATTAATAGGAGTAAATTATACAATTAAATAATTGCTTTTGAAAAACCTTCGAACAATAAAATTATTTTTTTAATCATGTTTAAATTAAAAAAATAAATTTAAATATAATTAAAAGATCCGCAATATGTAAAAATTGAAATTTAAGCTACTTATTGTATGTTTTTAAAGTAATTTGTATGTTTTTTTTTATGGTTGTTGTATTTGAAGTTAATTAATGTTACTTATTGTCTTTGAGTGCTAGAAAAACTTAAGAAAATAAAATGAACACATTAATAAATAACCAATAAGTTCAAACATAATTAATTAAAATACATTCCATTACATTCCTACATTCCTGATAATATAAATTAATAAATAAAATTATTATTTTTTATTTATATTTAAATTAAAAAAATGAATTTAATTATTATTAAAAAATGAATTTTATTATAATTAATAATAATAATTGAAAAGAAAAGAGAGCTCCCGCTCTAGACATGGGATGGGCGGGCTAAATGAAAATTAAGGTTGGATTTTTTCTTGCAACTGAACATAACTTCAATTCTTCCTCTTTCCCGGTATTAGATTACTCCAAAAAGCCCTAGCCTCTTTCCTCAGCACTGCGCGCAACCAGAGATCCCAGCACACCAGCCTCTTTCCATTCTTATTTTCTTCCGGCCGCCCTCATTTTCTTCCCTTCTTTTCTTTTTTCACTCACTAAAAGCAGAAGACCTTCTCTCTCTCTCTCTCTCTCTCTCTCTCTCTCTGTTCAGCAAAATCCTCCATCAACTCCGAGCACCACCTCGTCGGGATCCTCTCTTCTGCACCAGAAACCCAGCTGCAACGCCACCGTGGAACACTTGCTTACGGTACGGTCACCATTAGTTTAATTTCTGCTTAGTTTTTTGTTAATTTTCTTAGTTTATTAGTTTAGGGTTTTGTTATGGTTAGTAACACCTCATAGCCTCATAGTTAGAAGAAAGAAAAAAAAGACATCTAAGTGAGGTTCAATTGATTTATCATTGTCGATCTCAATTTTGCAGGTTCAGGGAAATGTTAGTCAAATGTGATTAGTTGGACTGATTGGATTATCTGTCAAATGAAGCATTTTTTTTAGTGTTACGCTACAACAGCTAGTTATATTATTGATTATGCAGTTAGTCAAGTATTATTGCAAATTGTATTTCATGGAACTAGTGGTTGATCATGGGCGAATTTGTAAAAAAAGAAGAATTTGTCAAATTTTGTATAATTAAGGATTGGTACGATCAAAGTGAGCACAAACTGGCCATATAAGTTTTTGGTCCGTGTTTCAAGGATTTGTAGTGTTCATTGTAGCTAAAGATTGAGTTTTGTAATGAATTTTAGAGTTTATGCACTTGAGAGCTTGTGTCCTATGATCATGGAATTACAGGGTTGACATGATATCTAGGGTTTTTAATGGCTCTGTCGTTTTGTTAAGGGATTTGATTTTTTTGTTTAATGGGGGGAAATAGCTACTTATAAACTGGTTTGATAATGAGTTTTTTTAGCCTTACTAGATATCTGTGGTTCTTATGATTTGTGTTTCTTAAGCATGATTTTGTGCTCCATGGCCATTCATAAATGCTTTTTGACAATTTAGAAATTGTCATTGACAAGCTGTGATTATGCAGGGTAAAACATTGGCCTTTGTTTTGCCAATTTTGGAGTCACTAGTAAATGGGCTTACAAAAGCATCTAGGAAGACAGGCTATGGCAGGCCACCAAGTGTTTTGGTTCTTTTGCCTACCAGGGAACTGGCTACTCAGGTATAATATATCACAGAGGATACATCTATGGATGCTGACTTTTGACACGGTTCTTTTATACTCAGTCGTGTGTGTACTTTTCAGGTGTTTGATGATTTCAAAGTTTATGGTGGGGCTGTGGGGTTGAATTCTTGCTGTGTATATGGAGGAGCTTCATACCAGCCTCAAGAATTTGCCTTGAAGAGAGGGGTGGATATAGTTGTGGGAACACCAGGCCGCATAAAGGTGCCATTTTTTTCAGAATCTTATTTTTGATGTTCTGATAGTGTTAGAATGGTTCATGTTTTGCAAATGATTGGCACGAGATACTAGTTTTTTGTTAAATGATGCGGTTGTTTGAGATATGTGTGTTTATGTTAACATTTATTAATTGTCATATGTATTTGATAGAAAAAATATGCCTTCCCCGAAGAAGATGAAGCAATTGTTCGTAAAATATGGGAAGATAAAGCTCGAACTTCCTTGATGCCATCACCTGTGGCTCCGTCGATGCCATCACCTACAATGGCACCAGGATATCGACCTCGACCTCGACCTCAACCTCAAATGCCATATAATGGTCCATCTTCCTCTCATCAACAACATCGTAGATCATTTCCGCCTTAAACACTTTCAAATATGTATTTTTAAGTTTCATGTTTATTTACTTAGTCATGTTTATATTATCGAATTTGTAGTGTATTAAGATTTCACGTTTATTTACTTAGTCATGTAAATATAATCGAATCAGTAGTGTATTAAGAATTTTAATTTATAATACTTTTTATTTCCACTATATTTATGTTATTTTCAATATTAATAATATTTCAATATTTGCTAGTGCTTTTAAAAGATTTAGTTGTAATTAATTAAAATTAAAATATATTAAAAATAGAATTTAAAAATATTAATATTTAAATAATATTAATACCGTTGCAATTGCAACGGTATTGCCGTTGCAATTGCAACGGCCCTGCCGTTGCAACGGCAACGGATAAGCCGTTGCAACGGCAACGGACCAGCCGTTGCAAAATGTGTATTTGCAACGGGAGGTTTTGCAACGGATTAGCCGTTGCAAATTATTTTGCAACGGGTAATCCGTTGCAAGAGAAATTTGCAGCGACGTTTTGGCAACGGATTGGTTCCGTTGCAAATGCCGTTGCAAATTAATATTTGCAACGGTTCTCTTTGTTATTTGCAACGGATCAATCCGTTGCAAATCCACCTGTTTTTTTGTAGTGATTTGACAGAAACTCAGCTGCATTCGTTGAACTCAAACAAATCATACCATCTTCATAGCGTGAAATGCAGCACTCATTCGAGGACATGTTTACAGAAGAATATTCATTTCATAGCTATTTAACCAAACCATTATTATACTCTCGAATATTTATAGTTAAATCTCATTTACTTCTACATCAACAATGTGGAACAAAAAATCAATTTTGATGAACACAAAACTTCGAGCTCCAAATTCTCGACGAGATAGGATCCTTCAAAACCTAAAAACACCCGCCGCAAACTTGAATTATGAACAAATCCTCGCGTACGTGGTCTTAAAATCTACAGCCTAATCAGTCACAAATTCTATTCATAATCAAACCCTCACAAATTACTATCAAGAAGCATCGGTAATATAAAAAACATAACAAATCAGTAGATTTTGGACGTTACCTGAACAAGGCGAATTTCAATAGCCGGTCGATTAGCAGGATCGTGAGCCAAATGCAGCAATCTCTTATGCATTAACACATCTTCTGCTCTCTCCACATTCACATCTAACGCATATCTACACCACAAAAATTACCAAAATCAAAATCATCCTCTTAAACAAAATTATCCTCCAAAAGATAAAAATAAAAAAAACAAAGAAAAGACAACTAATTCAAATAAAAAAAACTCAAAATTTTCATTTCCGTAACGAAGAGGCAACACCAAATCACATACATACACATGTATCGTATATATACGGGAGCTAATGTGTGTGTGTGTGTGTGTGTGTGTGTGTGTGTGTGTGTATAAAGACACGCACGCGCGCGTACCTGGTAGGGAGGCGATTGAAGTGAGCCCAGAGTTGGTCATCAAAACCAGGTTGATTAGCTTCTGCGTGATTAGATTCTTTAAGACGACGAAGAGTCTCATTATAAACCTCAAGTTTCTGCTGCATCTTGTGCTGTTTTTGCCTTCCTTGTAACACCGAAGCCGACAGTGTCATGTTCTTGCTCTCGTTCAGTCTGCTGCCGCAGCTCTCATCTCTACCACCCTCCTCCATCGCCATAACCACCATTTTAACCAAAAATAAATCAAGCAAACTCAGAGAGAGAAGTTGTTTTTTTCGCTTTTTAAGTTAAAGAATAAGGGAGATAGGTTTAATAGGAGATTAAGGATAGGGTCAAGAGAGGACTACGGTTGTTTAATCAGATTTAATATTACGGATTAATAGTGGCTGCTGAAGAGAAAGAGGCTGCGTTGTGAGTTTTTTTTAATGGGTTTTTGGCTTTCCGTCTGTTGCTCTCTAAAATATGCAAGTTTTGTAGAGGCGGAGGTAAGAATCAATATATTTGCACCCACGCTCGTTCTCCTCCCCTCAATAAAATACTAGCGGGGAGAGTTATATGCTGTGTGTACATTACATCAACTTCCATGCATCCTTACAACGTTTTTTTCCTTTCCAATCAATCTTTTTGACTGGGAATCTGTCCGTTGATGCTATTTAAATTAGATTGATATGGGACTGAGTGCAGTACATAAATTAAAAAAATTGGGTTGAATTTTAGAAAAATAATATTTTTATATAAATTATTTCATTTTATTATATAAACTTTAATTTTTTTTTCACGAACACGACTAACCAAAAGATATTGTTTGAGTATTTAAAAAAGAAAAAGAAGTCAAGTTTGTTTCATATGAAGAAGCCAAGCCCAAATTGCTTGACTAATTGAATATTGTAGTTACTAGTACTATCTTAAACATAAGAAATGGATACTATATATTATCACTTAAGGTTAGATGATTACCATATTGGCTTAAGGTTTGGGGTTTATTACAAAAATGGCATCCTCATCTTGTTACCAGTTGGTGTGTGGAATGTGGAGTGCAGAAGCTCAACGAGAGGATGAGGATGATGAGGTGGGGTGCCATTTAAGATGGTGGAAGAGTTTTTCGTTTCTTGCATTGCTAAATTATTTATTATTAGTAGTAGTAAGAAAGATTTCCATTTTCAATTAATCCCTATGAATCCGTGATGCCAAACCTCCCATTTTAAACAATGAAACTTCCCTATTTACTCATATTAATTTACTATTTGAGATTTTGGTTAAAATTGTTTTTGAAAGTGTTTTTCATTTAAAAATACATTAAATAATATTATTTTATTTTTTATAAATTATTTTATATATCAACACTTGAAAATAATCTAAAAACATCAAAAATATTTAATTTAAAGTAAAAAATAAAAATAAAAAATCATTTTTTTCAAAAATCTTTTTAAAACACAATGTCAAACAGGGTATTATAAAGGTTTGAAAAAGGCAAACACAATGTTGTTAAGGTTGTTTTTAAAAATATTTTTTGTTCAAAAATGCATCAAAATTATGTTTTTATTTTATTTTTAAAAATTATTTTTGACATCAGTATATAAAAATGATTAAAAAATAGTAAAAAATTTAATTTTATGTAAAAAATAATGCAGTGCTAAACACAGCTGATCACCTTGGAAAGGCTATAATGTTCATAAATGGTTGGTTTATGTTTCCATAAGTTGTCCGCAAGGAAATACTCCTTGATGAGGTGAGGCAACCCACTCCAGTTTGTCTACAAATGTCGAAGATAAAGCCAAAATAAAACCGTTAGATGCCACTCCGTAATGCTTGGAGCAAGGGCTTGTCAAGAGTGATTGCATGTTGATGGTTATCTTAATCTTGTTTCCGATCAAGAAACACATTAATCTATTTTCAATGTGTTTTAAAAATATTTTTGAAAAAATATTAAAAAAAAAAATTTTAGATATTTTTGATGTATTACTATTAAAAATATTATTTTGATATATTTTTAAACAAAAATTATTTTAAAAAACAATATTAAACACGTTCATAAACAGTCATGAGACACGAGGAACATGCTGGTGAGTAATGAGATTCATGCTCACAGGCAGTCATGAAACACGAGGAACATGCTGGTGAGTAATGAGATTCATGGGGGAGGTGTGAGTTTTGGACCAGTTAGATGCAAAAGCACTCTTCTTTCCTATGTTGAAGCAGGTTTGTAACGTGAAACATGAACCATGATGTGACAAAAACACATGATATTTCAACAACGTTGCGTGACCCTTTTGTTTTCTGCAACTGTGTTTGCCACTTGGGCCAACGTAGTTCACTGCAGTATCTTTCTTTCTTTGATTGTTTTATGGACCACCATTAAAATGCATGCCTTCCTTCCATCATATACCAGAAAAAAATTGACTGATTTCCATGCAAACGCAAGTCCAGTACAGGACATTTGATACTTTTATTTCTTTTATGCAATGATTTTACGTTATTTTAAAAGAAAAAATAATTACTTTCATGAATGGTTGCCTTTAGAGTTACTTTAATTAACAGCAAGCCATGCTCATTAGTTTAATGTCATTATTTTAAGAGTTGGTTGCATGCGTAATTGCCAATAAACATAAAAAGTGTGCTTAATATTAATATGGTCCATAATATTAAGAAATTTTTTATTTTTAATATCAGGATATAAAATCATACAAACAATATACTAAAAACCAATAATTTAATAATTTTAAAAATAAAACACATTCAAATATATAATCTCAAACGTAAAACCATAGACTTGGTATTGATAAAAGTTAAAACAAACTAGACCTATGTTGGAAAGAATTCTAGGGATACGTGTCAATCCAGGGTTGCGAAATACAGTAGTAGACCTGAGCTGGCAGACACGCGATTCGCACTGCCAAAGGAATAAACGGGGGTTTGCCAGTAGAATAAAGGGATATGACATGGTAGATAAGCAAGAAGAAATGACTTGGAAGGCACGTGGAGAGATGGGAATGGATGACGTGGTGAAGTGGCCTTTGGGTATCACCAAAGGCCACGTGAGATTAACAAATGAGATCTGACAGTGAAGTGGCAACCTGTCGCCGCTAGACCTGCGAGAATACGCGACTCTCGTCGAAAATCCCATGTTTCTAGTGGAGGTTAAATAAATGACTATTTAATCTTATCCAAAACCGACAACGAAGGTTTGCAGATTTGAATTTTATTTATTAATTTATTTAGAGCTTTTGAAAGTGTTTTTTATTTAGAAATATATCAAAATAATATTTTTTTTATTTTTTAAAAATTATTTTTGACATCAGCACATCAAAATAATTTATAAACACCAAAAACAATTCTTTTAAAATTAAAAAAAAAAGGAAACGGCGGTTAAAACACCCTCCCAAACAGCTTATTAAGAGATTGGAAACATTTCAAGTCAATTCTTCTCTTGTTTTAATAATCTGGGTAATGGATATTCTCCAAACTCTTTAATATCCTGATTGAATTCTTCTCAGATCGACTTTTAGGAAACGGTTTATGACTAAGTTAAGTGTATCTACCAGAAATTATTTTATTTTTAGTGAATGAAAATTTTAAATCCTAACAGAGAGAAACACGTGCAACAATGGCTTATTAAAATCAGGTTTAGCAAGTTGATTTGTAAATTAAGAAATCAGTGCAATATTAGATTCGTTTCAAGATTTTTTTTAATAAATAACTTTTTCATAAAAACAATTTATTTTATTTTTTTGTTAATTCCAAAACAACCAAGTTGACCTTTTATCAAGGCTCACAGGTGAGGTTTTTAAGTTACAAATATCCATGACTTTAAAAATATTAACTCACATATGACTAATCGACCTGTACAATGATTTCTAGCTCTCTCGACAAATATGACAAATATAGATGTGTCAATCCCCGGCCAATAAAGGACGAGATTTCCCCGGGATAGACTTCTATAACCCGGATAATAAAATTGAGATATTCTCTTATAAAATAAATTAAAAAAATAATTAAATCAATTAAAGTTTATTCGTTAAACTTGTTGTCCGAGTCATAAAATTAAAACAAACCCATAAAAAATTGAAACTCAATTTTTTAATAAATTCATTGTTAAAAGATGAAATTAAAAAAATCAATCTAAAAAAACATAATAAAATAACTCAAGTTTACCTAATTAACTTGTAAAATTTATAACTTGGCACATGAGACATAAATAATCTAATAGAAAACAAACAAAAAAAATCATGAAACCAAGTTGCTACATATATATATAATTAAAAAATAATTCAAGTCAATTAAATAATTTATGATATAGGTCGTAAAACTAAAATAATCACATAGAAAATAAATTGTAAAAAATTAAAAGCTACATGTTTTTTTAAAAGATCTTAAGCGTAAAAGATTTCAATGTATGTCATCACATAACAAATATAGTTAATTCTATGGTATACAAAAAATAATTGTAAATAAAATCAAATCATCAATGTCACAAAAAGTATAAGGGTATGTTCATCCTTTGATTCGTTAAAGCTGCAAAATAGTTGTTCGACGGGTCAAAACAGAGATTTTACCATGCATTTTACTAATTTCTCACTGCATAATAAAGCAAAGAAATCAAATACATAAACAAAATGTCACTTGATATTCAAACAAAACCCAAAAACCTAATGCCACCAAACTAAAAGTAGAAGCATAGGTAGCTAATAATAATAATAAATTAATTATTTAATAAAGCAAGTCTGTAGAAATTAAGTTGATTACAGAAAAAAAAAATTAGTTGACCAAGCCCCATAGTTAAGCCTAAGGAATGTGAGTTGACTTCAGCTGCTTCAAAACGTGGTAGTAAGATAGCATTCAAAATGTGGCCAACTTATAAACTATGATATTGCAACAACAACCAAAACAATTAAAATCTACCCAACTTGATAAGTAAATTTTTTTTAATGTAATTTTAATAAATTTCCCACGTGTCTTATTTTTGTAATGAAATTACAATACAACGAATACCATTTTAATTTATTTTATTTTATTTTATTTTATTGATTGCTCTTTTGTTAAAGTTTTTAATTTTTTTATTTTTCGGAGTAATTTTGTTATTTCCATTATTTACACAATAAGAATAATAATTTTAGCTTTTTTTCTTTCTTACTCTTTTGTTAAAGTTTTTATTTATTCTTCAGTGTAATTTAATATATTTTTTATTGTTTTAGTAGTAATAATAATAATAAGAATACTTTTAGGTATTATAATCATAGTAATAAGAGTGACATGTCTAATTATAATGATAATAACAATTATAATTTATTGTAATGGTTATAGTGCTTATGATGTTAATAATTATGACTTTGATGATAATAATAACAATAACTCATAAAATAATATGAAAAATACCAATAACGACAAAAATAATTATAATAATGATATTATTACTATCAATAATAATACTACTAATTATAATTTAAATGATATTAATAAAAATATTAAAGGAGGTAAACCTAGGTAGAATGATGCTAAATTTTTTAACATGTAAAAAATATATTAATGGTGCTAGATTTGTTTATGATACTATATATCTCAGCAAAATAATCAACCTAGACAAAAAAATTTATCAAGTAATGTAAAATAAAAAATAATTTTAGGACAATTTTTTTGTTTTTGGTGCTAATATTAAATAATATAATTTTAAAGAAATAAGGTAAAAAAATTAAAGACAACATTGAGTTACAAGATTTTTAACGAATTCAACATTGAATAATAAATTATTAGATTTGAATCATTATATATAAAGAAGCTGTAAAAAATAATTCTTAATAAATACAATATCAGACGATAAATTATTTCAATTGTTATTCTCATTGTTATTCTTATGATTAAAGGCAAAAATAATTATTATAAGGTAAAAAAATCAAAGACAATATTGAGTTACAGGATTTTTAACGAATACAACATCGAATGATAAATTATTAGATTTGAATCATTATATATAGAGAAGTTGCATTATACTAATTTTAAAGAAATAAAATTAAAAATTAAAAACAATATTAAGTCATAAAAAATTTCAAATCATTAATCTGGGATATTATATTTGAAACATTATATATAGAGAAGTTGCAAAATATAATTTTTAATAAATACAATATCGAATGATAAATTACTTAAATTATTATTCTCATAATTATTTTTATCATTGCAAGTAAACCAAAAACAATATTAGCAGCATTGAAAAAATATTGATATAAAGAACATATTAAAATATTTGAAGAACAAAATTAAGGACAAAAACAAAATTAGTATTATTATCATTATAAGACATTATCAGATTACGGAACACAATCTAAGTTAATGTGTTTATTTCTTTCCTGGTTGTCTAAAAAACTTTCGATTATTTAGTTTTGTTATATATTATTTTTATTATGGATAAGATGTTGAAAATAATAATAGAGATTATTTTTAAAGTATTTTTTTCTTAAAAATATGTTAGGCTAATTATATATTTCAATATTTGTTTAATATTAACACATTAAAATATATTATAAAAACAAACTAAGATTTTTTTTATCTTAAATTAATTTAATCTCATTTTTCTGAAATACTTTTAATATAATAATATAAAGAATAAATCTTAAAAAATAAAAAAAAAATTAATTTTTTAAAATTAAAAATCACTTCAAAGTAAAAATATATCAAGTTATATATAGACAAAACAAGTGGAAAAAAACACAAAGATAACATATCACTAACAATAAGTGATTTACTATACGTACATAACTATTTTAGAAAAGATTGAAAAAATTAAAGGAATTGAAATTAAAAAAATATATATATAAAACAAAAAATTATATATGTTGAAATGAGATTAAAAAAAAAATCATGCAGAGGAGCGAAGTGCAAGTGAATCGTATAAATTATAGCAAGTTGACTAAAGAAAAAAAATTAGTTGCCATAGCCCAATAGTTAAGCCTAAGGAATGTAAGTCGACTTCAGCCAATTAAAGCTAAAAAAGTCAGAAGCCTATTCAAAACGTGGTAGTGAGATAGCATTCTAAATGTGGCTAGCTTATAAACTATGAAATTGCAACAACCAAAAAAAATTAAATTCTAGCCAACTTGATATGTTATTTTTTTTAATGTAATTTTAATAAATTTCCCACGTGTCTCGTTGTTTTATATGAAATTATAGTACAACGAATAAATTTCCGACGTGTCTTGATTTTTTTCTTATGAAATTATAGTACAACGAATAGTATTTTATAAAAACCTATTAATGGTACTGATAATACGGTTTCCCATGAAATCAATATCCATTTTGGGTAGTAAATAGTAATGCCCAACACCGTATGAGAAATTACTGTTCATTTAACTGTGGGCTTGTATTTGCATGGCCCATTTACTTAGATCATGGCCCGTGGATAAAGCCTGGCCTTAATATTATTAGTGGACAAGTCACCTATCTATAGGCTATAATCTCAGGAGGGGGTACTAAGTTTTGTTTAAGGTAAGGTAGCTGGAATAATTTATTGCTGCATACTAGGGTTTTTAGGTTTTACTAATTATTGACACGCACTATATTTTAGGATAGTTTTTCTTGAATGTAAGAACAAATATTTAGATATTGTTAATATTGTTTTTTTCTAGTGGAAAACAATTTTAAACCTGGTGGGAGTTGACCTGAATGACTTTACCGGTTCAAAAACAGCTCGAACAACATGTAAAAACATAATTTGACTTTCAAAAATTCAAAATTTAGTAAAATAAAAAACAATTTGATTTAACTTGAGTTAACATATCAAATATGCAACTCTAGTAATGAGATTGAGATAACCCTAAAAGGAGAAAATAACAAAATAAATTATGAAGCTCATTTCTTAATGGACTATGTTAAATCCATTATTGAATGGTGAAATTTGTAAAAATTTAAATTAAAAAAATAACAAAAAATAAGTCAAGTCAACTCGGGTTAACATGTTAAGTATTATTCTTAGGTTATGAGACTAGGACAACCTAATAAGTAGCAAACCAAAATAAATCATGAAGTTTAATTCTCTATCAAATAGAGTAATAATTGACGAAACTTGGGGAAGTCAATTAAAAAAAAAGAGTCAATTAGGTTAAATCATGAACTCATGACCTTAGTTATGAGATAGAGACATCATAATAAAAAGTAAATCTAATTTTGAAGGACACACGGTTCAAGTCATGAGATCAAAATAATATTTTAGAGAAAAAAATGATTTAATCGGTGTTAAAATGTCAAAAAATATAATGAGATCAAAATATCCCTGTAGAAAGTAAAATCAAAATGGATTATGAAATTCAATTTCCAGCCAAACTCAATATTGAATGAAAAAATTGAAAAAATGAGTGATATTAAATGACAATTTGAGTTAACTTGCTAAGCACTATTCTCAGATCATGAGCCTGAAATAATTTAATAGAAAGCAAACAAATCATGTAGTCTAATTTCTAATCAACCTAATAGTAAATGATGAAATAAAAAAATAAAAGAAATTGAGTCCACATAATTATCTTGTGATTCTTGTAATGAGTGAAATAATCTAATAAAATAAAATAAAAATAAAAATATAAAAATAAATAGTGATTTGTGAGGAAATTAAATATATAAAGCAATTTTTGGTTTGCAGATTGCAATTTGTTACTTGTACCAACCAACTCCACCATCTATGACCGATTAATTATTGGTAGGATGGCGGGCACATTTAATAAAGACAAAACATTGAGGGTATCATGGGCATCAACCACCTCAGCCATTGGAAATTATGGAATAATTGGCCCTAAATTTTATGAGTTGGATCTGAGCTGACTACAGTTCAGGGGCAGGGCACTAGAAAATTGAGAGCATCTCATGCGAGCAAGCATTCTGCTAATGATGCAACACTACACGCCGTACACGGCAAGTTATTCATTACCGTTTTGGTTAGTATTTTTTGTTTAATTTGAATAAAATATTTTGGTTTTAGAATCTTTTGACATGTTATTTTGGAATTATATTGTTTATGTGTGTGTATATATGTGTGTGTGTGTGTATATATATATATATATATATATATATATATCAATTCATTTTTTTAATTCAAATAAAAAATAAAATTATTTAGAATTGTGCAATTTAATCTAAAAAAATACAATAAAATGATTTTTTTGAATAAAATTATGAACAGATATAATATTACGAGAATGTCATCATTAATCTCGCAAGATCATTACATTCTCTTGCTCTGAAATTTTAACATAATATATATAAATATGTTAAGTGACTCCTCGTAAAATTTCATCTCACTTTAACAATCGAATTAAGAGATATGATTAAGATTGTAATTTTTATTATTATGAAAAAAATAACACTATTTAACCAAAACAGAACATGCGGAACAAAACCGGAATTTAAACCAAGGTAAAAACAACATTGTTTTGTTTTATTTTTTTAACTAGTATGAAAAGTTTTGATCATTTCAGCCGAAATGAAACTGACAATCATGCTACAGGGTGTATAATATTGTGGTTAATATTATTTTTTAAAATATTTTTCATTTAAAAATGTATTAAAATAATATTTTTTTATTTTTAAAATAATATTATTAATATCCACACATTAAAATAATATAAAAATATCAAAAATATTTAATTTAAAGTAAAATATAAAAAAATAAATTCAAAAATACTTTTGAAAACAATGTCAATAACCTCTAAGAAGAACAATGCTCAGAACAACTCCAATACAAAATGCTATTTTGTAAAACTAAATTGATAAAATAGTTTTTTAAATAATGTAAATATAATTTTTTTTTTATATATCTATCCAATTGTAAAAGCTATTTAAAATAGCCAAAAACACCGCCATGCTATACATACAGAAAAAAATGCACAAAAAATCTTTCATGCTATTATAGCTTCTCAATCCATTGGCAATCATAGGCAATCTATTAGCAATCCACTTATAATACATTTATATTATCAACAACACATCTAGCAAATTTAGTTTTGAAGCACAAGATTCTGAGGCCAGTTACAAGATCAACAGACTGTCACATTAAATACAATCTACAACTAGCAAGACGATTTCAGAAATATAGAGAAACATAAATGCTGACACAGAGCATTTGACATCCGAAAAAGACTCCAATGGTTCAGAATCATTACCAGCACTCATCATCTCCTCGTCTATTTTCACAGTGGCAAATACTCCATGAGTTCTGCATCGTTATCAACTTCCATCTCCTCATCGATATATTCACCTTCTTCGAGAAGTTGTTCAAGTTCATCCACCTCATCATAGTCATGCGTGTATAAACCAAACGAGTTATCCCACTGGTTGGACCCCAGCTCCTCGGCTTGGCATGCCACATGCAAGAATGGTCTATTCCTAGATAAAGCATCTACAATATCCCGACTTACACTTCCTGTTACTCCCAACCATCTCAACCTTGGAAAATAGGGTTTCTTTAACCACCAGAATGAAAGTTGTGTTATACCGCCACAGTTGTACAGATCCAACAACCGCAGTCTACAGCCATGCCATCTGTCCTCGTCAACCTGCATTGACGCTAATGCCATGACTGATGTATCGCCAATGAGCGGACACTGTCGCATTCTAAGTTCAGAAATTGGAACCCTGCATTTTGCGAGTGTCAGAACTCCATTATCCGAGAGATTAGGAAGATTTGACAGGTCCAATTGTTGCAACTCTAGTTTAGAAGAGCCTTCAAATAAAGCAGAGATGCATTTATCTGTAAGTCTCTTACACCCTCTCACAGACAGAGAAACTAACGAATTTATAACTCCTCTTAAGTATGACAATCCATAATCACTTATATTGGAACCATCCAGTAGTAAAATCTTCAACTCCGGAAGAGTGCTGATAGATCTTAGGGCTACATCCCCAAGGTGTTTGCAGTCTCGCAAGTCAAGAACTTTAAGGTGCGTGTTTGATACCAAATTCTTTATTGCATGGTTGGTTAAGAGGTTGCACCATCTCAAGCTCACATGAGTTAAAGACAGAGATGTTGCAGAAATTTCATGAAAGACCAGATCAGATAAATGGGTTCCATAAGACACCCTGAGCTTGTAGAGACTAGAGCATGAATGCAAGATTGTTTTGAATCCTGCATCTGTAACTCGACAAAAGCCTCCAAGACAAATACTTTCCATGTTTGCACAGTTGTCAGCCATAAACAGCATTCCCAGATCATTAACGCGTCTGAAATATGTAAAGAGGAATTCTTGGCTTCGAACCAATGAGAGATGTTTCAGTTTTCCATGCTGATTAATCTGCTGAAGACCAGAGTTGGTCAGATCATATGCACTTATTGGTTCTATGAGAGGGGCATCTCGAAGGTCCAGATGTGTCAGGGACATGAGGACACTCGATATTGCGCTAACCATGGTGTCAGTTATATAGTCTACAGATAGGCACAATTTCTGAATGCCAGGCAGAATGGGTGGTCGAAAATGATCTGGTGATCGATGATGTCCCAAACTTGGGATAAGCAGTTCAGTGACCATCACTGAAGAAACACACCCAATCTCAAGAGAAGTGAGTTTTTCTGAAGCCAATGCCCATACTTGAGCAAAATTATGACGAAGAAATAACGGGACATCAAACATCAAAATCAGTTCCTACAAAAGAATAAACACATATTAGACAGAATATATTTGTTTCAAAGGACATTTGAATGTCATGCTTGATGGTGAATATACGTAACATTGACAAAGTATCTTGAACAATGACTCGTTGCATAGATGCAAAAGAATTTAGGTACATGCTATTGCAAGAGTTAAATGATGTGCATGAACAAAGGGCCTGCCATTCCATTCTTAGACCAGATTCATGTCACCCAATATAATCTCACTGCCAGCACAAATACATTCTAAGAACACAATAAACATCAACGCGAGGTAGAGCCCAAGACCAGGACAGTGCATTCACCAATAAATTAACAAGGTGATCAATTTGGCAAATTCTTAACTCTGGGACAAGAGGCCCATAGCAGAAAGACTTAACAAAATTTATCAATGAGCAACAGGTTCAAAAATTTAATATATATTCTTCATTTTTAAAAATTCTTGTCCTCAATTTGACAAGAAAAAAAACATTCATTTATCCTCAGCTTTTTAAATGCATGCCTAAGTATGCTTCCAACTTTAAGCACAATGCATGTAAGACTAACAAAGAACAGACATTCAGGATTATGAGAAGGCTTTTGGATAGCCAACAGAGTAATCCAAAAATATTCCTATAGCAACATTAAGCCCACCTCCAAAGCCATCTATTTAGATGGCTGTTTGGATGTTGAAAATGAACACTACAGTTGGAGTACAGAAGTGAGGTTTTTTTAAATCAACAAGGATTTCTTCATCATGGTTGATCATCTGAGTTTAATGATTTTGATTGTCAAGCAAACATTCACCAACCTAAATACTTCTTGCAGAAGCCAACAAAAAGTAAAGTGGAGCTGATTTTACATTTATTTGAATCCAAATTAAAAACTAGCTGAAGAAAACAGAAATTATATTTTACCACAATGATTTCTAAAGTAAGTAAATATTTTCTTTCTTGCAAGAGAGATAAATGCAGCAATGGAATGGTGAACACCAATCTATTCAATTACTGAACTCCAATAGAAATAAATGTGCTTAAGATTTAGTAACCCGGTGTAAAATCTCACCAAATAATTCTTTGTCATTCAATTACTACTTTACATTTTAATCTTCATTAATCACTTGAATTTGCATTTGAACCTTACTTCTAATTGCGTGCAACCTCTGAGTAACACCTCCAGATCAGATATATGAATAGCACGCCCTCTTTTTTCAGCCACTGATCCCAAGTACAGATACCTGAACCAAAAATCCAAAACATGCAAAACCAATAACACAACAAATCTAACACGTCCGGATAATCACATATCTCCATCCCACACATTACTCAGTTACCCAGCAGCAGCAACAACACAAAAATAAAAATAAAAATAAACCCCTATTTTTCTTGCATTTCATTATCATCTGATCACTACTAGCATCTAGTGTCAGCCACGACTGCCTGCATTTCACTCCCAAACACAGACCCACATTTACACAAACCCTCATTTTCTATTACATATCAATTAACATTTTACCTATCAATTAACATTTTACCATGCATCACACGCACGAGTAAAGATACAGTGCCCATTAGGTAAGCAATGAACGCATGGGCAGGAAAAGAAAGAACTTCTCTAATTTTTACCTTAAATCCGCGCACTTTCCTCCAATCTCAGAAAGCAATTTCCCACTAAAATTTGCGCAATTATGTAAATAAAGTTGATGCAAGGAATCCCGAACGAAAACATTAATAGCAGAATCATCAAGTCGGGCGCAGTCAAGCTTCAAGCTTTTAAGGTAAGGATTTGGAGGCAATAAAGGCCTTAATAAATCAATTGAAGGCGCAATATCCTATGACAAAAAAAAAAAACATCAATCAAATGATCATGAAAAGATGAGATCTTTTGTGGGTTTTTCGTGTCTTAAAGACTGCCTTACAAGGAGGTGAAAACTGGGGATGAAAGTGAGGATATGAGAAGCACAAGCGTTGAAGGTCTTGCAAGTGGAAGCAACGGAGCAGATTGATGCCACGTCGAGTTTTGAAATTATGGTTCCAAGCACTGTTCCTGGAAGCTGATCCAAGCTCTCCTCCTCCTCCTCCTCAGGGCTAGCCATTTTCTCAATGGCTTTGCTTTGAATCGATATGGTGAAGGATCAGGGGATACGATAGAAACAGAAAACTGTGAAGCCTCAATTATTCCTTTATTTTATTTGGAGGTCAAGAGTAAATCGGTCCTTCAATTCTGTTAAATGTTTTAAATCAATCTCTTAGTTAAGATCGTCACAATTATTTTTTATTTTAATAATCATTATTATCGTTGACTTAAAACTTTAATTCTCATGAATCTTTTAGGCAACTTGTGGGTTTTTGTTAATTTTTATTTTTTATATATATATTAATATTATTTACTCTCAATTGGGGTTGGAACATAATTAGTTGGTTGGAACAAGCCCAAACCCTATATTTTTGCATGAAAAACTCTCTCCGAAAGAAAATTTACAAAATCATTTATCTTTTTACAAATCTTCTTAAAGAGACATTAAGGTCACGGCCATAATTTTTCACCCCTAAGCTTCAAAATTTGTTTGATGCCGCAATTTTGAAACTTAAACATGCATTTTCTCATCGCCATGAGAATATGATGCCGCCATCTCAAGATAAACTTATCATTTTTCTTAGTGGTTTTAACATTCAAGGTGAAGATGGCATGGCATCGCCTCTGCACTGAAAAGCAGCATAAGAATCAGAGTTCAGATACAGCAATGTTCCGCATTTAGCTTTCACTGTCGATGAAGTTAAAAAAATGCTTGTTTCCTGCTGTATCTCATCATGTTTGTCAATAAGACACATCTTTTGCCATCAAACAAATCATCCTATTTTCATCAGTTCAGGCCACAAACAGTATCCTAATTCTAAGACTCCAGTGTGAAAACAATGGGGCTAGAGCCCTTATCATTAACTTGACTCGCCAAAACTGAAACCTCTGTCAGCAGCGTAGTCCACGAAGCTATAGAGTGGCACTACACTCTCACCGTATTTCTCAAACCCATCCAGTTCCGTTTTAGCCTTGGCTCTCAGCTCCTCCGCCACCTCTATAGCCTTCTCAACCCCGTATACAGCAACATAGCTCTTCCTTTTCTTTCTCTTCTCCTCCTCGTCGAACTTGCTCTTCATCGTTTTTGCTTCCAAGATGTCATCAACGACTTGATATAACACACTGACAGCTCTTCCATATCTCCTCAATCTCTGTATCTCATCATCAGTAGCACCAGCTAGCAATCCTCCACACACTGCAGAGCACTCACCCATTTCACCAAATTTCTTCTCTTGAACAAATTCAACAGCGTTGGGGCCGCCCTCAAGGTCTAGGAACTGCCCGGCAGCCATGCCTTTCGACCCCACAGCACGAGCAATCTCAGCAATCACGCGGAGAAGTCGTTGCTCTGGTACAAGGTCAGAAGGTGTCTGGGAGACAATATGGCTAAAGCCTAGAGGGAAGAGTGCATCCCCAGCAAGTATTGCCATATCAACACCATAAATTTTGTGGTTTGAAGGTTGACCTCGTCGTGATGGGTCATCATCCATGCAGGGAAGGTCGTCATGGATCAACGAAGCTGCGTGAACCTGTCAAAACCAGACCATAACAGATTCAATTACTGTTAGGAAGGCGACTGCATATCAGCAAAGCTGTTCTTTCCCTTTTCCCCCAAAATAATGAAAGTACTTCAAGTGCCTTCAAAAGCATTAGCATTCTCCTTTGTATAAATAGAACTATTCCTCGGTATTGGAACCATCAAAGTTAAAAGCAAGATTCCAAATTTACTCTCTGATTCTGCTATGGAGGACTAACTGAAATCAAAATATTTCTACCTTAAAAGCATTACCCAGAATCCTTCTTTAAATGAGAAGATACCACAAACCGAACGATATCTGTAACATCATAGCATCAACAGTCCTACTAACTAAAGATTAGAGTTCTTAGTGCGATTCCTCTAGTAGCTTGTAAAAGACAATCTAGAAAGCAAATTAAAACCAACCTTAACTTCACTTTTGCTATTTCACATCAAAAGCAGAACAATCATCACGAAAACAAAATATAACAAAATTAATTATTGCAATCGAAGGATCTTCCTACCTAACCCACTTGATATCATACCAATCAGTCATCATCAGAAACCTAAAAACAGCAAATTCAATTCTTTTCTTGATTATTTTCCTAAAATAAATATTATACTTGACTAAACAGCAGCAGACCTCAAAAACCAAACCAAATTTTAAACTACACTAAAAAAAAGAACTCAAAATACAAAGATGGAGGGGGGTCTTTAATTTTGTTACCATTTCAAGAGCACAAGCAGTAGGGAAGGCGGCAAGGCGATTACCACCAAAGAGTTCACAAGCAGCAACGCACATAACTGGTGGGGATCTTTTAGCACCTTTTGCAAGAACAGAATACCTCATGGCCTCATAAATCTTGTCTGGATACTGTATAGGGACAGCTCGGTCTAGTTCCTGATTGATTTCTCCGATCAAGGTTGTCCAATAAGTCTTTAAATCAAACTGGGTTGTCTTTGATTGACTTGAAACTGATAAAGAACATTGAGTTTTTGACATTTTGATATGTTTTTGAGAGTAAAGATTTGGACTTTTCAGAGGGAGATATACAGTAGTAGTAAGTGGCGACGGTATTGCTATAAGAGAAAAGACCATTTTTACAGAATTCTTTGTTTATCTGACCACTGATTATGTCTCTGTAGTCTATAAAAGATTGGGTTTTTCTATGTGGGAAGAGAAAATGAGAAATGTAGAAAGTTTGTGTCTTTGAATGAAGAGAATTTGGTGCCGCTATGATGGACAGGGTGGAGAAAAGAAATCAGATTTTATTGACTAGGCGTGATGGATTGGAATCTTAGTTACACGTAAGCAAGAAGAAGTGGAGCTTGAGTGGAGGGTGATAGTCCAGTGTTTGTTAGAGCGCACAATAAGATATGGGCTATTTCCAAAAAAATAAGATATGGGCTACGCTTTAACTCGTCCTATGTAACTCAGTCTTGTAAATTAAACGAGGCCAAGATTATTAACTTTGACCAGCGGTGCCTCCAAGAGGCATTAAAGAAACCAGCTTTCCCTCGACCCAGCACGCAACTATGAAAGGTGGACACCAACTGCTCTTTGCCCCATCCAAAACCCATCTCGCCTTGACTAGTTAATTAATACCCGTTTTTGTTTTTTTTTAAATAGTTATTACATTAATATATTTTTTAAGAATATATTATTATAACAGTGGCAAAAAATTCAACATGATCGTGATTTGAAAAGCTCTCCAGGGAAGATCCTGGAAAGCTATCCGGAGAAGAAACCTGGTAGACAACATATATGATCATAACATAACTGAAGAGTGAAGAGTAACAAGAGAGTAGAGGTTGGCATCATTGGACTGGTCCTGAATCATCTATAGATGTCCTTCAACCACTGTTTGGATCGAAAGCTCCCAGCAGCAATTAGACAATCCAATTCATGAGAAATAATGGTATCTTGACTGGGAAGAGTAGAATGCTTAATAATTAAATAGTTACTAGTTTAATCATTTTTAATGTATTATTTAAGTAATTTATCACATTAAAAACCAACTTTTAAAAGTTTTTAGAAACAAAATTATTAAATTCAATCCGTTTAGTTAATTAATTTGATATAATCAATCAATTAAATCTTTAATTCGAACTAGATTTTATATCAAACTAGATAAAAATGATTAACTTCATCAAATTTTATTGATGAACTTACAATTTTTGAAAAATCTAAAATATCACTTAAAAAGAATTCTAAAACCACATTTTCACTAAGATAAAATCTATTTATATTAATCTTACATAATTACAGTCCACCTCCATCATTTATGATCTAAGGAGTTTTATTGGGAGAGTTTTATAACTTTAATTTTGCAAACATTCCTTTCATTATTCAACATAAAACTATTTACACAACAACGTGGGAGATTGACAGCAAGTTAATATCAGGAGTTACATATAAATAAAAAAACACAATCGACCAATCGAAAAGATAAGCAAAATAGGGTTTTAATGCCACTACATATTCCATTTACGAAAATTTGAACTACAACTGCAGGGCTTTACCCCGAAGGGAGCCCTTCCAGAAATTCTCGAAGGCACTGGGCCAAACCCAGGCCTAAGAGGGGGTTTGGAAATAGTTTTCAACCAGCAATTGACGCGCCTCGGTTAGAACCTCACTAGCTGCGTCATTGCCCCAAGCGCAAAGATAATTTCACCGGCGTATCGGCTATCCTTTTATAAGGCACCATTTATTTCTTGCTTTGAATCTTATCGATGTGGGATTCGAATTCTTAGCAATCCTGGGAGTCAAGAATTTATTGCTTGATCAAATTATCTATCCCCAAGTAAAATAGTTTAGAAGTATAATTCAAGTGATAATCTGCTGGCAAAGACATTTTGAGAAGCGCCTTGCCGGAACTCCTCCGGCAGCCTCACTGCTCCAACTATCAAGATATGTTCAACACTGCAAACTATGCCTTTTTTTTTCGCAGCACAAGTAATGAATATGAGCTAACACAGGGACCTCACCTTCTGTTAGGATGGCAGAAGTACCTCTTGGAATGACAGATTATAACTTCACAAATCCGATCAGAAATTCTTGGGAAAAAAAAGATTATCGAGAAAACGATGAGAAACTCACACTTTTGAAGATGGAAAACAAAAATGCATACAGAGCTCACTTTTGAGCACAGAAAACATCATCCGGCACTTTAGCACATGGAGATCTATGCAGTCGAATACAAACTTACAATACAGAATCTAAGAGAAAGCCTCAATGACAGATTGCACAGCCTGAATTGGTATTGTATTGTAGCTGCTAAAGCCAGCGTCTTTCCTTGGAGTCCCTCTCCTTTCATGAGTTAGTAAAAGCCATCACAGTAGTCCCATTACCCCCACCAACATCCACCAAAGTCTTAACCCCGTCAAACACCACTGGAAAACCATCAACAATTGCCTGCACCACCAGCATCACAAGCCATCGCATCATCAACGAACTTGCACTCTTATTGTGTCATTCCAACCAAAACCATTTTGATTGACCATATCATCAACAAAATTACACTTTATCTCTCATCATTTTCATTTTGTTAGCAACATGCTTGAGTCTTCTACCATAGTTGAACTTTTTTTCAATCAACATCTTTGTAATGAGCTCGTGAGAACTAGACTTAAATTGATTTGCATTCTCTTTGTAACCTTCTGCCACTAAATATTAAAGTATGCTAACAAAAAATTCTTCTCAATTTCAATCTAATCTTATGATTGTCAATAACTGGAAAAATACAATATAAAAACTCTTAGAATATACATCATAATTTTCATAACCAATATCAACTTGAGCAAAATCTTCTTGAATCTCTCTACGTTCAAATTACATAGTTTAACAGGTTTACTATTGAGTCGATCAACTTTTTCTTATTGATCCAGGATAAAAGAACAAAGAGAAAATAAAACTAAACACTTAACAACCGGCAACCCCTCCTCTCTCTCAGTCAGCCCTCTCTCTCGTCTCCCTCGGCAGCTTCAGCAACCCCAGCCACTAAGCACCAGTGGCATCCCACGGCACCTACAACCACAGCTGAACCCAACAGCCAACCATCCTCTGCAACGCCTGTTATCTCTCTCTCTCTCCTCTAGCAGCAGCTCTCAGCGAGCACCGGCGGCTACTCCTTCGACACCACCAACTGCTCCCCCACACCATAAACTCTACCGTAACCTCCCGTAGCAGCCAACTCCAGTGACAACTTGTTGCAGCACAGACCAACAAACTTCTGGGAGCTCTCTAGGCCACTATAGGCTATCATTTTCGACGCCATTACCGCATGGAAAATCACCTCAACCTCCTTTACCTGGCGGTAGTGGCAGGTCCGCCGATCATCTTACTCCCCCGAACATCTAGTTATTGTTCACCATTCGATGAACAGTAAGGGGAGTGAATTAATTCACCCTTCTCCCACTGCTCAAGACGCGAGTAAATAGCTATACATACATATATATACATACATACATACATACATATACATATACATATATATAACAATTTTTTTTAAAAATCCCTTTTATAAAATTAAAAAAAGAAAAGAAAAAAGAATTTCAATATAAAGAAATCCAATTGCAATATTAAACGCCCTCAATTATATGGATAGCATGTACAAAATTGTCATGATGGGATTGGTATATTAAACACTCCTTATATAGGCTTCAAGGCCCAAATTAACATCACTACAAATCCTCTTCGCATCGGCTTCAGTTTCTTCCCAATTTTCCCCCACTTTCCCGAGAAAATCCCACCATGGCAGGATGGAATCACCTCCCAAAAGACCTCATAGAACTAATCTCCAAACGCCTAGACACCTCCACTGACCTCCTACGTTTCCGTTCCGTCTGCAATTCATGGCGATCCTCAATCCCCCCTCAATCTCCCCTTTTATCATTGAACACCTTCAAGATCCTCCCTAACGATGGTATCTCAGACACCTCTTTTGGGTTTTCTCTGTTCAAGCGAACTGTATTCCTTGTTGGGTTACCGAATTCCCATAACCAAACAGACCCACAAGGCTGGCTTGTCAAAATTGAAGAAGATGTGCCTGGTAAAAAACACTTGTTTGATCCTTTATCGCGGTGCAGGTCAACTTCTTTGCCTAATAATCTTCCTCGTGTTATAGATTTAATGAATTTAAGAATTCGTGAATTGGGTCACGAATATGTTTTGCATCATGTTAGTTATAAGCCGAATTCGTCTAGTTTTACTGAAGCTGGTAATTTATACATTGAGAAAGTTGTGACGATTTGGCTAAATTCCAAAACCGAGTTTGTATTGTTAACTATTCATGTTTCTGGGAAATTGGCCATCTTTACGAGTGGTGATAAGAGATGGACTATTATTAATGAAATGTCATCGCCTTTTGATGATGTTATTGTTTATAAGGGGAGGTTTTATGCTGTGGATAATACGGGGAGGACTGTGGTAGTTGCAATGGATAAGAATTTGGGTTTGGTTGGGAATCCGGTTTTTGGTGGGGATAAGAAGTATTTGGTTGAGTCGAAGGGGGATTTGTTGTTGGTTGATATGTATTTGAGTATTGATACTGATGAAGGGAGTATTGGTTATGATGCTTCGCAGGATCTTGTTCAGTATATGAGTGAGAGGACTGTTTGGTTTAAGGTTTTTAAGTTGAATGAAGAAGGGAAATGTTGGATTGAGGTGAAGGACTTGGAAGATCGCGTCTTGTTCTTAGGTGATGATTTGACATTTTCTGCGCCGGCTTCTGAGCTTTGTGGGTGTAAAGGGAATTGTATATTTTTTGATGATAATTTCTTTTATTCGAGGTTGGAAGGAATTGATGGGTCAATGGTTGGTCGTGATATAGGTGTGTTTGAACTGGAGAGTGGTTGTATAGGACCTTTAAGAAATTTTCCTGGTTATTCCAAGATGTTCTGGCCACCTCCTGATTGGGTTGCTTCAACCTCATTGGAAGTAAGTCTTCATTTCCCCCTAGTTTTACTGTTTACGTGAAGTTTCAATTTTATCTTCGCATGCTAGCTTTATCCTACTTGGATTTTGCTATTTACTTTCATAGGTCTCTCAATTTGTTTGGTGTGCAGTTTGGATATGTTTTAAATATTCATGCTTGATAGTTGCAGTTGCACTGAACATTGGCATTTAATTGGGAGGTAGCTCATAGTGGCATGACACAGGCCATAGTTGATTCTTGATAAGCAAACTTGTACAGGGTATTGAACATAGGTATCATTCCAGGGGGTGGGGGGGCCCATTCCAGGTGAGGCACTTAGGAATGCCTATTCTGAGACCATCAATCTCTACAAGGATTAATTCTGGCGAGATCACTTAATGTGTTTGTGATGAAGAATGGCAACTATGCCCCAACATGCTTTCTTATACTTTTGCACCATCATCAATCTATATCCCTCCATTGTGGAGACCCGGGATCTGTCCTTCTGGTTCTCTTTATCAACCTTAAATGTGATAAAGGACAAATTATATGCCTTTTTTGAGTGGGATAGCATGGGTCACCAAGCAACTTCCATAATTGAGACTTTCTGAAGAGAACTATTGAATTATTTATTTGATCTCAAGGCAACAACATGAAATAATTTTGATTTTTTATATGAAATTCTCCAGTTTCAAATTCTACTTGAATGGAAATCCTTTCATGTTTTCCCAGTTTATTGGCCTCTTTGTGGATGCTTAAACCCTGTTGCCAAAACACAGAATTTCTGTTGCTTTGGTTGTTGCCTTGTTGGTAACAAGACATCATTGGCCTACTGTTTCCTTGATCTTAACAGTTAATTAATTGTTGATTGTAATTTGAAGTGGCAAATATTTCCTGTTGAGCTGTACTGACTTGTGCCTTGCAATGTGACCGTCAATTCAGTGAGTTGCATAATATCGTGTTGCGTTAGGGCAATCATCATGCATAGCGCAAGTGCCTGTGTATCCAATATCTTGTTCACATTTTATTTGATAACATTCCCTCGCTTTATTTTTATCCATATCATGGCGTGTTTGTTTCTGATTTTGTGAATACAACAGGAGCAGAATCAAAATCAACTGGAAGAGCTGTCTATTGGAAAGTGAAAGAGCAGGTTATTGCCCCGGTAAATATTTGCAGAGCTTGCTGCTTGCAGGCTGTCCATTAATGTACCTTTAATGTACCATTAATGTAATTACTAATGACTTGTTAAGGCGGTCCTGATCTCATGCTGTGATAAATCAAGGGCTGTAATGAAGTGATCAGCTGAAATTTCCTGTGATTTTGCTAGGAGTTTAATCGGTGATCGACTTTCATTTTATCTGTGAATTTCAAAAATGTTCAAGAGGCATGAGCTTTCCATCTCATCCTGGTCGAGAACTTGGCAGCAGTTGTTCAGTCGAGCAAGCGGATGAAATCTCTTAATTAAAAGAAAGAAAAAAAAAGCTGCTTGTTAATTTGATTGAGTGTGGAGCTGGTTGTTTGCTGGAGCGAACCCACTGTAGAAATTTGTTGCTTTGAGTAGCAAGAATGAAATGACTCTGGATTCAGAAATAATCTTATTTCCTTGCAAATCAGTTGTATGGACTATTTACTTTTTGGTTCTTCTTTTAACTGATACTTGAACAAGTATGCTCCACTGAGCTGGAATTTGTACATAACCGGATTCAAGTATTGCTTTGTGAGACCGTATAACATGTTTCGATTCGACATGTCCATTAATTTAAGCTTCTGCATGCGATAACTAATTAACTGTATGGCTGCAAGGGTCCGCCATTAACAAAAGATGGTATCTCACGCACACTTTGAAAATGTCAATTGAAGCTCCTCTCCTCAAGTTTTTAGTTTTACCTCATATTCTCAATTCTGTTTCTATTGGTGCTTTGATTTTTCAATTAGAATGAAATGTTTTGATTTCAAGAGTATTTTGGCGTATTGTTTTGGGATGTACTGTTTATATATATATATATATATATTCATTACAAAAAAATTAGTTCAAATCCAAAAATAAAACTATTTAGAATTGTATAATTTAATTTAAAAAGGGACACAATAAAATAATTTTTTTGAATAAAATTATGAACATTTATGATATTACGAGAATATTATCATTAATCTTGCAAGGTTATTATATTATCTGATTGCTCTGAAATTTTAAAATAATATATATAAATATGTCATGAGACTCCTAAAATTTCATAATAAAATCTCAATTTAACAATCAAATTAATAGATATGATTAATATTGTAAAATTATTCATTATTTAAAAAAACACTGTTTGGCAAAAACAGAATGAGCGAAACGAAACCGGAACATTCTTGCTGAAATTTATACAATTTCTGGAACGGACCAAATTTTAAACGATATAAAAATTGTATTATTTTATCTCATTTTTTAACTGATACAAAATATTTTAACCATTTCGATCGAAACAAAATGAAATTAACAGCGATGGTTTTCCCAGGTCTGGTTATGATAAATCAGCGCTGCAAATCCCAACTGCACATATTTTGCATAAAATACTTGGATAACGTTCAGGTGTAGCCTAGATGGGGACAAGCTAAAACCAAAGCTCCAATCCATTTGAGCTGAAATTTTAAATTACTCTCCAAATCTGTATACTATCATTATTCGTTGCGTCGTGGCTGACCATTTTTTTTTAGTTGTTGTCATCCTTTCCAGCGTGTATAATTGGCTGATTCAAGGAAAAGAAAAGTAAAATATCCGGACATGGATAAAAGTAATATTCCCTCAATTACAGCTTAATTGAAAAGGGCGTGATAAAAAATTTAGAGCATGATCTTTCTATTGCTAAACAATATACAAAAGGCTAGATATGAATCCTACAAACCCCAAATTCAAGGAGGCTCCAGATCACGATAATGCATTTCTTCGATAGCATTTGATACAACAGTAGGCAAGCTCACCATGGGCGGGGTGGTGAGTGCTTCGAGGTCAATCTCGTTCAGGAGCATCCCCAGAAACTACTCTTGAACTGATGCTGCCAGCATATGACCAAACCCTCTCGAAGTCAGCTGGCAACGGTTTTTCAAACTTTTGAATGGATTCTTCCTTAGGATTGCCCCTCTTTTGAGAAGGTGGCACCCTTGCTGGGCTTCCAGAAACTGGAGTCGAAGCGCAATAAGTTGGGGTTCCATACGGAGAGGCAAACGGGCTTTGTTTGATTGAGAAGGGGCTAGGAGACATACGCTTCTGGATAGGGTGGCCTCCTAATCCTCCTCTGTTGAAGAGGGATATGGATTCTGCGGCAGCACATTGCCTGGTGGCATCATCAACAAAAAGAACATCGTCTATCCTTGCCATGATGTTGAAGGCCAAGCTCTCCATAACTCTCGAGTAGCTTTCAAGAATTGACTGCCCAACATCCTGCAAGAAAACAAATCTTTCATCGTCTGAAAAGCATGTCCAACATGGGCAAAGCTGTTGCTGGATGGTCTAAATCAGTGTATGTGCTTAAAAAATGAATTAGTCTCTTGAAATATATATCTGTTACTGCAGTGCTTTTGGATTGAGGGATTCACCACATTATGATGCATCATTATTTGATGATGTTGGTTAGGAGTATCAAGTTACAATTCTAGATTCCAACTAATAATTGAAGCAACTACCTTGTTATATTGAATCTTGTTCATATCCAAAGCTGTTTGTGGGAGGCCAGGGAAACGACGCCTTAAGCTCTGCAGGAGAGTTTCAGCTCGTTGGGCCAAAATCTGATTCTTGTGTGTATCTGCAACAAGGCCCTTGACCTTGCCACCCCATGACGAGTGCTGATATTTTTGTCATGGATATGTTTTCTATGATCTTTCTGCTTCCAGACATGCACTGCTGCCTCAATTCTGTTTGCTATTTCCAAAGTGTGATGCTCTGTTGAAAGGTCAAGGCAATCAAGGAGACATTCTGGTGAGAACTTCTCAGCAGTTATGTATCGGTATATGATATCACCAAGGCAAGCTTTTCCATTCTGATAGCATCACAAAAGAAATACAGCATACTATGAGTTTAGCATCTAAAGCCACGATAGCAAAATAAAATAAGAAAAACAAATCAAGGTAGATGAGGTAGATGAAGAACTCTTTGGTGGCGTTGGATAGAGAGATATAAAGGAACATAAAAAACCTCCAAATGTAGTAATCATATAGACAAGAAAGACTGATTGCAGACAAAAAATGAATGAAGGCAAGACATGCATGCTGCAGGGGATGTAGTTGTACTAGTCATATGAACATGTTATTTCAAAACACAGAAAAACCGATCGTTACCTTGGGCAAGGTCTCCATATAAGCAGTGGGTATTTCCATCTCAGCCAGCACGCTGTTATTAATATCCATTGCTGCTTTCAATATCTGATTGGTGCAATCTCTGCACTGCTGCAATCTCTTCCTTGCATCCTCTGACAACCCATCCGATGGCACTTTTGGACACGGCAACCACCATTTGTCTTCCTGCCTAATAGAAGGCCTCCCACCAGAAAAACCCGATGGATACGTGTCACAATCACCACCATCACCCACAACTATCCCCCGATCAACATACCAAAACTCCGTTTCACTAAAACCATCAAGCATGCTAATCAACATAGCATCAAGCTTCTTGAGTGCAGGCAGATTCACATGTAAGTCCGAGCGTGGTCTAGTTGTCATAACCTCGTAAGTTCCCCCACCAGGAAATTGTTGTATCGAAGGCACAAGCTCAACAATCGAGTCACTAACACATAACAACCATTCCATTTCCCTTTTCCACATCGACTTCTTTTGCAGCGCCAATGGCTCTAACCTCCACAACTCGCCGAAAACAGTGGCTTCAATTACAACCCAAAATTGAGCTTAAATCCATATGGGCATCACACAAACTTAACATAAATGCAGAAGAAGAAGAAAAATTAATACAGACCAGATAGATTTGTGATGGCATTTGAGATGGCAAGAGCAGTACAGACTCCTTTACCACCACCAGACATGTCCTCTCCTAAAAGCAGCTTAGCAAATCTTTCTTTCATCATTTCAACCTCTGCAGTACGCACATACAAAAATAATCCCAAACATTGAAATATTGAGAGAGCTATATCTGAATGGATTAAAAAAAATCTTCAATCGGCACACAATTAGGCCTTCACATGACTATTTGCATTATATCTCTTTATTAAATTTTTTAAATAAAAATCATTTGTTTCTTTTTTTAACAATAATAAATGAGAGTTTAATCTCTCCCCTTTTTTTCAAGGAACGAAAATTATAAAATTAAAATCTCAAAATCCATCTCTTTAGCTTCCTTTAAAAAAAAGGCAAAAACTATCTTCACTGGCAAGAAATTTAACAAAAAAAGGAGTGAAGAATACAAAATCTACAAAAATAAGAAAAAATAAACATTACCAGACAAATCACCGTCTCCTCGTTTCTCGTTCTTCGAGTCCCAAACCACCACATCCTTACCACCAATAACCGGAACCATAACAGATGCCCGGAAACAGAAACCTCCAGGCACCGGACGCGGAGATGAGGTCATCGAACTTGACACAGCGCCGCCGCCGCCACGACCAAACCCTCGCCGCCACGAGAAACTACTAGAACTTGTACAACTTTCCGACTCGCTGACGTCAGCACTCAAACTATAGCTCCCACACCTCTCACTACCGCCTCCATCATCATCAGAAGACACGCTCCCCATCTTGATAAAAATGAACGAGATCAGACGGTCATAAAACAAGATCTCTCTAAACTGCTGCTCATTGTACGATCAATGCAACTGATTAACTGAAAATGTGCGCAAGCTAAGAGTGTTTCTCTCTCTCTAGAAATGTGTTTCGTTTCTCTCCATAGAAAAATGTGTGTAAGTTAGGTGCTTCTTCTTTTTGCTTTTCTTTTTTATTCAGTTCAGTGAGTGAATAGCGAGTGGAGTGTGGTGTGATAAAGGTATGTGAAAGAGAAGGGGAGAGACGGAGACGGACGTTTGCTAGCTTCAGTTTTGTTTTTTCTTCTTTCCGTAACAGGAGGGTTAAGCACCCGACACGGCCTTTTTTTTTTGTAGTGGGGACCATCATGTTTAGTCCTCTTTTTTTTAACTATTATTCGCTGAACCCTAGTAGTAATTTTTAACGCGAAGTTCGTAGAATTCTCAACATAGAAGAGCTATAATTAGATCCGCGTTTTTATTTTTTTAATAAAATTTTATTTTATTTTAAATATTGATATTTTGAGTCATTAAAATTATCATCTTTCAAAAAAATATATAAATGAAATTAATTATCAAAAAAACAATAAATAGATAAAAGATTTTCTGATATTGATAATTTGCATCATTAAAATCCATTGGTTATTTTAGGAAATAAATATAACTTATGATTAATTATTTATATATATATAACAATAAATAGAAAAATATTTAAAGTCATTTGTTTATTTCTAAACACTACCATTAATTGTATAATATATATATATAACACCGGGAAAATTCACAAGAATGAATCAAGAAGTAATGAGAATATTCTTTAAAGACATCTTGTGAATGTTTAAAAGAGTGATTGTTGTTGTTTTTCAAAATATTTTTTTGTTCATTAATGAATCAAAATAGTATTTTTTAAATTTTTTAAAAATTAATTTTGATATTAATATATCAAAATAATATAAAAAATAATTTAAAAAATAAAAATTATTATTTTTTCAAAAACATTTTTTTAAAAATGCAATGCAAAGAGACACTTAAAAAGAAGATCGCCTGTTCTCTAAACGGCTAGAATGTTGCCTGCATGCCTGTGTTGCCGTTACAAGCATTTGGACATTGATCTTCATGAATCTCCGGGATCTTGAAATTGTTCATGTTTTGTGGCATATGGAGCTCGTAGTCCCGCGTCGCTCACGAGTGGTCAAGGCATCTTCTTGATCTTGGTGGTATTTTACTATTTTCAAGATAACTTTCCAAATTCAAACCTTCCTCTCTAATTTCATTCAAACGAATCTCATCAAGATCAATCAACACATGAACAAGAATAATTCTGTAACTGTTTTTTATTGTGTTTTAAAAATATTTTTTTATTTTTATTTTTTATTTTAAATTACATTTTTTTTTGTTTTTAAATCATTTTGATATAGTAATATCAAAAATAATTTTTAAAAAATATTTTAAAAATTAATCTCAATCATACTCTCAAATAGTCAATATATCATAGATACTTATGTTTTGTCCATGTCTATTATTGCATCTTGATGTTCTCTTTTTGTAACTACATTAACTCTTTAACTCAAATTTTATTTCAAATAAAATTCCATGGACGGTTTGGTTGGAAAATCATATGAATTAATTGCTAGGAATTGTAGTATTCAAGGGCCCATTAGAAGAAGAAAAACCACGGTCAACATTAAAACAAATAGGATGTTTCCTATCTATATATTATTAACAAAAAACATTACCTTGTTAATTTATAATTTTTAAAATACAAACTTTGTAAAAAATAGCAAAATCATGATTAACTATGAATAGAATGTTTACAGGTTTTTGGAACTATTTTTTTTATATATATAATTGACTTCAATTATAGTGTTTGATTTAAATTAAATTGATAAATAAATTGAATTCATATATTTTTTTAAAATAAAATAAAATCATTTTTTTCCTATATTACGCTCATTACTTTCATCTTGATTTTTTTTTTTTAAAAAAAAACGGGATAGATTTTTGTTTTGAAAAAAACAAAAAAATTAACATTAATTTTTGTCTTTTCCAGAATTGTAAATCGATTGCCATGTAATTTATTTTTATAGCATTTTTAAAAATTAAATACTACTTGAAATTTAATTTTTAATTCTTTAAACATTAGATTTTATTAAAATTCCATTGAATTCAATTAAAATATTTTCTTATACGTTGTCACAAAAAAATCTTTAGCGTCTATTTATTATATATAAACTATTAACAAACAACATTATATTGTCTATATATATTTTGAAACAAAACTCTTTTAAATTACATCTTATTCGACCACGACTCCAAAGTTTAATAAAAAGAAGTTGTCTTGTGATATATGCTTTTTGGCGTGTATTGACTATTTAAGTGTATATTTAGCATAGTGTTTCAATATATTTTTTTAAGAAAATAAAAAAATTAATTTAATTTTTAATTATTGTTTTGTTTATTTCTAAATAACTGATAAATTAATATCAAAAATGTTTTTTATTTAAAAATATAACTTCAATCGCAATCTAGCCCTAGATCTCATGGATGTTGTCCCTGTACCTGGTCTACCAATTAGGTTAGTTAATTGCCACGGTGGACGTTTGCAGCGATGTGACAAAGGAAAGGGCGATGTGGAGGTAGGAGATAACGAAGAAATGTGGAACCCAAGGCAATGATTTGGTTGGTAATGGAGGGAATAGAAATGAAACGTAACGGCGGTTTGTTTTTTGGCGGGACTAGGATACAAAGCAGGCGTCCTCAGTTAATAAGCCATGGTCTCGTGTTTCAAAGCGTCCGATTAGGATACTTATGCGCTTATAATTTTAGTTTCATCATTTTCAGTGCAAACAAAAGTCAATTGATTTTAATTAAATTTGACCGGTAAATTACAGATAGACCCTCCATCTATTAAATATGTTTTGGTTAGATACCTCGACCATAGAACCCTTGCCTGTATTTTTCCATCTAATCCACAAATGAAGACTAACGATAGTGGCAGGACAGACTGTCCAACATCATCTTATTTTATGATCATGGGTAGTATAAATTGGAATAATTATATTGGAATATAATTTAAAGAAGCATAAAATCCTACTAAAAAATATATTTAAAAATACAGATAAAAATCATTAATGAATTTTTATAGCAATTTAATTTTGTACCAAATTAATTAGGGTGTTGGACACACCAGCATCCTTGAAAATGCAATCACAGGCCAGTGCTTTTGAGATTTTCCCAGGACTCTGTGCAATCAATTGATGATCTCACAAAATATTTACCGAACTTGATCACATGGAATCTATTAAATCGACGGTCTTTGATCTCCCAACGAGACAGAGTACCAGAGACAATCTACAAGCGGCTAAGGCCCTGACGTGTGTGTGGAGGAGAAGTATTCGCTGTGGGATTTGATTACGTGTAGTTTATATACAAAATCAATCCCATGCCACGCATTTAGACCAAGACAGCACGTATTCACGTTCTGATTTTTTCGAAGCAATTTATTCAACGTCATTAAGATCACCAATCAGATGGCTGTGATCTAATGACATTCATAAAGTAGATACTCCTTTGACCGACGCTCATGTCATTCCAATCATTCTTGAAATAAAACCCCGACCCCATGAGCAGCGTTTGGAAACTCCGAACCAAAAACTTGTTAGTAAAAGTTTGTTTTTTATTGTTTTAATGTATTAATATTAAAAATAAATTTTTAAAAACTAAAAAATATTATTTTAATATATTTTTCAAAAAAAAAAATTGTTCAAATCATTACACTATCAAATGTTAACTTGATGGAAACATATTTAAACGTGAGGTTAAATTAATGTTTATTTATTGTTTTTAGTATTCATCCAACCAAGTTTTTCAAAAAAAGAAAAATCTTTCTCTAACTCTTCTTTAATTTAAATTTGAAGCAAAGATGACAATAAGATAAACTAAATTTAAAATGAAAAGATCGAAAGTAAACTGATTTACTGTTTAGTAAAGCTAGAAAGGTTAATATGCACTTTTATTTTTAAATTAATGGTGGCTCGTGTCATTCCAATGATCACTGGAATTAAATCTGGGCCGTTAAGAGTACCAAGAGTGATAGGCACCGGGTGAGAGCATGTAGAATGTAAAGTTGATGTAAGCTTTTGATTTGTAGCGAGGACCAGCGTCATGCCATAGAGGTACTTGCACGTGACAATCCTGAAGCATTAAACAAGGAGCATCACTTTAACTTTTTAATATTTTATAAAATATATTTTTTACTGTTTTTTTATACTACCGAGTTGAATATATCAAATTAAAACATTTTTTCAAAATATTATAAATATTCATAAATTAGACATATTTTTTTGACCATCATAAAAAAAATTATAATTGCAAAAGAGTATCAGTTATAATAGATAAAAGATAAAAAAAGAGTTAAGAAATAAAGAAAGGCATTGCGAGTTTGAAATTTTAGAAAGAGAAGAAAAAATATTGTTTACATCAAGTAAGGAACAAAGTTATTTATATTGAATTATATAAGTTAGATCAGGCTGATCAAGTTTTAAAAGTTTTAATTCATATTTGACCAATGATATCTATTTATTAAATTATTTATTCATTATTATTTATAATATTTAATTTTAATGAATCAAGTCTAGTCGAATCAAATAATACAAATATTATACATATATATATATATATATATACGCCAATTTTCCTGAACATAATTGGTAGAAACAATATGCATACGTGTCAAAATTATGGACGAGCCCATGAAAATAGAAGGCGTGGAAGACCGTATATTTTTTTTAATAGGAAGAGAAATATCGTAGTGCTTTATTAAGGGAATCAATATCGTTTGTGCAATCTACTACAATTACGTTACAAATTACAAAATAAACTAATTCGTGTGGTTACCCTTCTGCATGGCGCGTGCATATACCCATAGAACAGTATGGATTTTTAATAGTGACTTTTTTATGTCTTTTTTTTTATTGCATCGTTTTCTTTATCATATTTTAGAATTTGACCAGAAATTAATCCAACGAAAAAACCAAATATAAGTACTGAAGAACCGGTAGTTTTTTTTTATGTGGAACCCATAGCGGCCGAAAAGTATATTTTTTTTTTTATTAAAATGAACAAGTAAAAACTCAATTATTACAGGTTTTTATAAGGAATATACACTCGAAGCTTGCTGTGTAGGTCACAAATCTTTTACCATCACGTCCTTGGAACTGAAGAACCCGTAGTTGTTTCCATCAATATTGAGAAAGATTAGATAACCTCAAAGTGTAATAGATCGCCGATAGTATATTGGTAAATGGAAATCATGACAAGCAATTTCAGCAAAGTGTCGTAGATCACCAAAAGTATCAGTTCTTCTTACTTGAACTGAAGTTGAATCCCATTTCACAAACAATTCGAGGAAGAAAGAAGTGACAACATACAATCAAACAAGACATAAACATGATGAAAAGAAGTTGGCAGTTTAGAATTTATTTGATAATCCGAAAGGGATATCTCAACCGAAGAGCATGAACACTTCAGTAAAAAGACACTTGATTCAGAAATTATTAGCTTAACAAAACAGGATGAGAACGTACCAGAAAAAAGACATAGACAAGGAGGAAGGCATAGAGCACTTCTTTATTATCGCATATCAACTATATGGGAAATTTAGAGAGTATTTATGTAGGGTTCACCCATTCTTGAGCCTGGAGATCCTCCACAAATTGTTTATCCAAATGGAATGCTGTGGTGAGAACTTCAGGATAAATAGGCGAAGTGGCTCCAAAAATTGCATTTGCTGCTGTGTTTACTCCTGGATTTTGGCTTGTTAATGCAGCGATAGCAACGGCAGGAGTTTTTCCAATATTCAACTGGAAGTGAATGAGGCCGAATGGGAATACAAAGAGATCTCCTGGTTTTAAAATTTTGGTGAAGAGACGATGGTCAGGATTTGAGGTGACAAAACCAGCGTAAAGAGTGCCTTCCAAAACTAGCAGAACCTCCGATCCTCTGGGGTGATAATGTGGAGGGTTTAGGCCACCGTTCGGAGCCAAGTCTATCCGTGCTAGAGATATGCCAAGAGTGTTGAGCCCCGGCATTAGACCGGCTGTAATGAGATTAACATGCACTCCAAGTTGATTTGATGTGTTTCCAGGAACATCAAGTCCCGAGTACGAGAAATCATCAGGAGTGGCCTCGCTTGGATTCTTACACAGTTTCCCATTAACAAGAACTGCATACACAAGCAAAATGTAATTAATTAGTTGAAATGCATAAACGAAATGAATTAGCAATAGTATCAGTTCGTGGTTCGAACAATTTTGAACGTACCAGCTGAGTTAGCATCATCTATTGCTACGCAAAAGTCTTGGATGGGGCTGGGGTCATAGGCAGTGACAAATGTGGAGGCCAGAGCCAGGAGTATAAAAGCTGCTATCAAATTATAAGCTTTCATCATGCTTTTTCCTTGCCTTGCTACCTTGAATTCTTTTCTTTTCTTTTTTGGGTGTTGTTTGTTGGGTAAGGTGTGAGAGAGCTTGCAGGCAAACCATGGATATTTATAGATTACGAAGAGATTGTTTAATTGTTTTTCTCAACTACAGGTGATATTTTTTTTTATCATGCGATCATTGAAGTTTGACGAATGTATGATGAAACTCTACAGTACCTTCACTAGTTAAATCTACATTTCCGGCTCAATATAATTAATTAACCAAGCAGAGACTAACAACAATGACGATGGCTAAATGGAGGCAATATACTTGACGACTCTGCTGTTTAAATATCACGCAGATTAATAAGATATGTGATCTTAGTTACTCAATCATCAAGAACTTCTAGATTTTTCAATTCTTGTACTCTTGAAGAGAGCCTCTTCATTTTGAATGTTGTTGTGATCCAAAAAAAATAAAAAATAATAATGAAATATTGTTGATGAGGTGGTGCCCCGATCTTTATTTCAAGATCTTATGTTATTTTAATTTTTCTATTTTTTATGGTTTTCTAATTAATGGACTTCAATTGTTTTTTTTATTTTTTCCAACTCAATATCAGGATATTATTCAAATTAACTTGTGCATCAACCATGACTAACCTCCTTCATTGAGAAGTCAAACATTTTTTAATACCAAAAATATTATTTTATTTAGATACTTGTCTCAATGTTCATCCATAGGGGATCATATATATGATTCCCCCTCTCTCCATTAATACTGTCAAAATCCAATTCTGGGTTATTCCCTACAATCTATCCAAAATAAAACAAAAATAAAATAAAAAGGGCTAGTGTCGACAAAAAAATCAAGATAGAAATTTTGGACGTTTTCGAGAACCCGATCATACTTCTTTTGTGTCAAAAAATGAAGGAAAATACAGATTCAATGCTAAAATAATTTATTATTCGATAAATCTGTTTAAAACTTAAGTCGAAAGACATAATTATATTTTTATAGGTTAGTTTGATTTAATCGCCGACCAATTTAAAGTGTAATTATGTTTAGGGATTAATTAAGAGTTGAATTGAAGGATTTAATTAAGCGTAATGACTTAATTATATTTTAAATGAGTCAAATTAATGTTTTAAGGGTTTAATTAATGAGAAATTAAATTTGGAAGCCTAATCTGGGTTAAATTGAGAAGATCAGAATTTTCAGAGACAAAACATTTTTGAGTAAAATCGGAAGCCAAAATTAAAGAGAAAAACTTCATTCTTCCCGTCGAAAAACTCTTTTTGTAACAATCAATTTTTTGTTGTCTATTTTATATTATTAAAAAAAGTTACCTGCCGAGGCATTACTGGCAGCCATGCTGTCCCCATACCGGCAGCCATGCTTTGCCATGCCCTGCCATGCCCTGCAACCTACCACCACAACACACCATTCTTGGACACCTCTCCCATGCCTTGCAACCTGTAAAATGAGTGTAAAAGGTGAGAAAAATTATGACGGAAAAGGGGAGACCATCTATAATAGGGAGACCATCGAATGCTGAAAAAACTGGGGTAGACAACTCAAAAAAAAATACATACAGACGGGGGCAAATTTACACAGCAAAAAGTTTTTGGGGGAAGAAAGGAAGGTGATGACAATAACACAGTTATAAAATTTATAAACAACGGGGTAGAGACATGAAAAACAGTGACGGCCACGATCACCACCCTGCTTCCTTCCTTAACGCCGACGACCATCCCTCCATCACAGACGCAGGAGCCATGGTTTCCTTTAAGAAACTGTAACAGGTGGCTCCTATCTCTCTTAGCGCAACTCAGCACCACGACGACAACTTCCAGCAATGACAACTAGCCTCCCGTCGTAGTAGCTCCCTTTCTCCTTCTCTGCCTTGCAGCATCAACTCTCTCTCTCTAAAACCAGTTATAGTTGCCAGCTCTTTCTCTCTCCTCCAGTAGCAGCTCCTGGCCGACCACCTTGCTTCACCTCGGCACCGATGGGTTCTCCCCCACGCCAGAAGCTCCTCGGAAGGCTCGACCTTCTTCTCTAGCGCCAGAAACAACGCAGCAGCAGCAATAACAAAAACAACAACTCAGACTAGCCCTCTTCCGTTGCTCCTACCGGCCACCATTTTCTACGCTACCACCAGAAGGAGAACCACCTTGACCTCCTCTACCCGGCGACAGTGGCAGGTGATCCTCTCGTCACCATCGGCCGACCATCTTGTCATTGTTCGTTACGTTAACAATGCAACAACTTATATATATATATATACACACGCACGCACGCGCACACACACACACACACTTTCTGTTTGTTCTTAGGCCGGACTGCTCTCGACCCAGCCCAAGTCCAGCATAGTTGGGCCCTTGGCCCATCTTGGCCTGGCAACTCACTTAGGTGGGCCAGGCGTAACCTGATTTTTTTTTGAAGTTTTCTAAAAAATATACAAAAAAAACAAATAAATGTGTTGTTTTCGTGCATACGACCGAATTCCAAGGTTTTTCCAAGCATTTTTTTTTTTGTAAAAATCAAATATAACATATTTCTCATGTTTTGAAATGAAAATTAGATATCGTAATAAATTTATGATTATCCGTTGGAATATGGCCAAAATATCAAAAACTGGTTTTCTAGTGATCGTGATACTAGGTGGCAACTCTTGAGAATTATATTCATTATTTTTATGACTATAAAAACACCATATTTCACCGCGCACCGTCTCCCCTTTCCTAGGATGGCGGGGCGCGAAGCGCAAAAAAAACGCAGTCATGACAAGTACTATATTATCTCAAAGATATATTTCATCTAAGAAATTAAGTTGATTATTTATGTCATTTTTTTGGTTGATCATGTTCAACGACTTATCAAGTTAACGAAACCTCTTGATTGAATGAAACTTTTCATTAGGGGATATTATGAACATTTCTAGGGGACATGTGTGATATTTTCAAATTATTTTATTTTTATTTTTTCCAACTCAATATCAGGATATTATTCAATTAAAACTTGTGCATCAACCATGACTAACCTCCTTCATTGAGAAGTCAAACTTTTTTTAATACCAAAAATATTAATTTATTTAGATACTTCTCTCAAAGTTCATCCATAAGGAATCATATATGAGATTCCCCCTCTCTCCATTACTAACATAGCTAAAACAGCTCGGGTTTCCGTCCACTGTGCACTGTGACTCATGTGCACTGTGGACTGGACATTTGCAATTCGTGCGTCGCGGTTGTTCATCCACCTTTTTTTTTTTTTCACTTTGGAACAGTGTAATGGCGATTTTGGCCCTGATAATAGGACAAAAGAGTGATCGGCTGACGGGTAAATAACGGGTGGGGTCAGGGGTGCTGGCGTAATTGCACGCGTACGGACCGGTCCGGCTCGCCGCACCCCGTTATATTTTTTTAATATTTTTGAAATGGCTAAAGACGGTTCTAGCCCCTAATAAGACAAAATCGACTATTTAAGGTCAGGGACAGAACGGTAACTAACCATTATTATTTATATATTTTCCAAAATCTGTCAGGCGCGTGCGGTTCACGCGGCCGACGATGTCCACCTTGACGCCCCTTGCAAGTGGCGCGTTCGGTATGATGAGGTGGCCGGAAATGAGCAAACGGCGTCTAATCCGGTGCGCCTCCTCTTGGTCGTCCTCCCGGTGCGGCGTGTTTTGACACACAATGTCCGTGTACGCGGCGGAGTCCGGTTGAAGACGGCGGCAACCTTTCTCTCTCTCCCCTGCACGTAACAGTGCAGGCGAGGACCCCGTGTTTTCACTCTTTGCATTTCGGTCCCTCAACTTTCAATTTCCTTTCCTGCACCTTTCACTTCTGTTACATTAGTTTGAATTTGCTTCAATTTGGTCCCTCCGGTTGAAATTAATTAAATGTGCACCTTGCACTTCGTAACTGCAACTTTTGTTCTTCCGGATTAGGTCCAAATTCATCATTAAATTCGGTACACAGGTTTGCATTTTTGCAATATTATCCTTGGATTGAAATTGATAATAAATGTGATTTTCATTTCAGCCCTTCAACTTTTGATTTATAATTTAAATCCCTGTTTAAATTTGTAATGCTTATCAAATAATTGTTACATTTTTCCTAATAATTTTATTTTCCATCGTTTTTTTTTCCTTTGATTTATGTCTGCCACTTTCATTAATTCGAATAATAATAATAATAATAATAATAATAATAATAATAATAATAATAATAATAATAATAATAATAATAATAATAATAATAGTTTTTTTTTCTTGCTTACTCTGTTGTTAATATTTTTGAGTGTTTTTTCTTCCGTTAAAATTTTATAATTTTAATTGTTTTTGCAATAATAGCAATAGTCATTTTATATCTATATTATTGGGGATAAAAGACAACTCAAGAACAAAAAATCGACAAATTTACGCAGGTTACCTACAATTAAAAAACCGATACAGGTCACATTTGTCTCGATTACACTGTTACTTTTAAACGGCAGACAAGTCATTATTATATGTTTTAATATTTATTGCATGTTATCGCCTAAAAATATAGAAAGAGATAAAAAAAATTGACCTTAGATTTTTTGCAAGAAAAAAATTAATATCAGCATTCTTAAATACATTTAATATAATAATATGAAGAATAAATCTTATAAAATAATAATAATAAAAAATTGGCTTCGAATTTTAATTTTGTGCTCTTTTGTTGAAGTGTATTTGTGAAAAAAAAATTGATTTTTAATATTTAACATCTAATATTACCCGGGAAAAAATACAACTCAAAAAAACAAAAGGTTAACAAATTTGCTAGATTATATACAATTAAAAAATATATGAGGTACTTTATGTTTCGACTACAATGTTCTTTTTAGACAGCAAATAAGTAATTATAGCACGCAAAAAATATATATTCCTTATGTGAAAAATATTGCAATGTTGTTATTTATAATGTGTCAGATCTAATATTACTGGGGAAAAAAGGCAACTCATATTGTTTTTTTTAACAAATTTACCTAGGTTATCTATAATTAAAAAATATAAAAATCATTTCCCATTCCGATCACACTATATAATATGTGAGACTAACTATATGTATTTAATATTTATTTAATATTATCGCCTAAAAATATATAAAGAGGGAAAAAAAATGACCTGCGGTTTCTTGAAAAAAAAAATATCAACATTCTTAAAGATATTTAATATAATAATATAATTAATAAATCTTAAAAAAAAAATTTGGCTTTCAATTTAAATTTATATTTTATACCCTTTGTTTGTTTCTTTTAAGGAACAATGACCTTTTTTTCACATGTATTTTTTATTTTTTGTTGTCCAACTCAGTTTTTCTTTTTTAACCGGGTTTCTGTTGTTGTTTTGTTTTTTTCACCAGAGTATCCGTGACAATAAATTTCTTATAAATCATTTCACCTTCTTAGCAAATTTTCTTACAAATTTTATCAAAAGTTTTTTACCAATAGCAATATTCAATCACATTTTGGTTTAAAAAAACCATTTTAACAGAGTTTATCAATTACAATTATACTAATTAAATAGTAAAATAACAAAATACAACATTTATAGAATCAATCAATTTTCTACATAGATAAAAAACCCCGGTGAAGCGGGCAATTCTGCTAGTTAGTACTATATTATCTCAAGGATATCTAAAATATTAAGTTGAAATTATTTATGTTATTTTTTTTTGTTGATCATGTTCAACGACTTATCAAGTTAACGAAACCTCTTGATTGAATGAAACTTTTCACTGGGGTTCTGAAAAGAAAAGAGAAATCAGATTCTTGATTAAAAAGCAAAAAACAAAGAACAAATTTTTGCCTTGCAGCATGTCTTCATGTTATTCAAGGGCTCTACATATCTAGTTGTATTCTTACACCTCGAAAAAAAGAACTACAATAATTAATAAATCTCACTTCATATGAGAGAACTGAGCACTGGAACAGATAAACATTGTCCTTCTCTAATTTTGAAAAAGTTCCTGCCAACGATTAAATTTATAGCATTTGTTAAAAATCATTTAATGCATCTAATCATATATATATATTAGATTTTTTTTCAAATATTAATTCTAACATCATTTTCGAAATCATCCTATCAAAATGATGATCTCAAAACATAAACACATTAATTTTCTGTAAAATATAATTTTTTTGAGATCTTAAAATATAAAAACATATTTAAATACAGACAAGTCACATTTCTGAAAACCTCTTGATACTTTTCTGCAGATATTAAAATAATTTAGTTTTTAAAAGATATTTTTATATAATTATCATTACAATCCTACCAAGGTCCCAAACATGTTCCGATTGTCCAAATTCGAATATATTAAAAATATGTTATATATATATATATATGTGTGTGTGTGTGTGTTAAAAAACAAATAAAAGGTGTCGATGTTTTATTGTGTATCTAGACATGGATTATTATGGATTTCAATGGTAAAATTATTATTTTACTCATAGGGTCGGAAAAAGTAATCCTCAAAATCGGGGGTATTATGGGCAATTCAAGTGGACATATGTGGTATTTTCAAATTGTTTTGATTTTTCTGGTATTTTCTATTTTAAATTGAGTAGTGAAACTACCATTTTACCCTTGAGAGCTGACAAAAAGACACGGAACAGTGGGGGTGCTTTCAGTTTTTCACTTATTTGTGCATAGTGAAACTACGCATATATCCCTATATATATATATAAAAAAAAAAAAAAAGGCCTAGAGCTGGGGGGGTATTGTGGTACTTTCACCCTAGGTTTTTTCATGGTTATCTATGGGTTCAGGGGTGTATGGATAATTTGACTTTTTTTATTATTTCTTTTTTCTAAAACACTACAGGTGAGTCGCTACAGGTGCGTCGTAAGGACACCCAACAGACAGTGTTTCACGCGCACGGGCGTTTCAGAAGGGGTATGCGACATTGTCGTGCTGTTTAAACTGTCTGATCATCGTGTCACCGGATGCATCACCATGTCCTCTATCTTCTGGTTCAACGCGTGTCGTATTACGGCAGTCAGTGAACCACGATGGACGAGTTTTTATTTTTTCTCTCTTTTCTCTCTCTGCCTCCGAAAAATACTTGTAGGCCCTTCATGTTTTTTATTGTTTTATTTTAGTCCTTGTTCTTTTGATTTCGGTTTTATTCCTGATTTCTTCAATTTAAATTTTGATTGTTTTCAATCATGCTCTTCAAATGAAATTGATTATATATGTTAGTTTTCACATATTTATACCAAGACCCGCTAGTCCCAAAGCAAACTACATTCAGATTTTGAAGCTCAATATATCCTAAACTCGACCTTCATCATTCTTTGTTCGAGTTCGAGGTAGAGTTTTTCTTCTTTAATTGGTGAAGGTGTAGATTTTGACTCCTGATTAGTTGGAAGGAAACATTTGATACCTTTTTCTTTTTTTGGGTAAGCCAAGAGGAAAGAACCTCAGGAGGAAGAAAGAGAGTGACAACATACAATCAAACAAGACATAATCTCGGTACAGGATGAAAAGAAGTTTGGCAGTTTGCCATCATAAGTTGATCAAAATACAGAACGGGCGTGGATAATCCGTAAGGGAAATCTCAGATCTAAAGTCTAAACACTTGACAGAGAAATTATTAGCTCAACAAAACAGGATGAGAACGTACCAGAAATTAAAAAGACAGAGATAAGGGACGCGACCACTTCCTTATCACCCAACAATTACGGTAATGGCATAGCTCTAAAAGGAGGAAGGCATACAGCACTTCTTTATTATCGCGTATCAACTATATTGGAAATTATGTAGGGTTCACCCATTCTTGAGCCTGGAGATCCTCCACAAATTGTTTGTCCAAATGGAATGCTGTGGTGAGAACTTCAGGATAAATAGGCCAACTGGCTCCAAAAATTGCATTCGCTACCGTGTTTACTCCTGGATTTTGGCTTGTTAATGCAGCGATAGCAACGGCAGGAGTTTTTCCAATATTCAACTGGAAGTGAATGAGGCCGAATGGGAATACAAAGAGATCTCCTGGCTTTAAGATTTTGGTGAAGAGACGATGGTCAGGATTTGAGGTGACAAAACCAGCGTAAAGAGTGCCTTCCAAAACTAGCAGAACCTCCGATCCTCTGGGGTGATAATGTGGAGGGTTCAGGCCACCGTTCGGAGCCAGGTCTATCCGAGCCAGAGATATGCCAAGGGTGTTGAGCCCCGGCATTAGATCGGCTGTAATGATATTAACATGCCCTCCAAGTTGATTGGACGTGTTTCCAGGAACATCAAGTCCCGAGTACGAGAAATCATCAGCATTGGCCAGGCTTGGATTCTTACACAATTTCCCATTAACAAGAACTGCACACACAAGCAAAATGTAATAATTAGTTGAAATGCATATCCGAAATGAATTACAAATACCAGTTCGTGGTTCTAAAACATCATAATTTTGAACGTACCAGCAGAATTAGCATCATCTATTGCTACGCAGAAGTCTTGGAGGGGGCTGGGGTCATAGGCAGTGACAAATGTGGAGGCCAGAGCCACGATTGTAAAAGCTGCTATCAAATTATAAGCTTTCATCATGGTTTTTCCTTGGCTTGCTACCTTGAAGTCTTTTCTTTTCTTTTTTGGGTGTTGTTTGTTGGGAAAGGTGTGAGAGAGCTTGCATGCAAAGCATGGGTATTTATAGATTACGAAGAGATTGTTTACTTGTTTTTCTCAAGTACAAGTAATATTTTTTTTATCTTGCGACCATTGAGGTTTGACCAATGTATGAAGAAACTCTAAAGCACCTTCACTAGTTAAATCTACAATTTTGGCTCAATATAATTAATTAATTAACCAAGCGGAGACTAACAGCAATGCCGATGGCTAAATGGAGGCAATGTACTTTACGACTCTTGATTGGCCATGAAATTGCTGTTTGAATATCAAGCGGATTAGTAAGATATGTGATCTTAGTTACTCAATCATCAAGAACTTCTAGATTTTTCAATTCTTGTACTCTTGAAGAGAGCCTCTTCATTTTGAATGTTGTAGTGATCCAAAAAAAAAAAATATATTGTTGACTTGGTGGTGCCCCGTTCTTTATTTCAAAATCGATTTTCTCACCTATTATGTTATTTTATTTTTTCTATTTTTTTGTTAGGTTTATAATTAATGGACTTCAATTGTTTTTTCTTTTTTATTTATTCCAACACAATATCAGGATATTATTCAAATTAACTTGTGCATTAGCCATGACTAACCTCCTTCATTGAAAAGTGAAATTGTTTTTTTATACCAAAAATATTATTTTGTTTAGATATTTGTCTCAAAGTTCATATATATATATATATATATATATATGACCCCCCCTCCATTTGTACTATTATCTCAAAGATATATTTCTTCTAAAAATTTAAATTGATATTATTTATGTTATGTTTTTTTGTTGATCATGTTTAACAGCTCATCAAGTTTAACGAACCTCTTGATTGAACGAAAACTTTTCATCAGGGTTATGAAAAGAAAAGAAAAATCAGATAATTAATTAAAAAAACAAAGAACAAAGAACAATTTTTTGCCTTGCAGCATGTCTTTTCATGTTATTCAAGGGCTCTAAATTCTATTCATATTATACAGTGACAAATTATATTTATGTACATATCTAGAGTTGTATTCTTACACTTAAAAAAAGAACTATAATAACTAATAAATCTCACTTCTAATTTAGAAAAAGTTCCTGCCGACGATTTGACTTTATAGCATTTGTTACAAATCATTTAATGTAGCTAATCAATATATATATATATATATATATAATAAACACTGAAAACATTACTATATGAAATAAAAAGTACTGGATGTATTTAATTATCACTTAATATATTTAATTAATATTGAGAATCCTTATTTAAATATTTGATTTTTATAACATCTTTTAATAGAATTCAACGAAAACATGCTTTAGAGAAGAGGCACGTATAAAATGACAAAACGACCCTTGAAAATTTTATCCGGAAGATGCTGACTACAATTTTACCATTGCAAGCATAAATAGCTGTGTTTATTTTTTCTCTGAAAAATAGTTTTGTTTATTGGCACAATAATTGGAGGCCGAGTCTTCTCATTGGTGCGGCTTCAGCGTGATTTCATTTAATATTTGCTTGTAACTGTTCTGTTGCTTTCATGGGCACTCACGTCATTTACGTTGACTAAATTCGAAGGATACGTTTCATATTACGGGGATCGTCAACATTGATCAGCTTGTGCCGATTACCATGTGTTTCTTTCATTACAATATGTTTTTTTTTTTTATATATTGACATAAAACTAAAAATAATATACTTTTAATTAAAATGATTATTCACCATAATAACAGATACTCATTTAATAATGTATAGATACCTTGATAGATAATAAAATAAATAAAATTCTCAATTTATTTGATTCAAGATTTAGCTATAGGTTGAACAAATTGATTCATTTACGGTGCATCAACTTAAACTATATTTTTAAAATTCTTATAACCATGTGGCTTTTAATTGTTAATTTCTCATAATCTCTTCTTACATCCAAACCCTAAATCTAAACGAAATTAAGAAGTAAATCCACGGAGGTGGAGATTGAGAAGCAAATTCATTGAATAGTTAGAAATGACTTGGTACATTCATTCAACAACTAAGCATGCACTATTGGAATTAAAATACTTTGCAATTGAACAAATTTCAAAAGATTATGTTTCTTTTTCTATGCCATGACATCCATCAGGACATCTGAATTATTATTAACAAATTGATTTTTATTATGAAGAAACTATATCAAAATGATGTTTATGAGCTTGTTTTTAATCGTTTGACATCTTATTTGAGAAACTTAAATAGTAGATTCTACTATATAGGTTCAAAATTATTTTTTAATTTTTCAATAACCAATATCTTAATCTATTTTTTCTTAGATTTGGTTTGGTTTGTATTCTCTAAAGCTCTTTATTTTTTCGAAATGGTTATTTGTTTAATGACACGACAACTTTATCAATACATCTATCTATCTATTTGATTAATTTCGCCTAATCAGCCTGCAGAACTTGATGTATTTTCAGATAATTGAGCTGTTTTTTGCTCAATAAGCTGGATACTTGGTTTTATTAAGCCAGGCCACCGTATTAGGACTGGTTTCAATTCTGTTGAGTCCGGTTTTTTATGTAGCCAACCGGAAGAAAACCGAGCTACACATGCACTTCACTTGTGCCAAGATGAATTTGACACCTATGGGCCGTACCTCCCCTCCTTTCCCATCTATTCTCTTTATTTGTCCCATATATTTTTTTATTTCAATTTACAGAACACTGAAATAGAGGAATTTTACGCAAAAAAAAAAAAAAAAAAAAACCCATACATATTTGAATAAGTTCAGTTTTATTTTGGTTTATTAGTTTTAACCTTAAAAAACCAAAACTAAACCAGATCAGATTTTAAAAAAAAATATTTAATCAATTTAATCAGTTTTTTTAATAATTTGGTTTTTTTCGGTTTTTTTTTTTTTTTTTTTTTTCAATTTAATTGGTTTTTCAGTTTTTCTCTCATCCTTACACTATATATTGTAAGCTAGGGATAGGGACGAAACAAGTACAAGATCATGACGAAGAAATAGTGGGTTTAATATAGAGGTTTCAATAGGATAAAGGCATGCATCATGATTAAGGCACCATTTTGGTGTAACGGTGAAACCACTATTTATATCAAAAATAAATTTAAAAAAAAAACATTGTAAAAAATAATTTTTATTATTTTCTCAAACGCAACTGAAAAATATAGAAGTTTTGGGGGGAGTAACATTGCACGGGTTATATTCAAAGCACTAAAAAACTCATACCCTATCGTTGTTCTTCTTCCTTTTAATGTATCTGAATTTATTTTTTCTTTTCAATTCAGTCCCATACCAAAAGTTTTCTTTCAATATAAGTGATTTCTCTTAACTTGAAAGCTGCAGTAGTGACCTAAAAATATAATCTCCTAGTTAAAATCTTTAATTGATATAATATTTGGCTAATTATGAAAGGAAAACCTAATTGAGATCCATCGATCAAGGACTATATATATCAAACATATATTAAAGAAAAATTAAAACTACATTCCATATATATGGATACCATGTTCACGGATGAATTACATCATGGAGTTGAAGAATGAAGAGTACAAGATGAAGACGCGATAGAGCTGAGAACTCTAGAAGTTCTTATAGTTAGGCAATAAAGATTACGTTTCTTCTTCATCCACTTAAGCTATTTTCAGGCCAATAGAGAGACATTCAAGTACTTGTTGAACTCTTTTTCCCCCCCTCAATTTAGTCATCATCAGGCTCCTAGGTTTTCACAACCACTAGTAGTATTTACTTTTATGTGGGACAAGATGTAAATTCTATTAGTGAAGGTCTAATAGGGTTTCTGAATACAATTGTCAAATGCCAACGTTTGACTGGTAAAAAATTAATGATAATTATATAGTCGTCGAAACACAAAACTTAGACGATGTGTTGATTACTCATCTATAAATACGGATGCTCTGCATGCAAGTTCTCACTCCACACCCAAAATACAATCCTATAAAAAGATAGTAGAAAAAAATAGAGAGAGAGAGAGAGGGAAAGAACGATGAAAGTTGCTAATTTGGTTGGAGTTCTTGCTCTCTTGGCTCTGGCTTTCTCATTCGCCACTGCCTATGACCCCAGCCCCCTTCAAGACTTATGTGTAGCAATAAATGATACTGATTCTGCTGGTACATACTGATTTTTTTCTCTTTTTTTTTGTCATCTTTCAATCTTTCATTTAAATTTCACGATCCCGATTCCGTAGGAGTCTATATATATTCACTGCATCGGTCGAGTTCTGTGATCACAATATATAGCTGAGCACGTAAATTATGTGGCATGACGCGCGGGACCATGCAATCAAATTAGACGTTTATCAGTGAAGAGCTTACACACACACACACACCATTCATTTTGAATTTATATGACAACTAATGAGGCTTTATTTGTGTGTGCAGTGCTTGTCAATGGAAAATTTTGCAAGAATCCAAGCCTTTACACTCCAGATGATTTCTCGTTTTCAGGGTTTGATGTTCCTGGAAACACATCAAATCAACTTGGAGTGCATGTTAATATAGTAACGGTCGATCTAATGTCAGGTCTGAACACTCTTGGTGTATCTATGGCGCGAATAGATTTTGCACCAAATGGTGGCCTGAACCCTCCACACTATCACCCTAGAGCGTCAGAGCTTCTGCTGGTTTTGGAGGGCACTCTTTATGCTGGTTTTGTCACGTCAAACCCTGATCATCGTCTCTTTGCAAAGATTCTAAAACCAGGAGATCTCATCGTGTTTCCATTTGGCCTCGTCCACTTTCAGTTGAATATTGGAAAAGCTCCAGCAGTTGCTATTGCTGCGTTAACAAGTCAAAATCCAGGAGTAAATACAGTAGCAAATGCAATCTTCGGAGCCAGTCCCTCTATTAATCCTTCTGTCATCACTACAGCATTCCATTTGGATAAAAAACTTGTGGAGGATCTCCAGGCTCAAGAATGGGTGAACCCTACATAAGTACTTTGTAAATCTTCCATGTTTGATAATAAGGCAGTGCTCAAAGCCTTGGTCTCTGCATATAGTTCTATGCCATTACCATGCTGTTATATAATAAGGAAGTGGTTGTATACCATGTTGTATGTGTATTTATGTACGCTATAATCCTAAAGGTTTTGTTAAGTTAATCAGCTCCTTGTCCCTATCATGTGTACACATCTTAGAGGAAGAGGTTAACTAATAGATGGACTCCGAAATATATAGCATGGAATACTTGCTTGCCTTTATAGTTTATCAACGTGGGCTAAGAAATTATCTGTCAACCAAAACCCTACATGTAGAGTGAAAAGAAATTAAAGCACCCGAAGGCAAAACTTCTAGCTTCCGAAATTACAGATTTTCAAAATAGGTGGTAGCATTGATGGATAATACAGATTTGTTGATATGCAGCTTTGATTTAAGGTGGCGGCAAATAGAAGAAAAGCCGACAAAACACCCCACGGGTTTGAGTTGTCATGGTGAGCTCCCCGCAAGCTTGGTGGACTATGACTACCTCGTTTTAGCCTAGCATCCTATCAAGCCTAATTAGTGTTGGACGTACACCCTAGCACCCTTATAGGTTTGGGCTACCACACTCGAGTCCAACATGTTGTCATGCCCTGCTGGAGTTGGGAATGCACCCTAACACCCTTATGACCCCACACTGCAACTCCCAAGCTCACCGAGCTTAGGTCTAAGTAAGGCGTTTGATCTTGTTTTTCACCTCTAATAGGCTCAAGAAATTTTGTTTAAGCTCAACTCTCCTTTGAAATTTTATAGGAGCCTATACATGTTCATTAATATTTATATTAATCCAATATGTATTATTTTAAGTAAAATACATCTCAAAATATCATAATGGTAAAATCACACTTTATCCCCCCTGCAAAAACACGATTCATAGGCTATAAATACTCTATAAATCCTTCAAATTCAAGGTTCACAATCTCTTGTTTCTTAATTTTTTCAACATATATATTTCCATGTTTATTTTTCCAAAATATCTTTCACTTGCTTTCCTTACAAAGTTGCTCACTTAAGCTTATCATAATTCCCACATCTATCAAAGAAAACGTTTTACAAGTATTATTCACTTTCACTAGTCATCTTGGCCTAACGGGTACCATTAATTACCCATCATTAACCATCTTGGCTTTTCATATCAAGTTAGCAAACAACTTGCTAAAAAATCATTTAAATTATTTAAACTAAAAAATTAACTGATTATCTAACACATCAACCGTTTTCTTACGGATCTTAAAGTCAATCAACTACTTGTCCTGTCACGTGTGATTTAGATGGGGGATTTCAATTTTTCGGCCAAATTTTGAGTACACGTCTTGGAGGAAAAGGTTAATTGATATCTGGGCTCCGAAAAAATAGTTAATTAAAAAAAAGGAGATTGAACTACGTAAATGTGTATTATAATGGCTTCTTTGTAGTTCATTAACGTGAGCTAAGAAAATAAAGTGAACAGAAAATTAAAGCACCTAAAGGCAAAACTTCTAGCTTCTGAATGGCAGTATTAAAGGAAAATACAAAATAATAGTAATAGCCCACCGATCTTTTGAAGAGCCTACGGATCATTGTTGTGAAAAAACCAAAAAAAAAAAAGAAAAATAAAAGGAAATTGAGAAGAAAGTAGCATTAGATTTGTTGATACGCAACTTTAATTAATTAAATATTTGATTTAATTAGTGAAAGAATTTTAGGGACTCTTAAAGAGAAAGCCTATGGTTTTGGGTATTTTTTTCATAGGTGAAAATCATGAATTCTTTGAAGAATGCAAGAGAACGAAGTTAACAAGATGAAGACGTTGTCCCCAAGATTATTAAAATTGAAAAATCTTGAAATTCTTGGTCGTTAGATAATTAAGATTAGGTTTCTTCTTAATCCACGCAATTAATTAAAAAGCAATTATTTTGACCAATAAGGGGTTAAAGTATTAAGTATAACCATCTCACTAAATAAATAAAAATTAAATAGTTCTTAAGATGATATTAGAGTTTGAATTCTCTTTTATCATAAAATAATTATTAACAAGTGCAAGAATAAACATTACCTAATAATTTAAACCGAAGAGCATGCACAAGTTGTAGGGTTCGTATTGGTCTAGGACCATGCAATAGTTTTTTTTTCTCTCTCAAAATTATGATTTTTTTTTTAATTGACGAACTGATATATATCTTTTATTTTGAATTTCCGTGACAGGTAATGGTATTTATGGTATTTTTCCGTTGACAAACATTACATTCACTAGTAAAGATTTTGTTAGTATTTTATGGGTAACATTCAAAGTATAATGAACACTTGATGGAATCACTTATATGAATATGGAGTGGGGCCGCTCCCATAAAATACTAGCAAAAACTTCAAAGCACTCATTAATAACCAAGCACGCGCATGATCTATTAAAAACACAAAACCGAGTTAAACAACAAGGAATTGTGGGGGTATAATGTGATTGGTGAGATACCTAACTTACAATGGGAATTATTGTATTCATAGAAATTAAATATTTCACCAATATTTTGTAAGTTAAATCTCATACTTTCTATAATTTGGTTCATAGTCTAAAAGACACCAAGTTAGACGCATTACACTCATTTGTGAAAAAGATCCAGCAAATTTATTTACTTATTTATTTATTTATTTATTTATTATTATTATTATTATTTTGATGACCCTTAAATTGAAAACATTAAATTTGTAACCATTGAAAATTATTTTTTAGACATTTTAATTTCATAATATTATTAAATATGACTGTTACATTATGGTAGCCTATAAATACTATGCAATTTTTTCAAGCAAGAAACAATCCGAAAAATACTTATCTCTTCTTCTTATTTGCTGGTCTTTCTTCTTTTCAAGTCGTTTCTGTATTACCTTCTTTTTTTGAGGAAAAACTTGTTGAATCCTGAAGAATACCTTATTGTTGGAGAAATATCTTTAAAGATAGTGCTCAAGCACACCTCAAGTTTCTGCTTCCTTTACTTACATTCATATTATTCACAACAATTTGATGATCTGGGAGATCAATGTTCCCTTATTATTTAATCTTACCAAGGAGAGATCTTTTTGGCTCATCAAGCCTCAGCCAACTGTTTGAAATTAATTGGGGATACAAATCGTGGTTCACCAGCATAGAGGGTTAGAGCTGCTAGTTTTGAAGCAGTCATTGTAGGATGGAATAAATCCCAGAACAAGTATTCATGGCGATTCAGACAAAGATTCGCATTTTTGTCACAGATGCCTTCGCCATTGAACCTCTTGATTCCACAACAAGCAGTTTGCACCTCCTTAAATCCTGATGAGTGATCAGAAGATAAAGGAATGGTCAGATCAACTGATGCACAATACTAAAACATTTTTCTGAAATTTGTCAATGCATTGAAGCTGTCTTCAGAGAGAATAGCTTACCGAATGGAAAAGGGTTGTCTGTCAGATTGATGCTCATCTCATATGTGTTTCCAATTGAATACTTTCGGTCTGTATATTCCGAGCCGAGCTTCATCAGGAGGGCGTCGATTGTTGAATGAAATTCTAAAGCAAGGTCATTCAAACCCTCCAAACAGCCCCCACTTTCATTGAAAACCCTTTGAGATGGGCAGCATCCAACTGATAATACCAATCTTCCTTGCTCCAAGCTCAAGGATTCTCTGCAAAGTCAACAGGGTAGAACAGTTGCTTCAGTGAGCTTTGGAACATGATGGCGTCATGCAGGAAAAGGAGGATCTTACCATTATTTGTTTTTCGTATTCAAGTCCCAAAGCAGAAATGAACTCTAAAGCTTGGCTGTTTGAGCAATTTTGGATTGCCAGCGAGAGCAAAGAAAGGTAGTGGGCTTCTATTGAATCCCAGTAGCATAGCTGACCATGGAAACATCACCAAAAGGCTATGTTACACTAAAACACTGCGTACTCATCTTTGAAATAAGACAAATCATAAACAAATTCTATACTTGAAGGGTAACAGATCATCAACAATTCTTGTACTAACCTAGAAAATCAGCACTATTAAAACCATTACTGAACCTTCCAGTTGGTCTAGAGTAGGGAAAACCAATTCCATTGGGAGGAAAGTCAGCCCTTGCTTTGAATCTTGGCAAGAAATTGTCGGTCCCAACATCAGCTGTCGAATCTCCCAATACAAAAACAGCCGGAACCTCTGCATTTGCAAAGCCAAGACCATCAATGGCCTCGCATAGGACTTTAAGAAAAGTTTTGCTTCCCATTATAATAAAGGAAACCAAGATGCACCTCCCTTCCTTTATTTGGACTTCCTATTTATCTCCTTTACTAGCTCGATAGATTCCTGACCAAATTTTCTAGTATTTATAAGCTATAAAAACTCTACAGCAGTATATGCAAGTGCCGGAATGATGGATCTTCTTTCACAACAAGAATGCAAACTTACAAGAACTAGGCATCACTCCTTGGCCCTTTCTATGGATTCACCCCTGTCTATTTGATGCCGTATAAACTAGACAGTCGATGCAATCATAGAAGAAAATTGTTAGATTTTTTGTTTAGCTATGATATTTGATTGGTTTTATTTCAATGCGAAAGAAATGACAAGTAAAAGACAATTAGTTCGACAAAATTTGAATACTCTGTTGAAGTGCTGTCATTTTGCACAGCATAATTGATTCTATCATTTCTGAAATGAGAATCAAGGAGGCCTGTTATATTTGTTCACCTGGCCAGTTGAGGTGCTAGGAAGCTTCGGGGAGAGGAGGATAGCACAACAAAAACTTTGGAAGTTTACATTTTTGCCCATAAATTTGAAGATTTTTTTTATTAAGGATTATTTGACATAAAATGCTTTATTAGTTAAAAAGGGTTGAGCCAATTGTTTTATTAACTGGAGAAGTGTTTGTACAATTGATCGGAAGCTATACAGTCTAAATATATAGATACAGGTATTACAAGCAAACTGAAATTCTACTTCTATGAATCCCTGATCCTTAGGAATCCTTTCCCAGTTAGGATTCAATATATTTCCTAATACTCCCCCTCAAGTTGGAGAGTGAAGATTGAGAACTCCTAACTTGTCTCTCAATTTAATGAACTGCTCCTTTCCCAAAGCTTTTGTGAATATATCGGCTATTTGAAAAAGTGTAGGCACATGTGTGGGACGAATTATGCCAGCTTGTAATTTCTCTCGAACTATATGACAATCAATTTCAATATGCTTGGTTCGTTCGTGAAAGACTGGGTTTGCTGCAATGTGTAAGGCTGCTTGATTATCACAAAACAATGAAGCAGGAGCTTTCTGTTCAACTTGTAGGTCCTTTAATATGTAACGTAACCAAGTTATTTCCAGACAAGTATTTGCCATTGCACGGTATTCTGCTTCAGCTGATGACCTGGACACATTACTTTGTTTCTTGGATTTCCAAGAGACGAGGGAATTGCCAAGGAAAACACAATATCCTGTGACTGATCTTCTCGTGGTGCGACATCGTCCCCAATCAGAATCACAAAAAGCTTTCATTTCTAAATTGTTGTTGGCAGAAAACATTAGACCTTATCCAGGCGTTCCCTTAATATATCTAAGGATTCGTATAGCTGCGTCCCAATGCGGTTTCCTTGGCTCTTGCATAAATTGGCTTAAGATGCGAACAGGATAAACAATGTCCGGTCGGGTAACAGTGAGATATATCAACCTTCCAACTAATCTTCTATATTTTGTTGGGTCATTCAATAATATGCCATCTGTGGGTGTAAGAGCTAGATTTTGTTCCATTGGAAAGGATTCTGGTCGAGTACCGAGTAATTTTGAGTCTTGCAGGATGTCAAGTGCATATTTTCTTTGAGACATGAAAATTCCTTTTTCTGAGCGTGCAAACTCAATGCCTAGAAAATACTTGAGTTCACCAAGGTCTTTGATGCGGAAGCGTTTGAGGAGAAATGCTTTGAGCTGTGCTATTTCCTGTATGTTATTTCCCGTGACAAGTATATCATCTACATAAATGAGGATGACAGTGATCGAAGTATCTTGCACCTTAGTAAACAAAGAGTAGTCTGCTTTTGATTGACGATATCCTGCAGTTTGAACAACATCTGAGAAGGTGGTGAACCATGTTCTGGAGGCCTGCTTGAGGCCGTAAAGGGATTTTTTGAGCCGACATACGAGATGCTCCCCCTGTCGGTGAAGTCCTGGTGGGGGAACCATATATACCTCTTCATTAAGAGTTCCATGAAGAAAGGCGTTCTGAACATCTAATTGGTGGAGGAACCAGTTGCGAGCAGCAGCGACGGTAAGTAGGCAGCGCAGAGTTGTGAGTTTGGCAGTTGGTGAAAATGTTTCTTGATAATCAACTCCTTCAACCTGTGTATATCCTTTTGCAACAACACGTGCTTTGTAATGATCAAGGGAGCCATCCGATTTGTATTTTTTCTTAAAGACCCATTTTGAGCCGATAGGCTTGTGTCCATCAGGGAGGGGAACCAAGTCCCATGTTTGATTATGGTGTAATGCATCCAATTCTGCCTGCATAGCTTGTTGCCAGTTGGAATCAAGTGCAACATCGGCGTAAGTGGTAGGTTCAGATGGTCCTGAAATTTGAGCTAAAAAGGAGCAATGGAAAGGAGAGAATTTAGAGTTTGAAAGGAAATCAGAGATGGGATATCGTGTACCTTTTGTAGAACATGGTGCCAGAGAAGAGTGAGTGACTAGGTTTGACATGTGGTAGTCTTTAGTCCATGCCGGTGGTTGCTTGGGACGAGTGGATTGCCTGAGGGATGAAGGAGGAGGTGGGGTAGTGACTGGGATGTCATTGTGGTCAGGGGAACCAGTGGAATCAGTGGTGGAAGGGATGGGTGTAGGTACTGGTATGTGGGAAGAGATGGGCTGTGGGTTTGTGTTGGCCGATGAGGATCCGAGGATGGGGTCATCATAGTATGGAGTGAAGGGGATAGTAGTATTTATATCGGTGGATGCAGAGAGAGGTGGTGTGATTGGGGATGGCGGTGAAGAGGATGTGTGGTTGTGATTGGTGGGTTGGATGATGGGAATTGGATGAGTATGGGATGGAAAATTAGAAAATGGAAAGGAGGTTTCATGAAACTTGACATCGCGACTGATAAAGATTTGATGAGTGTCCAAGTTATAAAGCTTATATCCTTTATGGTTTGTTGGGTAGCCAATGAAAACACACCGGTGGGCTCGCGAGTCAAACTTTTGGGTAGGGTGAACAACTGTAGCGTAGCTAAGGCAACCAAAAACTCGAAGAGGGTCAAGAGTTGGTGGACGATTGTATAATAATTCAAATGGTGTTTTATTGGAGAGCAGTGGGGAAGGTAAACGATTGATGAGATAGACGACAGTGAGTACACAGTCACCCCAAAAGGGAAGAGGTATGTTAGACTGGAAGCGTAAAGCACGGGCTATTGTAAGGATATGTCGGTGTTTGCGTTCAACAACTCCATTTTGTTGGGGTGTGTAAACACAAGTGTTTTGGAGTTCAATGCCGTGGGTTTGAAAATAACTTTTCATAGAGAGGAATTCAGAACCATTGTCTGTTCTAATGGTTTTAATTGTTGCGTGGAACTGAGTGTGAGCAAAAGTGATAAAAGACTTTATGAAATTTTGTGTTTCGGATTTTTTTGACATTAAAAATATCCAAGTACATCGGCTGAAATCATCAACAATGGTAAGGAAGAAACGCGCCCCAGAGTGAGTTGGAATTTTATAAGGGCCCCATACGTCGCAATGCAATAAAAGAAATGGTGCATGAGTTTTTTCTGGTATTGTCTTCTGAAATCTGGTATTGTCTCTACGGCATGTGCAGCAGGACGAGAAGAAAACCCCCCTTGAGGTCGGTTTTTTCGACCCATTTTGTACCCTTGATTTCCATTGGATTGAGGTACCCATGTTCCATTTTTTATCTTACACCGGTCTTCTGTGTGTCCTTTTTTGTTGCAAAATTTGCAATGATATTTTAGAGTGCGGCAATTGTGAATGGTGTGTCCTTGGCGATTGCAATGATCGCAGTGTTGATCGGAGGTGGTTTGTGCAGCGGCAGCGAGAGAGAAATTATTGATTGGCAACTGTTGGTGTTGCTCTAATGAAAGCTGGTGTTGTTGCTCATGGTTGCTGACGAATGAGTAAGCTTGATGAATGTTGGGTAATGGTGTCATCATGAGAATGCTTGTGCGAATAGTGTCATGGGTATTGTTGAGACCCATAAGAAATTGCATGAGTCTGTATTTGTCTCTCTGCTCATGGTGCACATCTGTCATGTTGTAAGTGACAAGGTCTTCATATGCATCGAGTTGGGTCCAGAGGTGCTTGAGTTCTGTAAAATATGTTGAGACTGTCATGGAGCCTTGGGACAGAGAAGCAATTTGCTTCTGAATTTGATAAATTGTTGATGTGTTTTGCTGTGAAAACTGATGTTTGAAATCTTCCCAAACCTTGTATGCGAATTGGGCATGTACAACTCCTTTAGAAAGATGGGATTCGACTGAATTCGAAATCCATGACAGTATCATGCTGTTGCTTTGTGCCCATAGAGCATAGTCACCTGGTTTTTTCTTTTTCAGAAGGAGGTTTGATGGATCCGTCAATGAATCCAATTTTATTTTTGGCTCGTAGTGCATGAAGCATAGATTTGCTCCAAGAGGAATAGTTGGTGCCATTTAGTTTTTCAGCAACAAGCACGTGACCAGGGTGATCTGAGGGATGAACATAGTATGGATTTGGTAATTCCATATCAGGTTTTTTAGATGGATTTGATAACTCCATACCAGGATTGTCAGATGTATTTGATTGTTCCATACCAGGTTTGCTGGTTTGTTTGGTTGTCTTTTGCTGGTGTTTTTGATCGATGGATTTGCTCTGATACCAAGTTAAAAAGGGTTGAGCCAATTGTTTTATTAACTGGAGAAGTGTTTGTACAATTGATCGGAAGCGATACAGTCTAAATATATAGATACATGTATTACAAGCAAACTAGAATTCTACTTCTATGAATCCCTGATCCTTAGGAATCCTTTCCCAGTTAGGATTCAATATATTTCCTAATATTATTCGAACCCCAATTTTTGCTCTTTTTTTACTTGTATCTCACTAATGTGGTGTCACGATAATCACTCTCCAGATCGGGATTATCAAAAATGCTACGAGTGGAAAAGAAAAGGATGGCTTTCATACACTTAATTATTATACAAACAACAAAAGTAAATCAAATTATTGAAAGAACATTTTAACCCCTTAATATAAATTTAGACATTAATTTTGTTCTAAAAATAATTTAGAGCAAATTATATTCTAAGAGAATTAGTTAATTCGAGAGAGTATATTGAATATTTTTATGTTAGTTGCAGTTAAGAATAATGTAAGTAAATGTTTTGAACACAATTAATTAATTTGGTTTAATAAAGTTTTTTAGAAACTTTGTATTTTTGTAAAATAAAATTGGTGGCCAACTATTTTCAAATGACAACCAAACCATCATGAAAAACCTAAAAACAAACTAAGTAAAAAAAAATAAGGCATGAATGCATATTAGCGTCATGCTTGAGATAAATAAATATATAATTGTTTACAAATAACGTGCAGCAGAATATCATGTGAGAGATTTGAAGCTTGGATTTTGTAATTCATCAAAAGAATGACATTCAAAATTATTATAAAAGTTAAACATCTTTCAATTAACCAAATACAAATATTTGAAACAAAGAATGGGACCCTGAGTTAGGGTCTTGTAGCGGTGATGATTTATCTATAGAGGCCTGGTTCTTCTGCCAGTGGCTCTCCCGCAGAGAAGTGCATTCTTGGGAATTGGATATTCATCTCGAGGTGACTCAACTGGTGAGTAAACACGCAAATAAAACTGCTGACCAAGGTATTGTCTCGCCCAGAATTCACTCCTGATGTTCCACATTCCAACATTATCAAGTGCGATGTAGATAGCAGTCCATGACTTGGGATACACCTGCAGCAAGAACCATAATTTGTCGAGTTTTTGTTGCATCGAAGCATGGCGATCAGCTCTAAATACTAGAGAAAGTATCTCACCTGAGTCGTGGAACGCGAAACTGCATCCCTGAGATTGTATTGCTTACGGCTAGCTGGAGTCCACACCCCTCCATCCATACTGTGTATTTTAAATTGAGTTAGAAGCATGATCATATGTATTTAAATAAACCCACTTATTGAGCTTACTCTAATTTATTTGACTGGTAAATGTAGCATAAAAGTTATCAAGTTCTTACCCGACAACCCAGAAGGAGTATCCATTGATGTGCCAGCTCTGGACGATGTTCTCGTGGTTCTGAAACACAATCTCAACAAAGGCCCTGAAATCGGCACCCATGACAGATGTGTCTAGGTACATTTTCTTGCCGGTTGGATGGTCTGAGATGCTTCCGACGCGGAAAACACCTCCGATCTTAAAGTAGTCAGCAATCTTAAGAGGGGTGTCGGCGGGAACAAATGATACACTGTTAACTGCGTATCTCTGCTTGCCATTAACTTGAGCTGCAGAGCTTTCTAGCTTGATGGTTCTGGTAAGGTTAATCATTCCATAGTGATATGATCCTTGTGGATTTGGTCTTGGTCCACTTGCTGTCAGATTTGTCCTGGAATGATCAACCGTATGAAAAATGTCAGAACAATAATTCACTTGAAATGTAAAACATTGCCAAGCCAGTCGCAATGTCAGGAATCAGTAATGAGTTACAAGGGACTCGCCTAATAGAACGAGCCTGGTTAAGAGACCAGTCGATTTCTATGGTTGGTCCACCAGGGATTGGACCGGACACTTGTTTGGCGGAGTTGCTGTAGTGAAGTATGGCAGTGGTGGTAAGGATCTTGGTGGTGAAACGAGTAGAGACAGCAATGTAATAGTCCCGAGCTGTCTGATCAGCTGTGACCAGCACCGAATAGGATTGTCCGGCATGGACATCCAGTGACGAATACGTAGTCTGAAGAGTGTGAGTGCCCTCCACTTCAACTAGCTTCATCTTGTGGCCTTGAATGCGAAAATTGAGAGAATGCTGGAGCCCCACATTTGATATTCTGAGCCTGTAAGTTTTTCCTGCGGTAAGAAATGCAATGTCCATGATTCATTACATTCTGATCTTTTCAAGTCTCGAGATCTGAAACATGCCATAAACTATAACCATGGCTCAAAAAGTTACCAGGTTGAAAGGTGAAATATGTCTGATTGGGTCCACGACCATTGACCAGGATGCCATCTGGGGAAGGAAGCTTGTGACCGCGATCTAAAATGGCCTTCAATGCCTGATAGAGTGAATAGCATTGCAAATTCATTACAACTGAAGCAACATTAAATAAAATTTGAGGTTATACTACTGATATAGTTTGTCAATTACCGTGTGGTTGGCCTTGTACCAATCTCCGATAAGAACAGTAAAATCATCGGCAGGTTCAGGGAATGGGACAGGAATTAGCGGCCTGCTAAGGATCCTGATGCCTCCAAACCCACCAGCTGCCTTGTGGAAGGCAAGAGATGGGTAGTAGTAGAAGCTTCCAATCTGATCTTTCACTTGTAAAATGTAAGTGAAGTTCTTGCCAGGAGGGATTGGACATGTCGTCCCATATACTCCATCTTCATATGAGTTTCTCCTTTGCTGAACCCCATTCCTGTTTCATCTTGCCAATTTAGTCCCAAAACCACGTAAAAAGCATATCAAATCTAAAATATTTACACCAACAGCACTTTACAGATTATTATTTTTTTCTAGCAGCAACTTTACAGCTGTTTTTATAATTCATATTGATCATACCCCAGCAAACAACTACCATATTACAGGCACGGGGCAATATGTCAACATCTAGAACTCCACAGCCGGAAAGTTAGGCATAATTTATGTGGGCTACTACTTGGACTCAATCTAATAGGTATTGCTTGGGCTCAAAGTTGTCTAGACTTTTGATGCGTGCTTCCTCGCTTATCTAATGATAGTAGGGCTAACATGGTTTTTGAAAATATTTCTTATTTAAAAATATATTAATTTTTTATAATTATTTTTAATATTAACATATCAAAATAAAAAAAAATCAAAAAAAGGGTTAATTTAACATAAAAATTTCAAATTTTCTTGAAAGTGCTTTTGAGATGCCTTACCAAACACTCTCACGAGATAGCTATATAATTAACTTTGGCTTAACCGCTTAAAGCATTAATTTCTAATAGCATTGATTAAATTAATTACGTGAGTGTGCTGATAACTCTAACCATATGTCACATAAAGGTGGTCTGAGTTGCCTTGGCGTGTTGTTCAACTGCTAAATTGCGTAAAATATAATTATTAAACACTTGCCAAAACTGTATGCACTAAATATAAATGTGAAACGGGACTACATGGGAGTGGGAGAATTATTTTATAAAAAAAGAAAAACGTGCAACACGAAAGCTGAAATACCCCTCTAGAAAAGTGCTAGGACGACAGTTTCCACTTCATCACACCATTGCCGGGAGAAACTTCAAATGACATTGACAGAACTCTGAAGAGAATTCTTACCAAGATAAGAGAAATGGCTCCGGCAAGCTGTTGTAGACATTGATGATGAGATTATTGTTGGTGACGGAATAGATATCTGGCCCTGGAAATTGTCCGTTTATCAGAATCCCCTGCACAAAAAACACAAAAAAGAAGAAAGAGAAATCTTTTTCAGATCAACCAAGAGAAAGAGTCGATAGGTTACAGCTTTTGCAGAGAAAAATCATTGCACAAACCTGTTGTTTTACACCAAGTGGATATATGTCACCGTAGGTAACATTCCAGGTGAAGAACCTGTAAGGATCCTCGGCATTAACAAAAACCAAAGTACAACACAGTGTAACGCAAACAAGTACTTGCCGGCATGTTGCACGACAACCCATTGGCAGAAGATCAAGAATGAACTGAAAGTTGGAGAAGATTAATGACGAGAAATTAAAGAAGTTTGTCGTTCGTTTTCTCTGAGAGAAGGTTACAGAAGGAGACACTTGATATGGTTAGTCGTGGTAACTGATAGCAGATGATGACATGTATTTAAAGTGGCAATGCAGAGGTGGGAAGCTACGAAGCCCACCAAGAAAAATAAAAAAATAATGCCAAAAAAAAAAATAATGGAAAGAAAAATCAAGATAGAATTTAGCATTGCCGTGTCGGTTGACTCGGCTGGGTTAGTGTGCTGTGTGCACAATTAAAGTGGGGTAGAGAAAACGGTGGCTGGCTCCACTTATAAATTTCATTTTCCTCCGTAATTCATCATTCAAAAATATTTTTGAATAAAATAAAATAATTTTTTTTTGATATTTTTAGATCATTTTTATATGCGGATGTCAAAAATAATTTTAAAAAAATAAAAAAAAAATATTTTGATGTATTTTTAAACAATTATTTTTAAAAAAAAACAACCTCAACTATATTTTCAAACAACTACTACATCACAAATAACAGCCAGCTTTTTAATGGGTACATTTTATATTAATTCTTATAGATCTAGTAATTTTCCATTCAAGTCTTCAAAGTTTAGAGTTTCTCGATATTAACCTTATATTTTCCAAAATGTTAAATTTATAATATTGCAAGGGCCTATTTATTGTCTTCTTATTTTGAGTTTTGTTTTAGTGTATAGAGAAGAAAGGAAAATGTTTTCACAACCGGTTCTTGATTGTTTTTATATTTTAAAGAACAGAATAAATGTATTTGTTTACATATTTGATTTTTAATAGCACAAAAAACATATCAAAATGAAATCAAATGACCCATAAATTATTTAATTACTAGGAGCTAAATAAAACCTTTTTCAAAACTATGAAACTTAATTGGGGATTTTTTGAACTTTGACGACTTATCAGAATTTTTTTTAGTATCTGTTTGAGAGTATAGTTGCGGTTGCTTTTGAAAGTATTTTTCGTTTAAAAATACATCAAAATGATGTTTTTTTTATTTTTTTAAATTATTTTTGACATCAGCACATTAAAATTATCTAAAAGCACCAAAAAAAATAAAAATAAAAAATTTTCAATTTTTTTTCAAAAACACTTTCGAAAAGCTCTCCCAAACACCCCCTTAATCTAGCCAAAATATTTTTTTCATTTTGGTAATAAAAAAACCCATAAAAAATAAAGAGACAAGAATACCCTTGTTAGGGTGTGGATTTTACGAGATGAGTGATTGAACTAATTTTCTCATTTTAGGGTTTTCACATGCACATGCTATGCTGGATGATGGTGCAATCCCGTGATTACAGACGCGACGCACGGAATCTCCATGTGGCCATTTGCTTCCGAACCTAACAGGCCACCCCCTTTCAACCAACGGCTCGTTTGATTTTTCTTGTTGGACCCACATGAAATCAACGGTGGTGGATGAAATCAATTTTGAACTGGAAAAAATTTTACGCGGAAACTATAATTGAATTCTTGGATATTCTAACTAATTGCCTGGTGACAGCAAATGTCTTATAAAGTTGTTGACTACATACGGTGGAAAATGAAGACTATAATTTAAAGCTGTAAAATGATTGGATTTTTTATTTATTGATTTTAGATTGCTTCCTTTCACATTCTTTGTCACAAAGGAATGTATTATTTTATTTCATAAGGGAAATTATTAATTTTTAGTGGGCTAACTTTTTGTAGTGTAGTGATTTATGCCCATTAAACAACGCTAGCGTGGTGTTTTTGATATCGATGTGTCCTCATTTACTCGTCAATTAAATGATGCCAGAAGGTTTTATCTTTAAAAAAAGAAATTCTTGTGAGTCCCAATAGTTATTAATTGCTTCTAATTTAAGCGGATTGGTTTTATCCATTCCATGTTTTTATTTTCTTAATTTACTTGCTTCAAATTAAGTATTTGCTGGTGCGTGATTGAAGTTGTTTTTAAAAGTGTTTTTTGTTCAGAAATACACTAAAATAATATTTTAAAAAAATAAAAATAATTTTTTTAATTTTTTTTTAAAAAACGCATTTGAAACATAATATCAAAGAGATCTAATATTTTTGTGTTTTCAATTTATTTTGATATATCAATATTAATTTAATATATTTTTAAATAAAATAATTATTTTAAAAAACAATCATGTATCTTAATTTTAACTACTCAAGCCATTCAATGATAAAAACAAAATGAGTGGATACATGGGGCCGGAGAAGCTTTCTTGTCTTGTCTCTACACCATGATTGTTCTTTCTGCATTGAGGCCAAGAAAGGAGCACAAATCTAAGTACCATCTTTCCAACAATTGAATTCGAAATTTAAATTCATAGACGTGTGCCTTTTTATTTTTTCTCCGGTAAAGTTAAAAAGCATAATAACCAATTATGAGCATACTTGATTTCAAATTTTAAATTTAATTATTTCTATTTATTTTTTTCTGAATATCTGAAAATTATTTTGGTTTTTACAGCTTTGCATTATAATTTCTTGAAATACTACATTTCCTTGGAAATATAAATTCTAAAGTTTAAAATCTGTCGCTGGCTTGGAAATTTCTTTTCTTTGTTTGGAGCCTAACTGGCTACCCTTTTTTTCAAAAAAGAAAAAAAACGAAAAAGAAAAAGAAAGAGGAGAGGACTATGGGCTTTAAACTTTTGTCACTTCAAACTGGGCCTAGTGGGTTTGGGTTGAGTCCAAGTCACTGAGTCCTCGTGCTGATTATGGGTGCGGCCGGGTTGTAATTTGACCTTTGAAGACCAATTTATGGGTACTTTGATTTAATATATAAAATGAGAGATTTTTTCAATAATTGTTTTATATAGAAAATCAAAACAAATTATTACTTTAATTATACTAAAATATTGAATTATTAGAATTCATCTATTAATTCCTCCCTGCTGTAATTATCACAAAAGATATTTTCAAATTTGATTACCAAGATATTCTCCTCTTCATGTGTGAGGGAAAGTAAATCAATACGATTTTTTTTTATCAGGAAACTAAATTAATATTAAATGAGGGCTTAATTAACATTTTCCAATTAAGGGTTCTTTCTAATAAGAAGGAAAGATAAATATGTTTTTCTCTCCCATCCCATATAAATATTTCTCACGGCTTGAGGAAAAATCACTACCAATTTCACGATCCTCTCAGGATCCATCATGGATGAACGTCCTCTCATCTCCGAGCAGGACCCGCCATCTACCGCCACCGCCAATATCGATTCTTCCACGGACCATGTTTCAAAAGCATCACATTCTGATAGTGATAAATTCCACTTAATTATCTGTTTATGTATTTGTTGTATCATAATCATGCTCAGATCACGGTTTTCAATCGAACCGTCTTGGCCCATCCCCGAATTCCGAGTCAACTCCCTCTCCCTCACAAACTTCAATTTATCATTCTATCACAGCCTCACGGCAAGCTGGAACGCGAGTTTCGAGATCTATAATCCTATGAGGTTCGAAATCCCTTACCATGGAGTGACCTCCACAGTTTCTTACAGGACCAGAATGTTATCTCAAGCACGAATGGTTCCCTTCAAACAGGACTACAAAAACAATGTCACCTCGACATTGAACGTGTCTATCTCTGCTGTCGACTCTTACGTTGAAGGACGGGCTTTGCATGGGATTTATAAGGAGCTAAAACATGGATCGGTGAGCTTTAATGTGACATTGGTGGTGGACTATGGTTACGCTAGGGTATCTAGGTTTCCTCAGTGGCCTCAACTAATGGTGGTTGTGTGCGAGGATGTGGTGGTTTCGGTTTCGATGAGCAGTGGCTCCGGGTACTTGATCGATGGGCCCGCGAAATGCAGTGGCAGTCATGCAGTCAGGGGTAATTAAACCTGTAAGGGTTCATAAAATCAAAATGTTTTTTGGTCTTGAATTAGAAGATTGTTTTAATGCTTATTTGATTTCTAGAATTTAGTTACCAGCAGGGTGTCGTTGTTGTTTGCCTTTTCTTGAATTAAATCGATTACTCGGACAAGACAAACCAACGCTGCCGAGGGAAAATGGTCGGATTTCTTGTAATATTTCTAGAAAAATAAAGCATCAAACGGCAAAAAAGATCGGTGGTTTAGCCATTCGATTTTTCTGAACGGCTCAAAGTAACGAAAGCGATAAATCATGTCCATAGAACATGAAAGATCTCAAATTTACGATATAAATTATAATAGGGGATCTCGTTTTAGGGATTGTTTCCGTTGTTTTAAAAGTTTTTTCATTTAAAAATATAATAAAATAATATTTTTTATTTATTTTTTTAAAATTATTTTTAATATTGAAAATGATCTAAAAATCCTAAAAAAATAAATTAAAATAAAATATAAAAATATATATTTTTTTAAAATACAGTAATAAAGAAGGATTAATATTGTACAGATAATTATAAATCACAAATACCTATTTCCTTAAATTGTTGGGTTCAATGCGCGTTTTTTTACAGGAAAGATGCTTTCTAATTTGAGTGGCAAAATATTCTCGTCATGGTAAAGGAAAGTAAATCAATATATTAAATTAGGAAACTAAATCAATATATTTTCTTATTTTTTTCCCTTAAGAAAACATATCCAGGTTTTTTTTCCAGTTTCAAAAGAAATTTATTTAAATGAAAAAAAATTAAAATTGATATACTAATAATGCGCTATTTATGCCTTTACTTTTCCTATCTGGAGAATCCTTCCCTGCCCAGAGGAAGGAGGAAAATAAGAAATGAGTAAAAGGCTTGAGATGATATGTACAGTGAAGATTTATGTTCTTGGTGTGTTGTGTTTGTGACAATATCAGCTTCAGCTTCTCTGTTGTTTGTCTTTAGGTCCTGTGAAGGTGGTAATTTATTTATTTTTTGTTAAGTCTGTCATGTTTTTCAAATTTAGATTTTATTAACCTTGGTGTTTGTTGTGAAATTTGTCCTGCTAATAGAGATGAGATTCTAGGAAATAGAAATTTATTAATGGAAAATTGCGCAATTAAAATATATTATTTAAAACAATTACAAGGCTCCATTAAAATTTGATAAAAAGTCCAAAACAAATCACAGAAAGCCCAAGAATAACCTAAAAAACTTAAATAGTTTTTTTTTTGGTTTTCTACTTTAATTAACCAAACCAAACTAAATAGCAATTGAACGGTTTAAGGGTCAGTTTGAGAGTGTGGTTGAGTTTTTTTTTAAAGTATTTTTCGTTCAGAAAAGTATTATAATGATATTTTTTTTATAAAAAAAATCATTTTGGTCATTAGCATATCAAAATGCTCTTAAACATCATTTTGGTCATTAGCATATCACTTTTGAAACGCAGTGCCAAACATGACCTAAATCAGCTCTGATTCAGTTTTGATTTTTAATTTTAAAATGAAAAAAATTGATATGGTTAGTCTTTATTTAAAAATCAAATTGAATTGAACCGAAAACACTTACTAATTACAAGAAATATTGGAGAAAAGAGGGAAAGGGACTAAACTGAATGACAAAGTAAAGCTCATTCCTTATTTGCATGAGCATTATACGAGCAAGCCCATGTCTCTTTCCATTTGGTGCACAGCTCAATTTAGTGGGTGTTTAGCTTTGCAATGACTTCTGTGGTGTAGGCTCATAGCATAGCCAAACCATTTGATAAATGATGCACCATAGTTTTTTAAATCGTGGGACCCATAAAAAACTGAGGTCTAACCTCAGCTTTGGATGCTTTTCACTGGCACGAAACTGAGGTTAGACCTCAGTTTTCACTGGACTTGCTTGTATCCTCACGGTCATCGGCAATAGTAAAAGCATCGGCAACTCCCTCCCTCTCCTCTAGTCAGTCGATGGTCTCTCTATCTCTCCACAGACACTGGTAGCTCTATCTCTCTTCTCCAGCAGCAGTTCCTGGAGAGCACCATTATCATCCCCCTCAGCACCATCAACTTCTCCTCCATGCCGCCGTGACCTCCAGCAGCAGCAGCAGCAGCAAGCCTTGACAACACCACCACCAACAATCTTCTAACGCTTTTCCCGACCACCACATGCCACCATTTCGACGTCACTGCCACAGAAAGAACCACATCGGCTTTCTCTACCTATCAGTATCGGCAGGTGAACCTCTCGTCACCGTTGACCGACCACCCTATTACTATTCACGTGTTACACGTGAATACTACATGAGTGAATTAATTCACTTTGCATTTTCATATAATACGTGAACAATGCAGCACACTGTTTTCTTTTTTAAAAACACTTTGGGCTGGACTTTCTCTCGGCCCAGCTCAAGGCCAACAGAGTTGGGCCTTAGGCCCAACTTGGCTATGTTGGCCCATATAGTTGGGTCAGACCTAATTTGATTTAAAAAAATATATATATAAAAATCATATTTTAAATAAATAAATAAATGTGTAGATAGAAATCAATTCTAATGAAAGAGAAATGCACATAACTTCGTTTCACTCCATAAACCTGCTACTTTTCGATTGATTATGGATTAGAAACTTGCAACTGGATTTGACATTGGAATCATATCTTTACAATATGTAGATAGAGATCCTGAAACTCACTATTGATCACAAATGTTGATCCTGATGATATTTTGTCAGATGTTGTTCCTTGATCAAATAGCAAGGGATCGTAGAGGCCTTCACGTATCGATTTGGTTCGTGATGAAATTGCAAGTAGTTTGATGAAAGAATAAAAACCAAGTGTCTAATTTACTTGAATTATTAATTACATTTTATTCTTATGATTATTAAATCTACAATATTTAAAAAATAAATACATATATATGAAAAGCATGGTAACCAAATACACGAAACTGTTTTTTATTAAACATCAAACTCAACCACAGTTTTAACCAAACACTTCAATTTTAGTTATAAACCACAACTAAAAGTGTTTTTCATAAAACTGTTTTTTTTAACTTCAACCATAACAACAACCGCAATACCAAACAGACTCTTAGTGCGTGCCTTGATTATACATTTCTAGCTCAAGTGGCTCCTCCTTTATCTTGTGTCTCTACACATGTAAACCTTGTTGCTTTTGCTAAAATCATCATCACCAATTCATCAAGCAATCTGAGTTAAGAAATTAAAGTGAATTCTATGTTAATCCATGTTCAATGATATGGAAGCAATGAATAACTATACCGCATTATGATAACTAATGAGGTCTTCATTCAAAAATAAAGAGTCATTATAAACCGTGGAAATCAATAGAAAATCACATACAGAATCTCATTGCATTTCCCCCCAGCATATATCAAAGTTTGGGTTTAAGATTTCTAACTATGTATCAGGTTGAAATTAAAATTAAAATTAAAATTAAAATTAAAAACAAATCTCTACTATGAAATTAAAATTAAAATTAAAAACAAATCTCTACATGTACTAGTGTTCTCAGCCCTGAATTAGGTCTTTTGCACTACAGTTTCCATATGGTTTTTTTTACTCCATTCCTCGTTGAAAATAGAGAAAAACTTCATTTTGTCTTGGAATATAAATAATTATTTCGATGAATGGGATAAAAATGAACTAAGAGCAGTGGTGTTCCTTTCTTTGTGCATGACATCTTTGAAAACTCAGTGGTAAGACTCACTCCACGCATCCCTACTATTTGAGCCTTCAATTCTTTCATGCAGTGATTGGCAGCTGAAGCCACACTAGCAAGTGCTGAAAGTGTCTTTTGATTTTCGTTTTGTTTTTTCTACTGGTACAAGATATTTTGGTTTTAAGGCTTTTTGTTGTGTCATTTTGGATAATTAATTATATATATATATGAAAAAACTTAAAAAACAAAAAAATTAAATATAATTTTATTTTTTATAAAACCAAAGTTGATAACAATTTTATTTATTTATATTATATTTTTTTATAATTTTATTGTTTTTATTTTTGCATTTTCAATTAATCTTATAAACAATATTATATATATATATATATATTATAATATTATATAAATAATATTACTACTGCGAACATATATATATATATAATACAATATTATATATATAATATTTTTACTGCGAACATATATATATAGATATAATATAATATTACTACTGCGAATATATATATACTAGATAATTGCCCGCGCATTGCCGCGGGTATTTTTTTGTATATAATTTAACATAATTAAATGTACAACGATAAATTTATATGATATAAGTAAATAAAAATTATAGATTAAAAGATAAAATGTTTAAAATTTTGAGTTGAGTTTGTCACGTAAGCATAGATTATATTTTTTAGAATATAGGTATTGCGTCATAAACGATCACAAAAGTGCGCGCACTAACATTAAAAAAAAGAGCAACATATTTGAATAAGAAAAAAAATAAATTACTGAAATCATTATTGTGCAGATAATAAAATTCAAAAAATCAATTAATAGACAGAGTAAAAATAGGAAAATAGCAACATCGGAGTCTTAACATTTAAAATTATTATTGCCGCTAGAATAAAAACAACAAAAATTATTAAATTATACCGAGGGAAAAAAATAAAAAGCATGAACAAAACAGCAAGCAAGAAAAACCAATTAAAAAATTATTATTATTATTATTATTATTATGAAAGAATAAATAATCACTATTATTATAATAATAGAATACATAATCACTATTATTATAATATTAATAATAATCACTATTATTATTATTATTATAATTATTATTATTATGTTAATAATGAAAGAAACAAAAATAAATGAAAGCCTAAAAACATCTTATAAACTTTAACAAAAGATTAAAAAAAAAAACTATTATTGCTATTACTGTCAAAAACAAATTATGAAATTATCCGGAGGGAAAAAGAATATTAAAGAAAGAGCAAGCACGCAAAACAATTTAATTATTCTTATTATTATTAATATTATTATTATTATTATTATGTTAATAATGAAAGGAAAAAAACAATGAAAGACTAAAAACATGCAAGAAATTTTAACAAAAGATAAAAAAAACAAAAACAATTATTATTGCTATAACCGGAAAAAAAAATATTATCAAATTATCGGGAGAAAAAAAAAACACAGAAGAGTAAGAACAAAAAATAATGAAGTCATTATTATTATGATTATTATTATTATTATTATTACTATTACTATTACTATTATTATTATTACTATTACTATTACTATTACTATTATTATTATTACTATTATTATTATTATTATTATTATTATTATTATTAGTATTATTATTATTATTATCATCATTATTATTATTGTGTTAAATACACTTTTATATAAACATGGACAGAAGTAGGGATTATTCTAGAAATATAAAAAAATAAAAGTATAAGGACTTAAATGAAAATCAAATATAAAGGGCTGAAATTAAAAAATTAAAAGTCAAAGGGCTGACATGCAAATTACATTTATTCTCAATTGAAATCAGAGGACAAAATTACAAAATTCAGAACTTTTGTACCGAATTGATTGACTGACATACAGCCAATCCGGAAATTGAAAGTAGAAGGACCGAAGTGAAACTTTGACATTCAATCAATTCAAATCGGAGGACCCAATCGAACAAAATCAAAACTTATATAACAGAAATGAGGACCAAAAACGAAATTCAAAGTCGAGGAACCGAAGTGCAAAGTCAAAATATATGGGGGACTCTCCTGCACATTGACGTGCAGGAGAGAGAGAAACGTGGCCGCCGGCTTCAACCGGCCTCCGCCGCGTCCACGAACATCTGGTGGCTACACGCACCCCCGCGGGAGGAAGAACACGCGGCGGCGCATCGTTCTGGCGTCCGGTAGACAATTTCCGGCCACCGTAGTAGGACGCACGCGCCACCTGAACAGGCGTGAGGCGGGAAACCGCCTGGCGCGTGCGGCACACGCCCTGACAGACGCCGAATAAAGAATTCGAAAAATAGGGCCAATTACCGTTCCACCCCTGCACCCAATTCATGGTTTTTGTCTTATTAGGGGCTAAAACCGTAGTTAGCAATTTCAGAAAATAATAAAAAAAGAAAAAGTTGCGGCGAACCGGACCGGGCCGGTCCGACCGCGCGCAATTACGCCGATGCCCCTCAACCGGATGCCTGTTTTTGTCCTATTACCGGGGACGAAATCGTCAATACACTGTTCACAAATGAATATTTGAAAAAAAAAATCAAATGGAAAAACCGAGATTAGCCCCGCTGCCCAGCCTCTCGTCGCCGCGCGCCCGAGGGCCAAAAGCGCCCCTGCACTGCTCGAGACCACAGTGGACTGTGAGGGGCGCTACAGTGGAAACTCCACGCCCTTTATTGTGTTTGTAATATTGATTAATTATATCATACTGACAATGCAGAATTAATTTGATTGTAAAGGCAGGATACGCGCGGGAAATGAAGTTTTTTCCTGTGTTCGAAACAGCACAACCGAAGTGATTCAGGGTGTTTCAGCTGATATTTCTTATATGAACCAGTATTTAAAATGACATAAAAATAATGTTGTTTTGTCTTGTATTTTTGCTTGGTATGAAATAAAAATAATATTGTTTTGTCTCATGTTTTTTTCTAATATGATAAAAACACTAGTGTGGTCATGTTTCGAGTAATTACCATGGTAAACAGATTTTGGAAATTTCTTCTAACCTGTGCAAAAGAAGAACAAACCATCTAGACAAAGAACCAGCAACCACCACAACACAATTGAAAAGCTAACCATATAGATGACGGTCAATAATAAGAGATTGAGACTAAAAAATTTAATCATCAACAATAAATAAAAACAAAGCTCTCAAATGAAAACTAAGCAACCACAAAAATGTTGATCAACAATCGGCAAATAACAACAATCCCACTAAGGATCGCAACCCATTTCAAATATAAAAAAGAAAAGCTTTAAATATCCATTTTCTTAGCTCAAAATCTACACTTTCTCATACCAACGTCAACCACAAAATCCAAATCCCAAACACATATAGTGTCAGTTTGGCATTGTGATGCCACCCACGTTTGTCAATCTTATTCAATAAGTGTTTGGTAAAGTTTTAAACGCATAATTTTGACATGTGACCCACACAAATTTTTAATGCAATCGACGTTTCAAAAAAAACTAGAAATACATGCTTTTCTAATGGCGATTCAATGTTTCAAATACACAGCTAAACGACGATTCAATGTTTTTCATCAACAAAAAATTAAACTCACCAGAGAAACAAAAAAATTACCGTTGAAATTTATAATTCCAAATCAAACCCTCGTGAGACGAAGAATGTCAGATATCCCGTGGATACAAATGTTAATCAAACCCTCTCAACATCTCTGCTCCCTTCACTTCTGCGTCTCACGCCCCTCACTTCCCGTCCTCATTATCCTCTACAAAACCCATCTAACAAACCCATCTGCTCTCCCATTCTCCTTCTGACTAGATGCTCAACCATATTCAAGCGAATGAAAAAATCACTGCAGGAGTTGATGGTGATGTACATGATGATGGATATGAGAAAATAATGTGAGAAAGAGATGGTGTTGGATACAAATTCATGCCCATGTCTTTCTTGCTGGTGTGATTGTGATGGTGGGTAAGGAGAGGAGGAGGGTTATTGATGGTTTCTTCCAAGACAGAGAGCGCACCAGTGGTGGGAGCGTTTTTCTTTGCTTTGCTTTGCTTTCATTCTTCTCCTCTCACCAAAACTGAAAAAATAACAAAATAATGGATGAAGAAGGATAGTAGGAAAAATAAAAATATTTAAGAAAAAACCAGAAAAAGGTGGGATCAAGAATAATTATTAAAAAAAAATAGAATCTTGAATAAATAACTTAAAAAACAAAAAAAAAAGTATTTCTTAATTAACATTAAAAAAAATGAGAGAAAAAAGTGGGATAAAAAATAATTGATAAAATAAAAAAATAAAAATTGATAAAAAGAAATATATTTGTATATACACTTTAAAGTAATTTCACAAGTTGAAAGTAATATGAAAAGCTTGATAACCAAACACATAAAGTTGTTTTTCATTAATCTCAAACTCAAAAGCAGTTTTAACCAAACATTTCAAAACTTATTTTGAACCGCAGCTAAAGCGCTTTTTATGAAACTGTTTTTTTAAAACCTCAACCACAAAAACAAAAGCAATACCAAACACAACCATAAGTAACGAAAATGTGAAATGAAACAAAAAGATTCTAACTTCGATGGGCTTATAGTACCGATCAAAACTTACAATCTCCCGAGGATATACACAAAGGGATGACAGACCAATCCACTAGGCTTAAGGATTAGATCAAGGTGAATAGTAGCTCATATTCATTACCGTAGGCCCTACACGAGGTGGGACCCATTTAACATGGCAGCAGATTTTATTACACTTTCCATGTTACTCCCTCTCGTGATTCAAAAATCAAAGCCCCTGATAAATCCTTCTCGCTGTGTCAGGTTTCTTTGCTTGATATTGCTTGCCCATTCCTTTCTTGGCATCCTATCATAATTACCTTCCCTCTCCTCTACCAAACCCCACAAACCCTAACAAAAAACACATATATCTCCTTCTCATTTATCTCTCTCAAAGCAGTTTTCAAGGGGGGAGAAAGATGCACGCCAAGACGGACTCGGATGGAACCAGCCTTGACAACTCATGGCTACCAAGGTCACCAAGAAGGCCGATATACTACGTTCAAAGTCCATCAAACCATGACGCGGAGAAAATGTCTTATGGGTCAAGCCCAATCGTGTCACCGGCACACCTTTACTACCACAGCTCACCAATTCACCACTCTCGCGAGTCTTCCACGTCAATATTCTCCAATTCCCTCAAGATCCCTAGAAGTTTACCTGCTTGGAAACATATAAGGATTGGTGACCAGGATGGTGCTGGTCATGATGGTTCTGAGGGTGACAAGGATGGTGATGATTGGGGGAGTGGTGCACGTAACGTGAGACTGTATTTCATTGGGTTCTTGTTCTTTGTTCTGCTGTTCACTGTCTTTTGTTTGATCTTGTGGGGTGCTAGCAAGGCTTACGAGCCTGAAATTTCAGTCAAGGTAAGTTTTTCTCTCTGAAAACTTTGCCGAGTTGACTCGGTGGTCTCTTCCGTGTCAAATAAACGAGTCGGTTTCTGGGGAAATGGAATAGTTGGTGATGATGCCTAGGGCACAGGGGAACTATTCATGTGGATTAGGATCAGCTGTTGTTTTTTGGTTTGCGTAATCCCTTCTTTTTAGCCTTTAATTATGTTAGTAATTTATTTGTTTTTGATTCAAAATAACTAAAGCAATTTGTGCTCATGAATAAAATAATAAAAAGCGATTAAAAAGGTGTTTTTTTGGGCGTTCTTTTCAAGCAGAGCATGGTGTTCGAGAATTTTTATGTTCAGGCAGGGAATGATCACTCAGGAGTGCCAACAGATATGCTTTCCTTGAATTCTACGGTCAAGATTCATTACAAAAATGCCGCTACCTTTTTTTCCGTCCATGTCACCTCTACCCCTCTCGAAATCCACTATTTCCAGCTGAAACTTGCCTCTGGACAGGTAAACTCTACAGTGCTCGCATCTCTCCAAAATCTGCTTTATCCTTGATTTTCGATAACTGCTCATGGAGGAAGGATAGGATGGTCATTGTGAGTGGCATTTGTAGGCTCAAGATTTTGTTTGGTAGTAGGACTTTTAACCTAGGGAAGGACTTCTGGGTTTTGGATACCCTGCAAGCCTCTCCTCTTTATTTGGAAATTGGTGTATCGAAATATGAATGAGTTTTTTTATTAAAAAATAAAATTGTTTAGAAATGTACTGAAATTTTTATTTTTTTATATGGAAATTGCATTGGATGAATCTGGTTTTTTTTTCCTTTTCTTTTTCTTGGTTGTCATGTCAATTTTTATCTGCAATGAGTTGTGGGCCTTGGAAAGAAAAATCTCTAACATGGTTCATCTGAAAAGTCTGTCCCACTTGCTGGACTCGTATGGGATTTTAAAGTGTCTGTGTCCCAGAATGTTTGTTAGACTGGGAGAGTAAAAATTATGTCATTGCAAGGCGAGGAGACAGTGTCATTGAGATTCATTTACATATCTATTCATGCATGTGGACCTTCATTCAATTCACATTTCATACTCAATTTTGTAATTTGTGAAACATGTCAAGCATGCAACGATTGAATTCTGTGAAAAATAGTGTCCGAATGCTGTGTGCCTTTCCTTCTTCAACTTATTGTTTAATATGTTGTGGATTGGTAAAACAGATGAAGAAGTTTTCTCAATCGAGGAAGAGCAAGAGGACGGTGGCGACGGTGGTGCATGGTTCCCAAGTTCCCCTCTATGGAGGGTTGCCACTTCTTTCTAATGCTAGAGAGCATGGCAACAAAGTTGCTCTGCCTCTGAACCTGACATTTGTCTTGAGGTCGAGGGCTTACATTTTGGGAAGATTGGTGAAGTCAAAGTTTTATAAGCGCGTTAGATGCACTGTTACTCTTACTGGCCAAAAACTCGGCAAGCCCCACAAGTTGACAAATGCATGTGTTTATCACTGAACGATGCAAAGCTACGAGGGGCTTCGTAAGATGTATCTTTCACTTTCTCAATTGACATATTTGCTGTTATTTGTTCGGTTCATTCTTTCGCCATCCATAGTATTGCTATCTTCTACGTTTCATTTTGGATTTAAATTGATCTCGAAGAACACAGAGATTGATGCTTCTTATGTGCAATGTAAATTTCAGAACCACATTGTTACAGATATTTAGAACAGAAAATCGGAGCTAATCCTTAAGGGCTTCAGATGGTTTTGCAGTGTGCCGTTCTCCTTTTCTTTTAAACGCTGGTTGATGGTCGGGAACTTGGGCCTTGCTGTTCACTTATTGGGATTTGATTGTAAGCTGATAATACCTTTGCCTGGGTTCAGCAAGTGATAATGGAGTCGACGGTTTAGTTGTAGTTTTTGAATGCTATTTTAAAAAATATATATATATATATTTGGTAAAATTGGAATTGGTTTTCACTTGCTAGAATTGAAAGTTAATCATGGCAGTCGGTGATAAATTTGGGATCGTCGCTTTCAGATTCAGTGATCATGTGAATGTGGGTTATTAACAATATATATGAATCGATGTCAACGAGTCCATAAATTGATCTTTTACGTGTATCAATAATATACTTTAAAATTTCGGAGCATTTTGCTCTGTAATTATCAGTTGTCACAGGGGGGGTTTGAAGAAGTTTGCATGCAGGCCTTTGATAGCCAATTCCCATGCTGCGGCAACCACCAAGAGAACACTAAGAAAAATGCCTAAGCATCCAACTCTTAGATCAAGACACCACTCGGCAGCGTGACCTTTCTGATGGGGTTTCTTGATCAGGATCCTCATGAAACATGGATAAGCCAGTGTTAAGGGCAACGTGATCCCTCCAATTAAAGGAGCTAGTCTCGGCATAAAAGGAAGAGCCACAGCTATGAAGAAGGCCAATCCTCCGAAAAAGAGCCGAAAACCAAACCGAACCCACCAAGGGCATCGCCTGTTCTTCATGCTAACGTACCTAAATTCCAGGTTGTCGAAAACTGGCATGGCATAGAATTGGAATGAACCAAGGCAGTGGATCACTACTAGCAAGTATACAAGGCCCTTCACAGATTTTGAAGTGTCGTGTCCATGGAACTGAAAAAATGCAGTCAACATCCCTCCATTCGAAGGTATCTGCCAAAGCGGTAGCAAATATTATTTTAGCATATGCAAAAGATTCCCCAAGATGCTGAAATTGTAGCAAAATGACATGTTTTTTACTCGAAATGCTAGACTTTCAGCAATTCATCAGGTTTATGGATGCAACACACTTGAAAATTGTGTTTTTACCTTGTTTCCATAAGCCCAAAACCCAGCTATTGCTAGAGGAAATTGACACATGGCTATTATCATGTACGACACACTAACCCCTCTCCACATCGTCCTTTTGGATGGATTTGTCAAGCTTGTTGGCAGTGTTCCCTGCAACACCAAACATTGTATTCTCCATCTTAACGCCGAAGCTGAGGAATATATATATAATCAGATTGAACTAAGGGCTGATTAAGATTTAAACTCGAGATATCTTAATGGGAAAGACCACACTGATCTCAATTTTCACTAATGCAGCAATTTCTCGTTCTTACCTGGATCTCAAGAACAAGATTATGACCTCTGAACGCAAGCACAATTATACCATTTGCATTCAAGATATCAAGCATTCCAGCCATGCTAGATTCCACCTTGAGCGAGTCATGAGACACGCCACTGGGCCTGTCCCTGGAAATGGGCAGCACCCAGATCAGAGTACAATACCCAATGGCGCTCATTGCACCGAATAGTGAGAACCCAGCAATGGAATTCAAGTTAGGCCGCTGAGCCAATGCTATAGCCATGCAAGTGAAGACCAGGAACCACTCAGCCCCAGTCAATGACTCGGCATCGCATGTAGCCCCACCTTCACACACTAGTTTGAAGAGAGGCTCCATTACTCCAGCTCCTTTTATAATCAGCATGATACATGTGCTCCCTGATAGGTACATCACCGGAAATATTGCAAGCAACTTTCCGAGACTTGGACCTGTTCAGTTCAGACACAATTTAAGATTTATACCTATGCACTCCAACAAAAGAGACGAGCGGCAGCGATACATGTATGCTATATTTCTTGGGCAGCTCTAAAACCAGCGACGGCACTAGAAAAGTACCACTATATTTCTTTTGTTACTAAAAATTTTATTGGGATGTTTTACACTCCATTTTTGAAAATTTTTGAAAAAAAATAATTTTTTTATTTTTTTATTTTAAATTAAAATTAATTTTTTTTGTCATTTTAAATCATTTTAATATAGTAATGTCAGAAATAATTTTTTTTTAAATTAAAAAAAATATTATTTTAATGAATTTCTTAATAAAAAACACTTTTATAAACATCTTAAACCACAATAAAACACCTTAAACCACAATGAATCTTATGATTTTGAGTTCTCAACTTCTTAAGCCTGGCTTTTTTCGTTCTAGCACTGGGTCATTTCACATCAGAAGGGTTAATCAATCAGCCAACTATATGTTTATATTTTAGTCTGTCTTTTTTTTTGTTCTATATGTTACGATTTACACTAAAATAATAAATATATGAAGATTTAAAAGCGTCTTTATTTTTAAGTTTATAGGTAAATTCTCGAGCTATAGCATGGGGTCGTATTATTTTTTTCACTCAAATTAAATTTAATTTCTGCATACATGTTTTTTTTTATAAATAAATTCTAGGACTCGGGTTATAGCACTAACTAGTTAAATGAGCTGTTTTTCTATCCATTAGATGATAAAAAAAAAAGGCTACAATAACAAATATACTAAAATTAAATAATAAAAAATTGACCACCATGGGAAAAAATCTTTTTCAAAAAAGGGGGAAATCAATCCAAATTAGCATAATAGATATGAAGCCCAAATAATAAGGAGCGAGATAACCTGAGTCAACCACTAAATTTGCTGCTCAAATAATAAGATCGGGATAACTCAATAGAAAAAAAATAAACTGCTAAGTTATTTTTTTTAAAGTAAGCAAAAAAAAAATATCAACTTGTGTTGACTTTTCAAACTCATGAACTATGTTATAAGACTGAAAACACTATATATGAAAAATTATGAATCCAAATTCCTAACAAGTCAAACATTGAAAGATGGAATATATATAAAAAAAATTGTACAAAAGGATTCAAAACAAGAAAAAATAGGAAATGAATTGGATGAAATTTTAACTATATCGTTTACTAGTTATATGACTCATGTTCTGCTGAGGGGGGTAAGATGTTTTTATTTCTTATAAGAAAAATTATATATGCATGTTTTTTCAATGTAGTTTTAAGAAATTAAATTCAAATTAAAAAATAATGCATACATGTAATCAAATAAATTGATAATTATATGTGTTCTTAAACAAATGAAAAGTCATTAATAATATCTAAAAATAAAACTTAAAAAACCAAAAAACATGTGTAAATCAAGATATTTAATCTCAAAAGACAAGAAATTTATCCGGTTGTGCTTGCTAAATTTGTTTATTAAAATATTTTTTCTTATTCAAGCAAACAACAATAGAAATGGAGATAAAAATTAAATTAATTGAATAAAATAAAAGAGGAAAAAACATCTTCCAAGGCTATCCATATTAGAAATATTATCTAAAAATATTTTTTATTTTATTTTTAAAAATAAAGTTCATGCATATAAAAGATAAGAAAAGCATCGATGAATCATAAAAACTCTTAAATTTAAATGCGTAATAAAAAATAATCATCATTTAAAGGAGACTTTCTAAACAAAACGAAAGAGAGAAGGGTACTGATCTAAATATAAATTAAAAGAATTAGAGAAAAAATCATATGAAAAATCATTAATTTTAAAAACAAATTTAGAAAAAAAGAGAAACAAAGGTTAGGCATTATTGATCCTAGCAAGTCAAATGTTTTTTTACCAGAGTCTATGTGCAGGCATGCCCTGGCAAGCTCACATGACAAGTACTATATTATTTTTCTGTTGCAACTAGGACAGATGACATGATTTTTTAAAAAGAAATAGACAACAACAAGTTTATTTACCTAAAGCTTATTTTCAATTTATTTTTGACCAAAAACATCTTAGAAACTATGATAAATTTATATTCTGAAAAAAAATCTAAAATAGCATCCTAATAACCGAAATAAACTCGAAGCAAAAAATTAACTTTGAGTTCAAATATATTTTTTCATGAACTTTAAAAATAAAGAACTCCTAATATGAACTCCTCTTATTAAATAAAATCATTTGACATAAGTAAAGAATTCTTAATATGAGCTCCTCTCATTAAATGAAACAATTTGACATAAGCATTGTCCGTTTTGATGACCTAAATTAGTTCTAACAACATGTTTCTCTCTCTATTACTAGAATATGACAACCTCTTCTTTCATTTCTCAACCGAGAACTAAAAAATAATAAAAATAACTTTTTATACCAAAATTGAATTTAAAAAATAATGATGTCTTGAAATCATTTAATCTATGTTATTTTTTAAGTTAAAGGACCAAAACGCGTATTTTATGAAACTTATAGCACACAACATGTTTAGTGCCTCTTTCATTCCGGTCACACTTCTTTCACCCTCACCCTTTCATAAAAACTCAAAATCAATTGGTTTTCATCTAGAACTATATCACTGGAAAATAAAGTTCGAGGACAATATTGAAATTTAATTTGCACAATTCATCCATATTAACGTACGAAGGAATGAATAGTGCACCCCAACACATTGAAAAACATACATCACTCAGTTTTGCGCTGAGTTTTAGCTACATCTCTATTTTTATTTGCTGTTGTGAATTCTAATTGTGCAAAGTGATTCATTTAGTAATGTAGATTTTGCGTAATAATATTAACATAAAGTTAGAATAAAATAAAATGAGCAATACTATATAGGAATAATTTGGTCCCTTTGGGTGGAAGTGGAACTAACCAAAGGCGGCTATAGCAAGCTGCAAATATCTGCTGTAGCGAGTTCTACTTCCAGGAATTGGTTCATGCAATTGAACAAGAATTCATATGGTGTAGAGCTGCCATGTAAATGCTAGGGACAAGCATATTGCCCCCCATGCCCTGCATCCATTGAAATTGATTTGGATTGGAGTTAGCAACTTCGTTCTTAAAACTTTTTTTTGTGTGTGTATTGTGGGTGTTCGGGTTAGCTTGCGTGCATCTCAATTAATTTCACAGATCCTGGAGTGAACAACCAATTATCAGCCTTCAGTGACCCTGAGAGTTGTGAGACTCGAATTAGTGACTTTTATGGAGCAAACTTAGGTGGTCCGCATCTCGACTAATCTCGCAGACCCTAACGACCAATTTTCCAGCCTCCAGTGATCTGAGAGTTGTGAGATTCGAATTGGTGATATTCATGGAGCAAACCCAGGGCCAAACTACTGAGTTGCACCCTCAAAGTTAATAAAACTAATTATATTTGTTAGCCTTTAATACCACTTGGTTATCAATTATAATAATAAAAAAGAGCACGGTGGCCATAGTTTGTTTGCCTTTAATAAGAAATGAAAGTGACACAAAAAGAAATTAATTAGAAACACTAGGTTCTTAAAAAAGTTGTTTGGAAGCCGAACACCACCTTTTTTATGGCTTTCTTTTCCCATTCCGAAACGATTTTTGTTGTTGTGGAAAAAAGCAAACACATTTTATGATCAGAAAAGTCTGAGAAATGGTCTCATCGAGCAGATAATTAACAATCCTATTATATAAGACGCTGCCACTCACCATCCGAGAGTGGCGAAAGCTACTGGAAGTAGAAGGGCTTGGATTCCGATTCCTGAAGATAACAAATGGAACACTGCAGTGACGAGTGACGACATTTCCACTTCTCGATTCAGTAATAGGCAGCCAAGCCTCTTGTGGGTCGTCCATCTTCGATGATGACCACTGATCAAGGCTTTGCTTAGATTCCCGGCTTGGTGCTGTGCACCAATCCTTGCTCGAGCTTCGAGGCTGGTGAGAAAATAATGGCCAGAGAAAGAAGGAAAAAAAAGCATACAGAGGCTCGGGAAGTAATTAAGAGGTTTATATAGAGCATTAATGCTCGGAAGTCAGCATGAGAAATCATCACATGTGACACCAGCACTGACATCCTATTCCTTTCCTTTTTAATATATTTAAATTAACGATGGAAATATTCTTCATGCTCCATCTGGTAATGGTGTCACTGAAGAAAAGGCAAAATTTAACTTGGCTTTCGACAATCATAAATTAATGCGTTAAATGGAAAAATATTCCTCCACGATTTTTTATTATAATGTCATTTTTTAATTATAAAAAAAGTTCGACTGTTTTTTATTGAAAGTTTTCGGGGGTTTTTTAATTATAAAAAATAGAGATATTATATCAATTAAAGTATAATTTATTGAAAGTTTTCCCGGTACTTGAATTAATGATTTTAAGTGGATGTTTTGTTCTGCGGTAGTTTCTATGGTTGAGGCTAACTGCAGAGCCAAAGTATTTGGTTAGCCTCGTCCCATAGTTTTTTATAATTGTGGGACCTATCAAAAACTGAGGTTAAATCTCAGTTTAGAAAAAGAATCTTTCAGATATTTTTTGTCTAAAACACAGATTTCATGCACGACGATCATCAACTCACGGAACCCGAAAAAAACAGCAGGACCATCGGCAACAACCTCTATCTCCATAGTGCAGTTACCAAATGAAGAAAATGAAGAAAAGGACATGGAGATGGTTACCAAATAGAGATTAACGAGTTAACTTCCTTGCGCGTTGCGCTAAGCTTTTTTTCTATGTAGAAAACTGATTGATTTTATGCGTGTTGTAATTGGTTATTTTAATATTTAATTAGTAAAATTGTAATTGATAGAATCTGTTAGAAACAAGATTTTTTCCCGCTTAAAAGTGATTGAATGTTGCTTCTGTTAAAATTATTTTGATAATAATTTAATTAGTAGATTGTACAATTGGAATCGAAAAAATTCTGTTAAAATGAGCAACCTGCTCCGTGTAACATATTGATTGATTGTTGTTTATGTTTTATTTGTTTCATGAATTATTTCATTAGCAAATAGTAAAATTATTTCATGAATTTAAGCACAGATGAGTGATTTGTTTTATGCAGCAATCAATTTGATTGGTGGTTTGTTTTAACTACTTTGGTAATAATTTAATTTGTAGGTAGCAAAACTGTATTATTTGTTGCCTACATTATACTAATTGTTTATTTGACATGTTTTAACTATTTGATGAATAATTTATTTGACAGATAGCAAGAATACAACTACTAAAATTTATCAAAGATTATTTTTTAAAGATTTTTTCTACATATTATTATATTAAAAAATTTGTAGAACACTGAAATTAAATTAATGTGGAATTTATAAAGAAATGTCAGTTCAATTGTTATAATATATTTTAAGATATTAATATAAAAAATATCATAATATATAATTAGTCTCTCCTATTTTTTAAGGAAAAATCCCAAAAATAATAATTATCATTATTCTACTGAAAAAATTAAAGAAATTAACATAAAACCGGAAATAAAAATAATGAGGATCAAAATGAAACTGAAATATATAATCAATTTACATGGAAGGATAAAATTGAAACAAATCAAAATTTTGATACCGAAAATATTAAGGATTTCAAACCAATCCGGAAATTAAAATACTGATGACCGAAATGAAACTACAATATATAATCAATTTCAATTGAAGGACCAAATTGAAATAAATCAAAACTTATATAACAGAAATAAGGATCATATAAAATAATCGAAAGATCAAAGACTAAAATGAAATCACAATAAATAATGGGTCTAACATGGACTTGCGAGAAAAAAGGGGGGATGAGGAATTTAACCAACCACTGACACGTCTCCGATTACTTTGTAACCAGACACGCCGCACTAGGAGAAAGATAACCAGGCTTAAAATTATTCTAGACATGGTTGGTCATATTTTAACGTTAAAATACACATCACGTGTCGTTCGAACCCCGCGTGCCTATTATTATCTTACAATGATGGTGGTGGTTCTCGCTTCCATCCCTTTCTCTGGGAACAACAATTTGCTTGTCCTGGTATCGAGGCCCCTCTCAAAAAAATAAAATATTTTTCGCTTGATTTGTTTTCAGGAGAAATTCTCTACTGTGGTTTTTTAATTATAAAAAAATTTCGAATGTTTTTTTAAAAAACAAAAAATAATAGAAATATTATATCAATTAAAATATAATTTATTTAAAGTTATCCCTTACTTGAATTAATGATTTTAGATGGATGTTTAGTTCTGCGATAGTTTATGTGGTTGAGACTAACCGCATAGTCAAGATGTTTAGTTATAGATTTTTATAATTATAGACTTATCAAAAACTGGTTAAACCTCAGTTTACAAAAAGCAACTTTCAGATATTTTTTTGCCTAAAACACAGATTTCATGGACGACGATCATCAACTCACCCTTAGCTATTTCATGAACGATGAGGTGGGGGAACCAGGGAAAAACGGCAGGATCACCGGCAGCAACATCTCTCTCCATAGTGCAGTGCAGTTACCAAATGAAGAAAATGAAGAAAAGGAGACGGAGATGGTTACCAAATAGAGATTAAAAGGCTTCATATGGTGGGTTTCTGATGAGAAGAAAAAAGATGGATGGTGACCAAAGATGGTTCATTTAGCTGGGGACCAGGGTGGCTGGAGACTGGGTGTTTTTTTTTTTTGGTATAACCAAGAGTATTCTAAGAGTTGACCAGACTAATTCCCTTCACACCGGGTGGCAAGTACTCCCCAAGGGGCCGGCTCCCCAGAGTGTTGATGGTGGTGGTTCTCGCTTCCATCCCTTTCTCTGGAAGCAGCAATTTACTTGCCCTGGTATCGAGGCCCCATGCAGCTTCCTGCCAATCAACTAGTTGTGATTATTATCAGTGCCGTGATGCCCCTCTCACGCAACCAATTATTTCAAACTTGGACCATTCTCTTCGTAATCTTATATGGTGTTTGGTATTATAGTTCAACAGTACTTTTCTAAAAAAAATGATTTTTTTAGCTTTAAATTAATATTTTTGTGTTTTTTTTTATTGTTTTGATGTGTTGATGTTAATTTTTTAAAATATAAATTATTTTGATATATTTTCAAACAAAAAAATATTTTTAAAAATAACATTCATTGCTCTAAAAAAAACACTTGTAAATACTTGTTCTTCGAATTGATATGCAAGGGTGTGTTTTTAATATGATATAATTCGTTTCATGCTTTTTGTCTAACAAAGTTGAGATGATGATAATGAAAATTATCAAATGATAGAGGCAGGTTGTTGAAATGAAATTTTATAATTAGAGAATACAAAGTTGAGATTGTATAAATTAATATTAACAAGTGCATAATTTGATATAGTAAGTGAATTAACATATACAAAAACTCTGGAATTTTTCCTGCACTCATGGCCAACTATAATCTGGGGTGGAAGAAGTTGGCATGGAGGCCTTTGGTAGCCAAATTCCAAATTGCTGCAACGACCAATAGAACACTCAGAACCATGCCTAAGCATCCAAGTCCTAGATTAAGACACCACATGAAACCATTGGCCTTCTGATGGTGTTTCTTGATCGAAATCCACATGAAACATGGGTAAGCCAGTGTAAGGGGTAACGAGATTCCTCCGATTAAAGCAGCCAGGCTTGGTAAAAATGGAAAAGCCACAGCTATAAAGAAGGCCAATCCCCCGAAAAAAATCCGAAAACCGGCGCGAACCAGCCTCGAGCATCGCTTGTTCTTCATGCAAGTGTACCGGAATTCCAGGTTATCGAAAACCGGCATGGCATAGATTTGGAATGAGCTAAGGCAGTTAATCACTAGTAGCAAGCATATAAGGCCCTTCGCAAATTTTGATGTGTTGTGTCCATGGAACAGAAACAATGCAATCAACATCCCTTCAGTCGAAGCTATCTGCCAAAGCCGCAGCAAATATTGTTTTAGCATATATGCAAAAGATCGGCCGTGATGCTGAATTTAAATGATATGTCATTACATTTTTCAGATTTATGGGGTGCGATGAATTGATTGTAGAGCAGAAATCTGTGCTTTTACCTTGTTTCCATAAGCCCAGAATCCAGCAATTGCGATAGGAAAAAAGCACAGGGCTATTATGATGTATGAGAGAGTCACTCCTCTCCACATGATCATTTTGGATGGACGTTTAGAGCTTGAAGGCAGTGTGCCCTGCATCAAAACATCTCATTCCCTTTAATCTTTCTATATATATTGAAGCTAAGAAAGGTACAGATATTTTTGATCTGGGACTTCAAATTTTATATATATCAGTAATTCAAGTAGACTAAAAGGTGAGATTTAGTAATGAATCGATCATTTGAGTATTCTTGCCTGGATTTCAAGCACTAGATTGTGACCCCTGAAAGCAAGCACGATCATCCCCACCGCATTCAAGATATCACAAATTCCAGACATGTCAGATTTCCCCTGAAGTGAATCGTAAGATACACCAACAGGCCTGCCCTTAGAGATGGGCAGTGCCCAAATCAGAGTACAGTAAGCTATGGCTGTGACCGCACCAATAAGTGAGAACCCAGCAATGGAATTCAAGTTAGGGCGTTGAGCCAACGCTATAGCCATACAAGTGAAGACCAAAAACCACCCTGCCCCTCCCAGCGACTTGTCTTCACATGTAGCCTCACCTCCACAAATCACTTTGAAGAAAAGCTCCATTGTTCCAGCTCCTCTGATGATCAGCATCACGCATGATCCACCGGATAAATACATTACCGGAAATATGGCCAGCAACTTCCCAAGTTTTGGACCTGTCCACCGACACGATAACATGAGTTACCTAAAAAAACAAGAAAGTCTACCTAGAACTTTGACCGGTTTAGTGCTAACCAAAGGCGGCGATTGCAAGTTGGAGATATCTGCTGTAGCGAGTTCCACTTCCAGGTACTGATTCGTGAAGTTGGACAAGAACCCATATGGTATAGAGTTGCCAGATGAATGCTAGCGACAAGCATATGATTCCCCATGCCCTACAAACATTGGAAAACTCGCCTTGATTCAACATATAAAATTGCTGGCTTAAGAATATATATATATAAATTATGATAATGAAAGAGATGCTGTTTCTTTTTCTAAACTATTTTTACCAGAACTGCAAATGTGATCATGAATAAAAAACTATGTAAGAAATAGCCATCTGATGCATGCGTAGGAGAATCTGTCAAAAGAGGAAACAAAAAAGCTCTTGCCTGACTTACCATCCAAGAGTGGAAAATGCCAGAGGAAGTAGAAGGGATTGAATCCCAATTCCTGAAGACAGTAAATGAAAAACAGAAGTAACAGTACTGCCATTTCTTGATTCTGTAATAGGAAGCCAAGCTTCTTGTGGGTTGACCTCAAACCGAAAGCCTGAGCTATCTGAGGAATCATAAACCTCCATGCTTGCTCCCGGAGCATCACTCTCCATTTCTCGCATGGAACTTGCTGCCGCACTGATGATCACTTGAAGTGATAATTCAGGGCCGGTGGCGGTGCTGGGAAGGTTGCGGGGAGTTGATTTTTCAATATCTCTAATTTCTCCCATGGCTTTCTTTGCTTTTGCTTGATAATCTCTACAAAAGCAACTGCAACTGAGGAGACGTGTCACAGCGGCAACCTTTAGCTATGCGAATGAGGAAATGCCCTGTGTTGATATAGAAGACGGACAGTAGTCACAGTACATGATTGAACCATGACGCACAAAGATAAAGCATGAGTGACATCACACAATGACGTCATGCTTCCCCGTTATTAAACGAGTGCTAACCACCACCTGAGTGGAGTATAATCTAAGAGATTTTCCAAAACAAATCGAACATTGGACTTCCAAATTATGTTATTAAAATCCAAGGTGATTAATTCTCTTAAGTTCTTTCAAAATATTCTATTGCGTGACAAGGTAAAAGAATGATTTTCTTGAAGGGTTGTCTGTTCAGGGTAGAGATTTCTTGTAAAATCTGCATAAAAAATGCCAGACCTACGTATGCTAAATTTGTTTATATTAAAATTATAAAAAATAATGACTTTTTTATAAGACTAAACGACCTTATTTCTTAGTTGTTCATCAACAATGGTCAACCTATAGTTGATAAAATGATAAATGTGTGTTTCGTTAGTTCTTTTTATTATTGTAGTTTAATAAGGAGAAGTCACACTTTTCCTCAATTGTTCAAATTCGGACAATTCATTTTCTTATCCCTACCACGTGAAAATCATTATACTGGCAGACCATCAAAATTAAATCAATATTAAAAAAATATTAAAAAATCTAACTCGCTAACTCGTCGATTTAACAACCCAATCCAAATCACGGGTCTATATCCGGAAGAAAAACTCGGTTGTGAGGGACCGTGAGAACTGAGAACACGACGTCCGAAGTGCCAGCGTGGTTCTTTCAAAGAAATTTCTTCCTCTCACACCGAACTCCTTGGAATTCCTGTCCTCAGAATTTTCTAATTATTTAAAAGTAAATTTCTTTCTGACCCACCATTGATTTTGATTTTCTTGAAGTTTTTGCGCTTTATGCGGTAGGTTGTAACTGAGGAAACAAATGTTCTTCACTCAAAGATGAGTGAGTTGTGGCTTTTATTTCGAGTGTAGTACGAGTTTCTTTTTTAATACATCATAATATTGTTTATTTTTTTATTGTTTAAAATTTATTTTTAAAATTAGCAAATTAAAATAAAATAAAACATATATAGGAAGGCAGGGAAATATATATATATATACACACATCCCTCTTCATTAGGTGAGGGCCCTCGAATCCCAACTCTCGAAAATATATATAGGAAGGCAGGGAAATGAAACACGGGGACATGTGTTCACCATTGAAGTCCTAGCCGTCTGCAAAATGGGTAGGTTGTAATTTAGATTGAAAGAAAAATTAATTTTAACTAGACAATTAACGTATGGTAGGTCGAATTATTTTTTTTAATATAACAAAATATTTAAAAATTGTTAGTGTTTTTTCTAGTAGAAAAAAAGCATGCAAGGAATTTTGAAATTGACCAAGTCTATCTAGATTAACCAAATAAAATTTTGATTTGGATTATAAAATCAGGATAAACCAATAGAAATTAAGTTAAAACAAATTATAAAAATTAATTTTAAAAAATCAAATTAATGTCGAAAGATAAAATTAAAAATTAAAAAATAAATTATTTGAGTTAACTAGGATCAACCCATCAAACTCATAATTCAAGTCCTAAGATGAGAATAAACTCATAACAAGTAAACCAAAATAATGATAAAATCTAATTTTTAATAAATCAAATATTGAAGGATAAAAAAAAACTCGAGTCATCTCATTAAGCTTGCAGCTTGAATCACGAGCCTAAAATAATTTTATTAAAAGTAAATTGAAAAAAAATATTCAATAAATTTAATATTAAATGATAAAATTAAAATTAAAAATAAAAAATATTTTAAAAAATGAATAAAACACTATTCTAGTGAATAAAATAGAATAGTATTTTATGAGGAGACATATAGAAGCAACTTGCCTTTTTTTTTTTTGGTTAATGTGTAGTAAAGAAGGTCAAGAACGCCATGATCATTAAAAAAAGCCTTGTGACTTTTTTCCAAAGCAATTGGATTTCTTTAACTTCAAGTATGATGTAAACAAAAAAGAAAAGAAAAGAAGAGAGTCGGTACGAGAGAGATGTAAACTTCTTTGACATAATTACCACAGCAAGGCCATTTCATTGTGAAAAGTAGGGATAAGAAGAAAAAAAAGCTGAGAAAATTCAATACTCAAAAAATCTAATATGAAATTAAAATGAAATTTTTTTTTATTATTATAGATAATATTTTAAGTGGAGGCACAATAATTCCTTTTTTTAGCTTTTTGTTAATGTGTGAATAAAGAAGATTAAAAATACAATGATCGACACAATTAAAAAACAAAGTATGAAATAAACACAGGAAAAAAGAAGAGAGAGAATAAGATATGGTAAGAGAGAGCTGTACGTAGACTTTATCGACACAATTTCCACATCAAAGGCCTTTCGTTGTGAAAAATAGGGATAGGAACCTCACCCTAAACCGATAGATACTAATCAAAATAGCATGAATGGATAGAAAAAATTGTAGATCTAATCAGGTTTTAAATAAAACTCAGAGGTAAGAAGTCAAATTTTATATTGAATATCAATAGTCGTCTACCCGACTCAAAATAAATAAATAAATAAACTTTTTTGTTAAAAATGCGTGTATATCAACCTAATCTTATACTAAATAGTTGTAAATCATATCATTTTAACCCAAGTTATGAGTACCCGAAATCCAATATCTGGAATAATTATTTTAAATTGAATGAATAGTATAAAGCCTGAAATATAGAAATCCATTGCCATCCCAGCGAGAGAGGTTGAGAAGAAATTAAGATCAAATGCTGTCCTACCCTATCTTAGTTCAGAAGTCTTAAGGATCCTTCCTCTTCTACCAAACAGTAAATTAACAAAAGACTATCAGGGAACATATCTTTGGCACACCACTTCCAGGATTGCACTAATTTTTGAGCCGATCGATTGGCAAACATCTCTTTCAACGGTAAATAACTGTTCTTATTTGTCCATCTCAATTGCCACTTGAAGAATGAATGGTTGGACGGTTGAATTTGCTCCCTCGGATTCAATCTTTAATGGCCTTGACACTGAAATATCGAGATTACTCTAAACCTTAATTTCTAAAAAGCTTTGGTAGTGATTTCTCTGTTTTGGCTCCAATTCATAGGTGACTTTGCACTTTAATCGTGCAATGTTTGATAAGCATCAGCCGGATGTCTCCAAGGAAAGAATCACCGAGTCAGTGGCCACTTGTGGAAACAACTTTTTCGCTGCTTTTATGGCGCACCCGCTATAAAACTTGGGAAATTTCGTCCCATTTGCCCCCCACAAGAGGGAATGCTTGACCGATAGGCCAATTAGCTTCATAATTTCTAACCCATTTGCTTATTTGTCTATATAATATCATTAATTATAAAACCAAGGGGATGAATTCATAATTTGAAACCTAACTCTTTATTTGATGGATAAAGAAGAATTTTAGTCCCACACTAGGTCAGTCCTGGCTGGCTCTAATTCACTAAGATTGTTGATCTTTGGGAAGTGATTTCAAACCAGTAACTACCTTTAGATGTTAAATCTTGGTCTTTGTCATCCCATTACCATGTATTGGTCTCTGTAAACATTGATTTGCTAGAGGCGACTTCCTTTTAAAAGAATTTTATTGTTGATCGTCCTTCTATTGTGGACTTAACCTAACTAAGCATCTCCAAGTCTAATATTGTATGTGATTTTCGTTTTCCCACGATAAGAATAAGAGTTGTAGTTGTTCTCTTTTTCATACTCTCATATTAATTAATTAATTAATTAAAGATAATGAAGCTTCTTCTTTTTTAAAATAAAAATAAAAATAAATGTTGTATGTTAGTCTCTCCATTTCATGCATAATGTTAATTAGTCCGGTGAAAAATAAAAATAAAAATAAATTAGAAAGAAATTGCATATATTTTATTTTACTTACATATAACTTAGCAATAGAATGGTGTTTTTCAGTAGTTTTAAAAAATAAAGGATCATCTTTAATAAAAAAACAATAAAAGTTTCACTAGAAGGAGGAAATCTCGCATTCATTGCTTCACCAACCACGCTCACCGCCACCATGATTTTCGAAACAGGATCATAAAAAAGGCGAATCACTCCATCAAAAAGCAGATCTGTCTCCTCGTAAGCATGAACGTGGATGCATGACGACTGATTTTCTCGGCTCCTAAATGTGACCATTACGCTACCGCGTGGCCACACAAGGGCGCGTTGTGTTTTCTGTGTCAACATGACGTTGCTGGGTTGTGATGATGAAGTGGAGCATTCAAGACGTTGAAGAAGGCTCTTTATTGAAAAAAGGAAAGGGATGGGCCCCAAGATTTTGGTTTAGACTTTAGATAAGAGGAACAACAAGGTTGATTTGGTTTAAGATTTAATTATTATTTTGGAGTATGGTTTAAATTATTTATGAAAGTATTTTTTGTTTATAAATATATTAAAATGATATTTTTTTATTTTTTAAAAATTATTTTTAATATCAGCATATGAAAATAATCTAAAAAGATAAAAAAAATTAATTTAAAGTAAAAGGTAAAAATAAAATTTTTCAAATTTTCTCAAAACTACTTTTAAAACGTTGTGTCAAACATCCCCTTAGAATTCAAGTTTCATTGTTATTTGACTTATTTCTTCCGAAAATATAGTATCAACAATTATGGGAAATCATTGTTCATTATATATATATTAATTTTAACTTCATAATTTATTTTGATTTATTTTCTACAAGGTTATCCTATTTTCCTTATCCAAATCAAGAGTAACAGGTTAAATCAGGTTGATTTTGAGTTTTTTTTTTTGTTCTTTTTCAATTGGTTTTCTTTTTAATCTCATCATTCAATATCATTTATTGAAAATTAAATTTTAGAATTTTTTATTTGTTTTTTATTGATTTATTTTGGTCTCGTGATCTAGCTTTCATAGGTTAAGTCGAGGTGACTTAGATTTTTATAGTCATTTTCAATTGATTTTTTTCATTCTTATTCTTCAACATTAAGTTGAATGAAAAATGAGTTTTAATATATATTTTAATCTATGATGTTTCCATGATCTCATAAACTGAGTTGTGATTTTTATATATTAATACAGGTTAATCCAGGTTGATATAATATATTATTATCTAATTATTTTTAAAAAATATCATGTAAAACTTTATTGGTCAAATTCTGTTTTTTTTGTCCAGGTCGCTTTTAGACTTGACAAATTGGTTAGATCAATCTTTACATGTTTTTTCATGAGAATTATATTAGCCATACCAAGATATATTTTTTTCATTTTTATTTTTTTTTAAATGATATAATCCGCCACGTAGCACAGATAAATCATCTGGTCTCTATCTAGTCAAAAATGATATATTTTGATGCATGAATGTGAAAAATAAAACATTACCTAATATCTAAATGCTGTGGCCTTTTCCCTGTAGCGCGTACTGTACACTTAGAGTAAATTTACTGTGGATTGCGGCAGTGTCTCGCCGATTTTGCCCTTAATGAAACCGTATGTTTTCTTTTATTGTTGGGGTTGTTTTTGCCTTTTCTCTTTGTTTTTCTTTTTGCTCTTTTCTTATGGCTGGCCTTTTCTCTATCTTTTCTGCGTTTCTTTCATTTCGGGCAGAGAGGGACGAGTGGCTCTTTTCTTATGGCTGGTCGGGCGGTCGTTTGTGGGGTTGATGGGCTCATTTCGGGTCGGTCTGAGCCGGCGTTCTGTTGTTTCGTTGTCTCGGTTCGCTGCTTCGGTTGGCGGCTCGGCGAGGTAAGATTTCGGCCACTGTCTTGCGTCCATTTTTGCTTTTTTCCGTGTGCTTTGATTGGGTTAATGGGTTCGGTTTATCTGCGTTTTTTTGCATCTTCTCTCTCGATTTATACTTCATCTGGGGTGGGTGTTCGGTGGTTGGTTTTATTGGGTTGCAATTGGTTCGTTTTTCCATTTTTTGTTTGGTTGGTTCTGGGCATTTCGTTGGGTTGGGTTTGGGTTGCTTGGGTTTTGTGGATTGTATGTGTTGGGGAGTTGGTTATTGGTTTAATTGACTTAGGGTTCAATTGGGTCTTCAATTTTCTCTTGCTTACGGTTCAATTGGGTCTTCAATTGTCTCTTGGGTTGGGTTCGGGTTGCTTGGGTTTTGTGGATTGTATGTGTTGGGGAGTGGGTTATTGGTTTAATTGACTTAGGGTTCAATTGGGTCTTCAATTTTCTCCTGCTTACGGTTCAATTGGGTCTTCAATTGTCTCTTGGGTTGGGTTCGGGTTGCTTGGGTTTTGTGGATTGTATGTGTTGGGGAGTGGGTTATTGGTTTAATTGACTTAGGGTTCAATTGGGTCTTCAATTTTCTCCTGCTTACGGTTCAATTGGGTCTTCAATTGTCTGTTTGCTCTCGGTTTGGTTTCGGGTTGAATGGTTCTTCCTTTATTGCTCTCGGTTTTCAGGTTGAATCAACTGATAATTGTTGTCTTCTGCATTCGATTTCATTTCTTAATTGCTGTTTTAGTTAGCTTTAATTAGTTCATTTGGGTTTTACTGTTGCGCTATAGTTACATTACTTTAATTAATGCTTTTGCGTATTGTCATTTCACATTAATGCATTTCTGTGTAAGTTTAGCAGGATCACATGCTCTTATTTTGGCTTCTTCTATCTTGGCGGTGCCTGCAGTAGACTATGCCATCATTCTTCAGCCTTCGTTTGTTGAGTTACGTTCTATATAGTAGCTTTTTTTGGTTTTTGTTCCCTTTTATCTGCAAGCTTTTCTTCCCTCTGGTTTCAGCTGGTTCTTTCTCTTCCTGCCTTCTTTTCTTTTCATTTTTGCTTGCAATCTGTTAAATAATTCTTTCTTATTCCTTCGCTGTTGTTTTGTGAAGCTCTTGCCTGCTGATTGTCACCTTTTGCTGCCAAGTTTGCGTAGGATCCTTTCTATTATTCGTGCAACTTTTGAGGTTAGTTCTTTATGGTCTTAAGTGGTTGTGCTGATTTGTTGTGTGGTTTTTTGATACTGTTGCTATTGTGAATTTCCTGTTTTGATTCATATATAGGGGGCTGTTTTTTTTCCCTCAGTTACAAGTGACTCTTAGTGCTCTCTTGCCTTTATTTTCATTCTCTGTGGAAGATGCTATTGTGAATTTCCTGTTTTGATTCATATATTTAGAAAACATAAATGACTCTTAGTGCTCTCTTGCCTTCATTTTCATTCTCTGTGGAAGATGCTATTGTGAATTTCCTGTTTTGATTCATATATTTAGAAAACATTTCGGATGAAGAAATATTCATTTTCATTCAAAGTGACTGCAGTCTCACATTGAAGGGCTGAACCGGGATGTTTCACAGATAAGGAATGAGAACATGAAAATGGAAGCCTTATTATTGAAGAGGCAAGAGGAAATAACTGAATTGAAAAGGCAGCTCAAGTTACAAATAGAAACCCAGTTCTGCCAAAAGGCTAGCTTAAGTTCATCTCTAGAGGATCCAGCATTAGTCCATGATGCCATTGGTTCCAGTGGCAAGAATGTAATGAAAGAAGCAGCAGAGAATGATCAAGAGAAATAAGTAAATCTGATGGAAACATCTCAAGAGACGAATCCTGAAAAAGAAGACGACGATGAAGAAGGACTCTAAAACCAGTTCAAGATTGTCATTAAAACTGTCCAGTCTCCAGAAAAGGAGTTTGAGGAAGAGAAGGATGTTGCCAGCCATGGTGGTACTCAGGAGGCAAGTGGGAGTCCAGTGGTGGTTGATGTCTTTGCTTAATAAACAAGTTAACAGGTACCAGTCACTTCAAAGGAAGATCGATGAACTCTGCAAAAGGATGGTGAGCTCTACACAACTTTGGTTCATCTCAAGAGTTATTACATCTGGTTAATTTCCTTTGAATTCTGTTTCTTTTGACATGTCTATATGTGATTTTGTTCGCTATTCAAATTTTAATTTCTTTTGAAATGCTTAAAAGATATGGGACGATAGACTTGAAACAAACCTGGTTGAAAACTGACTGGAAGCAATGATAGGCATAGCTTCCTTCCTACCCATGTGTCCGTTTGTCAGCAGACAATTTTCTAAATCTGTGATCCACTTTTTTTTTAATTTCTCTTATTTGTCAATTACAGCATGATAATGATGTTGACATGAGTCCAGGAGATTCCAGCACTGGCACTGCAAGGAAAAAGGAAGAGACTAAAACATTAGAGACTTTCCTTGACGATACATTTCAGGTTCAGAGATACATGGTTGCAACAGGACAGAAACTGATGGAAGTTCGGTCCAAGATTGCATCTGGTTTTGTTGAGGTCCCTGAAGAGCTTGAAAAATCTACCGGAAGCTTTGACATAAAGTTTTTTGCTGAAAACATAAAAACTCTTTTTCAGGAAGTTCAAAGATATCTTGAAGTACGGATTACTAGAATTATTGGTGATCTTGAGGGCACTCTAGCTTGTGAGGGAATGATTCGTATGAGAAGGTAGTGATAGACGAATAGGAAGTATAAATGTTTATACTTATATGTATGAATCCATGGTTGAGTTTTTGTGTACGAAAGCCACACGCAATTTAATACAAAATTTGCCTTTTATTTGTTTCTATAACAAGCTTCAAGCAAACAATTGATTAATAATCAGAGAAGGGTCCATTGTCTACACACAAAGCTCTTGCTGCAGTTTGCAAATATTGTTTACTTTTCACATATAATGACTTATAAAATTATTTTGCTCTTTTTTTTAATGTTAGTTCGCGCTCTTTTTTGATATTTTATATCACAATACCTACATTCTAAAAGATGTATTTTATGCTTGCACAACAAACTATACTTAAAATTTTATATATTTTATCTCCTAATCTATAAATTTTATGTAGTTATATCATATAAATTTATCATTATAGATTTATTTATGTTAAATTATATACACAAGAATGCCCGCGGCACCGCGCGGGCAATATAGCTAGTGCCCTTACAAATTGTGTGGTACTGTATTGACTTTGTTTAGAAAATTAAAAAAAAAAAGGAAAAGGAAAAGGGCCCATTTTAAAATGTGAACGACATTTTTCTGTATAGGGAATAAATGATGCGGTGATGACTTGTACAGTGAATAGTGCTGGTTAAAGCAGGAGGCACTACCTTTTCCTATCCTTGCTTTATTTGGTGCCTAATGTTTGATAAAGTGTTTTTTATTTAAAAATATATTATTTTATTTTTTAATATTAGAATATTAAAATAATCTAAAATACTAAAAAAAATTGAAGAAAAAAATATTAATTTTTTGAAAAACATTTTTCCAATATTTCCCAACCTATGAAACATCATTTAAGAGAGATTGAAGACATATTTATTTTCTACCAAGTTATTTTATTTTCTTTACCTGAATTAAAAGTTTGACTAGGTTGATTTTGGAATTTTTTGTTCTTTTTCAATTATTTTTTTTTCAATCGCATCCTTTAATATTATATTTATTGGAAATTAAGTTTTATATTTTTTTATTTGTTTTTTATTGATTTATTTTGGTTCAATGTTTCATTTTGATAGGTTAACTCGAGGTGACTTGGATTTTTCTAATTATTTTTAATTGATTTTTTCTCTTCACTATTAAATTAATAGAAAAATTAATTTAATATATATTTTAATTATTTTCTACGAAGTTACCACGTTTTCTTAAACATCATTTAAGAGAGATCAAAGAATTCTGGCTGTGATCAAGAACCACAGAATGTGAATTATTTTTCTCCACGAAATCTCTTTAATGTAGAATAATACTATTCTTTCCAGAATCATTTTTTAAAATAAAAAAAAACTAATAAACGAATTAATTCTATAAGTTTAATAAATAAATTTTCTTTAAAAGGTGATCCTCGGAATAATCTTTTTTTAGAAATATATAAAAACCATAATTATTATTCATTCTTAAATAAGGTATTATTCTTTAACCTCATTCCATGAAATTCATGTGTTGAAGTGTCGCCACTTTCTGGATATGCAAAATATTGTCCATTTCACACGTATCATGTCAACAACCTGAATCAATTCTTTCAAATATAAATGCTTGAGAGTGTAGTTGATATTTTTTTTAAAAATATTTATTGTTCAGAAATACATTGAAATGATGTATTTTTTTTAATTTATTTGTGGCGTCATCATATAAAAACAATCTAAAAATACCAAAACATTTAATTTCAAGTAAAAATTAAAAATAATTTTTTTAATTTTTTTAAAAACATTTTTAAAACGCAGTGTCAAACACTTTCTTAATCAAGTTGTTAATTAATCACAAATTCAGCTTTCATGAGATCTTTTTTAAAATCAAATTAATAGCATATTTTCATGATCAGTCCCCTCTGATTATCGACGTATCAAATTTAGTCATCAACAATAAAAGTCTAACAATTTAGGTCAATTATTGAAGTTTGATTGAAAGATACTTATTTTGGGTGCAAACATTTTGTACTAACCTTAAAAATATTTTGAAGAAATTGAAGAGAAAGTAATTGTTGAACAACTGGTAAATTGTGTGTTATTCATGAATCATAGATACAGATTTATACAGGGATTGATCCTATTCTATTGCCTATAGTTACGGCAAATCAAGATACAATAGGTAAGAAATAATTAATTACAAATCTGTGATATTCATTGCCTATTCTGGAATATTGATTGCTCATTCTGTGCGATCTTCTTCAACAGAAATCATGTTTAGTCTTAACCCTTTGAAAAATCACCGGCCAAAATATACCCATTTCGATTGATCTAAATAATACAGTGATGGACGAAAAAGCATGAACCGAAGCTAAATGAGGCCACTTCCTGAGAGCCCCGAGTGAATGATGGCTAGCCCTCTTTTTTTTTTTTCTTTTTTTTTTGAGTTTAAGTTGAATAATTTAACTTATGACATGCACATTTCATTTCTATTATCACCCAAGCGAAAACCTAAAGAGTCTATTACATAGAGCATAGAATTCTTAAAGTGTGGTGCAAGGCAAAAATAATTTAGATTAGTCGAATAATGGGAGAAGAAATTGATTAGTATGATCTAATCCGAGACCTAAATTTAAACTCTTAAAAACAACACAGAGTTAGCTTTCCGAAAGATAATCATGATGGTTAATATTATTTTAGATGGCAAGGGTCGAAATTAGTAATAGCAATTAACTTCGGTAGAGCTCATCAGCCCAGTTTACTACAAGGCTTGACTCGAAAACGATAATTAGTGGGCTAAATTGATTGGCAAAAGTAAGTGAAGAAAGGCCGGCAGAAGATAAATGAATCATGTGTCACGTTACAAGCAAATCATTTTTATTTTTTTTGCTATTTATTTGCTTTTCTGCAAACAAATTTCACAATTACATATGTACTTATATAAGAAAATTCCTTCTTTTCGACGTTACATATTAATTCAATTACTTAGGCTTGAACCACTGAAATTTATTATCGTTCTCTTTGATAACATATACTCCGGCAGCCATCAAAGACACACTAAGAATCAAACCGATGATTCCTAGTCCCCAGTTAAGGCACCACATTCTGCTACACTTCCTCGGTTTCCTCATTTTAAGCCACATGAAGCATGGATAAGCCAATGTGACTGGCAATGCTATTCCTCCGACCAAACCACCGACACTTCCAATCGACGGGATTGCAACGGCCAAGAAGAAGACCCCGTATCCGAAGAACGCCCTCAAAACCACTCGGAGCCACCACTGGCATGGCCTCTTCATCCTCTTGGTGAAAATTGACTCCAACTCGTCAAACATCGGCATGGCATAGATTTGGAATGAGCTAAGAGCATTTACTATGATAAGTAAACTGACGAGTCCCATGATAAACTGCGAGGTGTCTCTCCTTCGGTATGCGTAGAAGGCAGATTGCAAACCACCATTTTTTGGTATCTGAAAATCAAGACAAAATTTGCTACCTTTAGATTATATATATATATATATATATATATATATATATATATATATATATATATATATATATATATATTTATATATATATATAAAACAGGAAGAAGAAAACCACCTACACCAAAATTAATTTGGAAATTAAGATGTAAATGTGAAGATTATAGAAGTACCCTTTGACCATATGCCCAGAAGCCTCCAATTGCAAGGGGGAATATAAATGCTGCAATGATTGTATAAGCAGCCTTGGCACCCCTCCACATTGGCACACGAGATGGATGCTTCTCACTTGAAGGCATAGTAGCCTGCAAAAAACATCAAATTGTACCCAAAATAGCTTTAGAAATTTAGGGTTACTTTCTAATCCAAGTAATAAAATGAAGAGCATGATATGATTTTCGCTAAAATAATCTGTACATCAGATGTCAAACAATTCCTTGGGGCCATCGGACTTGGGCGAAGCCCTTGACTTAACCGTGGTGTATTTGTGGGAAACATGCTTGCCGAGACCTTGTGTACCTCCGGGATTAGTCAGGCCCAGCGATCTAGATATCCGTGATTAGCTTCGGCTTATAAAAAAAAAAAAACTGTACATCAGATGTCACATTTGACACACTACCTTGGAATGAATTAATGCCTATGATTTCAGCAATTAAAATTCAAATAGTAGTATATTTAATTTATTTTATGTCAAAAGTCAATGGTCAATTATTGCTGCATAGAATCTTTCTACATAGACTTCTATTTGCATGAAAAAGAGTTCACAAGGATAAGGACTTCATAAAAACTGTTTGAATAACTAAATAAATAAAAAGCTACTGCAGAATATTTCCTTTGCTCAGAAGATTGGAAAAAAAAAGGTTATAAAATCTGCAAAATTAAAGTATTTATTTCCTTTATAAAACAGGCTCTCTCACAGCACTAGTGAATATGCATTAATATTTTCGAAATTAAAAAATCTCTCACACTATTACCTTTATTCCCACAAATTTCCAGCCATCAAGATCAAATAAGTAAATCCTTAACATCTTCCCTTAAGGGGGGTCCACATAAGAGATCAACAACTAATAAAACTCAACCTACGTTGTAACAAATTCAGTTCCTTGCTCATGCTTGAATTGCATGCTTCCTATATATATATTTATGCAAGAACTGGTCCTAAAACATTTTCCTTGCTTGATTCACAGAGTAACATATAAAGGTGGCACTAGAAAAAGAAGGGAAATTTGAGAAGTAGCTAAATATTTTGGTACCTGGATCTCGAGTATAAGATTGTGACCTCTAAATGCAAAAGCAACAATGCCAAGTGCGTTAAGAACTTCAAAAAGCCTTTCAACCTCCTTGGGTCCACGAACTGGTTTGTATGAAATCCCAGGCAGCCTGTTCTTGTTAACAGAAACCATCCACATGATTGTGCAGTACATGACAGCCGTGATGGATCCGATGAGGGAGACACCAGCTATTGAGTTCAAGTTTGGCAGCTGAGACAGAAGAACTGCAGCACTAGCAAACACCAGGTACCATTCCACTGGTGTTAGTGTTTTGACTGTGCATGATTGACCACATACAGTCTGGAAAAATAGTTTTGATGTTGACCCTCCAATTATGTTTAGAGCCACACATGTGCCTATTGATAGGTACAATATTGGGAACAGGCCTAGCCACTTTGCTTTCTTCTCACCTGAATTGTTTAAGAAGCCACAATTTAGTGAGAGCATTGTCAAATAAACACAACTCTTATATTTGTAGCTATATCAGGGTGAGTTTTCTTTTGCAGGTAAAGTTTCAGGAAAAAATATTCTGGTAAGCTGAATTTATATTATGGTCATGGTTCAACAAAAAGATGAACACATACCAAAATTTGCACTCATAATTTGAAGATATCTGCTGTAGCGAACGCCAGTTTCAGTATTTTCATGGAGTTGCACGAGTAAATAAAGGGTGTAAAGCTGCCATGCGAAAGCAACAGTCAAGGTTATGATCCCCCATGCCCTGTAACAGAAAAATGATTAAGCTCTCTCTCTGCTAAAACTTGTTGAATCAAAGAATTAAGTATGATATTTTCACCTACCAGCCAAGGACAGTGAAGGCGACAGGGAGTACAAGTGCTTGAAAACCAATTCCTGAGCAAAGGCAATGAAACGCTGCGTACCATGCGTTTCCATTCCGGGACTCGGTGATAGGAAGCCAAGCATCTTCAGGGTCTAGTCTTGTGTGAGCTGGAGAGCCCTTCTAATAGGACTACCAAAAGGGGTAATAAAGCGAGGTCTCGGGGTTGCATTTCTCGGGGTTGAGTTTTTGGGTGTTTTGCTTGGAGCAATATGATCAGGAGTGAGCAGAGGTGATCTAGACAACGACGGTGAATGAAATTGCGACGGAGGAGCTGATATCGGTGGCGTTGGTGCCACTGAGGCTGGTCTTGGTGTCACGGGAGTAGAGTTTGCATCAACAACTTCACCCATTATTTTCTTTCCTTTTAGTATTCTTTTGGTCCTCCCTTTGCCCACAAACTAAATAGTGAAGTTAGACTATATATATAGACCTTGATTTCCTATTTTATGCATTAAAAAATAAATTCAAAACCCTCATATGGTCTTCAAGGGCGTGTAAATGGGAGACAATATACTTTGGATTTTTTGTACAATTCTTTAGTCCAAGGAAAGGGTTACAAAATATTCTAAAAGGGTTTTTAAGATGTGGAATTTTTAAAAAAAGATTTTTTGTAGCCAGCCGTAGACCAAACTATACTTCGTCAAAGTAGTGGCTTTCCGATTCTTTCTTTGTAGGACTGCCGGTCATAATACGTAGGCTGCAGAAAAATTGGTCAGCTGACGGGATGTATACCCCATGCATTAACTAAAACTGCCCTTATCTTCATCCGACTTTCACTTGGAAATAGTCCTGGATACTATAAAAGCTAAAGAGAGCCTTTTCAGAAAAGGTGAAAATAAAGTTGTTTGATTAGAAATTTAGAATTATTTACGATGTTACTACAACACCATCCATTTTTAATTAATCCTACCCAAGAAGGTGAGTTTACAAGGTGATTAAGAGGGAGAAGCACATGCAGAATACTTCTTAGAGTGTGTTTGGTATTATTTTTGTTTTTTTGATTGATATTTAAAAAAAATACAGTTTCATGAAAAACATTTTAGCTGCGATTCAAAATAATTTTTGAAGTATTTGGTTATCAAGCTTTTATTATTGCTATTATTATCAAAAAAAATAAAAATTATCAAATTATCCCGAGAAAAAAAAACTAAAAACATTAACAAAAGAGTAAGCAAGAAAAAAATTTAAATTATTATTATTATTATTATTATGAAAGAAACAAAAATAAATGAAAGACTAAAAAAATCCTAAAAACTTTAACAAAAGATCAAACAAAAAAATAAAATTAAAATAAAAATAAAAATAAAAATTATTAGGTGAAAAATATTCAAGAGCAAAGGTAGAAAAAAAATATCAATTTTCAAATGATTATAGACACAAAATAAAATTAAAGAGCTAATATTTTTTTTTAAAAATACCACCTCAAAAAATAAGAAAATAATAAAAATTAAAAACCAAAGCTAAGGGAACACTTATATATACATGGACAAAAATAGAGACTATTCTAGAAATATAAAAGAATACAGGGATTAAAATCAAAAATTAAAAGTATAAAGGCCAAAATGAAAATCAAATATATTATCAATTTCAATAAAGGACAAAATTGAAAAAATTTAAACTTCTGTACCAGATATATTAAGCTATTTAAACCCAATCCGGAAATTAAAAGGAGGACCGAAGTGAAACATTAACATTTAATTAATTTCAATCGAAGGACTCAATCGAACTAAATCAAAGCTTATATAACAGAAATCAAGGCCATATACAAAATTAAAAGTCCAGGGACTAAAGTGAAAAGCAACAAAACTGGGGGCCTCTCCTGTATTTTTGCGTGTAGGAGAGAGAGAAACAGAAAAAACAGCTTTAACCGGCCCCCGTCGCGTCCACGGCCACCTTATGATGAAACTCGCCGCACCGGGAGAAAGACCACGCGGAGACGCATCGACAGAGACGCTGATAGCCCATTTCCGTCGACTAGATCAGACCCCACGCACCACCTTAACAGGGTGTAAGGCGTAATACTGTCGGTCGCGTGGTACGCATGCGCCGACAGTATTTCAAAAAATAAAATAAAAATGAGGACTCGTAGATGTTTAAGTATCTTTTTAGAGAGAGAAATTACAATAATATTCTAGAGAGATACACTCTCAAATATATATGTAGTTGAAAATAAAAATCATGAATTTTTTACTTGGATGGTTCAAGGGGTATTTATAGCCCCCAAACCTTGTCATCTTCAGAAAGAAAGGATTGGAAAATCCTTTGTTCTTGATGATATTAATGAAAAATAAATATTTTTTACATGTTATTAATGAGATAATAAGTATAGAGGGTCCCTTAAGAGGTCTTTGATATATCTATAAATGTAGGGAGATTATTAGTTACCCATCAAATTCATAATTATCTTAAGTGTTCGAATGATGACTGTACCCAAATGCATTAGGTCTGACATCATGCAAGATCTATGTTACCTTGAATTTAGCTGATAATTAAACTCAAATGTATTGGGTGTTACAATACGTTGAGGTGAATGTTACATTGGGTTCAGTTGATGACTGATTAGAAGTGCATCAAATCTAGTAGCATGCTAACTCCACTTTCTCTTGAGTTCAATTATTGTTTAAACTCAAATATTGTAAACAATAAAATATTTAACTCATAAAATATTTTTGTGAATAGTTCACACAAGGTAGATTAATGTAACTTGGGGTCAGCAAAAAAATAAAATAGACTTGAGGTAATAAATTATGTTAGGTGATTAGAAGAATAGAATTTTGAATATCTAATGTCAACAATTTTGATAATTAATTCTGAAAGTCAGCCGGAACGATTGAATTTTCTTTCCTGCACTCTAAATCATCTCATTTACTTCGGATCGGACCTGAAATTACACTAGATTATAACGTTAACGAAGCATTTGAAACTCGGGAGAATGATTGCTCTGAATCGTTCGACGGTGGATGAAGAGACAAGTGAGTTCCGATTATTGATAGGGAATTAACCTGTCCATTTCTGCTTGGACATGCAGGAGGGCTAACCTTTATTTTATCTTGTTTTTTAGGATGGATAGAATATTTCTGGAGAAATGCATAAAGATATAGAATGATTTACACATTAATTTCAGCTAGTTAGAATTTATAATTAATTAGTAATTCATGACCAGATACAATAATGTTGCATGATTTATTTATATGTATTAATTTGGCCAAACAAGATTTATAGTATGATAAACGGACTATAGTATATATTAAATAGAGAATGGACCGTGGTGTGCTATTTTTTGCTTGTAGAAATACAGTACTTTAGAGAGAGACATTGCAGCGTAGGAATTTATGGCCTTGGCTACATGATACCAACACCTTCAGAATTTTAAGGAAAATAAATTTACTAATGATGAGATTAAAATTGTTTTCATGCATTGAATTTTAAACATATTATATAGCATTAAAAAAAAAAGATTATCACACGCCTACCATAATTTTTATACATATTTGTTCGAGAAAACGATTGATTAATAATAATTAAAAAAAAAAGGTCTGATCGAAATTCTTAAAGTTTATTCACTGTTATAAAATGGGGTGCCGGTCAATTACAAAATTTGTGACAATTTCAGAAACTACATGCTAAAGACTGCTGGCTGGTTTGACCTTCACTGGGCAAGATCTACTTCTAATCATTGACATAATCGTCTATTTTCATTTTCTTATGTCTGTTTGGGATTATGGATGTAGTTATTTTTTAAAATATTTTTTGTTTATAAATATATTAAAATGATTTTATTTTATTTTTTTAACATTTATTTTTGATATTAGTAGATAAAAATGATCTAAAAATACAAAAAAAAATTATTTTTTTCAAAAACACTTTTAAAGAACTATCCCTGTAAACAAAGACATTACATTTCCATGAAGATTGCATAGCATGGTAATGTGATCGGTCCAGTTTCTTCTTCAGACATTGCTGAGAGTTCTCTAACAATGTCGCTGTTAGGGTTTGAAATAGAAATCTTAAATGGTTTTTTAGAGGTTATAGATGATAGGTCGGTTATACAATATAAAAGATAGATATTAATATTATCCATTAAGCAATTTTCTAGAATAATTTTCAATGATGTTTCATTTATTCTATAGACTGATATCTTCTTATTCTTCTTCCCTGTAGACTGATATTTTTTACCTGGCAATCTCAATCTTGGCACTCATAAATCGTTACGTTCATATGGAAAAGGTAACACCAAATCTAATCTTACCTGCACGTAATTTTGAAACTAAATTAGGAAATGTGAGGAATTGTTGCAAAATTTAAATTAGGCCTGTGTTTTTTTCTGTCAGTGAAGATGTGAAATAGGTCTCTGAAGCAATGTTGTAAAATCCGTTCCGGGTACCGTTCCGGTTTTTTGTTTGGAACGGAACGTTCCGGTTTCGGTGCATTCCGGCGTTCCGTTCCGGTTTTGTACTGTTCATATTTATTTAATTATATATATGAAAAAAATAAAATATTAATTTAACAAGTATAATTTAAATTCAAGATAAATGAAATTTAAATTATACAATACAAACATAATCTCAAAATTAGAAACATCTTTGAAATTCCAAAATATTATGAAAGTAAAATGTTCTAAAATAAAAGAAAAATACATCAAACATCTTCTACATCATTAATATAAAAATAAGGATCTTGATCTGGCTGTGGAACATAAGGAAAGTCGTCAACAAGACATTCCAATAGCTGGTCATTTCCACCAAGCTCATTCTCCTCATTTACACATGTCTCTTCATCATCTAAATTTAAAGTAGCGAAAGGTGCTTCGATACTCTCCCAACTTATGTCATCTCCATAAAAAAAACCGGGTTCTTCACAAATCCATTCATTCAATGGATCAATGTTGTCAAGGCTAATGGGATCTAAAGCATCTCTTGTTCTGCTCATATTCCTACAAAGAATAAACACGAAAGAAATTAAAAAATTAATAGCAATGTAATAGAAAATAATTACTAATATAATAATATTGATATTTTACTTACCTCTGTTGAATCTTTAGATTATAGCGAACAAATACTAAATCGTTTAATCTCTTGTGCTCAAGTCTATTTCGCTTTTTTGAATGGATGAATTCAAATACACTCCAATTTCTTTCGCACCCAGTTGCACTACAGCATTGACTAAGAACTCGAATTGCAAACTTTTGAAGTTCTGGAGTATCATTGCCGAATTGCTCCCACCATGAAACTAGATAACAAATTTTGAATAAATCAAATATTATAGATAAAAAAAAAAGACATTATATTGTAAAAAATAAAAGTTATTACCTGGATTTAACTTTTCTCTTTGACAAATAGCTAGGGTTATACCAAAAAGACCAGTTGCTCTCTTATACTCCTCAATTTGGGCATTGGTGTTATCTTGAGTATCACAATCAGGAACCAATCTCATAATTGTGGTAAGCAAACCTCGAGTTACCTCCCTTTGTTTTGAAAAAGAAGGCCTAAAAAATATTCCAGAATTAAGAAAACATCCTGCTGCATGTAATGGACTATGAAGTTGCTTATCCCATCTAGCATCAATTACCCGAATATATGGTCCATATTGAGACATTTTATTTTCCAACCTTGTTTTGATGGCTTCTTTTGCTTTATCCATTGCCTCATATAAATATCTCATTGATGGTTTTTCTTCACTGTCTGCTAACCTTAGAACTCGTACTAAAGGCTCGCTGACGTTGACTATATGTGCACATCTCGGCCAAAAGTCTTTATCTTGTAAAACTATAGCAGCAATTTCCTTTCCAACCCGACTTTTGCCATGACTTGATTCAACCCATTTTGTGCAAGTAAACATCTGTCGAAGCTCATTCTTAAACTTCAGTAAACATTGGAGGCTTAAGAAATGGGTTGCAAACCTTGTTATGCCAGGACGACATAAATCATGTCCATTTGTGAATTCTTTCCTCATCAAAGCTAGAACTCATGCATGATTATATATAAACTTGGTTATATTTCTTGCCTTTTTAATGGTTTCATCAATCATTGGAAAATATCTCGGATCACAAATATTTTCTAGCATTAAATTAATGCAATGGGCAGCACAAGGAGACCAAAAAAAGGTGTCATACCTTTGCTGCAAAGCTTTCCCAGCAGCCTTAAATAAAGCCTTATTATCACTAACAAATTGGACAATATTCTCTTGTCCAACTTCTTTGACAACTTCATCAAACATCTCCAGCAATGTCTCTTTATCTTTTCGAAGTCCTGAAGTGTCAACAGACTTCAAGAATACGGTGCCTCTCGGAGAATAGGCAAGGAAATTCACAATTGGTGCATTCCTCCTATTTGACCACCCGTCAGCCATAATTGAACATCCATAAAGTCTCCAATCAGCCTTGATACTTAAAATGTATTCATGGACATCATGAACTACATCTTTCAAAAGTGATTCTCTTAAATCATGAAATGATGGGCCTTTAAACCCAGGTCCCATGGATGTTACGGCATCTAGCATTGGCTGATAATAATATGAATTAACACTGTTTAACGGTATATTAGCATCATACCACCATGTTGCTACGACTTTTCTTGCATTGTGTTCCATCTCTTTAGTAGCCATTGCACTTCTAATACTAGGCTTGGAACCCGGGATAGTTCGTGGAGCAAATAAAGGAATCCTTCTTCCAGATGTACTTGTTCCTTGCACTGTCATTCTTCTACTTGTTTGTGAACGTATATCACCCGAACGAGGATTTGCAGCATCACCCTCTTCTATTTCTTCATCATTGGAAGCTGATTGAGAATTTCCAATATCAGTTCTAATTCTTTTTCTTCTCTCTTTCTCCATTGTCATGTCATCTACCAGTTGTTTCATTTGCCACTTAACCTCCGAAGGGACCTTTTTACAAGGTTCAACTTCACCTTTAATACCAGCAAGGTGGTACTTCAACCGAGTAACACCACCACCATTGATCCGTTTATTACAATAAATGCATATACTTGCATTCTTTACACCAGGAACCACCTGTCCATGAGCCCATGCTGGATCATCTGATCTTGCTGGAGCTGAATACATGGAAGTCCCACCACTAGATGAGTTTTCAGTCATGTAATTTAATCTGTTGTAAAAAGATAACACAAGTTAGGCATGTATCATTCTTTACTCCAATATATAATTTTCAAACTACTATTGGAAATTTGGAATATCCATTTGACCTAGGAATCTTATCCTACATGTTTTATGGAATATAATAAGCAAATCAATGATTCAATCATATACTTATCTCAATCTATTTTCACCTTTTACATAACGGTACATCATTGCTTTCACACATCAACACATAACAAATATACCATGCATATCAAGTATCATGCATAGTAAACACAAAATCATTTAGTATGATGACCTATTTCTTTCTTATCCTCTTAACATGCATTTTTGGTTGAGACTTTAAGTCTTTAACAGTTAAAGTTTAACTAGTAGTCCTATGATTTTTCTTCCAAATCTTCATTCAAAAATCTAACCAAAAATCATCCACATTCTAAAAATTAAACACAGTAGTTAAATCAACAAAATCCATGTTTATCTTTTTTTCTTATTTATTTTCTTTCATTCAGAAACCCATATCATCAACCCCTATAATCGATCACTAATTTGGAAATTCCAAATATTTTTCACAAACCCATATCTCTTCTACAAATTGCTCCCAGGAACAACCACTTCCAACACCCTCTTGGTATTATTTCCCTCAAATCAGCATCAAAGTATCAAACAACATTATGCACTGGGTGTATAATGTTGTTTGAATGATTTTCAAACTGTGAGTGAATGATTTTCAAAATTTATAAAATTCTGAAAATCATTCACTGTAGAAACTTTCTACACCATTATGCCCAGTTTCAGCACAATACAATTCCAGTTTATACATATTGTTCCATCTCAAATTGACAATCAAACTCAATTTTCACAATCACTCTCTTTCCGAAAATTCATCAACAATCATTCACAGAATCACAGTTAACAAGAATGCTCAGTTTAATCAGGAACACAACATGAATGAACATCTTCCAATTAAACATTCCATACATAAATGCCCAATTTAATCAATTATCCCAAGTTTCGGCACTTTCACTTTTTCAAAAAATTAAAGGATTAGGGGCCTCGAATGTCTACCTTTCACTGAAGATTTGGGGAAGAAGAAGCAATGAAGATTTTGTGCCGCCGTTTGGAAGAGATTGTGCCGCCGTGATTTTGATTTTCAATTTAGGAATTCAGAATTTGAGCTAGATTAGGGATTGAGATTACAAATTGAGCTTTTCAATTGATGGGTTACTGGATTTGTGAGCTGATTTGAGATCAATTTGAGATTAGGGCAAGAGAAATTGGGAATTGATTTGGGGAAAATGGAAATCGGGGAATTGGGTGAATTGATTTTGGGAAAAGAAAATCGGGGAATTGGGTTTTGGGTCTGGTCTGGGGGGTTTATTAACTCCTAAACGACGTCGTTTTGATTCTAGTGTAAACAACGTCGTTTTGGCTGACACCGGAACGGAACCCCCGGTACAAAACCGGGGCGTTCCGGCCGGAATTCGGCCGGAATTTCCGGATCGGTCCGGAATTCTACCCGGGACAAAAACATCGCCGTTTTGTCCCGGAATTTTCACTGGAACGGCCGGAACGGAACGGGATCAATAACTTTGCTCTGAAGCGGCGTGGTATTGCTAATAGTGACAGTGTGCTCTACTGTTGACAGAATTGTGCTTTTCAATAATTCGTCTAAATGATTATGTTTATTTATCTTTTGTTTCATGGATTATTTTCATCACAAGGATGATCAAGAAACTGCAAAACATGGTATGGTAGGGGGGGAAAGTTAAGCTAGTGAGCCTTTTTTATGGATAATTTGGTTCAAGTCTTTATTCATGTAAGAAGAAGTGAAGACAAACTAGGCCAACAAAAATAGGAACAAGTGAATGATTGAATTGTAGATTCAATGAGCAGCACAAGAAAAACCCAGTTCAATGCAGCTCAAAATCCTGACAAATGATACATAATATCCTTAGCCAAGGTGCCGTATGAATGAATGATTTTATGTTTTGGGGACAGAATGTTATATATCTTACCTGAAACTATGTCCATCAGCGACTTTGGTCCCTTCAGACTCTGCTCTTCCATTGTTGGAGACAAAGTAATCTGCAGTTGAATGGGAAATCTTGAGAGCATAACACAACCTCCTGAAAATGGAACCTGATCAATGGACTTTTAAGGTAGGGTTGTTTGAACCACATATTTCCTGCTTGGTAGTTCGTCCAGAGACGACCGGGGACCAGCATTTTTATGTTTTGCAAAGTACATTCCTAATCTGCCAAATCTATGTTCTCAAAAAATTGCCAAATTACTGCAAGTCTGCAAGAAGATTCATTTCAGCAATTTGTTCTTTGTGGTTCTCAAGCACTAGAGCATTTATGATCGATAACTAGATGAATTGATAGCCTCCTCCAACTTCAAGGACTCAAGACACCATCACAATGATCAATCCCCTGAAACTCATTAAGTTTGCAGAGAAGTGGCAAAAACTAGCTGCCCTGGAGAGGAAAAGAATATCAATACCAGGAAGTGGTGGAAATGAAAACACAAACAACAATGAAAGGTCACAAGTGGCAGATCAAAGGCGCTTCGAGTTCCCCATTTCGTATCTTAGCAATAACATCTATAGAGAACTCCTGGCGATGTCTGAGGAAGAGTCTGGCTTGCCAAAAAATGCTCCTGTAACATTGCTATGTGATGCAATGTTCATGGAATATGCAGCCACCTTGATGCAAAAAATGCTGATAAAGATATGGAGAAAGCGTTGCTGATGTCTGTAGCCGGTGGTAGTAGATGCTCATTGTTTTTTCACCATCTACACCAAGAAAAAAGTGGTCAGCAAGTAGTGGTTTGCTAAATATTTGTACATGACCAAAGAAATAGATGTAGTTAATATAATACATCAGAATTAACATAAAATGTATCCTTGCTTGGATGCCTGGTTTTCAATTTCATATCATTCAATTGTGACAATTTTCCATGAAAGTTCAATAGCTGTTGTGCATGATGCTTAAGGGAGTGCCAAGACCTTCACTATCACGAGGCAAGAAAATGATTTGAAGGACTTCGTCATTTTCAAGAGCAGTGGCTGCCTGAATCCTTCAAACTCCATGTCGTTTCTTCTTCTTAATCGTAATGGTTAAATAGAAACAATGAAGTCATAAGGCCCAAGGATTCCAATACAAAAAAAAAAAAAAAAAAAAACTCCGGATCCTCTGCAAGTCTCTCAATCAGGCACAAATAGACACAGCCCAAAGAGCTAAAAAACCACCCCAACTGCCCATCATGTGGCAGACGACAATTAGGTTAGTAGGCATGATTGCCATAGCTAACGTAACGTGCTACTCATCCCAAATCAATCGACATTGCATGGCAAGGATGTACGGAATATCAAACCAAACCAGGCTGGAAATCAGGCATCACCAAACCTAACTACATGAAAACCACCCTGCAAACATACTGCTCAACTTGGAGCGCCTTTAATGGGCAACCATCCAATGCATCAATAAAGTGAAGAGAGCCTACGAATCAGAGCCAGAGCCGTCGAGATCAGCACAAAATCCCCTCAAAACAGCAAGCCGAAACCCAGCCAAAAAATAAAGAAAAAGAAGGCTGATAAGCCACGCCAACACGGCGAGGCAAAGAGACAAACAAAAGCAGTCCCACCTTACCATAACAGCTCAGTTCTTGGTGGCTTCGATGGAGAAAGAGCAGAGGAGCACGAGAAAACTGGGAGAGGGAGAGAGCAAATCACAGAAACAAAGGAGAAGTTGTGCTTAGCCCAATAGCTAACAGCCCCAAACCTAGCCCCAGCAAATGAAACCCAAACCAAAAACATAATGACTCAGGCTGGATGAAGGGAATTAACCCAAGAGAAAAAAAAAAAAAAAACAAGCATGCTCTTAACCTGAGCCTACCAACGTAAGCTGAATAGAAGTTGGGAAAGGCAGCAAAAAAAAGCTGAGCAGGAGGTAAAAATCCAGACAAGAAGCACTTTGCACTGTTCCAATGAATAGAAAGTTGTCTCTTGATATGCATACTGTGGATTCACCAATCCTTTTCGTTTTTTGTCAAGTGAAATAACAACTCAATTTTGTAGTATATTTAGTAAATTACTCAACCAGAGCATAAAATGGATTATATTTCGAGTAAGATGTATCTTGGGGTACTCCAAATGAGGGACCCAGATTAATTTATTGTAGAATTTCAATAATTCTGAGATACGTTGAATACCAATATTGTCCAGGGAAGAACAAACAAACATGACAAAAGATCTTGAATTTCATTAATGTTTCGATGTGTATACTAATACTGTAATGTATTTCAGAAGCTACGTACAAATTGACAATCGGTGATATCTAACATCATGATGAAGATACAGAGATGATGGACACAGGTTGCTAGCTATGGTGATCAGCAATGCTTTCTCTATATCTTTAGCCACATTCTGCTGGATCAAGGTGATTGCGTATTCCATGAAGGTAGCATCACATGGCAATGTGATAGGTCCATCGCTTGTTAATCCAAACTCTTCTTCTGCTAGATTGAATAGCTCTCTAAGAATTTCATTGTTAAGGTAATTCAAGGGAAGCACAAAGCGTTTCTTATCAGTAGTATACACAACAAAATGACCCTTCTCTGCTGCTGTTGATGAGCCGCAGTCATCTGAGTCTAGACTGCTGATGGTTTGCGGCAATGTGAGCCTTCTTCTCCTAATGGCAGCCAGTTTCTGCCATTTTCTTGCTAATTTGATGAGTTTCTTAGCAGTGATCATCTTGAGACTGATTAATCTAAGAAAAGAGATGTCTAGATCTTAGAATAAAGAAGTGTTAATCTTGTGATGGATGGAAGGAAATGGAAGTGAACTCATTATTTATAGACAAGGCTAGAAAATTTAGTCAACATTTTCAATAGTTCAGGCAGGTATGAAAAGCAAAACCATGTGAGAGGTGGGCTATGTGGGGTTCTCTGGGAGGTGGAGCTGTTTGCCAATGTCGGAGCATGGAAGGTATATATGCATGTAAGTATGTTTTTTTCAGTCAAGCGGTTTTATCATTAATACAGGTCCAAGTTTGGTCTCGTGATCCTAGCTTGCATCAAACTTTGTGACAACAAAATTGAGTCTTGATCACATCCAAGATATAAGCATGTGCATTGCAAGATATAAGCATGGTGGTCCCAGAGTCAGGATGAACAAGCAAACAGGAGATTTGTGACTCAATCAATCCACTTTATGGGTTCATAGACTCTGGTCCATATATGAACAGTTGTATTGTTTGGAGATGAATTTGTAACAAGGATCTCATATCTTTTTGTTCCCCGTAGCTAAAAAGCAGTCTAAAGAACCGAAGTGACTGGTGGTCGGGCATTCAGGCAAGAGAAGAAGAAAACTTGTCCGAAGGCATAAAACCATCCATAGTATACGTTGGCCATGATGTCATTTGAGCATTTGACCTGCCCCTTTCACACCTGGACATTTTTGCCAAGTTGGAGCATGGAAGTATGCATACTTGTATGTTTTCAGTCAAGTAATAGGTGCAGCTTTTGTCTCTTGATCAAGCCAAATCGAAAAATTGTGATCCATAAGAATTCAGATGCTTGATAAGCCTACATAGGCATGTGAATCCATTCCTGATGGTTTGGTGAGAGTGACAATTCTAAGCTTTGAAAAATAAGGACTATTGGCCCAACATGTCCAACTGTCTATCAAGTAGCAGCCACAGGTTCCTACTTGATGAGAATTGTGCCTTCTGAAGAATAATTAAATACCTTGTCCAGAAATTTACAATTGATTATACATTCTCACAATACAATCTTGCTCTCTTGTGCCTAATCATTTCTTTTTTCTTCTTGTCTTTGAGGCTCAAGGAGTTTAGGCAAAGTTTCGAAGACGAGCATCTCTTACAAGCATGTTCGTAATCTGATGAAGCAGATATTGAGCAGTACTCTCATGTGGTAATGGAATTGTCTGAACTTTCTCGAAGTCTTTGGCTTCCCCTCGTTCGTTGAGTGATAAAATATAGTCCATGTATTCAGAATCACCTGGCAATGTGATAGGCCTGTCACTTGATATTCCGAACTCTTCTTCAGACATCTTGAAGAGCTCGTGAAAGATTTCGTTGCCCAGATACGCTAATGGTACCGCAAAACGCTTCCAATGCCCTTTTTCAGTAACAAATGATGGATTGTTATCGTCCACATTCATCTTGCCAGTGATTCTTGAACGAGAAATTATTTTTAATCCTTACTGCAACAATCGTCTGCCACTTCCTAGCATTTCTGATGACCTTTTCCAGACTAATCTTGCTGGATTACTCTGACTCACTACTTGATAACTTCTATATGCACAAGATTACTCAAGGCCCTCCTCCCTTCCTGCATAGGATTCCTTTTCTGCGAATTCTGTGTAAAAGATATACATATGTTGGAATATTCATGAAGGATATCAAAAAGTTTATACAAGCAGATAATCTACCAAAATATGTCATTTGGCAGGGCCTCGTCATCATTTGAACCAAAACTATGAAGACTGAACATATTCAAACCAAAGACAAAAAAACATGAAGGTTTTCAAGGTTTGGAATCTGACCCCCAACCATCAACAAAACAAAAATAATTCATTATTTTTTTTTTTCTGTGCTTGTGCTTATCTTTTGCTATCCGCCCAAACCCCACAAGCCAAAATTCAAAAACCACAATCATTTTAATTAATCTTGAAATGCTCATTCCTCAGTGTAATGTAGACCAGTTCTATTGCGGGCAATGCTGTCCAGCAGCCAGCATATGCATGGTGTTACACCCCATCAGTTTTTTTTTTTCTTGTTAGCTCGAAATGGGAAACGCATATCCATCAGAAGCCTGTTGCTGGCACGAGCTTCCAGCTTGTGACATTATTATAGTCCTAACCTCCTGGAAGAAGTCAGCTAAAGGAACTGGTGGTGAAATGCAAGGAATATTATTTTTCGCGATCTTGGTCAGGAAATTCAGCGGTGCTTTATGATTTCCTCGTTGCGCGAATTAAGTTTTTTTGAAATCCATCTTGATCTGTTTAAGGTAAACCCGCGAGCAAGTCCTCGGCATACCAGCCTAACTTAGGAAGTTGCTGCTTTGAAAGGTTTTCTCAACCTTCATTTTTCTTTCCTTTTTCTTGGAATCCTCACCTCTTACAAATCGAATACTATTTTTTATGAGGATGATGACCTGTAAACTTCACCATTGTTGGCATTTTATTTTTTCCATAAGTTTTACACGAGGACAGATTCAAGTATCACCTATTTATCAATCAAGCTCAAAATTTCAAAACGGCAAGATTGATGTCAAAATGTTGGCGTATAATTAGTATTATAGTACTATCTTCAGGAGCCTTTCTCATTTGAATCCATTTTGAATCTGTGCCCACTTCCTTGCAAATTAGAACATAATAAAATAGATAGAACAGGATTCCAGGTGGGTTTTTTGCGTGCCTGTCCCGACAACTCAATCTGGCCCATGTAATTTCTTGCCCATGCGTAAGTTTTACAATCCTGAAAATCATCTTTTTTGTATTAGACTTCATGGTCCATTTGGGTGTTTTGGTATGAGCAATTTATTTTTTCAAACTCTTAGATGTGTTTATCTAGATAAATGGTGAAAATTCTGTTTACATTAAAAAAAAAAACATAATTAATATATATATAAAATATGGCGTCATGAGGTAACTGCGTGAGAGTTTATCAAGTGCAACTTGTTACATCATGTGTTCACTTCCCCTGTAATAAGCTCCTCTGTGCAATGCGAAGCTATCCAACCTTTGCACTTATAAAAGTGGTTTCCATAAATGATTTATTGAGTATTAAAAAAAAATTCCTCAGGTGGGTGTTTCTGTTGAATGTATAAACTATAGAGAGAGGGTGAAGAAGACAACTTTTGGACAGGTGATGCCTCTGGACCTTGTGATCCAAGCTCTGAGCTTTATTATGATTTCCATTCTGAGAGGGGATATAAGGATGCAAGAAGTACTATGAATTGTTTTCCCTTTTCTTTTCAAGGAGGGGGGGTTTGAAAGTTTCAGCCTGTAGAATTTCTCTTGTTATTGCTCATCTTTTCTTGTTTGTTCTGCATAATTAATTGCGTGATCTTGGAGATGATAACATATTTATTGAGGTCTACAATCTGGTTTCCATGTAATACAATAGAATGGAGGATGGATCACTTGAACCCTAAAAACAAAAGGATGGATCTTGGCTCGCATTCTTCAAAAGGCACTCCTGAGTTTTGCTACATCACGAGCTAGCAAATGATCTTTCTCTGGCATCAAAAAACTAAAATAATTGAAATTTTGTGTCTTTAACTAGTGGACTCCGTTTCATATATTCATAGCAACATTTGAATTGCTCATCTGCTTCAGAAATAATCTTTCTTCTAGTCTAATTTTTGCTTCAGGATCCAAATAATTGTGAGACTGACTTGATTTATCCAATTATAGAGAGGGCTGCGGAATTCGCAACTATAGCATATGCTCTACCGGATGATGAAACAAAAATGAACCTTAGAGAACGCTGCCGTTTACAATACCTACTACGTGTCCAGAAATTTATTTCAATAAAATCTTCGTTTTATCAAACGTACACCTGAAGTTCTTTATTGTTTTCAGATTGTAGGGGATGATTTGCTTGCAATTCTATAACTCATGTCAGATGGAGTGATCCCAACAAATATTGGTCGAGGCTACGTGGTCTGCCAGCTTATCAGAGGAGCTGTCCGCGTTGGCAGATTGCTTGGTGTAAAGAGGGATGGTGATGAAGGAGCATTTTTACCAGCAATTGCAGGAAAAGTAATAGAATTAATCCATGTATAAAGGCTAGAGAACACCGCGTTCTTGATGAGCTGCAAAGAGAAGACCTTCATTTTTTGCAGGCATTGGAGAGAGGAGAGAAGTAACTCTGCCAAATGCTTGCAAAAGCATTGTTAAATTCTAAAAAATGTGGAACCTTGCCATCAATTGTATGACATTTTTGGGGTTCCAGTGGATAACCACTGATGTTGAACATTATAAATCATATCTTGAAAGATTTAATATATAAAAAATAATATAGATTATATCTTAATGATAGTTATGAATGGTTTTGAAGTTGAGATGGAAAAGCAGAGGCATCCATCTCAAGCTGCATAAATTGTTTTGAAAATGGAGGGGCCATGTTCATGATATTAAATTTCCAGGGTATGACACGCTTTTTGGCAAGAGGGGTGGTTGAAAACCCCGAGGTAAATGGGAAACCAGTGATACAAGTTTCTGCAGGAAGTGAAGTAGAAGTTTTGCTCAACAAGACATCATTTTATGCTGAAGCTGGTGCTCAAATTGGCGATCATGAGTTTTTCTAATTTTTTATTTTAATATTGCTTTATACATGGTTAGATTGGTTTTGTAACCGTGATGCAAGTTTGACAAGTTGACTCATGTTTTTTTAAATTGATAGTTTTTTTTCAATTTTATTCTTTAATTTTGGATTAATTGTTAATTTTGTTATATATTTTATTTTTGATTTGATTTCTATTAGATTATCACAGTCTTGTGACTCGAACATCAGGTTTGATAATTATTGTGACTAGTTCCAAAAACAATGCGGGTGAGCACTCAAAGTTTAGATTATGTGGCGAAATGAGTCACCAAATGCTTGATATGAAATTCAAAGAATGAACAGCAGCTATTGTTTATTGTGTCTGCATACTTTTTTCTCTACAAGAAATGTAACACCTGAGATGAAAATTTTGGGAAAGTTAGAGCATCTCTAGCGGGCGTGCCAAATTGAGGAGCCAAAAATAAAAAAGTAATATTTTAGCAAGTTTGAGTAGTTTTCAGCACTCCAATGGCAGTACCATATGCACAGCCAAAATTGGCTTTGCTTGCATGAGCTGCTATTTGTAGAAATATATATATATATATATATATATATATATATATATATATATATATATATATATATATATATAAAATAATGTAACTATATCAAAAATATTTATTTTTGTTTTTATTTAAAAATACTTCAACAAGAGAGTAAAAAATTATATACAAAATTAATAATTATATTGTTGGAGGGTTTTTTAAAAGCAATTATTTAATTATATAACATATTCCTATTAATTGTTTAATTAATGGCATAATTAAACTACATACAAAATAATTGCATTATATTTAAAATAATATTAAAAAAAATGGCTCTCCAAAATGGCTTTTACCATTGGAGCACACAAAAAGCTATATATACACTATTCAAACATCCATTGGCTCTCCAAAATGCCTACTCCCATTGGAGATGCTCATGGTCAAAACATCAAATTATTCAATGAGAAATAGTAATTAAGAAATTGCCCAGATAAGCATCGACTTCAAATCCAAATTAAGGAATTTTTTTGTTCAATCATCACATTTCTTTATCCCAAGCATCCAGATTTGAGCTAGCATGGAGATAGGAGAAGGTGTCAGAGTCTGATCTTCTAAGGAACCGCATGAATCTATATTATAAAACTTGAAGTGAACTCCAAGTATACAGCACTATGGACCCGCTCCCATTTCCACCGCTACAAAGGTACGTATGGTCGGTTTACCTAAGGTCAGGGATAAAAAAAATAAATGATGCCACGAAAACTCCTTCTCCCTAGAAAGCATATTTTATAGATCAGATGAGTAAATAAATCCTAATTGTCAAAGCTTTTATAAAAAGTGCACATATTAACTCGAAATTAAAGATAATTATATAAATTGTAAACTCTTTTATCATCATAACACGCACAACCTCTTAAAACCCAAAAAGCACAGCATCCATGACCAGGGCAAGGCAGCTGGATCCAGAAGCCTTAAATCAATGATGCCTGATTTTAGTGGGTTACACTAGGAATCCCAAAACAAATGACCTAATGGATGACAAATGTCCCTCGAACCCGATCTTTGAGAAGGACAGTTGGAACAGAAAGGAACTTTGACTTTAATGGAAGGAAAAGAGCACCTAGGCAAAAGTCAAGATGAATTGGTAGGGAGTGGATCCATTAAAGAACCCATTTTCTGCTTTCAGGAGAAAAAACATATCCCTGCAAAATATGTATCTTGACGTATGAAATGACTCGACAATTGCGTAAGAACTTCTGTGTAGAATCACTCTTAATCCCACTTCCAAGTAGTGCCTAACTAGGGATATTTTGCATTAAATAACTAATAATTTTGCCTGTGAATGATCCTTTCTTTCATAGCTTACCCCCATACAGGGAGGGTAAAGAAACAGGAGGCTCTGTAAATATCAAACAAGCCACAGAAGCCCACACAGCTGTTCGATTTTGGCAATATTCTTGCTCGACAAAGAGGGCGAGTGTAAGCGCATTTGTTCTTGTCTTCCCACTCTTAAATAAGCATTGATCATCTTCACCAAACTTTTATCCTCCAAAATGTTCTTTTCTTTTTATTTTTGTGACATACACGTAAGCACCTCTAACAAGGGCCATAAAATGGCAAAATTAATGTAAAAAACATTGTTTGACACTCAACTCCCACTCCTTTGATCGTGCATTGTTGTTATATATATAGATAGGAGTATATAAAAGTAAATAATTAAAAAAAAAATTCATGGTATTTTATATCAAGTTTTATATATTAAAATTAACTCAGTTTTATGATTTGATATTAAATTGTAAGAGATTTTTAGTTTTAAAAGTTCTTTTTAGATTTGAATTCAAAATGACAATATAAAAAAAAGATTTATATTCGAATCTGAGATGGATTGTTAATTATGATGGCAAGCTTCAGAATTTTGCAGGATGTGTAGAAAAAAAGGAGAAGTAATATTAGTTTACTGCAAATCTGGATATCAATCGGCAAAATTATTTACAAAACCACTTCTATAACCAAGTTTGAGCTTTCAAGATAAAAATAAAATAGAATAGAATAGAATAGAATTTAATGTTTAAACGAGTGTTGAAAATTGCTTTGGGGATTGCTATAAGTCCAGTTCATCTTTATATTTTATTGGCTTCAGATGTTTTATTTCCAACCAATAGAGTTGTTGGAAGTTTTTTACTGTTTTTGGTACTGTGTTTTAAAAATATTTAAAAAAAATGAATTTTATTTTATTTGTTATTTTAAATTAAATATTTTTGGTATTTTTAGATCATTTTATGTGCTAATATCAAAAATAATTAAAAAAAAAACATATTTTAATACATTTTGGAATAAAAAATATTTTCAAAAACAACATTAATCCCGAACAAACACTTTGTGAGTTGCTAGTGTGTCAACAACTTACAACAAATTAATCATATAAATGCAATTAATGTTTTTCAGCTATTTAGTTGCAAAGAAGTTAATCATATAAATGCAATTAATTATCCCTTTTGTATTCTCCCTTCTCTGCAGCTTTTATTTATTTTCTCCTTTTCTTCTTTTAACTTTCACCCAAGAACTGTTTTTAACATTTTCATTGAAGTTCGGCAAACATTTTCACCAAAGAATTCTTGGTTTTCACTGTGGGAGTGCAGAAGGCAGCCACCTGCCTCCAGTAACAAAATCCACCATCCTCTTCCATGTTCATTCATGGTCTCGTATTCTCACTCCACAGCTGTAAGAACGTCGACAAATAGTCGGTGCTTGACCCCATCGTTTTTTTTACTTGAATGTCCACTGTCTTGTATCGCTCTCTCACCTCCACTTCTGAGCATTTTTATTTTATTTTCTACCGCATCATAATAATAATAAAGTTCATCAAGATTTTCTGTCTTTTTTTTGGGTCTAACGATGACCTGTAGTCCACTCTGCAGCCGTACTCACTGCCCTATAAATTCCTAATCAATCCTGTTTTTCTACATTCACAAGCCTACATTGCTTAGTTTCTTTTCTGGCATTTTGATCAAATGGCTCTCTTTCTTTGCTTTCTTTTCTTGATCGTCTCCTCCGCTGCTGCTTGTGACCGATGTGTCCACCAATCCAAGGTCGCGTATTTCTCCAGAGCCTCAGCACTCTCGTGTAAGGGGGCCGTGATTGTTTTTCAACGTTGCCATTTTTTATCATATTTTAATGAGATTCTTACCTGGTTTTTTTGGTGCAGCCGGGGCTTGTGGATACGGTTCCATGGCGATAGGATTTAACAGTGGAAACCTCGCAGCTGCAGTTTCCTCCCTTTATAAAGATGGAGCTGGATGTGGCGCTTGTTTTCAGGCTCGTACCAGAGACCACCCCACTTCTTTGCCATATATCTGGTGGAATGTTTAGCTCACTGATCATTTCATTGATTATTATTACTCGCAGATAAGATGCAAAGACACAAATTTATGCAGCAGCAGAGGGACTCGAGTGATCGTGACTGATCTCAATCGCAATAACCAGACTGACTTTGTTCTTAGCAGCAGAGCCTTCATGGCCATGGCCAAGAAGGATAGGGGCCAGGACATCTTGAAACAGGGGATTGTGGGAGTGGAATATAAAAGGTGAGACCATGTATTAAGGGATTTATTTTATCTTAATTGTCATGATAGATATTGATCTATGTGCTTAAATAAATGATAATTTATTTGATTACTCAACATGATATTTTATTTATGAGTTGCTTCTCCTGGTAATAATGGCTGTTTGGTTAAACCAGCCACATGAAGAAATCAATATGGCATGGACACACTTGATTTAATTTTATACAGTCATTTTGTACCGATTCCTGGGGACAGAGAAACCAGGACAATAAATGCCAGTAACGGTCAAATATGCAAAAGTGGTTTTGGTCTCGAGTTTGGTTAAGATTATTTTTTAAAATTGTATTTTTTTAGAAATGTATTAAAATAATAATTTTTTTATATTTTAAAAAATTATTCTTGACATCAGCATATAAGATCTAAAAACACTAAAAAAATTATTTTAAATAATAAATAAAAAAAAATCATTTTTTTTCTAAAATGTTTTTGAAAAATAGTGTGAAAAAACCCATGACTCTAATGAATGGGGATTTGCATAAATCTAGACAGCTAGCATTGTCCGTGTTTCAGGGCTCCATTGTTAGAAAATGACAATGTAAACACACAAAAAAAATGTCAAAAAGTGATCTTATGCTGATTGAATCTGCTTTGATCAGGGTACCTTGTGAATACAAAAACCAGAATCTGGCTGTCCGAGTAGAAGAATCAAGCAAAAACCCAAATTACTTGGCCATTAAACTGCTGTATCAGGGTGGTCAGACAGAAGTGGTAGCCATTGACTTTGCTAAGGTTAGCTTGAACTAACCACAGTGAAGCACATTACATATGCTGACTTTCGCAATTCTTAAACTTATGCTGACTTTCGGTTGGTTTCGGATAAACTTTCACAGGTCGGTTCTTCAAATTGGGGTTTCATGAGCCGGAACTATGGGGCGGTGTGGGACTCGGACAGGGTTCCATCAGGGGCGCTTCAATTCAGGTTTGTGGTTACAGGTGGATTTGATGGGAAAACGATTTGGGCTCGGAATGTCCTGCCCGAAGATTGGAAGCCTGGGATGACATATGATTCAGGAGTCCAAATCACTGATATCGCACAAGAGGGCTGCTCTCCGTGTGATGATGGGATTTGGAAATGAGGGCCCTGCCTTCCACCGATGTGAATATCATTCTACACGACAGAATTAAATAATGTAGAAGAATATTATAAAGTTAGCATTATATATTATAGTATTAGCCACTAAGCTTCAATCTTCAGATTTTTTTTCTTACCTTGCATGTCCTTGGCTGTGTTTAGCGTATTCTTTTTCTGCCCCAGAAAATAAATGCCGTCCCTCTCTCTCAGATTTGAGCAAATAACCATGGAGGAGTTTGACGTGATTTTCAAAAATGTTTTTTTTTTAAAAAAAATTAAATTAAATTTTTTTGGTGTTTTTTAGATCATTTTTATATGCTATATCAAAAATAATTTCAAAACATATCATTTTAATATATTTTAAAAACAACTTCAACGACACTTCCAAACAGTAACCTATTTTAGACCTGAGCCAGTGCCTCGATGCTGAAGGGGGTAGCCCTTTTAATATTATTAATAGCAGCATGCTGGATCATAATAGGAAGCAACAAAAGGATATAAAATTAGATAATATTTTTCACTAACATCCTCGTGATGGAATTCTTTTCGGTCAGATGGGCTTTTGAGATTAATAGAATAAAAGCTTATTATTGGAATGTCATGGGCTTATAATTAAGACCCAACGTGTATATAATAAGCATCAGCTCAAAGCAGGCCTAGACTTTATGTGGGCTTAATGATATGAAATTCAACACTATTACTGACTTGTAAATAATGAAACAAAAGGCCCACATTTTCTAACTAACTTATCACCGCGACAAATTTCAAGGTTGCCAGCGACAAAACGTTCCTTCTTTCATCTCCACAGAAGAAGTCATATTTGCTACAATGTTAACTCTTCTTCTTTACGAGAGGTATTTAAAAAAAACATTTATATAAATATATTAAAGTTTTATTTTTTAAAATAATATTTCTAATATCATTACTTCAAAAAAATTAAAAAAAATTAATATTTAACCAATCTTTGTTTCCATGGTAATACCAAACGTAACTCTTCAAGTTTAATCTTAATGGTAGCTCTGTTGATCAGGTCTTGCATGCGTTCATCAATGAATTATAGTTAGTACGAGCTCTCTCGGGGCAAATAGAGACTAACCTTGTGATTAATTTCGGAGTTTCGTGAATCATTAAATCACACGAAAGCTAGCCATATATATATATATATATATATATATATATATATATATATATATATATGTAAAAAAAAAAAACTTTCATATTTCTGGACTCAAGCTTGATTCGTTAAATGATCTGTGTTGTTCACAGTTGATATAAGTATAAGATAATAATATAAATTATATTTTAAATTTTTATTTAATAATTTAAGCTGTTAATTAAGATGATTTTTTGATATAATATCAGAACCTTATTGATTCAACGATTACGAGTTAGAATCTTACCACTTTCATTTTATATGATGAAAAACTAAGTATAAGGTGGTGTAAATTAATGCAAGTTGCAAGCCTAATTTTTTTTCAATTAAGTGATTATGTTAGAGAATAATATTCAAAAATTTACTTAAAAATTAAAAATTAAAAAATTAAAAAAAATTAAATTAGATTATGCCGAATAATGTGCGTGCGTCCGTGTATTTTTTGACCTTTCAAAGGGATATTAGACAACAACCAACAATAACCAGTCTGCAAAGTTGAGACTCTTGAGAGAGCAGAACAAGACGGTCCGTATAGCATAGGAACGCAGAGAGCCTAGATGAGATTCTAAAGCTCGAAAGGCTTGAGATGAGGTATTAATCCAGTAGGTAGGTGTATTATATTTGCTAGTTTTAAGCTAAGATAGGTAGGCATACAGACTGGTATATGTCCCATCCTTGACCTGGTCAAGCTGAATGCTCTGACCCTAGGTTAACCCTAGGTTAAAAACACACTGCCCTCTCGATGCTTATAGTTTAGATCTATTTATATTTTGTAGTCTTTCGTCCATGTCCTTTCCTTTGAGTTGTATGTTTCCCATGGTGTGCGTCCCTTCAGTTTTTCTTCTTGTTAATGTGAATTGTTGATGTAAAGTGCCTATTTTATGGTGCATTGAAGCCGTAGTTTTTATAAAACTACGAGGTTGCAGCTCGATTATCTGTATCTAGGTTTGGCCTATAGAGATTATTGATTCAAGTCCTCAATTTTCAAAGGAGGAGCTAAAGATGGGTAATTGATCTTTCATTTCAAAATATTAATTAAGGTATATACAAAATAGCCCAAATATGCACATTATATAAAAAATAGTTTTTATAAATTCAAACGGAATGTTCTTCTTACAAAATCCAATAACCTTTGATTATTCTAGATTTTCTGTTCAAGTCTTAGTTTGATAAGGATGATAAATGAAGTCAATGATTGGGAAGCATATATGGGTGTTTGGCTCTAAGATGACTCTGCAGTGACCCTTTAGTAAAGAATGCACCACATTTTAAAACTATGTGACCCACCAAAAATTAATTTTTAACCTCAGTTTTGAATGTTTTTCACGAAACTATGGTTTCACCTCAGTTTACTTGCTTCACCTCATAGTTCCACATCTTTCTGTTCCAGTTGGGGTCAGTTGAAGCAGCAGAAGCACTGGCAGCTCCCTCTCTTTTTTGCAGTCAGCTGACGGTCTCTCTCTCTCTCCACGGTCATCGACAGTTCCCTCTCTCTTCTCCAGCAGTAGTTCCCGTAGAGCACCACCATTATTCCCTCAGCACTAGCAGCTTCTCCTTTACGCCTTAAGCTCTGTCGTGACCTCCAGCAGCAACAAGCCTCGGCAGCAGCGGTGTCGGCTGCAATAGCAACTTTCGACGCTTCTCCCAGCCACCATTCCCGACGCCGCCGCCACACGAAGAACCACTCTGGTCTCCTCTACTCGACGGCAACTACAGGTGAATCTCTCGTCACCATCGGTCGACCACTATGCTACTATTCACGTGTTACGTGAATAGTGCATGAGTGTATTAATTCACTCTGCACTGTTTACGCAATACGTGAAGAGTGCAACATCCTGTTTTTTCTCTTTTTTTACTCTTGGGTTGGACCTTCTCTCGGCCCAGTCTAGCAAAATTGGACCTTTTGGCCCACCTTTGTTGGGTCGACCCATTTCATTGGGTCAAACCCATTCTAATTTTTTTTCTAAATATATAAAAATCATATTAAAAAAAATATAGATAGAGATCAACCCTGATGAAAAGGAAAAGCGTGTGACTTCGTTTCACTTCACAACCCTATTGTTTTCCGATTGATTATGAATCAGAAACTTGCAACTGGATTTGACCCTAAAATTATATCTCTACAACATGTAGATAGAAATCCTGAAACTCAATATAGATCGTGGATGTTATTCCTGAAGATAGTTTACTAGATGTTGCTCCTCGATCAAATAGCAAGGGATTGCAGAGGCCTTCATATATGAATTTATTTTGTGATAGAATTGTAAGTAGTTTGATGAGAGAATAATAACAAGTGTTTAATTTACTTGAATTATTAATTATATTTTATTATTATAATTATTAAATCTATAATATTTAAAAATCAACACACACACACACATTATGAAGTAATTTCACAGTTGACAACAATATGAAAAACATGGTAACCAAACACATGAAATTATTTTTCATTAAACCTCAAACTCAACCATAGTTATAATCAAACATTTTAATTTCAGTTATCAACTCAGCTAAAAATGTTTTTCATGAAAACTGGTTTTTTTAAACCTCAAATACAACAATAACTGTAATAACAAACCGACCCTATATCTTACGCTAGACATTGCATAATAATATTTATTATAGAGTGCTTGGTGTTGTTTTAATTGTTGACTTAATGTAAAAACAAATCCCTGTTTATTATAAAGCACGCAGTTATTATTTGATCATGACATTCGTTTTACTTGTTGACGCAAGACATTGCATCACATTTATTATAAAGCACATAGCTTAACTTAATATACAAACAAGTCCCTGCCAAAAAGTTTAAGTTTCCCTGAGTTAAGAGAAATACAACGAAGTGTCATTTGAAGAGCAAAAACCAAAAACATGTCCTTGTAGTATTTTTATTTTTATTTTATCATCGCCAAAACAATTATTCCCCCACATGAATTGATATTTGTAGCATACAGAAATGAAAAGGCCATATATTATTCAACATAAATAAATCATATTTAATTTCCTTGTGGATTTCCAGCCCAACAGCTCTCTAAGTAATCCTAATGGGCACTCTCAATAATTTCCTTTTGAGTTTGATTTTTTACTGCAAAGCAACACAAATTAGCTTTGTGAAATACTTTCATATTTAAAATGATAATTAAAAAATTAATAAATATACTGTTGGAGGATTTAATCTATCGGGTTTGAAACCTGTACAAAAATCCATACTAATTTATGTTTAATTTTTATTATATAAAATGAGTGTGGTTAAATTTGAACTCGTGATTATTAAATCATTTCAAAGAACCATATCATCTAAAAGTTTAAACTATTAGATAAAAATTTATAATATAGTTTATATTATTCTCTACGAATATACCAATACAATGCATGAAAGATATAGTTTTGATAAATTCAAACAGAATATTCTTATTTTTTTTTTAAAAATACTCGATAAAAACTCAATATATATATAAAAAAAAATGTACTTTCAATCTTAACATTTAATTTAAATTAACAGGTTATCCACAACCCTTTGATCTATTTGTTCATGCTAGAGTCAATGGAATAACCCCAACCCCATCCGGGTAAATTGCACCAGAAGGAATTATAGATTTATTCTTATCCGAAAATTACACTCGTACATTTTACATTATCGCTGCCAGCAAGGAAGAAAGAGCAAATCACCGAGAGGCCCACCAATCCATGAAGAAACGATATGGCGGAAACAAGTTAAATCAAAAGGATGGACGGTCTTGATTGGTGTATCAGACTCCAGCTCGAGACCCGATATTCATAAAGTGCCTAATGATTCGACTTTGTTTCGAGATTCTTGGTAGCCACACCCCTGCCCTGCCAATTTCATTTCATATAATTGGCAAGATCTGACGGCTATACATATTGGGATTATCGTAGCCTGTATAATCTACCTAGCTTTTTTCCTGGATTGTTTTTTTTTTATAGAAAAATTAACGATGAAATAATATATTTTTATATTGCTTTTAAATTACAATAGTTATGAGAAGTTATTTTTAAAATATATTTTATTTAAATATAATGTTGTGGTGTTAAGTGGTTCCTGTCTATTTCAAAAATATGAAAAAAATTAATTTTTTTTTACTATGCATTTTAAATTGAATATTTGTAATACTTTTAGATATTTTGATAAGTTAATGTTAAAAATAATTTTTAAAAAATAAAAAAATAATTATTTTATTCTGTTAAAATATTTTTGATGGTCAAATTTTTATTCTTGTTAAAATATTAAAAATATCGTCCACCCAGTCCCAGCCTTAAATAATTTTTTTTTATTGATTTTATCCTCAAATTGTTTTCTAAAAAAACTTTGATTCTCCGTTGTATTTTCATTCAAATTATAGATTTTTTAAAGGATATTAGAAAAAAATAATGTTTATTTTAAGAGAAAATCATTATTAAGAAATCAAAATAATACAATTATATAAAAATTATTTCGGTGTGCACAGTCATTTGGAGTTATATTTTTAGGGTTAGTTGTGCACAAAACTTTTGATAATTGCAAAACTTATAGTATAGATAGTTCAGTGATGACCTCTCACTCACATACCATTTTATTTATAATTAATAAAATTATCTAACCATTCCGATTATATTCTTGATCACCTCTTGCATCGTTCAATTCAAAGGAAATATATTTATTGGTGTCGCCAACAAGGTTAACATTTCCCCTTAATTATCTTGTATGGAATATTGAATTGGATCATAATAAATAAATTTTTGCTTGATTTTAACTTGCGTAGCACGACGCAAGAGAATCACCGCAGCAGCAACATGATATTAAGAGGGTGTTTTAGTTATGCATTTTTTTTTAAAAAAAAAATTATTTAAAATTTTTATTTAAATTTAAAAAATAATGTTTTTAGATCATTTTTATATGCTGATATTATAAATATTTTTTTAAAAATAAAAAAAATATTATTTTGATGTATTTTTGAATGAAAAGTGTTTTAAAAAACAGTCATAACCACACTCTCAAACAATTACTAAGTGTTTATTTGGAAGTATGGTCAATGTTTTTTATTAAAGTGATTTTCATTCATAATTGTATTAAAATAATATTGTTTTAGTTATTTTGATATATAAAATGATCTAAAAACATTAAATTTTTTTAATTTAATATAAGAAATAAAAATAAAAATAATTTTTTTTTTTGAAAAACAGTTTTAAAATACAAGACTAAATAGAAAGTAGTCGATCACAACTATCTAATATGAGATCTAGTGGTATGATTTGAAAATAAGAGGTATGTTTCCAATAATCTCAAGTTAGAATTATATATTATTAATATGATAATTACTAAAAATTCATGTAATTTTTAATTTAAAAACTCAGTAAAATTAATGAACTAAAAAAAATGACCATGAAACTCAACGCTAATAATAATAAAAAATAGTCGATCGATGGAAATTTCCTTTCCCATTAATGGGTTGTTATTGATTCGAATCCATCGCCGTCGTGCTCTGTTTTCTCTCATAGTTAGAAACGAAACCTAGCTTGCATGATATGGCCCGACATCAATGCGGATCATTATAACAAGTAGGAGTTCCTCTCCATCGTCAATAAACAATATATATAAAAGAGAGGGGACCTCAGCTCCTGGTAGAGGCCTAAAGCCACTCCTACGGAGAGGGTGACGTCGTCAATGTACACGAGAGTCAGCGAAGTATAATCATTGCGCCGCTCTAGCTCAGCCTGCCACTCCACAGTTCAAAATAATTTTCAAGTTTCCATGGCGATGCATTTAACAACCCTCAGTGAATCACTGTGGCTTTGTCATCTGGTGGGGATAGCTAGAGAGGTACACTAATAAATTTATCTTTCCCGTTCTTCGATATGGGCCACGTCATATCAGTGCTGTTAAACAGTAACAACTTCATTTCAGCTTTTGCCACCCCAACCTCACATGCTTTAACAGTTCATTACTGCCACGGTACTACAAAACTGGAAATTCAAACACAATTACCTCTGTATCAAAATCATTTTTGAAAAAAATTGAAAAAAAATTGAATTTTTTTTTTAAATTTAAATTAATAAAATTTGGTGTTTTTAGATCATTTTAATGTGCTGATATCAAAAATGATTTTTAAAAAATAAAAAAAAAATATAATTTTAATGTATTTTTGAACGAAAAGTATTTTCAAAAGCAACCACAACTACACTCCCAAACAGGCACAAAACTTCTCCGTAATTTACAATAATATTAACCAGCAATTTTTTTTTTTGATAATCGGGGTGTTCGGGCGAGCTTCCGCGCACCACAACTAAATCCCCGGGCCTACTGAACATCCTGCAAACCCAATGAGCATGTAAGGCAACGCGGGGGTGACAGACGTGCCTGACAAGGCTTGAACCTGAGGTGAGAGGAAGGGAGAAGCCCTTTTTGACCACCAGCCCAAAAGCCTGCTGACACAGTTTTTCTTTTCTTTCTATGAGCCTGTTTGGGAGAGCGGTTGCGGTAGCTTTTTAAAATGCTTTTCGTGCCGAAATACTTCAAAATGATGGTTTTTTTTATAAAAAAAATATTTTTGACATCAGCACATCAAAATGATATAAAAACACCAAAACATATTAATTTAAAATGAAAAAAAAAATTGAATTTCAGCAAAACGGCGGTTTGGCCGCGGTGCCAAATGGGCTCTATATCCCTCCGTATATATTGATGGGAATTTTTTTTATTTGTATATATTAAGAAAATTATATTGATGACAGGATTTTGAAAAAGAAAATATTAAATTTTTTACTTTAAAATAAATAAATTAATCACTCTTTCAAGCCTGAACGAACTACATGTTTGAGTGTATGGTTAAGTTTGTATATTTATAAGTGTACTTAATTTTGTTTTTGAGAGTTCATTTTGTTCAGAAATTCATCAAAATAATATTTTTAAATTTTTTAAAAATTATTTTTGAAATTTACACATTAAAATCTAAAAACTTCAATTTTTTTTAATTTAAATTAAAAATTAAAAATATTTTTTTTTTAAAAAAAAATACTAAAACTCCCAAAGCACATTTATCTTCTTCGTTGTGATAGCTAATTTCACTGGCCCTGTATACGCTGAAAACATGAAAAGCACTCACAGGACTCAATATTATCATTGGATAATGATGTTGAATGTGGTAAAATGAATTTTATAATATAGTTTTTTTTTTTAAATAGTCCAGAAACCCTATATTATTTTCACAGATCAAATTTCGGCCCCTGCACAAGTTCAACCACACGCCTAGCATATTTTGGACTGAAAAAAGTGACAACAGATCTTTTCTAATACCAGAAAATCTCTATTTCTATTTCTTCTTCTAAAAAAAATAAATTTGAAATTTTATAACGAAAATCTAAAAATTTGATTGGTGGGATTTCCTAAGGAATCGATCTTTCTAAACACAAAAAATCAACACAAAATCCAAACTTTCCAAGCAGGCTGCTCGTTGTCCCCCGAACATCAATCTATTCATTGTCAGCTTAGATCCAGTTTATTTTTTTGTTTGGAAATATTTTTATAATTTATAATTTTTTAAATATTAATATGTTAAATCAATTTAAAAAAATATATAAGAAAATAATTTTAAAAACAACTACGATACCGTCCAAATCTTCGATCTTTAACCTTTTTTCAAGCGGCAGCAAACATAAACTGGACCCACGTGCATCCTGTCATCAAATAAATCACAATTTCAACTGTAGCTAGATGTTAACACGTGGACACAACATGCCCTGATGGGGCCTGTCAGGAGCATTAAATAGAAACGTGCTGCTACAAGCGCCCCTATAATCCCACGGTCACGCAGTCCCTCCAATAACTGAATGCGCCTTCATTAAACAAGATTTGACAAGAGAGAAGGAGGCGGAGGAGGAGAGGTTTCGTGTGATTTCTACAAGAAAAGGAATTGGAGAGGCTGCAGCCGCCGCGATGATGTGCACTTTATAACTTACACATGCATCGACCATGATAGGATCTGCTAACACGTGTACACCTCATATGGAGCAATATATTTCATTTTTATTTTTAAACTCTCATTCATGTATTTTAAAGATTATATTATGATTTAATATTTCTCGTGTGAAAATGATTCTTGTATATCATAATCAACATCTTCTTACCTCAACCATGCATCAAATCCAATCATGACAGATATAATGATCTGCTAAACTGATATTTTTTATTAAACTTAATTATGATAAATCTTGTCGGGCTTAATATTTTCTTACCTTATCTAAGCATTAAGCTGCATGGTAAAAATGATGATTTATCAAACTCTGCTCTAACAAGTTCGTGTAAGTATTGAGTTCAATCATGCATGAGTTTGATAACTTGCTAGACTCATCTCTTGAAAGCTAGGTCAAGCAGTAAAAATATTCATGAGCGAGTTTGACAACTTTAATACTCAATTTTTCTAGACTCGATCAAGTGTATAGCCCAAACATAAACAAGCATGATGGCTTGTCATACGGAGTTTTTCTCGGCTCAACCAAACACTAAGTCCATGCATGAATTTTCTTGTTCTATGATCAAAGTTTCTTTGATTAATTTAGAAATATTTCTCCTTTTGACATGATATGTTTATTTTCTAAATACATTTATACCATAACATGATACTTTCTCTATAAAAATACTTTATGTAGAAATTAAGCACCGAACACCAACTAATTTGACTGAAAAAAAAGGATTGAGGCTGTGTTTGTTTCCCGGAATTCACTTTCCGGGAAACCACTTTCCAAACTTTCCTGTGTTTGTTTGCCTTCCGGAAAGTTGGTCAACGGAAAACACTTTCCAGTCAAAGAAAAATTTGGCTTGGTTTTCAGGAAAGTGTTTTCCGGAAAATTTGGGCGGAAAACACTTTCCGGAAGTTGTGAAAAATTTAGAAATGTCATTATTTGCTGATTATATCAAATTTGATCCTCAAACTTTTGATTGCTATATATAATTTGTTTTGAATATTTATTTTTCAATTCCATCTCTTAAAATTTAATTTTTATATTAATTTTTGTCCTTATTTTTATAATTGCTATTTGCTTTTTTCTTATCATTTTTTTATTGAAAATTTTTATCTATCAAATTTGGTCCTCATTTTTTTTATTGTTACTTATTTTTTTTGAAATAATTTATGAAATGTTAATTATTATTATTTTAATTTATTCACCTTTTATTTTTTTTAAATTTTTAGATTTGATCTCTATTATTTTGATTATTATTTATTTTATTTGAGATAATTTATGAAATTATATTTTTTTTCTATTTCATTCTCATTCAACTTTTTAATTTGTAAAATTTGTTCCTCATTATTTTAATATACTTGAAAAAAAAATAATTTATTAATAAATTATTTTCCAGTTCATTTTCCATAACACAAACAAACACTGTAAAGTGTTTTCCAGTTCATTTTTCATAATACTGTCAAACATCGGAATTTACTTTCCCCGGAGTTCACTTTCCAAAAAAAAACCACTTTTCAGCAAATAAACGAGGCTGAGTTCCTAAGAGATTATACAACGCCATATAATTTTATTCTCAAGCTATCTTTAATTTCCAATCGAAAGTTTTGTTCTTCTTCTCACAACTATTCCTCTTTTCAAATGAGTTTTTCAGTTCCATTTGTTTATCTTTTTTGAAGACTTTGCTTGGCAGACAGCATTGCTTTGTGTGTGGATAAAAAAGCTAGTCGGTGGAGAGCAAGGTAGCCTTTTTTTTGGGAATGATAATATCTGGCAACATATTCAAGCAAGCAACATAAGGATTGGTACATGATTATCAGAATTATCAGGCCAAACATCCATATATCTTATCCAGGGCTTTACACTCTGGCCATTACCTGCCTTTCCCTACATGGGCTACTAGCTAGCTATTGCTTATCCCCAACTGGCTTGACCCAGATGCAAAGAAAACAGTAGTCCAATACTTAAATAACAGTATATTTACCTTGATTTGATTTCAGGAAAGGGAACCCTGCACGCGTTATAGCCTCCAAGTTATGATTGCATTGCATTATAAAAATGTCACAGAAAGGGAGAGAAGGAGAGAGGTAGAGTTTGATTATGTCTATGCTACAGTCAAGAGCTTGAAAGTTTCATGATTCAAGGCATCACAATAAGACACGTGTAAGAAAGGGTGGATAGCACAGACTGTCCATTCTGTCTGCCCCTTTAAGTCCTTTTTGTCTTACTTCATCACAATCCCTTTATCAAGTCTTTTGGGTGTATGTAGTTGCAGTCTTTTTTATTCTTTGTTATTCATTTTTTTTATCTTTTTTGTTTTAATTACTGCAGTATTTTGATTTTATTTTTAATACCATACTCTGTTGTGTCTATAAATAGTGGCTATTCTGTTTCGTTTAACGTTGTATAGGATTCACTCAAAACCCTCAAGCCCTTTTCAGCTACTTCTAGTGACTAATTAAGACGCCAAATTGTGCAGAAAGAGAGCAGGATAATGGAGGGGAAAATAGTGAAACCTTCAAGATTCAAAAGGGTTTGTGTGTTCTGTGGTAGCAGTACTGGGAAAAGGAACTGCTACAGTGATGCTGCCATTGAACTAGCCCAAGAGCTGGTATAGCTTCATCAAAGGCTAGACCTTTCTGAGTTATCTTTGTGTTTTCTGGGGGTATTTATGCTTGGTGTTTGAAAGTTTTTCATGTTTTATGTTTAAGGTGACAAAAAGGTTGGATCTTGTGTATGGAGGTGGAAGCGTTGGACTAATGGGTTTGGTTTCTCAAGCTGTTCATAGAGGTGGAGGCAATGTTCTTGGGTACAATATATAACTACACTTTCCTTCCTCTTATTGTTTGTTTAGGTTTTTGGTTTCTCGATTTTCAGCATGACTAGCCTGATTTTGCTATTGGGTTTTGTTTATAGGATCATACCGAGAACTTTGATGAGTAAAGAGGTGCAAAATCCAATTTGTGATGTATTTTCTTCATGTTATATTATAACTGCTGGTTATTTTCATTGTGTTTAAAGTTCGAAACTTCAGACTTCATTGGATGCAAAGATTGTGACTTTGTATACGTATCTTTGTTTCCGCAGATAACAGGAGAGACAGTTGGAGAGGTAAAAGCAGTAGCCGACATGCACCAAAGAAAGGCAGAAATGGCCCGCAATTCTGATTGTTTTATTGCTCTCCCAGGTCCCATACATTTCTCTCTTTTCCTTTATAAATAGATCATGTAAACACCTTCTCTTTTTTGCTCTTGTGGTAATCAATGGTGCTTTTAGTTTCTCCTTTTTCATCCCTCGACATTGGTTGCAGGTGGCTACGGCACTCTGGAGGAATTATTAGAAGTGATTACTTGGGCTCAGTTAGGCATCCATGACAAACCTGTGAGTTTCCTTGTTTACCCGACAAAACCATCACGAGTTCTCTATTTCAAGCTCTTGACTCTGTATTTCAATAATGGGCAGGTGGGTTTGCTGAACGTTGATGGCTACTACAATTATCTCCTGACATTCATCGACAAAGCTGTTGATGATGGCTTTATCAAGCCTTCTCAACGAAACATCATTGTCTCTGCCCCAAGTGCCAAAGAGCTCGTTCAAAAACTTGAGGTTGGTGGGTTTCTGATGTTTTGCTTTATTTGTAATTGTATCATAACTTGTTGCAGGAGCTCATAAATGGTAAAGACAATCTGGTGTTTGAGAAGGAATCTTTCTCAGTTTTCTATCCTGATGTTTCTTTCCTCTTTTTTGTCGTTGCTTGTAAATGATTTAACTTTTCATTTTAACAGGAGTACGTGCCTGTGCATGATGGTGTTATAGCGAAGGCAAGCTGGGAGATTGAACAGCAGCAATCACCACAGCAACATCAGCAACAGGTGGGGTTCAAGACTAGAACTTTGCAGACTGAAGTCGCTCTATAAAGTAGACATTAAAAAAAGATATGAAGTTAGCCAGAAAGGGTGTTTTAGGCTATTTTTCTTTGCTTTATAGTCTTGATTTTGGTCACTTATACTATCCTATCCATAATGGTTTGGTTCGGTATAGATGACTTGGGTTATAAAGGAATGGCAAAAGTGGGTCTTTTGTGTATTTTACTAGCTCAGCACTTTATCAAAGATGGCGGTCTAATTTAACTCTCTGGGATATTAAGATTGTCGTGAGTGTTTTGTATCTTGAATGTTGTCCACAGGATAATTCAACATAGAAACAAGAAAAGAACTCAAAAATAAAACAAAAATGGCAGCCATAGTCTCCATGCACAATGCTCTCTAGCGCATCTACTTGCTGATTCTTTAGTGTTATTTTCTGTGATGATCCGTGCTTTCGACATCACAACTTGAAATGGCGGGCCCCGCATGGATGAGGCCTGTTTGTGGTGGACATGCAGACTGACCTGTACCAACTTGGTGTTTGGCTGGTTGGGTTTGTGGCCAGGGAGTACTCCTGCCGCTACAGTCTTGTAGCCATGGACAGGAATTTTTTGAGCTGTAGCCAGAGGATGGAGGCTGTTTGTTTTCTGTTGTTTGGAAGAGCTCGGTAGAGAGAATTAATGATGGCCTGAAACAAAAAGAACTGACCAATCATGGTGGTGACATAACAAGCCACCAAACAAGTATCTTTTGTTTTTATGTCTTGGTTTATCTTCTAGCCCTTAGCTTCGTTTGTTTTTATCAACTAGCTGGTAATGTCCACGCCATATTTTGAAGTCACTCGAATCTTCACCCCAGCTTCCAGCAGGAGCAGCAAAACCCTAAAAGTTCAGGAACAAGCATCAAGTTTTTTGGTTGAGCCGTCATTTGGTTGGGATGTAACAGCAGGATAATCCGAGGGAAATTCATTCGTTTGATATGATGTTTTTTCCTGCCCATCTCTCGTGCGGAAGTTTTATTCGATGTTTAGCCTCTTCTTCATCGAGTTTTAGGTCGTTATAAGAAATGATGTCAGAAACAAATGCTGCATTTACTATGAAAGTTTCAGAAAATAGAGTATTTATTTCATCCTATCCAACACCCCATAAATAATTTGTTTATGTGAGTTGGAAGATAATTATCTTCTGGGGATAAACAACACCATGCATTTTCAGCAGCAGCCAATATCAGAAGTTGGTTATAAAATGACCCAACGGAGCATCCGATTATGGGCCTGATTTAAAGTGTAAGACAATGATGTCTGGACAAGCTAGTAACCGGCCGAGGAAGGAAGGAACTCTGCTAGGCTAGACATGCAGTGCCTATAGCTTCCTCACCTTCGGGGAGTTAATTAATGCAATTCCCAATATTTCATTCGGCACATCGTTTCTAGCTTGCGACTAGACCACAATGTCAGAAATATCAAAACATAGTTGCAGCAAGATGAGCCAGCACTTGGGTCTTGTAAGGGTGATACATGCGTGTCGCTCGTTGACTGCAGCCAATAATGGCGTGAGACTTACCTCCATAACCTTTCTGGGACACGGTTTCTGCTAGCCATTAAGATGAGTTGTTCATATTGGGATACCATTTTGTCTGTCTGGTTCAAGAAAGACATGGAAAACATTAGCATGGGTCACCCAGAAGAATTACATGGAGTACTCATAAGGTCCAGGTTTTGGGGCAATGTGACTGCAGCTGGGGACCGGCTCGAGTTTCTTGCAGAGTCGTGCCTGCCATTTTGGCCCTGTATTGTTCTCAAAGCTGGTCCATTCCTTTAGCAAAGGCAAAATGATCACGATGCAGAGAGACTGCCGCCCTCGAGAGCTTGTCCCAAGAGAGTGATGACTACGAGCCAACAAAAATAGGTAGAGGCCATTGCTTTAACTCTACTGGGGACCGCGATAATCCTTCACATAACAAAGTGATTCTACCTCTAGGAGGCCCAGACAGGAAATGCAAACCAAGCGTCAGATGGGAAATTTGAGGTATGGAAGTGTAGTGGTATCACATGAAACTAAAAGTGAAGTTTCATGAAAAAGTTTGAACTTTGGGGAAGCTAGAAAGTAGGCCTAGAAAAAGAAATGTCTTATGGAACCAAAATTAACTAAAGACTTGAAAATGAAGAGTGAATATGTATACTTGCTTGCCCCACATCTTTCAGAATGTCTGATCAGACCAACCAGCAGAAGAAAAAAGGACTTGAAAAGATATATATATATATATATATGAAAAAAGGACTTGAAAAGATATATATATAACGATTCTAGTCCGAGTAACTTTGAATAAACCAGTTCAAATAATCACATAATTTAAGTCTAGTATACCCTAATTTTTTTTTAAAAAAAGATGTAGTTTCTTACTACAATATCCATAAGAATTTTCAAAAGGGAATCCATCTCATGTTATATCAAAATGCCAATGTTCTAAGTCAAGGTAAGGGAAGGTGCTTGATGATAGTTTTTCTATAAAAAAAGACTAAAGAAGAAACTTGGTTTTGCCCCGGCCAGATAGAGTCTTGTATGGATTGATTAGAACATGGCTAAGCAAACTTCATCTCTCTTTTATTTTTCTTTTATCTTTAGTTCCATATAGTCTTATTCATTATTTATTAATAATTTTTACTATGCAAAACTTGTTTCAAATCGAGCTCCACCCTCTACTCTTTCTCTCACTTTGATGTGCTCGGTCTAATTTAATTATCTTGTCTCATGTCATTTCACTATTCATGAATACTATTATCTACTATTCATGAATAATATTAGTATCTTTTTTAATATTTTTATCACATTTTTTTTCTTAGCTATATATTCTATAATTTAAAGAGATAAGGAAAGAGACATCCAAATAATTGTTCATTCAAGAACACAATAATTATCATCTATTCAATGTACGGAGAACACACTCAACAAGATATGGAACACATGAGTCTCTTCTTTATAAGAAAAACATCATTTTCATCCTTTTGAATTTGTCCCTTATTGTCATTTGAGAAAAAAAACTCAAGTATTAATTTAACCATCAAAGTATCTCTCGTTCTATATGGGACTTGTTTTATAAGTACGACTCATGCCCAAAACTTATCAATGATGGAAAGTCAATATTTTTCTATGGAGTTTTCCCATGATCCCATGAGTGGCATTATCTATTGAAATCTAAGTAAAAAAACAGTTCATTCTCTTTCACATTTTTTCAAAATCTTTTCGAGACATTACTCCATAACAAGGAAGAGTGACTGGTCTCTTTACCATACTTTCGTCTCCCTTAGAACTCTAACAAGTTTGCAACCAAGTTTAGTTACTTAACGATGTTATTGCAACGATACAACTACATCTTTGCACTCTTTATTTTACATATATTTACACCAACTATGTATATACAACCATATGTAAAAGAACTACATATATTGTTCTTACATGAAATGCTCCGAACAGTCTAGTCATCATCGATCTTCATCACCCCACTCCACCAAAAAAAGACATAGGTGTGAGACAACCTAGCTATATGACTCTATGAGTTTATGTGCCATGACACAATGCTCACCAGAAATCTTTCGTTAGTGCTCAAGTTATGATACAATCCAATTAAGGTCAAATTCAGACTTTAATGTGAATTTTCTTATTATCTAGTTTCACTCTATTTAAGCATAGCTCCTTATCAAACAATTGGATTGAGCTGAAATTTTATTAGAAGATTTTAGAGGTATTTGTCTATGTTGGGGTAAAATTTTAGATCAACTAGATTCTGGAAAGCCCTTACAATATAGGTCATAACATGTTATACAGACTTATTATTTACTTCATTTTGACTCATGGACTTCCAATTTGACAATTATCTTTTTTCTACAAGGATATGACAACTTATTTTGGAGATTCACTATATCTAGAAGGAAGGTTAAATGAAGACAATAAAGGTATTATTGTTTTGAGAGAATTCCTGAAAACCACAATTAATTATTCTAGACAAACAAGGAAACATAAAGGAAGAATACTTCAACAATCAATTTCTTAGCTTGTTTTGGATATTTAAAGGTGACAACAAAGATTCTAGTATTTATAGGATGAAGATTTCATTTAAATTAGGAAATATATTTGTCTAAGGTTATTTTATTTAATCAGTTGTAAGAACTCTAGTTTATGTGTACAATTTGCTATATTTTTAGTATTTTTTTAAGTATGAGCTTATTTAATAATTTATTTTCAACTAGAACACCAAGTTATTTTGAATAAGGTTTTGAGCTTATTGGTCTAGTGATAAAATAAATTTGTGTGTTTGCATAGTGCAACATGTCTTTTTTGTTGGAAGAAATATTAAATCCGACTTATTAAAATATATTTAATTTTATGGTGTCATTCCGTTCAATTCCAATAATATTATTGTGTAACAACAAGGTGAACAGTGTCACAATTCTGAAATCTAATTTCGAATTTTTTTCTTAAAGTTTCGTATGTCCCGGGGTGCTCAACATGAATAATTCCGTAGAAGTCAAGTGGGACCCAAACATGTGTTCGAAAGGGCTGGCAAAAAATCTCAATAGTAAAAGCTGCTGGGGGACGAAAACATGGCACAATGAGGAGCTTCATTGATTCGAAAGACGCAGTCCTTGCAGTTTTAGGGGCTAACAGTAGCTGATAGACCTTCCATGTCCGACGCCAACCACCACCCCCACCGCTATCAATCCTGACACCTTCGTCAAGTCGTCTTCTTTATCGGTTCCCTCATTATTGTGTCGTACACGTGTCCTCTTCAACTCATTTGTTGATCGTCTCTAGTTCAACCCTAACTTGACGGCAAAAATCTTCCCTCGGAAAAACTTGCAATCAAACAAAGTTCACATTGCTTGTTCGGTTATTCCTCTTTTGCTAGCAGACAGGGAGCCCTGATCCATTTTCGTGGAAAACCTATTAATAAACAGTCCTGAGCAAAGGGCCAATTCCAGTATTTATACTGGATTTCTATTTTTTCAACACAAACAAAGCAAAATAATCTTGATGAATTCGGTCCTGTCTGTCCATTTCGAAGCGGGATTCAATCCCAAACCTTCTGTACCATGTAAGACGTTCTTGCTGGCTCCCACTGTCAAGATGTTTCCCATTTTGTAAGAACGGAAAAGCCACTGTTCCTGAACGCAGAAACACTTGAAAGTGTCAAATCCCAAAATCATCCAAGAGAAAAATGCTGCTAAAACCCCAGCTCAGCAGCTGTGCTCAATCTGCTACCGCGCTTCTCTTGTGATTCTGATTCGGTGGAGTCCTGCAAATTTTCTAGCGTACACCACAATCAATATCTAATGCATGGTTTCCTGTAATGCAGATACGAGGAATCTTGACATGAAGCACTAAACATTTCTGTGGAAGTTGCTGTCAATTTGTATTTATGGGGACCCTCGTGCTTTGACAGTTGCTCGTAATTGATGATTGCCGATCTTGAATTGCGCCTCAACTGAAGGTTAACTTCAGCTTTACAGCACCTCTCCATACAGATTTCCAATACCCAATGCCAGCCCAATTCACGAACAAAGATAAGCATTTTAAGTATCGTTTTGTTTCATCTGTAATGTTAAGAGATTGGTCCCGCAACGAAGAAGTTTTTTTTTTTTTTTTTTTTTTTGAGGTTGAACTTTAAAATCAACAATAAAGAAAGAATTTATTCATTAAACTTTTGTGAATGTAATAAACTGATGTGAGATTCATATCTTTAAAATCACGTGAGTGAAAGAAAACTTAATTTTAATCGATGAGCAAACTGAATGAAAGATTTTCATTGTTCTTGATAAAATAAATTTATTTCATTAATGAAATATTTTTATGAGTAATTAATGAGGACTTAGTAATTATTATTATACATCTAAATCACAAAAATCACCTTGAACCTTGGGCTAAATCGAACTTAACCTCTCAATTATAATTTTTTATTTTAGTATTTTAGACTATTTTCTTAATAAAAAATCTTCACATAATTATAATCTAGGTTTTTTTTTGTCCCTAGAAAACATGACGTGGTGGTAAAGGACTTGATATATATCTTAGAGGTCTCGGTTTCGAGTCAAGACTTGTTCACTTTGTAAGAATCAGGGACAACAATATTTTACTCGCTTAACTCGGACGTGTAAAAATGCCTAAATAAAATGATTTTTTCTCAAATCCAAAAAATATTAGAAAGAGAAAGAAACAATTTATTTAAATAATAATAATAATAATAATAATGGAGGAACCGAAACCTAAACAGAGAGGACTATTTTAATATAAAAAAACAGCTCGTGGCTCTAGAATAATAAAAAAAAAAAAGCCAGAGCGCTAAGGAGGTGGGATAATCCACATGATGTGGTCTTTGAATAGGCCAAGCCTGCAAGCCTTTCTGTACCTTTTTCTTTCAACTTGGGCTATCAAGCCTGTTACACGAAATGGATTTATTTGATTTGGGCTAATTGGAAAAAAAAGGTAATAAATAAATAAATGCAATCATGCTACAAAAAGCCAAATCATCATTTTCTATTCATTTAATGAATTCCAAGTTTAGAGGAAGTTCCAGGAAATTGCATGGGAAGTTGCTCCGAGGAATCCCACTGTTTTATTTGCGGCCCTTTAAATTATATAAAACCCCCCAACCTTGGATTCAAACCTCACAACGAAGGAAATCAGTCTTTCAATCTCGGGTAAAATGATGGTCTATCTATCTATATATATATATATAATATTAACCGAGAATGAAAGATTCGAAGACTTCCTTCAGGTCCTTAGAGGAGACTCGAGACTTCCAAGTCGTTTTATATATATATATATAAACCATGAAACTGAAAATATATATATATATATTTTTATCTCCAACATTGCTTTTTATATATGAAGAAAAACAATGTAAAGAACGCGGAGTTGGCTTTGAATTCATAACTTAATGTGACACTTTATTCTGTATGATTGATGATTGTTATTATATTATATACCCTCATCTCTCGAAATCGCTTTTTTGAGATGATACTAAAAATATAATATAAAATTAGAATGTAAAATTATAAATAATTTATTTAATTATTTATTGATAATTTCGGCTAATAAATTAAATTACATTAAAATCTGATAAAGATAGTTAATAATATTACAATTAATTATTGATCTAAATAAATAAAAAAGATAGACAATATAAATTAAGAAATCAATGACATTAAAAAAAAAAATGTCTCAAAATAAAATTTTTCAATACATGCAAATCATTAAATGGTAGGAAATACACAAGAATCCAATAACAACTTGGTTGTTCTTATCATAACAAGTCCTAATGAACCCCTTTTAGATTGTAAGCTAATGCGTCTAAACTATAATTAAATAATATAACTTTAATAATTACAATAAACTATTAAACAATGTTTAATGTGCTAGAAAAAAAATCTAAATTAGAAATAATTATTCAACATTAAATAAATAAATAAATAAAATGTGATAATAAAAACAAACTCTTCAATCTAATTTTTTTCCATGTAGTCCAAATCTCTAATTCTCACAAATTCTAAGCAGATTTCAGTAACGATTTCAAACACATAGTTCTCTTTTGTATGAATAAATTACCGAGTTTATCTTATATTTAAAAAAAATTAAGATGTCTAGTTTTTCTCTTATCTGGAATCACAATAAAATTCTATATGTAGCTCTAGATATGTCTAAAACAATACCTGAATGTTTAGTTTGACTTAACCAACATAAAAAACTAGACAAGGATAAAGAAAACAAATTAAAAAAAAACGGAGGATGAAATCCCTTTTAAAAATATAAATTAAACAAAGATAAAAAAACCCAAGACAAACCGTTTTATTTTTAAAATGATTGAAAACTCCATGGAAATCTAATAAAGAAACAATAGAATTCCATAGGATGAAACAAAGAAAAAACATAAAAAAGTGAAGAAAAAAAAGCAAGCTTGGATGAACTTTGTAAATTCAGGTTAATCTCACAAGCCCACAATCCATTAAAGCAAGGCTCAACCAATAAACTTAAAACTCTATTAGTTAAATGTAGGGAGGATGAAATCATTCAATTCAATTTAATAAAAAATAAGATTCCTTACAAAAACACTAACTTTTACAAAGAAAAAAACATATTGTGTTATTTTTAAAATGATTGAAAAATACCATAGAAAATGAATAAGAAAGTAAAAACTTATGAAGGATAAAAAAACAAAAGCATAAAAAAGGAAAAAAAAAACAAGGAAGCTTAAGTGAATTTCATAAACCTTATTAAATTTCTTAAACCCGTAATTTATGAAATTCTAGATTCATGCTCAACGAAAAAGCTAAACACCTAACCAACTATATGTTATTGGATCAAATAATAAAGAAATTCAATCTATTTTTTTTCCAAGGTAAATAAACAACAATAGTAAGTATTATATTTGATAGAAAAAAACCCAACGATAAAATTGCAAAATAGTAATAATAATTAAAATAATAATTAAAAAACCACCTCGAATAAAACAAATAGTAATGAAAAGAATAAAACCAAATCTGACAAATAAAAAAAAATCTATAGGGGATGAAATCTTAAAAAAACTTTAAGTTCATTAATTATACTAAATCAATTTTTGTAATTAATAGATATGAACCAAATATTAAGATAATAAACCTCAAATGATGATTTTGTTTTTTGAAAAGCCATCATAAAAATCAAGTAGAGGAGAGAGAGAAAAGTCAAACATATAACAATTATTCAACATGCACCACTCATCGTTCAAACACCTCAGATTTTTCTCATATAGATTTTTCTAACACTTAATATTTATAACATAACTAAATTTAAAAAACAAAAGAACCCGTAAATTAAAGACCGAAAATTCCAAGGCAATGAAATAACTTAAGTATTTTAAAATTAAGTCAAAGAATAAAAAGCCTCCTGTACAAAATATTAAATAAAAAAAAACACTGAATCATTATCACTTCTGATTTCTTGTAATTATTTCAAGTTTAACATTTAAATTCAAACACTATTATGGTATTTCGATTACGCGATTTCAGAAAGCACCTAGGTACGCATGCATTTGACAAATCTCTTCGTTGAAAATCAAACTCGACCATGCTTGTACTGGCAATAAATAAGAGAGTTTGAATCCAGCAATCTAGCTGGAGTTTGCTATACTTTTCAATGCACAAATCCAATAAATTTTTCAGGAAGCAAAACATCTAGTTTCTACGACCAATTCAGCAAGTTACTTCCATGATGAAGAAGACTAGCTGACCATACAATTTTAAGACATTTGAATCTGAAATTTACAAATAAATGTTTGGTTCAAAAATCAAATCATCATGAGGATCACACGTCTTTTGAAAGAAAAAAAAAAAAACTTGCCTATAATTTCCAAGTAAAAGTCCAAAAACCATAGAACATAGAAAAATCGGTCAAGCAAGATACCAAAGACCTACTATGAGTGTCCCCTTCACAATTGTATTAATCACTGGTGACTTTACGATGATAAACCGTGTGGGTTCCACCATTGATTCATCATCCGAGCTTCCCACGCAGTGCCAAATTTATCTTTCTGACCAGGTCTTTTCTCTATTAATGAACAAAATCACCAGAAAAAATAAATAATCACCAGCATATCTCACCCTTATAAATATCCTTGTAAGAAATAAGTGTGTCCATGCAGCAACATTTTCAATATCGTATCGAGAATAGCTAGCTAACTACTACTACACACTAGTCACTAACCACAGCAGACTGCCATTATTATACCATGGATGAAATGCCATTGCAGCTTGATCTTCCAGGCTTCCGTTTCCATCCAACCGAGGAGGAGCTTCTTGATTTCTACCTCAAAAATATGGTTTTCGGTAGAAAAATGCGCCTCGATGTTATTGGCTACCTCAACATCTATCGTCATGATCCTTCGGAGTTGCCAGGTATATATATATATATATTTTGCTTTCACCCTTGTAATAGAATCTCTGTTCATGCTACAGCATACCTAGTTTGATCATGCATGCTGACATGAATCTTAATTTTGTTGTGTTAATAGGTTTGTCAAAGGTTGGGGAGAGGGAGTGGTATTTTTTTGTGCCCAGAGACAGGAAGCAGAGTAGCGGAGGAAGGCCTAACAGGACTACACAAAATGGGTTCTGGAAAGCTACTGGTTCTGATCGGAGAATTGTGAGCTTATCGGACCCGAAGATGATGATCGGAATGAGAAAGACTCTTGTTTTCTACAAGGGGAGAGCACCAAGGGGGTCCAAGACCGATTGGATCATGAACGAGTATCGCCTGCCTGATTATTCAAGCCCCCTGCCCAAGGTACTTACCATATATTAATTAATGCTACCTTAATTGTTTTTATTAACTCTAGTTCCAGGGCTAATTCTGATATCCCAGGCATGCATGTTGGCAATAAACTTCACAGAATTGCTGTCATATCAGAGAAACAATATCTCATCACTGTATCTAAGACATTCAATTCCATTTTATTATAAAGAACTTGCTGTTTTTCAATTTCCTGATAAACACCCTTTTTTTTCAAAAATAATCTGATACAAGGATCCTACAAGTAAACTTGTCACTTTATTCAGCAGTCCATGAATCTTTCTGAATTTTTCTGATATTGAATGCAGGATATAGTATTGTGCAAGATATATAGGAAGGCAACTTCGTTGAAAGTTCTAGAGCAAAGGGCAACAATGGAAGAAGAAATGAGGGCAATTCATGCATCTGCATCATCATCATCTCTGGACACCATGTCATTTTGCAGTCAGCTAGAAGAACCAGTACTCCCACCAGTATTGCCTTCGCAACATCTGGTTTTCAAGAAAGAAATAGAAGATACCAACATTATTCGATATGAACAGCCAAAGGAGATTAAAGGGTCAACTCTTCAATTACCATTGGGGGAGGACAAGTTACCAGAGCTCCAAGTTCCCAGCAAATGGAGCATGGAGTGGAACCAAGATCCTATTTGGTCCCTAAACAGTCCCTGGCTTCAAAATTTGATCCCTTATGCAGACGTTTTGAATTTCTAATAAGGTTATTTAGCTCAAATTTTAGGTTTTGCAGATAACTTCTTTCACATCCTAATCATTAACTATTGCCTCACCTAGCTCAGCAAGTAAGAATCTTAAGCAGAGTTCTTAAGAGGGTGGCAATAACTGTATTGGAAGCTTATAGCTTATCTTTGTTAAATAACTACTTAATTAAGAATTTAATTTATCAATCCTCAAAGACCCCCCTTTTGTGGACTGGAATGTCGTTGCATAATATTGATGGGCCGAGACGTTGGTTCTATATGGTGATGATTACTTGGGCCATGACTCGATGATATGGGCTAGGCCACTAGTTATTTTTAAGTGGGCCAAAACTATTATTTGTGTCATATGGGCTCATCTAATTTTTTCTTTCTGTGTTTTTGGTAACCATAGATTTTTTTTTGTTTGGAGTTTGGACTTCTCCTATTTTTGTCGGAAGAGATCGGTTTTCTTCTCGTAACTGTTTTTCGGCTTCTCTGATTTAAAATTAAAGCTAAATTCATACTATTATTTTAAAATCATCATTTTTTCTTAAAAAATATAACTAAACACTGACATGATAAAATAAAATAAAATCTTAATCCTAATTATTAATTCATCTAGTAGGTTGTTAATCCAGTGGTAAGAGTTTAAGACCAAAAAATTTATTTCCTTGAGGTCTCATGTTTGAGCTCTGTGACTGTTAATATAATGACCATTTAAGTATTACATGATCATTAACTTAAGGTCTCGTGAAATTAATTAAGATACACACGCAAGCTGACCCAAATCTCGATAAATTAATAAAAAAATCCTAATCATTAAAATTTAAATTATCGGCTACTTGAGGAAAGCTCATGACATAATTTTTTTTATTCAGAACAGGAAACTTCTTATTCATTTATTATTAATTTAACCATACAGAAATTACGTTGCCCAATTACATGGAGTCAACCAAGTCGAAAAGTCCATTTCCAAATGGTCTTTGGTTGTAGCAGTCGAGATTGTTTCCATAGCCAACTCCAAGTATATCACAATACCTCTTGTAGAACCCAATACGATCCTCCACCTGTGATTTCCACCCCATCCCGCATTCAAGTCCGCCATTGATGATGTTTGTCAGCACACCATAGCCTGAAACCCGGCCAGCTGCCGAATCAGCACCAGAAGGTGACCATCTTCCCGTGATTACATTGTGGCACGAGGGTTTTGGAGATTGTGGTGTCATCCAAAACCAAATTGCTGTCTTGAAGGAAATTACTGGATCAGTTGCAACTAGGTCAGGATTGTTTAATAGATCCACCCCTATAGCTTTTCCACATTGTCCGTAGTTGTAGTTCCTGTGTCCCATTTATCAAATTAAAATAATTTAAGTGGAAAATAGTGGTCAATTATAAAATAAATATGGATGCGCTTCCAAACTCAAAGATGAAGAAAAAAATCTACAAAATAAATAATTTGAGTACTTACCATGAAAGTTGGATAGGACCTCGGCCGTAATATTGCTTGCCACCAGCACATGGATACGTGGAGCTGGGAGAACAGTAAGATCCTGGGTTTTGTTCCTTCACAAAGCAATATCCCCAAGCGTATGGGCCATCCGGTGCAGCTTGCCATCCTCCTACACATATAACATACATTCATCAAATGAAACAATGATTAACTTAGTGAATAAATATATAAATTAAAGTGATTAATCATGATTCAACAAACCAGTAGTTTCATGAGAGGTCTGGCCGAAGAAAGCAGCAATCTCCCTTTTTTTAGTGGCAGCATCACCAGTAGTGCCGAAGCCAGCGAAGGCCTTGGCAGCTGAGATGAAAGCATCGTAAGTGTAGAATCCCTTGCCCGGGCATCCACCATCATTTCTATGTTTAAGCATCTCGTTGAACTTTTCACGCGAGATGATACTAGCCAGGTCTCCTCCTCCGCCACCACCACCACCACCACCACATTGGCTTTGACAATCGCCACTGCAGTAAGCATCGGTGGTGCCACACCAACCAAACTGGCTACAGCATTGACCTCCTGGACAAAGAGCACCCCCAGCCTGCCTTCCACATTGCTCAGCTGAGACTCCTAGGAAAAGGGACAGTAAGAGAGTGAAAACTGTGAAGACCCAAATCTTCATTTTCTAGTTTTCTGCTTGGGATTTTGTTGGATGACAAGTTTGCTAGAGCACTGGTGTATATATAAAGGGGAATCATGGACAATTAATACTTGTGTCTTTTTCTAATAAATACTAGCTGGACTTGTTCAATAACGGTGGCTGCTGATTTTTATCTAATCCACAGATCTAAATGATCGATATTAAACAATAAAGAGATGAACAGTGCATGGCGGCTTTTAGGTGTGTAGACTTTGGGAGAGCGGTTGCGGTAGCTTTTCAAAGTGTTTTTCGTGCCGAAATACATTAAAATGATATTTTTTTTATTTTTAAAAAATATTTTTGACATCATCACATTAAATGATCTAAAAACACCAAAACATATTCATTTAAAATAAAAAAAATAATTGAATTTCAGCAAAACAGCGGTTTGGCCACAGTGCCAAACGGGCTCTTATACCTTCACGTGCTTTTGCTTTTGTTGTGAATATGGTGTACTAGGTGTTGAGATTATAAATCTATCCTAAGTAAATAAATATATGCTCTAGATAGATCGTGTGAATATACTTATAGACTAGCATGATTTAAACCGAAAAGAAGATTTGGCTACCCAAGATCGGAAAGATAGCTAAAAAAAATAGAATTTTTGTATCTAATTATTTACCGTGCTGAGATTTTTATATTCAGATGTTGTTTTCCTTTTACTAATAGCATGAAATTGCTACTTGGACGACCATCATATCTTCGGATATATTTTTTTAGGTCTAATAGTTTTGTGATTTTTCTTGTTGTTTTTGGATTTCAAGCATTGTTTTGATTCTAGGGTTGTTTTCTTGTTATTTTGGATTTTTTTTTTCTAGTTGAGATAGAATTTTTAATCTATTTAAATATATATCTTAAAGAGACATTTTAGTTCTTAGAAAAAAACAACCCGTTTACATTTGCAACTTTTTTATTCATGCAAACTCCATCTTCTTTATTTGTTGTTGTGTTTAGCTTTCATATGCGTCAGAATTCCAAGCAGATGTTGCCCTGCTACCCTCAGGATATGATAAACTTAGTAACGAAAAAAGATAACGTGGCATTGAGTGGGGTTAATGGGTTGGAAATCTACGGAGACAAGAAGACATATCTGGAGATTTTTTTAGTTGAAATTCTATCACAAGAGTAATTTGTGAGTTAACAAGTGAAAACTGGAGACGATATGCTGTTTGTCGTGAGTTACATGTGAAAACTGGAGATGATCTATAATAATTTGAAGGGTTAGTAATCTAGGATAAAGCTAGAGCCTCCTGTGTAACATTTGCTCAGAAGTCCAAAGTCCTCGTCAACGATGGAGATTGAAAAAAGCAGAGGATATGCTCGAGAAAAAAAGAGAATAATCCATTCATGGGGTTGCCTTAAACCACCCCCACATTGCTATCTGCAATTACGTGTCACACAGATCTTTTATGTGCATTATTCAAATATTATTGGTAAAGCAGGTCGGAAAGTGGGTCACTTAGCATTGAAAATAAGGTTTCCTTTGGTTCATGCACTTGAAAAAATTGTTGTTCAACATTGACGCTGACACCCTCTGAACTACTCTAAATTGCTCACACTTTTGAAAGCATCGCTTGCAATCTTGACGACCACCCACGGATTATTGCCAGAATTCACCTATATATATATATATATATATATATATAGCACGCTTGTATCTTTCTAAGTAATTAGGATCATAATCATATCCCTATATGGGCATAAAGCAAATTCCTGGAGTAAGAAATTGTTCCATCTTTATTATAAAAACTAATCTAGACAGAATAGGATTATGCTAGTTGAATTTTGATTATTGATTAGTCTCCTTAAGGCAGTTTTATGTACTAATCAACAAATTCCTCGACAAATTAACACTATGATGTTTAGCCCAAGTGAAAACATTATTTAATCTTTTGAAAATAGTTTTCACTCGCCAAACCTTTTTAATTTTACAGCAAAAACATTATTTACTTGTAAAATTATATAAATATAGAATATTTGTTTTTTATGTAAAGTTTGTATAATATAACACTTATTCTCTTGTAATAATAAAGTTTAATATAGTTTTTTTTAAATTTAGCTTTTAATTTTGTTTCTATCATTTTTTAATTCATAACTTACAAATTGTAACTATCTTTGGAGACTTACTAAACTGTATTTTTTTTTTAATGTAAGTTTCAATTTTTTTTTTATCTATTATGCTTCTTTGCAAACAAAACTCAAATGTGTTACATTTTTTACTTCATTTTGAAGAAAAAAGTTGGCTTTACCATTAAATATGTCTAACATCAAGCACAGAGTATTTGGAAACTTGGCACGATTAAAACAATCTTAGTAAAATAGCACATGAGAAAATAATATTTAGGAATGTAACATATTTCATCGAGTCATCAATACCATATACGACTTGATTATTGTGTTTTTTTTTTTATCTACGACTCGAGAGTTGTAAATGCCAATTGCGACATTCAAGTCACAAATGTTATATGTGACTTTACTAAGAGACCCACCCTATTACAAATTTACAATTTATTGTATTATTAACTCTCTGTCTTAAGAAAACCATAATTCATACAATTCAAATAACCAGTTTTTTAACATCAAAACATAATTCAAATAAGTAACATATAACATCTTAAATTATAAGTTATAAAATTAAACTGATGATTAACATAACATAATATTTTATAAAAATTAAACTTGTATACATTTATTCATAATAACCATAACATATAATAACATGTAACTATATTTTAATAATCGTCTAAGCTCGTAGAAGGACCTGCAACACTTGTGGACAAGTTTGGAGCATGACCTCAACTCATCCAACTTAATAATGAGTTTGTAATAACCATGTAGGTGTAGGGAGGACCATATCATCCCGGCTCGAAGATGGCCCCAAGATGCTAATGGATGGACCGACATCCCTAACATTTCCATAATAAGCAATCTCATCTTCTATAAATGCCACTTCAAGACACTTAACCACTTGAAGTCCATCATGATATAAATTAGGCGTAGTTTTTGAGGATTAAATTAGAGATTTTGAGCACGGGAAAAGGTTAAATAAAGCTTAGAAAAGGAAGGGTTTTAGATAGGTTAAACGATGAAGAAAAAAAGTAAAGAGAACTCGATTCTCTCTTAAGTTTTTATTTTAATTTCTCATATTTTGGAGGTAAGAAATCATTAAAGAAATATTGATTAGAATAGTGTTGTATTTACTGTGTATGGGTGAATATTAATGTTACTTGATCTTAAGTTATGATGAATTACTATTTCAGTTGATGCTATTATGTTATAATTATGTTTATGGATGTGGAACATGGATAGATTATAAGTTGATTTCAAATAATTAAAGAGAAAACATATCTTTTCATGATATGAAAAACTTAGTTAGGGTTTATAGTGGAATTTTGAATTACGTTGATTTAATTGTTATGGAATCTACCTTAATAAGTGACGCCGGATAGAATAACAATTATTTTGTAGGCATGCAGTTGAAGTCGAGAATTTTCTAGCAAATATCACGATGATTTCAATATATTTTAAGAGATGCTCTCTCTTAACAATTCGGAAAACCGAATGAATACAATTCAATCAATTACCCTCATCTGTTCCTCAACTGGTCTTTAAATAACTTAACGTAATTGCTAACGAAAAGAGTTCAAATTAAAACAAATAACTTCCAAAACAAATAACTAAGAGTTCTATGTAGACTGGGATTTAAGAGTTCCCAAGTTATGGCTTTCTGGACGTCTCCTTGCTCATCGTGCTCCTGCATCAATAAGTGTATAAGAGTTTGGGTTTGTTTGATTTATTTTTCATGAAATCTGTTTATTAACATGATAAATGAATGGGTCATATGGTAATTATGAAATATTTAAATAAAAAAACTTATGCTCTCTTTATAGGTAATAATAATCTATAATAAAGAGGCAAAGATTGAATTGCTTCTTGAAATTGACATGAAATTATGCTAAATTATGCCATAAAATGGGATTAAGGAATGACTATTAATTTAAATTGTAAGAGAAAAGAAAGAAAAGGTCATGATCCTTGAAAGAGAGGATTTTGGCCTAAACTAATAGTTTGCGAATGGATGGTGTTGGAATAGTTGTTATGAAAAATGAATTGTTTGTGTTATAGAAAGTGTAATATGAATGGTTAATTGTGTTACATGACCACATATAAACTTAAGGGAAGAATTGAGAAGTATTCATAAATTTCACAGTATTGGGATATGATTTTGAATCATGACATGACATATAAATAAATAGCTATGCGATCAACTTGTTTATGAATTGATGAGATTTATATCCTTTAAGAGAGGAAATTTGGTTGGACTACAGGAAAATAATTTTAAAAAATTTAGTTGGAATTGACAATTAATTTTTTGATGATGACACTAATTATTTTAAAATAAAGTTAATTTCATGAAAAAATGAAATGGAACCTAAACCTTAGTAAGCAAATTGCTCGACCAACACATGAATAAAAAGGGGGATTTTAATTTTTGATTTAATTAACATGAAATTGAAGTGTGGTACGAATAGATAATTGTTAAATTGCATGGAAAAATAAAGAAAACCAATACCCTTAATATTTAAAAATGTTATATTATGAAATTAATAAATAGGAGTGAAGTTAGTTATGTGAAAAGTGAAGATAAAATGTTTTGGTCCTTTAAGGAGCTAGTCTTAGCCAATGTAAAATTAAAATAAAATGGAAAGAGTGACTGAGTTATGCCTAAGAATTATTACAATACTTGTGTTTGATTTTGTAATATTTAAAAATTAAGTATGAGGTTGGTTGTATGAAATCCTGGAGGAAAATGCATGTTCTTTTTGGTATAGGCGTAAATAAAAGAGTAATTAAATCTTATGGAGTTAATTATTATGATGATTAAGTAAAAGAAGTTATGAGGTATTATATATGTTATGCTAAGTAGTGTTTTATTAATACAATTACGCAAAATATGCATGCAATAGAAAATTGGAATGAAGTTACAATGATGATTAACTTGAGTATGATGTTGTATTGCGACTGATATAGGAAAAACTATAGGATTTGGTTAGCTACTAGAAATTACATCATGAACTTAGGAGAGTAGGTGCACAACACCTTTAAATCCTCTAAAGTCTTATATTTTGTTTTAATTAGAAATTCATTAAATTTGTTTTATTTCTTGTAAATGTAATTTATGGAAGAAAAAAAAAGTTATTTAGACTAGTTGAGGCTAGTGACGTCTATATCCAGATGACCAAGATATTTGTTTAGACTAGTCAACCAAAAAAACATTATTGTGTTAGAAATGGAAATTGTAAGGATTAACCAAATTTATTAGAACCAGTTAGGGATGGTCGAAGTTGTTGGCAACTATAAAGGTTAGGCATAGTTAATGACATCTTTAAGACATTACGAGAAATAATTAGCCTTCATGTTGGATAATTGAGATTAATTTAGCATCAATCATGATGGTCTTTCAAGGTGGACTAGATAATTGAATAACATAGATGAAAAGTAAGATGGTTGGTATCCAAAATAAAGTTTTTGGAAATACAACAAATGTAGTTGCATTGATAATCAAGGATAAAAGGAGAAAGTAAAAAAAGAAAGTAACATAAAATATAATATGGGTTAGATGAAAGTTGTATAGTAACCTAAAAAAATATGCCTCCCTCTCTTTCTTCCATTATCCTTGATGAGACAAATAAACACAAACCCATCAATGTCAAATGATAAAAACAAAAAAAGAAAGAGAAAAACACAAATCAATAGTAAAGAGCCATTGCTTATGTAAAGAGAGAGAAAGAAAAGAAAAAAGAGAGAAGAAAAAAATGTTCCACCTCTATAAGCTTTAAAGAGTGAGGAGAAAGAAACAATGCTAATTAATACATGTACATAGGCATAAAAAAGGGGAAAAAAGTCTATTTTGTTTTTAGTTTTGGTTAGTAACTTTGGAAACGTAATAAGAAATTAAAATTAGAATACTGTGTGAATCAGTAATAAAAGCTCTCATATGTTGCACTGTGGGTATAATCAATTTTTTTAACGTAACATTGCAAATTAGTTTTAGTGAAAAAGAGTTAAATCGTGGGATTGACCTGATGTAACTTAGTTCACTTTATAAGTCAAAAGCAACTTGGATGATCAGATGATAACTAAAATATAATTTAACTAAATAAATTTCAAGATGACATCTTTTTTTTTAATATTAATATGATAATATATTGGATTGATATAGGTCAACATGGATTAACATGTTAAAACTTGAGTTATAAGATTATGATAAATCTATAGAAAACAAATCAAAATAAATTATAAAATTCAACTCTTAATCAACTCAATGTTAAAAGATGGAATCAAAAATATAAAAAAATGACCCAAGTTAACCTGTCAAATGTGCAACTTGGGTTATAAGACCAAGATAACCTCAAGAAAAGAAAATCAAAACAAATTACAAAGCTTAATTTCTAATCAATTCAATGATGAAGGATAAGATTAAAAAAAACATGAAAAAAAGTCAAGTTGATCTACCAAACTCATGACTCAGGTCATGAGACTAAGATAATCTCATATAAAAAATAAAAAAAATGACCTAACCTGTCAAACTTGCGTTTCTAGTCATGAGACTAAGATAACCTCATATAAAACAAATCATGATAAATTATAAAGCTCAATTCTCAACCGACCTTGTCGAATCTAATATTCAATGATGAAATATGTACAAACTTTAATTAAAAAAAGAAAAAAAATGACCTAAGTCAACCCAAGTTTAACCTATTAAGCATATATGGCTAGGATAGCCTAATAAAAAGTACATCAAAATAAATCATGAAACCTAATTTTCATTCAAACACAATATTAATTTATGTAGGGGGGGTCAAATTAGAAAGAAAAACCCGAGTCAAATAGGTTAATTCGCCAAACTCACGACTCAGGTCATGAGATAGAGATAACCAAATAAAAAAAATCCAATGTTGAAGGACTTGTGACCCAAGTCATGAGATTGAGATAACCTATTAAAATGAAAATAAAAAAACAACCCGATTTAATATATGTTAACCTACCAAAACTCACAACCCTGATCATTAGGCCAACGTATCCTTATAAAAAAAATAAAAAAAATATAAAGTTTATTTTTTCAACCAATTCAATATTGAATGATGAAATTAAAAAAAATCAATTAAAAAAAGAATACAAAAAAACAACTTAAGTCAATTTGGGTTGATTTGTTAAGCACTATTCTCGAGACATGAGGTCATAATAACCGAATAGAAAGCAAATTAAAACACATCATGAAACCTAATTAACAATCAACCTAACATTAAAGAAGAAAATTGGGAGAAAAAGTTAATTAATAAAAAGGAAAAAAATCTAAGTCATTCAAGATTAATCCACAACTCATTTCATACGAGTGAGACAACCTAATAAAAAACAAATTCAAGAATGAATCTATAAAAAAACATTGATTGAAAAAAATAAAAATAATGAAAAACAAAATATTATTTTAATAAATAATATTTTGTAAGAAGAGACAATATAACTCTTTTATTATATATATAATTAAATCTAAAACTAAATTTATATATATATATATATATATATATAAATTTAGTTTTAGATTTAATTTTAATAATAATGGATTCGGCTTGCAAGGTGCAACAGTTGACTATATATATATATAAATATATAATAAAGTTGCAACAGTTGATGAAACATCAATTTCGGATGAGTCCAAAGGGGGCTATTTCCAAACACAAGCTATCCTTTTCAGGATCCAAAACTTGATATCCTAGAAGATCATTACCGTGCGGGTGGTGGAAATTTCGAAGCCACTCGTGCATCATTCATCTGTAAGTTAAAATATTCAGTTCATGAGTTGGAAAGCTGGTGGATTGGAGACATAAGACATTGCACGGATATCGCTGAGATCCCACTTGTATATAAATCAAGATCATGCTATTATTAATTAATTAATCAATTGTTATACGCAAAGCCACTCGTGTGTCTTCATTTTTTTAGATTAAAGTGCCATTCTATATTGCAACATTATCATTAATGCCAAGGATTTGTGTGAATTTACAAGTTAAAAATACTCAGCACGATGAGTTGCAGAGATGGTGGGGAGGGGGCAGTGATAAAATATGGCCCGCTATGGAGATTATGAAGCTTATCTAAGAGAAATTCAAATTTGAAGAGATTCATCAAATAGCTGTTAAGAGCATAATTAATGTGCTTAGAATAAGTTCTTGTTTACGTGCAGATGTATTATAGAAAATGGAACCGTGTGCTGCAAATTATATAAAAATTACTACCAAATGTGTATTATGAGCTGGTGACCAGGCTGGAGGGAGACATTGCACAAACATTGCTGATAGTTTTAGATCTGAATCTGAATCACATCACCACTGGTTCATCAAACGAAGCTTTCTAGATTCTTCATGTCTCCCTCGCCTTGGAATATATATTCAAGCTGATAGCTGTGTAAGGACAGCAATATCTCAATTTCTTGACACTCTTTTCCAAGGAAAACAAATGGCTTTCTCCCATACTCGGTCTAACAGCTTGCCTTCCAGGCCACACCCTCTAACTTCACAAATCAACGAGCATTTCAGCAGATTGAATGCTTCTCAAGCCACCTCCTCTTCTTTAGTATGCCAAAAACTATGTAGCCTTCAAGATCTTCATGACTGTGTTGATAAGTTGATTCTGCTGCCTCTCACTCAAAAATCTTTAGCCCAGGAGCAGAATGAGAAGTGGGTGGATGATGTATTGGACGGATCCCTTAGAGTCTTGGATGTTTGTTGCATGGCTAGAGATGCCTTGTTGCAAACAAAGGAATATGCTCAGGAAATTCAATCAATCATGAGGAGAAGAAGGGGAAATGAAATAGGGTTCTCAGGTGAGATTAAGACGTACTTGATCTCGAGGAAGGTGGTAAAAAAGAAAATCCACAAGGCCTTGAGGGATCTGAAAAAATTGGGAAATAAATCCTCTTTCTCTCCCTTCAACGAAGACCAAGAAGCTGTAGCCATAGCTAATATGCTTAAAGAAGTGGAAGCAGTCACTCTCATTGAGCTCGAATCTCTCCTGACTCTCATCTCAGGTGGGTCGAAGGCACAATCAAAGCTAAGTGACTGGTCCTTGGTGTCCAAGCTAATGCACCCCAGAAGAATATCTTGTGAGGCCGAGGAAACAGAAGTGAATGAATTCGAAAAACTGGACTCGGCATTGCACTCTCTCATTTATAAGAAAAGCATATCTGATAACACCGTGCCGGTCGAGAATGTGCTGCACCAGCTTAAGGAATTTGACTTTTGCATTCAAGAACTTGAAGAAGGACTCGAAAGCCTTTACAGGCGTTTGATAAAAACTAGAGTCTCTCTTCTCAACAGCTTTGTAAACTAGATGTGATTATATCTGCAGATGAATGAAATATATACAGAATACACATTGCATTTTCAGCAAATCTTGTCTCTATATTCATTTGCCTATGCTTTTCCTCTCAAAATTTAAGATCATTTATTTTCTTAGTTCGAGTAACTAAACCTTTTGCATTTACCTTGAAGGGAAAACAATAAAGGGAAAACAATACAGACTAATATGACATTTATAGTTCCCATTTTTATCTTCTGACAATTTCTCTTCGCGGTCAAAATCTCAAAAAGGAAAATTCTTTCTGATAAATCTGAATTTAAACTATAAATCCCTACTTCTAGGTATGAGCAAGTTTATTTATTAGATGGATTGTTAAGTTTAAGACAACTTGAGAAAGCAAATTTAATTTTATGAGTTAAATTACTGACTGATCATGGGAAATGATTATCACTGATAATCACAGTTTGAATATCATCACAGGCTCTGAGCTTAACGAAGGACAGTCGAACCATGCTGCACATTTACTTGCTGGTCTCAGAGTAGATTAAAAATTCTAACATATCCTGAAGGCTGACAAATCAAGTATGCGGATCTTGCATGCAACAATCAGGCCTATCATTTCAGAATTCTATAAAAGACTTGCACGTTTACATGAATTTTTATATGACCATTTGATCTCGAACAGATAAGACAAAAAGAGCCCTCGTGCAAGTATGTTCTGGATAAATGGAAATTGCCAGGACACTTCTATCCAGATATTCAATGTAGCTCTGTTATTGTCTTAGCTTTCATCCATGGAAACTGTGTTCCATTTCATTGGTTTATAAGCATGTCATAGCGCTGCTTCATGTTTCTTCAACCGTTTTTTTATTTTTTATAGTAGTTGGAGGTTAATTTCATTGGTCATTATGTGTGTAATATTTTGAAAGAAAAAGAAAAAGGGAAATTTAATAGAAAATGGCAGCAATATTGCCCTTGGAATAGTAAACATTAGGCATTACGTATAAATGAGCAAGGGATACTTTGATAATAGCAAAAAAAATAACAAATATAATTAGGAAGAGAGAGAGAGAGAGAGAGACCATAAATGAAGAGAGAAAACCGAGAGAGGGAAAGAACAAACTCCAATATATATTAGACACGTCAATAAATCACCTCTCGTATGTTGCAGATGTAGTACTATTATTCAATTAAAGAGAGCGAGCTGTGATTTAAAACCTCAAATAATTATATGTTCATGGAAAGCTGAGTTCGTGGGCAAGAGACATTGCGTGGACATCGGGGATGCCATTTTTCAGAAACATGTTACCACTATTAATAGTTGAGGAGGATGTGATTCCTTGTGAATTCCGAAACCACATTGAATTGAATCAATATTTTCAATCATCAGACCTTCTCATCTCCGAGCAATAAGAATGGCTGTCTCTCCAATCTGTCTCAAAACTAGCTTCCATACTCGATCCAACAGTCTGCCCTCGGGACAACACCTTTCAGAATTTGATGGGCATGTTACCCGAGTGAGAGATTCGCAGGTCACCTCTACATCATTTTCATCATCAATAGGCCACAAACTAAGTAACCTTCAGGATTTGTATGATTATGTTGACACTCTGATAATGTTGTCGACAATCTTATAATGTTGTCGAAGCTACATAACAATCTCTTCCTGCTTCAAATAAATAAATCACTACCAAAAAAAAAATGAATTGCAAAGCCCAAAGTATACTTTTAGCTTGGGGTGAGAAAAAAATCAAAAAACCAATTAAACCGAGAAAACTAAAAAAAATTAACCGAAAAAAATTGTACCATTAAAAAACAATTAGAATATTTTTAAAAACTTTAAGTCCGGTTTGGTTTTTTAAGGTTAAAACTGGTAAACCAAAACCAAACTAGACCGGTTCAAATTAAAAAATATACTATAAAAAAATTAACCAGTTAAAGTACAAAAAAAAAAGTACTGCAACAAGACAATATACTTTTTTATAGATAAAAATTGAATCGAACCAAAAATGATCATCCCTCCTTTTGACTTTTGTACATTATCTATAAACCTATTTTAAAGTTGAAGGACACTATGTAATTTGATGTTGAAGCTATTTCTATAAGATTGAAATTAACAAAAAAATATATGGCTAGACTTTTTCATTTTAGCCCTAGACATATATTATTGTAGATTTTTACAGTAAAATTACAATTTTTCCCTTCACTCTTTTGTTAGTGCACAGTAAAAATATCTTACTGCCTTTTATGTCAACTATTTTTAGTTTTGCTTCAAGTGCATTTTTATATTTTCACTCAGTTTTTTTTTGGTTATAATTGTGGTGAGATATGACCTTTTTTTTTAATCTTTTAACATAAATCTAATATTATTACTATTAAAAGTTGCAAGGCATATTGGGTCCACATAGAGGCATGTTATCTCCATTTTCACCATTTGATCGACACGTGAGGTATGTTACGGTGGTTATACCCCACCTTCCATGACGGTGTTAGAAAGGTTTGACAATCCTTTTCATGGTGGTCCGACGCATGTTGATGAAAGAGTTATGCTTGGTCTTCAATTCAGGTTTTTCTTCTCCTTTTCCTTTATCTCCTTTTATTTTGCCAAACTTGAATTCCATCACTTGAGTCTATTTTAGCTTCTAACGAGCGAATTTGCCCGCTCTGCTGGGCTTTTTTATATATGTAGAAAATTGATTGATTTTATAAATGTTGTATTTTGTTATTTTAATATTTAATTGGTAAAATTATAATTGATAAAATCTGTTAAAAATGGTTTTTTTCAACTAAAAAATGATTGAATATTGCTATTGCTAAAAAATTTTTGATAAAATTTGTTAGAAAAATTACTAAGAAGGTGAAATGATTTGTTAGAAACTTGTTGTCACGGAAACTCTGGTTAAAAAAAACACAAAAAAAGAAACCGGTTTAAAAAAAAAGACTTGAACACGACGGTTATTAAAAAATAAAATAAAAAATGTGAAAAAAAGGTTATCGTTTATTAAAAGAAAAAAAAAGAGTTAAAAATAGAAATTTAAATTAAAAGCTAAAGCCAAAGTTATATTTATAAGATTTATTAATCATATTATTATATTAAATGTATTCAAGAATACCGATATTAATTATTTTTTTGCAAGAAATCGTAGGTAATTTTTTTCTCTTTATATATATTTTTAGGCGATAATATTCAATAAATATTAAAACATATACTCAGCCTTACATACTTTATAGTGTAATCGAAATGGAAAGTGGGTCGTAGATTTTTTAATTGTAGATAATTAAGGTAAATTTGTCAAAAAAAATTATGAGTTGCCTTTTTCCTCTTGTAATATTAGATCTGACACATTATAAATAAAAATATTGTAATTTGTTTTTAGAAATAAACCTCAAGTTTTTTGCGTGCTATAATTACTTATTTGTCATCTAAAAAAACAGTGTAATCGAAACGGGAAGTGACTCGAATATTTTTTAATTGTAGATAATGTAGGTAAATTTGTCATTTTTTTTAGTTGTATTTTTTGTCCAATAATATTAGATATGAAATATTAAAAACCAAAATATTATAAATATTTTTTAAGAAATAAACTTTAAAAAACAGAGCACAAAATTAAAATTCGAAGACTTTTTTTTTTTTAAAGATTTATTTTTTGTAATATTATATGAAATGTATTACACTGTTGAAAAAAAAAAGGTTGATGTGCGCTGCGATGCATTGGAGCAAATTGCCAATGAATAGTGACTATGAGTAACGGGCTACAGTAGAAAACCGAGTTGTTTTAGCTCGTTAGGTAATAAAAGACAATAATAATGAGCCCAGGTATTATTCGCGGCGCGCTTAGTTGGCTAGGAAAAAAAATATACATGGGAAAAAAGAACCGTGGTGCGCGTAAGCTGACCCGGACACCTTGGTTAAGAAAAAAAATGTATAAGTAGCAAAACAAAATAGGGAAAAAAATATAAAAAAAAAGTTGATTAAGAGATTAGTCGTGGTGCACGTAAGTTGGTTTGGACACTTTAGTTATTTAAAAAAAAATCTTGTTTTTTGGAAAAAGATAAAAACAACAACCAGTTATTAAAATAATTCATTTTTTTTAACCAAAAAATTTTTTTTTTTTTGCAAAAAAATAAAAACATCAACCAATTATTAAAAAAAATCATTTTTTAACAAGAAACATTTAAAAAAAACAGTTCTTTAAAAAAAACAAATTAGATTTGTAAAAAAACACAACAAAAACCAGTTATTAAAAAATCAACAAATTTTTTTACAAATTTTTTTCTTTCTCAGTTCTTAAAAAAAAAAATCACATTTTGATGTCTGAGCGGTTTGAACTCGCGCGCGCCTATGTTGGCAGCGCGCGGACAACCGCTCGGCCAAAGCTTCTGATCTGTCATTTCCACCATAAAAAATACAAAAAGAGTCTTTGTGTAAAAAAAAATTATAAAAAAAAAGTGGATCCGGAGATTAGTCGTGGTGCACGTAAGTTGCCCTGAACACTTTAGTTATTAAAAAAAAAGTTGTTTTTTGTAAAAAAAATAAAAACAACAACCAGTTATCAAAATATTTTTTTAACAAAAAAAACAAATATTTTTTTAAAAATAAAAATAAAAACAACAACCAGAAAAAAACATTTTAAAAAAAAACAGTTTTTTTTTTAAAAAAAGAAAATCAGATTTGTAATAAAAAACAACAACAACCAGTTATTAAGAAAAAACATTTTTTTAAAAAAAAGAAACCATTTTTAAAAAAAAAATTAAAAAAAAATTCATTTTCAAAAAAACAGTTATTTAAAAAAAAAACGATTTAAAAAAAATTAAAAAAAAATTCATTTTCATAAAAACTTTTTTTTATAAAAAAACAGTTATTTAAAAAAAAAAGGAAATGAAATCACAATTTGTGGCCGAGCATCTCGAACTCGCGCGCGCCTGTGTTGGCAGCGCGCGCGACAACCGCTCGGCCAAACCCTCTCATCTGTCCATTTCCACCATAAAAAATACAAAAAGAGTCCCGGCGTAAAAAAAAAGCTTACATACACCAGCGATTCACCGTGACAAATTGTTAGTCCACAGTGGCAATGAGTCACGGTGAACAGTAGGAAGAAGGACGTTATAAAAAAAAAGTGGATCCGGAGATTAGTCGTGGTTCACGTAAGTTGCCCTGGACACTTTAGTTTTAAAAAAAAAAAAAAATTGTAAAAATATAAAAACAACAACCAATTATCAAAAAAAAAAATTAACAAAAAATACAAATATTTTTTTAAAAATAAAAATAAAAACAACAACCAGAAAAAACATTTAAAAAAAAAACAGTTTTTTTTTAAAAAAGAAAATCAGATTTGTAATAAAAAACAACAACAACCAGTTATTAAGAAAAAACATTTTTTTTAAAAAAGAAACCATTTTTTAAAAAAAAAATTAAAAAAAAATTCATTTTCAAAAAAACTTTTTTTTAAAAAAAAAACAGTTATTTAAAAAAAAAACGATTTAAAAAAAAATAAAAAAAATTCATTTTCAAAAAAACTTTTTTTTTTAAAAAAAAAGTTATTTAAAAAAAAAAAAAAACGAAATGAAATCACAATTTGTGGTCGAGCGTCTCGAACTCGCGCGCGCATGTGTTGGCAGCGCGCGCGACAACCGCTCGGCCAAACCCTCTCATCTGTCCATTTCCACCATAAAAAATACAAAAAGAGTCCCGGCGTAAAAAAAAAAAAAAAAAAAAGCGCACATACACCCGCGATTCACCGTGACAAATTGTCAGTCCATAGTGGCAATGAGTCACGGTGAACAGTAGGAAGAAGGACGTTATAAAAAAAAAGTGGATCCGGAGATTAGTCGTGATGCACGTAAGTTGCCCTGGACATATTAGTTATTAAAAAAAAATTGTTTTTTGTAAAAAAATAAAAACAACAACCAGTTATCAAATTTTTTTTTTAACAAAAAATACAAATATTTTTTTTAAAAATAAAAATAAAAACAACAACCAGAAAAAAGCATTTTAAAAAAAAACAGTTTTTTTTAAAAAAAGCAAATCAGATTTGTAATAAAAAACAACAACAACCAGTTATTAAGAAAAAACATTTTTTTTAAAAAAGAAACCATTTTTAAAAAAAATATTAAAAAAAATTCATTTTCAAAAAAACTTTTTTTTAAAAAAAAACAGTTATTTAAAAAAAAACGATTTAAAAAAAATTCATTTTCAAAAAAACTTTTTTTTAAAAAAAAACAGTTATTGAAAAAAAAATGAAATGAAATCACAATTTGTGGCCGAGCGTCTCGATCTCGCGCGCGCCTGTGTTGGCAGCGCGCGCGACAACTGCTCGGCCAAACCCTCTCATTTGTCCATTTCCACCATAAAAAATACAAAAAGAGTCCCGGTGTAAAAAAAAAAACACACATACACCCGCAATTCACCTTGACAAATTGTCAATCTACAGTGGCAATGAGTCACGGTGAACAGTAGGAAGAAGGACGACCTGTTTTAGTTATTAGGTAATGTGGTTTTTATTCTTTTTAATTATTATTTTGCCTATTTCATCGTCCATCGTTATGTTTTTTGGAAATCTAACCTCATTAATCTTTTTAGTTTTTTTTATGGGATTATCAAGTACTTGTTTCTAAGTTGCATATTTTATAGGTTAATATTAACTTGATTTTTGTCTTTTCACCACTTTTTTTTTAACATTATAGTTTTTTCCCCATCTTTGTTCAAAAAAAGATTAACCCGCTGAACAAACCTTTTTTTGAATGGGTCAAACATCAAGGCCTAATAGCACACCTAACTTGTTTTGTTTTGATATTTTTTCTCTCTTTTTTCCTCTGCAATTGCATTCTTCTACATTTGGCTTGCCTAGAATTTAACTATGTCATTTCTCTTCTCTCTTTTTTTAGATTTTTCTCACATTATCATCATTGGATTTTTATTTTATTTTTGTCTTCTTACTATTGTTGCCTTTATAAAATCACCTTTTTTGAAATTAATACCACATATTTGACTTAATTAGGTCTATAACTCGTGGTGCAGTTTTTCCCCCCTTTTTATGACACACATGCATTGAATGAACATAATTTCTTTATGCTTATTTTTTTTTAACCAACCTGCGGTAGAGCATAGATAGTAAGTAAATAAAGTAAAAGGTCCAAGATGCTCCAACCTTTTGTACCTTTTCTCGAAGGCTCAAAACAAAAAAAATCAAAATAAATATGAAATATATACGAGATAGGCCTAACCAACATATATCACAACTATGTTAGAAAATTTATAGCAACTCAAAATTCAATAGGAGAGTGAGCATCTTACTCTTTTAACATTGCTTCAAACACATTTAACTGGAACAATGTAATGATAATTTTATTTTTCTCAACAAAAAATATTGGTCTAGTTATAAGGGTAATATGGTCATTTTTATAAGGTTCATTAGTCATTATAAGATTGATCAGGGATAACTTAGTCTTTTCATAAATTTTACATCTCAATAACATAACTAAATTATTTTTAAAAGCAAAATTTATCTTACAATTGCCTATGGGATTTTAAATTTTTTAATAAAACAAACACAATAGAATAATTAAATTACTCTTAGAAGAAGATTTTATTTCATTGGTGTCCAAAGAATTTTTTTTGTATTTTCAACCTTATTTTAGGTTATTGTCAAGTTGATTGAAGGTCAATTTGTTATGTATTTTAATAAATATAAAAATTATTAAAAAAACAAAATTTGTTGGCAAATATAATGTGTGCGCCAATATGTAGGTTGTGCGTGAAGGGATGTAAGGGAGTGTAAGGAGGCTAAGTGGGTGTTTGGTAGTGTAGTCTGAACTAAGGTGGCAAAAAAGTTATTGTTTTTATGTTTGATTAAGGTTAAAAAACTGAAAATTTCTTGTGGGACCCACATGAAAAACCATTAAATCAACGTTTTACAAGAAGCAGATATTAGCTGTTTTTTAGTGTGTTTTATACACAAAATTCACGAACCCCTTCCCAGCCAACCTGTTTGACTCTGACTCTAATGCTAATTCGGATAACAATTCCCACTCAGATTGATGAATTTTCTTTCTTCTTTTTATTTTTTATAATACCCTTTACTTTTCGTGCGGTTGTATATCTGGGTTTTGCATTTCATGGCCGCATAAATTAAATAAAAAATAAATTATATGTGATTTTTTACCAGATATTATAGCTCGCGAAAATAGTCAGGGATTGCAAAGGCCTTAATGTATGGATCTTGTTCGTGATGGCACTGCAAATAGTTTGTTGGGAGAATAAAAAGAACTGTTCAGTTTACTTGAATTATTAATTACATTATGATATTATGATTATTAAATCTATAATATTTATATATATATATATATATATATATGTGTGTGTGTGTGTGTGTGTGTGTGTGTGCCCTTTAAAATAATTTCATAAGTTGACAGCAATATGAAAAGTTTGGTAACCAAATACATTAAACTGTTTTTTATTAACCTCAAACTCAACCACAGTTTTAACCAAACACTTCAATTTCAGTTATGAACCACATCTAAAAGTGTTTTTCATGAAATTATTTTTTTAAAATTTCAACCATAAAAGCAATTGCAATATCAAACACACCTTAAATTGTGGCTTTTAAGGTAGTGTACGTTTAGATTGTCTTGGTGTCACCTCCATCCCTAAACACCTAGTATGACTTACTACCCTCTGGTTTAATTTTTTCTCTTCAAGTTTTGCGCCCAACCTTTAAAATTTTCAAAGCACCCTTTTAATTTGTTTTTTCTTCATATTTGATCCATATTCTTTTAGTCAATATTTATTTTATTTGAGATAATTTACAAGATTGGAGTTTCCTTTTTTCAATTTCATCCTCTAATTTTTCATCTTTCAGATCTAGTCCTTATTCTTTTTACTGTTACTTGTTTTATTTAAAATCACTTTTAAAAATGAATTTTTTTTTTTATGATTTCATCCTCATTCAATTTTTTATCTTTCATATTTGATCATCATTTTTTTATTGTAATTTTTTGCTATGAAAAAGTCTTTAGTTTAATTTTTTATATCATCTTTCAACATTAAATTGATTGGAAATTGAGCTTATATATTTAATACAGGTCTAAGATTTGATAGGTTGCAAGTTTAGGAGATTAACCCATGTTTAAGAGATTCATCTAAGTTTGCTTCTTTTTTTTAAGCTCATATTTTCTAGTTTCATTTTACATTGGTATCCGTTATTTTTTTAATACGATTTTTTTGCTGATTTTAAAAATGAATCAGGTTATCGTAGGGTTTTTTATTCCTTCTTAAACTTAGCTTTTCTTGAAGAATTTTTGTTTTTGAATTAAATAAATAAAAAAAGTAGATCATAGTGTTTGGGCTGGGGGAAAGTGAACCAATGAGCAATGTTATTTAGTCTTTACAGGAAGAAGAAAAAAAGGAAAAGAAAAGAAAATAAATTAAAAGCTATTTATTCCACTACCAGCAGCCCTTTCATTTTACTAGAATTTTATAAACATTAAGACCAAACATTAAAGGAATGGTCCTCTCGTGCAACGTCTGGAAAAATTGAAATTGTCAGGCAAGTCCTATCAATCATTTGATAATTATTAGATTGGTACTAAACTGTCTTTGATTAAGGAGCATAGAGTAGTTGTCTTATGAGTTGGAGATGTGGCTGGGGGAGGAGACATTGACAAACATATGGCTGATACGAATTCAGACCTGAATCCAGATTATGTTAGTGCCATTCCTCTTGTCTTCCTAATCCCATGATATATATATATATATATATATATATATAGCAACACAAAAAAGAATGGTAAATTGCATGTGTCCCTATGATGTGTTTTCTCTTAGTTTTTCACAACGTCCATCCTTTAACACTTATAATTTCCACTCCTTTGAGAACAGAATTGGCAATAACATCCCAATATAATCCAAGTTGGTATCCTGCGAATAAATCAGTTTAAGTTAATATAAAATTTACCAATTTCCAACTAATAAGTCAATTTAAATATGAATATTCCAAAACAAATGGATGCAAATATCTGGATTGAATTTCTTAATTCATTGGCTACTCTTGTTTTTATAATTATGCTTGGCGGGCTAATGAGGTATGAACAGGAAAGCTCAAGTTATTTTGGGAAAACAAAGTTGTAACCTCTCCATTGCAACCTGGAAGTTATCTCAGGGCTATGAGATTAAAATGTTAGACAGGAAAGAATGCAATACTACCAAGTTTTCATGGGATTCACATTAGTATTTTGCTGTCAGGATTGCATTGTCTCAACAAGTAAAAATTATTGTAATAGGTAATTACTGGTCTCTCAGTACTATCTGCGTTCTTATGTAACAGAGAGGCATCACCAAATCACTTATGCGGATCTTGCCTGCCTGTTGAGCAACAATCAGACCTATGATTTAAGAATTTAATAAACGACTCGCACGTTTACCTGAATTTTTATATGATCATTTCATTTGGAAAACAGTTCACTCGTGCAGATGTCTCCAGGCACTTCTATCAAGGAAAATGGAATCGATGCTGCTCGTGTGCGATAATTAGGTTATTATTATACCTTGTCTTCTGTTACTGGGCTATAGTGGTTGTCTTATGAGCTGGAGATGTGGTGGGGGAGGAGACATTGACAAACATAGCTGATATGAATTCAAATTCGAATTCGAAATCATGTTAGTGAGATTCCTCATATTTATAACCCCATGGTATAAATCATGGCAGTGCAAACCCAAAGAAAGGCAAATTGCAAGACTGACAATTCACATTAACCTGCTTTTGTCTCTCCCGTCGAGGAAGAAAAATGGCTGCTTCTTCTAACCACAAAAACAGCTCCCATGCTCGCTCCAAAAGTTTGCCCTCTATAGAAAACCCAGTCATCAACCAACTTGACGAGCATTTGCGCAGATTTAGGGCTTCTGAAGATGCCTCCACGTCGTCATCCTTCAGCGGCAAACTAAGTAGACTTCAGGATTTGCATGATTGTGTCAACAAGGTACTTTTGTTGCCACTCATCCAGCAAGCCTTAGCCCAAGAGAACAATGAGAAATGGGTTGACGAGGTATTAGATGGATCTCTTCAGATCCTGGATTTGTGTAATGCTGCAAAGGATTCCTTGTTGCAAACAACAGAATGCATGCACGAACTTCAATCCATTTTACGCAGAAGAGGCTATGGTGATATTGGTCTCTCAAATGAGGTTAAGAAATATTTAGCCTCTAGGAAGGTAGTGAAAAGGGCAATTCAAAAGGCCTTGAAGGTTATGCAAAACAAATGCATCTTCGCCACCATTAATGGAGACCATGAAACCACAACCATGTTTAACATGTTAAACGAGGTTCAGGCAACCTCTCTTAATGTAATGGAATCCTTACTCTTCTTCATCTCCGGACCAAAGACGAAGTCTGTCGGTTGGTCATTAGTATCTAAGCTGGTGAGCCACAACACAGTAGCATCCGCAGATCAAACTGATAGAAATGAATTCGCTGAAGTGGATGCAGCATTGATAGGATTGGTAGAGCACAAGACAGGCAAATCTGATAACATCAAGGTTGTGCAAAGCCAGCTGGAGATCTTAGAGTTGTGCATTCAATATCTTGAAGAAGGTCTCGAGTGCCTCTTCAGGCATTTGATCAAAACTAGAGTCTCCCTTCTCAACATCCTAAATCACTAGAGCCTGGACAGTTTTGATCTACTCATACCTGTACATTATTGATGAAATATACCTATATTATTCCAAAGATATACAATGAATTCAGATGATGAAGATCTTCCACTACATGCTGCATTTCTTTTTACCTTTTCCAATATAATTACCTTAATTTGCATTTGCCATACCCAGTTTCTGTGGTAAATTACTGTGTACCAATTAATCACAGAGAAATTACCAAACAAATCATTCAAACCATAGTAAATTTAATTTTAAAATAACGGAAATGTCTTTCTTAATCTATAATAATTATGAAGTCATTGACATAATATGTGCAATCAATGATTAAAAAATACTAGAGGAAATTGCTTAACAGCCACATTATAGCTAGAATATGGGGAGAAAATGGAAAATGAGAATCGCTGTCTCGCTGTTGGGAGGAAAATGGAATCATCCAGCAATGTAACACAGTCACAGATCAGCCCCACATCATTTTTCTACGATTTGGCAAGACTCAGGAGATGCTAATGCCAAGCATGCGGATCCTGTTTCCTGTATCACAGTAGGACTTGCAGGAACTTCAACATTTTAAACATTAATAAATCAACATGCACTCGTGTGTTCCAAGATTTTTAATTTTCAAGAAGATATTTAAAACTGAAAATAATACAGTCATGACATACTCAGTTAGCAAGTTAGTCGGTATAATACAATTCCTGCTCAAATTAAAATTTATTTGTATTAGTTTAATTCTTTGATTATCTAAGACCTAGTACCTATAAAAGGACCTGTAATCCATCATTATAAGAGAGCTTAACGAGAAACACTTATTCAAAATACATCTTCCTCTTAATCTTCTTCTTGTTCTTGAGTTTTTGACTCTGCATTATTGTTTTTTATCTTCTACCGCACCCATCCTTCTTCTAATAAGTTGTATTAGAAGGACAACTATAAAACTTGGCATATTCTAGAAATCCATCAGAACTTAGATTTAATTATTTAACATGGTCAATCCAAACTTCCCACTTCAATGTCCTAGGTTGACAAAGAACAACCATGAAACTTGGTGTATTCGAGTAAAATCTTGGCTAGGTTCCCATGATGTATGGGAGATGGAAAAAGGTTTTGAGAACCCTATAGATGGAGCAACGTTCACTTTATTCCAAAGAGAAATCATGAAAAAGGCACGAAGAAATAATCAACAAGCATTAACAATCATCCATCAATGTCTGGATGATGTCACTTTTGAAATAATGAAAAACACAATAACAACCAAGCAAGGATGAGAAGTTTTGCAACAATCAAACCAAGGAATTGATAATATAAGAGAAAGGTAACTCTATAAACTTTATTTGTGACTTTGAAAAGTTACATATGCTTGAATTGAAGAATATTTTAGAATACTGTAGTATTGGTCATATACAAATGGAAAGATGTAGGTAGAAGATAGAAGAGACATGTGTGGTAGAGAAGATCTTACACTCATTGTAAAAGAGGTTTCATTATATAATCGTCATGATAAAAGAGTCGCAAAACATAGATGCTCCTTTAATATAAGGTTTTATAAAGAAATTACAAGCATATGAGAAAAGAGACAATGAGATTCAAGAGGATATAGGTGCACAAACATATTTTTATAAACAAGATAGTTCTGGATATTCCTAAGGACGTAGAGAACATGGACAAAGCAAATCAAGAGGAGGAAAAGAAAGGTTTGGAAGAAGAGGTTGTGATAACCTTAACAGGTCAATTGGTTGACCACATGAAGCAAATCAATTGATGGTTACACTAATAATAGTAATACAAAATTCAAGTTTGACAAAACAAAGGTTAAATGTTATAATTTTAAAAATATAGGAAATTATGTCGGGGATTATTGAAGTCCAACCAAAAGGGTTGAAAAGAATATAAATATAATGATAAAAGAGAATAAAAAAATCATCTTATTACTAGTACATGATGAGAGAATATAAGATAAAGAGAATATGTGATATTTAAACAATAAAATTAGTAACGACATATATGGAGACAAAGACAAGTTCATGGAGTTTGAAAAATAATTAAGGGTAATGTTACCTTTATGGATTATTCAAAGGTTATAATCAAAGGAAAATGTATTATTTTTATTAAATTAAAAGATGGAAGACATCAATTTATTGGTGATGTCTTTTATATACCAATAATGAAAAACAATATATTGAGCTTAGGACAATTATTGTAGAAAGGGTATGAAGTAAAAATGAAAAATTATACTTTAACATTACTTAATAATCATGGATTTATGATTTTAATGGTAATAACAAAAAAAAAATGTTAATGCTAAAGGTAGAGATGAATGTGACATGTTGGAGAGATAAGATTTGACTTTGGCATATAAGACTTAGGCACATAAAATTTGATAGTTTTAAGATAATGACAAAAAATAAGATGTTAAAGGGTTTACCATCCATTATATATCCAAATGAGGATGTTTAGTGGGCAATCATATTGCAAGAGCTTTCTTAAAGAGTCTACATCAAGAGCAAGGCAAACCCTATAAGAAATACATATCGATGTTTGTGGTCGTATCAAATCATATTTATTTAGTAAAAATCTATTTTTTCTATTTTTATTGATGATTATAGTAGAAGAGCTTGGGTATAATTCTTAAATGAAAACTCTAACATATTTAGTTATTTTAAAAAATTTAACGTATTAGTTAATAACAAAAGTGGTTATTCTATAAAATCACTTACGATGGATATGGGTGAATTTTGTTCTGATGATTTTAATGAGTTTTGTGAAGACTGTGGTATAAAGAGACCCTTAAAAATTCCTAGATCTCAATAATAAAATAGCATGATAGAGAGAAACAATGAAAGCGTCATCAACATGGCAAAAAACATGTTCAAAACCAAGAAAATGCCTAAAGAATCTTGGGCCAAAGTTATAGATTATGTTATCTATTTGTCCAATATGTGTTTTATTAAAGTCTTGAATGGTATGACTCTATAATAAGCATTGATTGGGAGAAAGTCAAATGTTTTTCACTGAAAAGTTTTTTAAAGTATTGATTATGTGCATGTAGATGATCAAATAAGAACTAAACTAGATGACAAGAAGAAAAAGATTATCTTTGTGGACTATAATCAAAAGCCCAAAGTATATAAGCTTTATAACCCTAATTAAGGAAAAAATGACTTCCTAGCAATTCTTAATGAAGAGAAGGACAAATATGAAAATCATCAACTTATTGTTACATCTTTATATAAAAAAAATAAGTTTAATTTATCCTTCTTTCTTTCTTCTAGTGGAAGATCAAGCAGTGACACTCAATGAGGTAATTGGTCTATTGATTATGATGTAACACTATATTGTCAGTTTGTTACATGTGATTCTATAGTGTAATGAAAAATGGAGATTGGTTTAGACAATGAGTTTCATCAATTGAGAAGAAAGAAACATAGAAAATAGTTCTTAAATCAAGCAGAAGGAAATCAATAAGTTTTAAGTGGATTTACAAAGAGAAAAAGAATGTCAAAGAAGAAGTGGAGAGATACAAGGCAAGATTAATGGCAAAATGTTATAGTTAAAAGTAAGGGATTGACTATGATGAAGTATTTTCTTCGGTGGTTATATCAAAGATCATTTAATTAATTATTGTCATAATTGACCAACATAGATGGAAAACCTATCAAATGGATATCTAAGCTACCTTTGATGGTGATTAGGGATGCTAATAACCCAACTTTTAAAAGAACAAACAATGATCTTTTTAGTAGTTCCCATAAACAATGCCATTAATGAGGTTTGGATCTTCCTCTTGAGATTATAGGCCAAGTATTATGTCTTGGATGATTGATTAATCTCTTGTTTTAGCAATTTGATCAACTCCCCCCTAGCTAAAGTGGGTGGTGGCTAGTACTTGATCTCTGCAAAAGGTTCTCTTTATGAATTTGATATCACTCTGATATTTAGGCAAGTATTATATAGAGAAAATATAATCCTATTTTAAATAAGAACTATAAGAATAGATTTACAATAGAAAGTAAAAAAAAAATGAACCTATCTTTGAAGGAATTAATTATATTCTGCGATTAAAATGTTTATATCTTTCTTTTTTGGCTTTGTTAAAACTAAATTAGTTTATATTTTTGTGCCTATTATTTATGGTATTTTTATTTGTTTTTGATAAGTTTTATCATAAATGAAGTATCCTTATTATATTTTTTGAGTTTAATTATTTATCTATGGTATTTTTATGTTCTTGGTAATATTTTATTATGTTGATGGTATTGAAAGTAAAACAATGTTAATTCACATAAATCCATCACACACGTTGAATAAAAATGACTCATCCTAATCATCAATTCGATATAATATTTAATTGATCTTAATTGAAATTAATTCTTATTTTCTATAAATACTATAGGGATTCCTCTCTTTCTTCTTAATGAGAAGAGGAGAATGCAAGGTGGGCTGGGACTATTATTATTTTGGGTGCTAATCCAAATAAATTGAAGCTGGAGAGCATCAGTTTAACTGGGCTGCTCTCGGTTGCTTTTGCTTTCTTCGGCCCAAGAAAGCTCAAGAATGCACTTCTCATTTCTTATAGTCTTTCTAGGCCGCCAATTCTCTCTCTCTCTCTCTCTCTCACCCCTACGCTTTGGGCCAATCAAGATATCCGAACAAAATCTCTAAATAGGTAATAAGCCCATAAATATAGGTATAGGCCGAAAACCACCCTAAATAATTCATAGCGTATCCACGTAACATATTTCCAAAATCATATTTTTAAAATATGCTCCAATTGAACTCACAAGCTCAAGTTATGCATCAAGAAAATCTAATCAATATTATTTAAAAAAAAAATCAACAAGTTAATAACTTTTAAATTTTGATTGGGTCAAGCTCAAGTCATTTCATTTGAATCACCAAGTAACCCATGTTTTTTACCAGTTCAACCACCTCTTTTTTTTCCATCCTGACAAGTATATACCTCTAATCAGCCGGGTTCGAAGTCAACCCAATCCAACATGTTACAACCATGCTAAAAAAACACAGGCACATTGAAAACATAGCAACAAAAAGGTTCATTAAAGAATAGGCAGATCTTCAGGACGCCATAGGTAAACCTTTTGACAAACTAGTTGAATTGGTTCCCACGAAATGGGGAAAATTATACATGCATTAATGAACATGGGTTTTTTTCCCTCTACATTACATTTAAACAAATTCATTTCCCAGCTCAAATTTTACACAAACTTGGGGTAGCCTCAATGACAATGGGTAGTGGGGTGTGGATATTTATTTTTTTGGCTGTATATATTTCTCTCATGATCCTTTTCCAGCTCGTTGCTTCTTTTCTTCTAATGCAGCAGCTTCATTCAACATATCCGCGGCATCATTGTGCATGTCAAGTTTAGCAAGGGCAACTGACTGCATGTAGAAGGCTGTAGGCCAATCTGGATAAACACATTGTGCTTGCATTGCATCTCGAAGAGCAGCATCTGGTTGATCACACAAGAGAAAACAAAGACTACGCCGAGCAAAAACAGTTGGGGAAATCATGGTTCCTACGTCTATGAACTGCATTGCAAAACCAAGCAAAACGTTTTGGGAACATGTATACGTAAGTTGTTTCAAAATCTTATTTGTCTAACTAATGTTTGTGCACATTAGGCACAAAAGAGGAGCTCTTCTGCGCAAAGCATAAATATAATATATCATTTTCCGATATGCTCTGACTAATTTGCAAAAATGAAAACAAAGTGTTGAAACTCCAGTCTCAATGAGCAAAACATGCAATCAATGAATCTGTGGATATTAAATGAATAGTAGGCTCAAAACACACTATAAAGCCATCCAAGAAATAACCGACAGAAAGATTCAATAAATAACTGGGTAGCTTGCAAGGAATAAACTGGGTAGCTTGCAAGGGAATACCTGGGAATAACAGTCAATTGCAGCTTTAAAATCTTTGTCACGGAATGCAAAGTCCCCTCGCTTCCTCGATTCCAGCATATCTCTCATCTGTTGCGTCCACTCTTGGAAAGATAACTGAAGCAAACCACATTTTAGATAACATATCAGCATATTCAAGGACAGAAATAGATAAGACCTCCTTTTCTTAACCAATTACCTCATTTGTTCCCTCGTCATCTTTGTAGTGCGTCATAACCAAGATCTGATGAATTGCTGTTAGGTCCATCCGTGAACAGGCCTCCCCCATTGGGGAGAGGGGGCGCTGAGGAGTTGCCGGGGCTTCCTCATGCTTTGATATTCCAAGCATAACATAAGATGGAACCTGACAGCCAAGAATTATGATAATTAGTCTCTCAACCTGACAATGACTAATATGTGGAGATGATCCCATATGAAGAACAAAAGGAGTGGGCATTAAGATACTTATTTCTGAAGAGAGAGGGAGGGGGGGCAGAGGAGGAGTATATAGAGTCTTAACATCAGAGTATGTGATTAACTCATTGGTGTAAGATACTTTTTAAGTCTCTTGAGTTGTGATTTGAAGCTTAAGGCATCCAAGACATTTGTTAAATTGACAGAGTAAACAATTACATCCAATGACCGGCTAGAAATATTTCACTCTCTTAAAGGAACGATAGTTTAAATTAATAACTGTGAAATCAAAATGGATTGCATAGACTGAATTTCTTTACATCAGGTTTTGTTTGCAGTGGAGCTAGTGTTGTAACAAGGTCCTTCGTACTGGGCCGCTCCCTAGGTTCATATTGCAAACATTGGGAGGCAAGATCAACAACCAAAGTTGCTTCTTCCATAGAAAAGTTTCCCTCCAAATGTGAATCCATCAAGAGAATGATGTTTTTGCCCCTTATCATATCAATAGCCTGCAGTGGCAACATCAAATTAATACCCAGATTATATATCTTACAAGAAATGACAAAAATTGAACATCAATTTGTATCCATATGGTCCTTGTATAACAGCAACCAACAAAACCAAGATGAACTTTTGGGGATGCTTGGTGCTTTTGCTAAAATGCCTAGTAACATATACTATATGCTATTTGTAGAATATAATGAAAGATGATGAGCATAGATGCAAAATAAGACTACTGAAAAACAGTTAAACCTGATTGTCACTTTGTCCTGAGGTTACACAAAAATGAAAAATATTCCTTCAATCAAATTCAAACATTGTGTTTGAGACAAAAATTGATCATGGTCAAGATATCTTTGAGTCAACTGTAATATTAATTCAAATGTTCATAGCTGAGTGAATAATGCTACAACCAGTTGAGAAGTGCTGTTTAATTGGTTTCGATATTTGCACTCACCCACAATATTTAGACAAATGAGGTCAACAAAAATGCAAGGTTAGCAGGCTAGTGTAGACCTGTAGGATACAGGGGATGCACTTGACTTTAGCAAATTCTTGCTCAGATGCATCGTACAAGAAAGACAAGTTCACTATAGAGATTCATTATGAAAAAAATCAGAATTAGAAAAAATCTCATTCTTTGTACCCCTTTTTTAATCATTTCATTTAGATTAAACAGAAACCGTAATATTTACAACTCATCAGGCTACAAGAAAAATAACAGAACTATTCAAAATTGAAATGAAATGCAACCAGCTAAATGCATACGCCACTTACATGACTTGGAGGGATGTGCTTTCCACTTAGTAAATCCAGAAGAACAGTACCAAAGCTGTAAATAACACTTTCAGGTGTGACCCTTCCTACAAAATTCAAATTATGGCAGCAACAAGAAGCATTAAGCCAAAACATGGACAAAAATAGGCTACGCGATTTGAAGAGAAGACAAGTCATAACACAAATAGCAAGCTTGCCAATATAAACAATTGACAGTAATTACCATTCCTTAGATACTCTGGAGGGGTGTAAGCAAGATTTGTACTATAACTTTTCCCATCTCTGCTATTTTTCATAAAGCCAAAACATGAAAGGCGGGGATCACCATCCTACAAGGTCCATTAAAGAGAATCGATAAGCAACCTGGATTCCAATAAATGCATGGTATTTATCAACAAAAAGAACCATGATATATATGTGTGGTAAGTTCTTAGAATCTAAGAAAAGGGAATACCTCATCAAAGAGAACCCTATAGGCATTCAAGTCATGGTATAATGGATGACCCTCGGAACTACAATAATCTAAGGCTTCAGCAATGTAGAGGGCTACTCTTAAACGCATGGCCCATTCAATGGTTTGATTTTCCCCTGAAAAGAAAAGAAGAAGATTCAAGTTTTAGACCATGATATGTCAGCGCAGAAAACCATCTAAAATCGATGCATCACACTAGGCATTAATTATGTATTTGTTTTTTGAGTTGAGATGGGTTGGGTTGCTTTCGTAAATACTTTAACTTCAATTGAAATCTTTCATTTTTTTTAATGGAATAAAATTCTTTATTCATTCGAAAAAATAAACTTATTGATGATTTGAAATAAAGCATGAAAAACTACAGCAATACAATTGAATTTACTGTGCACCATAAAGGCATAAACCCTATATCAAGTAAATCAATCCTGCAATAAAAAGAGGACCAAACTCAGCGCTGTCATAACATATGGAGAACATTTTAATTCGATAAAGCACTGACTAGGAGCAAAATTGGAATTATTGAATACATAACCAGACCCTTGAACAATACTTCAAGATTTCAACAAACTAGAAATGTAACAAGAAGGAGAGAAATTAATTCCTCACCATTAGTCAAACAATCATTTCAATCATAAATATATAATGTCAATCAAACTACCATTCATAATTATATTTCAAGTTCAACCCAACAAGACTGTAACAAATTTCGATAATGGAAAAAAAGTAGTCAATCCAGATAAAAGATTCAAGAAAAGCACACAAACACATACAATGGAATAAATGCTTAGTTAGAGTATCATTAGGCATGTACTCAGCAACAAGCAGCCTCTCATCTCCATCACAGCAATACCCTATCAAATTAGCCAGCTTTTTATGCCTCAATTTCCCCACTCCCCACGCCTCCTCCTGTGACAGCAACCCAATTCACAAAAGCCATTAAAAAATCAAGAAACCATATAAAGAAACAAACTTGATAAGGTGAAAAATCAAAGCAAGAAACTTTATGGATACCGCAAACTGTTTAGGATCAGGCCAAGCCATCTTAGTAAACTTCTTAACAGCGATCCACCTCCGGTTTTGAAGTCGACCTTTGTAGACAAGATTATTTGCCTTTTCACCACTTTCAGAGACTATGTTATCAGAACTGAAACTATTGGTAGCTGTTCTGAGGTCAGAGAAAGAGAATTCACAGAAAGAAGGGGCTCCTGTTGCAGGGTCAAGTAGAGCAGAACCTGATGGATTGCGAGGTTGTTGTTGATGATGGTTTTTTTCATGGTCTTTTTCTGGATGTGTTTCAGATAAAAATGAAGAAGAACAACAACCCATGATAGCTCTAGTGTTGGCGGTGGTGGTGGTGGTTTCTTTCTTTGTTGATTTTGTTTTTGGTATGGATTGAGAGGAGAGGTGAATGAGTTATTAATACTATTATTATTACAAGAGCTGTCTTCTTTCTCTCTTTTTGTTTGTTTTGTTTTAAGAAATTGTTGTTTGCTGTTGAGTTGTGTGTTCTTTTACCTTGATTCTTTGTCATGTTATTTTCTCCTCTCTTCTCTTGGTCATAGAAGGAAGGTCATTGCCATTTTAATCATCACAGAATTCAAACACGCTAATTAAATCAAAATGACATTGTTTTATATAAAAAAAAAATCAATTTAAATTTTGATTAAACTGTAGTTATCTTGTCAAGTTGATAAATCTGTATGTTGGGGAAATTTGGAAGGTTGTAGAGAAACGGTGTTTAAAATTTAAAAGAATTATTAGAAAATATATTGAGTTTTCTCACAAACTTGAAAAATAAAATAAAGAAAAATTCAAGCTAGCAAAAGTTGTATAGAAACAACATGCGCAACTTGACATTCAAAAATACCACATGCATGTAAATAAATAAATAAAAAATTAGAGGCCAAATGCAATAGATAGAGAAGATAGGAGCAGAAATGGGCTGCATAATAATATAAGGTATAGGGTATAGGGTATAGGTGGGGGAGAGGGAGATGATTAATATGTTAAAGATATACTCAGAGATCTCATGATAATATTTTTATTATTATTATTATAAAAATATCAACAAAATGAATTTATAAAACCAAAAAAAGTCAAATTTTAGAAATTAAATCAAATATATTGTTTAAAAAATAATGGCATGCTTATTTACTAAAGTATGTAGTATATAATATAGTTGTTCCCAATGAGAATGAGAATGACATGATAGTAAAAGACTTACAGTCTGTATAACAGATCTTTAGTTTGAGTTAAGCATAAATCTTTATAAGATTATGAGACAGTAGATTTCACTCGCTCAACTAAATCTATAAAATATATTTTTTAGGATGGGTTTTACTAACATCCAAAATATATACACACACAAAACATTCATTCATTTTTTTTTATCTACCGTGTAATACACACGGCATACATGCGCTAGACAAAAAAAAAATTATCAACACTGAAAATTGGAGAGAGCATTTTTAAATGTTTTTGTATAAAAAGATAATCAGTGAAAGTTGCTGTTATTTGGAAGGAGAGATAGGTTAAGGGTCCATCCTGAGTAAGCTAGAATATTATTTCATGGAGAATTGGAACATTAACAGAATCAAATGATATATTTATTTATTTATTATATGCTTGGACTTTTTCTTTTGTTAGGTAGAAGTTTTGTTTGGCAGTGTTTCAAAAGTATTTAAAAAAAAATATTTATTTTATATTTTAAATTTAAAAAATAGTGTTTTTAAATCATTTAAATTAAAAAAAATAAAAAACATTATTTTGACACTTTAAAAAACATCATTTTAACATTTTAAAAAGCAGCCTCAATTTTTAATCGGGTATTAAAAGGCAGGAAAAAAAATCGGTGCAATTTAGTACCCTGTGTTCTTGTAATTGGCCTTTTATCATTAGTACCCAACAGTGCCATGATCTAATTTTCACGTCCTTTTTTTTATTTTAATGGGAATCATGACATTTATTATTGCATAAATTGAGTGAAGGCATCTATTCTCTACCATTAGCTGCTCTTAATTCTTTCTGTACCAATCATCATTCGCCACTTCACCATTACTTGACTGTGGAAAAACAGCAGCTAAGTGGGTGTTAATGCTAGAAAAGCCAACCCTGAGTTGTCAACAGTTTTTCTAATGCAACATTAATTAAATCAATGTATGGGATCGCTCGTAAGAGCTCGTGTGTTGATAAATGCTCTCTCGTGGGGTTTGGTTCTTGAAAGTGGTTGCACAGTATCCAGGGTGTGTTTGCGACATGGAAAAAATCAGCTTGTAAAATGATTTAGATTTTATTTTATTTTTCTGAATAACTCTAAGGACATGTGTTTTTATATAAGCTTGGTAAATTAAAAAAATAATTATTATTTTTTTTAAGATAGTGGTCTCAGAATGGTACGTGGAAGAGAAGTCCTGGGAAAAAGGTGTAGTTATCATCGTAAATCGACCAGAAGAAGAAAGTTCAGAGAAATGCATCCCAGCGATGGTAAGCCATATCCGGCAAACAATTAAGAGCGCGTTTTAAAACAACAGAGGTGGTGGTGTACCGTGCGACTGGGAACTACAAACGCAGGACCCAGGTTCGAGCCTCAGCCCCTCCTCGTAAGAGCCTGGGGTAGTCGGAGATTTTACTTACTCCCTAGCCCACAAAGTGCGCAAAAAAAGCTTGCTTAAAGATGGGGATCGGTGGTGGACAGAGGAGAAGTCAAAGCGGACTACTTGTCGCAGAAGTTTGCAGCAACACGTACGGGGGGCAATCCAAAATGTAAAGACGAGTAGACGACCTGTATTGTTCAGGGAAATATATATATATATATATATATATATACTAGCCATGGCACCCGCGCCTCGTCGCGGGCGAAATCATATTTTTTTCAACTTAAAAAATATTAATTATGTATTTTTTTTGTTATAATATGAATTTAGATAAAATAATAAATTTGTGCAGAATTACTGTGAAGTGCAAGTTTTCTATAAAATATATAAATTGTAAATTGATATAAATTTATCTATTTATTAGGTTTCAACGAAATAACCAGCATAAATTATCATCATCATTAAAAAGCAAGAAGATTTGGATATTTGAATTATTGAATTCATTATATTATGATGATTTAAACCTCTATATAATTAAAAAAAACTTGCAATAATTAAATAACAAAAATAAGTGGTTAATTTTCTATCCATACTTGCAATAATCAAATAACAAAAATAAGTAGTTAATTTTTTATCCATAAAAGGACAAAAACATAAATTAAAAATTCATCTCTACGTTACCGTCATTTTCATTACTATAAAAGTTAAAATTATTATCAACATTACTGCCTAAATAATTAAAATCATTAAATTGCACCAAAAAATAAAAAAAAATCAAAACATTTTAACAAAAAAAAACAATAAAAAAACAACTAAAATTATCATTATTATTGAGTAAACAATAAAATCATAAAATGATCTAATCCAAAAAACATATAAAATAACAGAAATCACAAAAACAAAATGCGCAATATTAATTTTAAAACTATCACCAACATAAATTAAAATTTCATAATGGAACTTAATAAAAATAAAACCCCGACAAAAAATGAACCGAAAAAAATAATCTAAAAGCATAAATGAACAAATACGGACAGAAAACAAACATTGTCCAAACATTGTATTTGTTAATGTTTTTATATCATTTTTATGTGCTGATGTTAAAAATAATTTTTTTTAAAATAATTATCATTTTAATATATTTCTAAACAAATTTGTTTTTTAAAATAATATATTTCTAAATAAAAAATATTTTTAAAAAATAAATCAATCAAATAAAACATTTGCTTATAGTAAGATTCGAACCCACGCCCTACGGACCAGAATTTTAAACCCACGCCTCTTAAACCAACTCAACCACCTCATCATTTGGTTCTTCTATCACGCCAGTATGTAATAATACTAATTCTTACTGTGGATTCGCACAGTAAAACCGGGACGCGTTTTATTGTATAGTTAATATATATATATATATATATATATATATATATATATATATATATATATATATATATATATATATATTACTACATGTATGAAACGCGTCAGGTTTCATTATTGTATATCGTTTATTGTGGATTTCAACAGTAAAACTACTATTTTATTCTAGAATCACCAAAAAAATGACCCTAGTATTGGGGTGTTCTGGTCTTTTCAATTTTTATTGCACAGTAAAACTATATATATTTACCCCTGGGAGCTGACAAAAAGAAGAAGGCTAGCGGAGAGTATTTTGGACTTTTCACATATTTTTGCACTGTATAATTACTTACATACCCTCCTAAAAAGACAAAAAGGAAGTTCTTTGTCTGGGGGCATGGTGGTACTTTCACACTTGGTTTTTTCGTGGATATCGCTAGGTTTAGAGGTGTTTAGGTAATTCTATAAAAAAAATTCAAATTTTCTGCAGGCGCGTCGTATGGATGCGCTATTGGTTTTGCATGTGAACGCACCTCTCAGGTAGCGCATGACGTATCTTTAGGTGGTGGAAAATGTTTGATCGTTGTGTCATACGGTGCGCTGTTATGTTTTCTTCTTGTCAGTGCAGTGTGTGTCATGTGACGGTGGTCGTGGAATCACTGGTGAACAATTTTTCTTCCCCCTCTTTTTTCTCTCCTACTGCCACAAAGTACAGTACGATCCTTCATATTGTTGCTTTGTTCATTTCGGTCCCTAGGCTTTTGATTTTGTTTTTCTTACTGATTTCGTCAATGAAAATTTTGATTGTTTTCAATTAAACCCTTCAATTGAAATTGATCATATATGGTACGTTCCATTTCAGTACTTAATCTTTTGATTTTTGGTTTGTTTTTTGTTCCTTTAAAATATTTGGTTAGCAGGGTTTTAATTTGTTTTAATTTTTTCATTTAATTGAAATTGGTCATATATGTTACTTTTTATTTCGGTCTTTATTCTTTTAATTTTTTAAATAATTATACTGTATTTTTTAAAAAAAAATCCCTTGATTGTTTTTCAGTCCCTAGGTTTTGATTTGTTGCAGTTTTGTCCTTTAATTAGAATTAATTATATATTTTATTTTTCATTTTGGCACTTATTCTTTTAATTTTTTATTTAGTATTAATTCATTTACTTTTTTTCGTTCCTTCTTGGACAATGTTTATTTTTTGTCCATATTTATGCATTTATGCTTTTAATTTTTGTCGTTTTATTTTTTGTTGTGGTTTTATTTTTATTCGGTTCAATTCTGAAATTTTAATTTATGTTGGTAATTTTTTTTCCTTTTGTTCTTTTTTTAGTGTTTTCTGTTATTTTTATTTGTTATTTGGATCATATGATTTTTTTTATGCTCATAATATTTATTTTAGTTTTTTTTGCTGTTGTTTTTATTTGCTCTTTTGTTAAAGGGGTTTTTTATTTTATTTTTTGAGATAATTTTATGGTTTCATTGTTTGCGCAATAAAAATGATAATTTTAGTGATTGTTTGTTTTATTGTTTTCCTACTTGCTTTTCTGTAAAAATATTTTATTTTTTTATTCTTCAGGACAATTTAATGATTCTAATTGTTTTGGCAGTAATGATGATAATAATTTTATCTCTTATAGTTATAATAATGAAGATAACTTTGCAATGGATTTTCAATGATAATTTCTTCTTTTGATAGGTAGAAAATTAACAATTTATTTTATTATTCAGTTATAGTAAGTGTTTCTACGATTTATATTTTATCATTTAATTTAATTTAATACCCTTAATATATTTTTTGTGTTGAAATATGGTTGCAGCTGTCTCGAAACACGGGTAAATGGATAGTATAAAATAAACATTGATGGATGCTAGGGGAGGGGGCAAGAACTGAATATATGCCACCTTTTTAGAGATTTTGAAGGTATCCAAAAATCCCTTTCAGATTCTCTCAGGCTATGCCTCATGCCTACAGTCAACTAAGCATGCAGTAGCTCTTTCCACTCGTAAACGCATATGTATGCTGTCAAGCAACATTCATTTTCTTCTTTTTGAGTTTACTCTCAGCCTGCACGAGTGTACAATTATTGGTCGCAGAATCAACTGCTGCACCGCAGATTACACGACACCTAGGTGCCCGTTTGGAATGATGTTTCAACCGTTTCCAAAAAAATTGAATTTTTTTTATTATTTTAAATAAATAAAAAATAGTGTTTTTAAATTATTTTGATGTGCTGATGTCAAAAATAATTTTTTTTTAAAAAATAATATTATTTTAATGTATTTCTAAATGAAAAGCATTTTCAAAAGCAACTACAACAGCTCTCCCAAACAGACCTTATAGATAGGCCTCAATTATTTGAAGCGAATTGATTATACATCGTACCTCTTTCAAGCATACAATGGCATTTGCAGGTTTCTTTTACTGTTGAAATTCTATTTTCTTTTCAAAAAGTTGGGGCAGAGAGAGCTGTATTTATGTGCAAAGCATAGAAGGCGAGTTATTGACATTGACAATTAAAAATGGATTAAAAAAAACGCATTTTACTGTATATCTACTTGAAAAAACACTATTTTCTTAATTATATTTTGTTATTCTATGTTTTTTTATTAATACTTCAATTCCATTATTTAATTGCATCATTTAACATTAAATTTATTAAAATTCAAGCTTTTGAGTTTTTTGTTATAAGATTATCGTGGATCGACAAAATATGAATTTAACAAAATGACTCAAGTTTTCCTTTTTTGTTTTTTATTTATCTTTTAATATTAAATTATTTTACTTTCTATAAAAGTATCTCTATCTATATTATCATGTTAATAATTTTTGTTTCAATTTCATCTTAGAATACTGATTAATTAAAGATTAAAATTTATAATTTATTTCAATATTTTGACCGAATTTAACATGATTCAATTTCTTTTTTAATTATTCTTTTTCAATGTTAAATTCATTAAAAACTAAACTTTATAATTTATTTTCTATAAATTTATTAGTAACCTCGCATGCAAATAAACGTGGATGGATGCAGTAAAGAAAACCCAGGGATGACAGGTACATGAGTTATTAGAGACCATATGGGGTCGTGGCTAGGGGGTTTGCGAAGAATATTGGTTTTTGTTCTTCCATGACAGCGGAATTATGGGCTATTTATGTGGGGTTACAACTTACATGGGATAAAGGGTTTAGAAAAGTGGTATTAAAATCAGATTCCAGGGTTGTAGTTGAGATTATTAATGGGGATAGTGTGAGGGTAGATAGGAATTATAATCTGATTATGAAGATTATAGAGTTGTTGGACAGGGATTGGGAAGTGAAAACATTACATGTTTACAGGGAGACCAATTGTGTGACCGATTGGTTAGCTAATTTTGAGTTAACTAGAGATTTGATAGATAGGGAGTCGGATATTATTACTGATCCCTCGGCAGGGATTTATACTTTGTTGTACTATGACCTAATTGGATCTACCATTCCACTTTTAATTTAGGTCGTAAAGCCCCGATCATTACCAAAATAAAAAATAAAAAACAGGTTACCCAGGTTAATCCAAATTATTAGAATATATTTTCATCTCATTATTTATATATAAATCAAATATTAGATAGGTTGTTTTTTAAACCACCAAGTCCAACAAATCACATCAAATGCATATAATTTGTTTATTTATTCTACTAGAAAAAAAATTGCAACGCCTAAAATCAATCTGCATAAAGCAAGTTCAAAAATCTTTTGCTCCATGGTAGCACTGTCTATAAAGAGAAAACATGAGTCATCAATGGGGGACAAGAAAAATGACGTTTTTTGCAGACCCACATTCACTAAAACTTGATCCCAGGGCTGTATAGTCTGTGCATTTGTTAAGAGGGTTAAGCATTTACAGCCCTGCAATTTAAAATGTGACAGTAACAGCCCAAAACAGCACTTAATTCTCTTGTCTGCCCAATTGTTGTGTTTGCAACAACTCGAACTCTACTATTTATTGAAAGCGTTTCATTTCTTTAAAAAGGCATTTACAAAAATTAATTGTATAAATAAATATTCAAAAGAAAGGAGCAAAAAGATGGAAGTTATTTTACCATGCATCTGATATCTCTGGGCATTTCCATACCCGTGAAGCTACAGAAACTCATCCTCGTTCAAAATAGAGGGGAACTATCCTTTGCTTTCCTTAACTTCTGAAAGATTGTTCCTTGGTTCTTTCCCAAGAAGGCTAGTGGCGCCAAAATGTTAAGGATGCAGAGTGGCTTGCTTTGGTTTCATATCTATATCACGAACTCACCGTCTGCTGCCCCTTTTTATCACTTGCAAATTGTTATCCTGTTCTACTGTTTACTTGATGCAACTGAATTCTGCAGAGGTAAGAGAAGGATGATTCTACTCGCAACCTTGGAGAGCCTCCCAAATCTACTCCACCGAATATGGCTTGCTGCCAGTTGAAGACTTGAACAACCGGAGCTGCCCATTATGGACCATATTTGGGGTATCCAGCAAGGCTGAGCAGATTCAGCCAATATCATGGATTCTTGAAGATCCTCATAGGGATGTAAATTTCAGATGAGAAACAAGCTCCAGATTAAAAAGGAGGCTGTGAAAATCGATTGCGCCATGCATCCCTGTGAAAATCTTTCATGTTCTCAAGCACGCCTTTCTTCTTCACTACGTTGCACGAGCTCCTCATAAGCATTCATTGAATCAGCCGTGAATCTTTCCATGGCTTCAAAAATGCATTGCAGAATCCCCTGTAGACTACTATTACTAGTGTCACTTTGATATACAATGTTTTCAGTTGCTGACAGACTATTACCATCCCCAGCAACTAGGACTACTTTCTTGTCTAATGCCTGAATCTCCTTTTGTATCTTCTGATCCTCTCTATCCAAGTTTCTGGCTTTTCTCTCCAAATCCTTGTTGGTCACCAATCTCTGACGCATCTCTAGTTTTTCATGCTCCCAAAGTTGAAAAACACTCATTGCAAAAATACGCATAGCGTCAACTACTTCCTTCCCAGATACTCTATCCATAGCTTTTCCCCACTGGTTACAGATAACAAACACCGGGGGCGCACCCATCCTACCAGGAGAGAGAGGAACTATGCCATCTGGTGTTTCTTCTGGTTCATATAAAAGACACTTAACAAGCCAGTTATTCAAGGCTCTCACATAACCTCTCTGAGCACCAACCCAACAAGAGAAACTAGAAATCCAACTAAGAAGCTCACGCTCCAGCTGCAGTATGTCATTTGAATGATCATCACTGAGCTTTTTACCTGATACAATGGGACCTAAGCCTCTGGCTTCTCTAATTGCTTGGCACTGAATATGATGACATTCAAGCATGCTCCTCCACATTCTGGTTAACCTGAAAAATTAAATGCAGAAAAATCACCGTCAAGACTAAGGATGAATATTAACAATTAACTTCTATTTAAGATCACATCCACATGGAAATTGGATTCGGGAAGTGCTCCACATCCAGATAAGAGGCTGCTGTTATATATATATGCATAAGAATAATTTTTAAAGGGACCACTTGAAAGCCATTGTGATAGCAGGAGTAATGTAAAAGGGTTAAATGCATAAATTTAATTAAAAACAACGCAATCCACAAGCCCTTCCACAAGGATCATTTTAGCCTAGTTCTGGCGTGCCTGTTGTTTATGATTAAAGCTTTCTTGTTATCGTGGTGGTGGAATGCCTGCAGAGTGCGCAGCTAATGCAAACATCATAAAAGGCATGAACACCTGACCTTACATACAAGGGTAGAATACAGTTCACTGATAACCAACAATTCCTTTCTTTAGTCTTCAAACTGCCAACTTATCTCCTTTAGTAAGTGTGTAAACTAAATCATGTATTCTAAATGATTGGGCATATTGAACAACATCTAATAACTAAATCATGTCTTCTAAATGATTGAGAATCTATTGCTATTCTAGCACATCCACAGACCATAAAAGAAAGGGACTACAACAGCAGTGCTTTCAACAAAAAACAGACTTCCAACAATTAATAAATGAGGTAGATTTTGCATTTCTGTGTGGCCCCGCCTAATGTAGGTATTGAAAAAGCTTAGCTCATGTGTATGTCTGAACCAAGATTCATTAATGCCAAAACTAAGTTTCTATTGACAATAATCAAAGTTAAAATAGGTATGAACCTCTACCGAGAGAGAGAGAGCTGATAACTTTGGTCCAAGAAGGTATTTGGCAGGTTCCTCCATGAAAACCTTCCGAGTTGTATGTGAATATTTTCTATCTTCAGTTTTGCACAAGCATCTGGGTAATGCAAATTAAACTTGCCTACCCCAAACAAAGCAAATACCACCTTTCTAACCCTTTTCAGAACAGATTAAAGACCTCCCACTCCTGCACTAACTTCCCTGTGACAAAACTAATTATAAACTTCCTCCTTCTGCACTGAACAAATGGCCTGCAATAGTCACTTAAAAAACAATGACGGAGGACCAATGTTTATAGCCCAGTGCACTAATATTTGCACTCAAAGAAATCCCACCATCTCTGACCCCTGTTTTTAAATTCTAATTCCACTGTTCAGTTCAAATATATCATTGCCAAGGATGTCCCATATTGCTCACTCTACAAGGAGCAGTCAAAACACTTTAGCTTCTTCAAATGTTATTGATTGCAAGTGTAACAAATTGCCCACACTTTATCAAGGACTTTTGCTAGCTAGATTAAGTATCAAAAGATTTCAACACAGGTGCGTGTGTTTTATCAACACTCGAGTATAAGAACAAGAACACATTTGTCATTAATAAGAAAGAATCTGATTATGAAAAAAAAAAAAAATTCTCTGGTTATGAAGACCACTTGCAAAGTTACAATAGGAACTCTCACACACTAAAAGGTCACCTCTTGCCTCAACTAACTACCATCCTATCATGCCTCATAAGCAAAATGAATCTTATTTACAAATGGATATTTATTATATAATTCAAAATAGAGCACCGAAATCCATACTGACATTGAAAATAGACAATAGTGTCAATATAAGTCCAGTTTGGTAATAAGCACATATACAAATGTGAGAACTGAGAAGTAAAAAGTTAAGTACACAAAAGATGGGGAGCAGCTATAAAGAAAGCTAAAAAGAAAATGGTTCTTAGAAAAAATGCACATGTTAACATACCCTTGAATCAATTCATTTAGTTGAGGCCATAGCTCTTCATCCCTAATCTTGTTTATGGTAACTGAAATCTTGTCTACTACTTGAATTGCCATCCTTATTTTTGTTGATAAACTCCTGATTAAAGTTCGAGTTGCCTCAACTTTATAAGGTTCAGCACCCCTCTCATCTAAACGCTTCAGCTTACGACACTTTTTTTCATGAGCCAGCCGCATTTTCTCCTCAACCTGCAAAAGCAAAAACTGTGAAACTTGAGTTCTTCAGCTTAAAGATAGTTATTCACAAAAACAGAAATAAAATACTGCAGTATTGTAATTCCAGATTTCACCACATGCAGAATATTGCCAAAAGACCAAGTGGCGTCGCAGGAAATAGTTAGCCATTTAGCTACGTAATAGAACTTCCTGATATATAGCATATGCTTACTGAAAAGAAACATGATAATATGCACAGAAAAAGCATAAGCTTGGCTGGTAAGTTCTGCTCTTCATTCCAATGAAGACGTATTCATGGGAGACATGAAAATATTTTCCTTGGTGCAACCAGCCCATGATATTCACTGACCAATACAACCACCACCACCAAAACCACCATCTTCTTGTGACCACCATTTTATAATCATCCCACCGTAAACCCCCACCACAACCGTCCACCATCTTATTATCAATATAACCACCATTTTATCACCATCCCACCATAACTCTATAACATCACTACCACCACAACAACAACCATCACCACCTCACCTTCATTGCTATTGTCACCACCTACACCTTGTTATTTAAGTAACCATCCATCATCACCATTACCACCATCACCTCTATCACAAACAATATAATTTTTCTCATCTTATTAAAATCATTCAAAAACCATGGAGGAAAAATAATTTATTTTACAGGAAACTATTTTCCTTTATACATTCAAACAGTGGAAAATAACTTATTTTCCAAAAAACAAATCACCAAACAAACATACCCTAAATCTTTACCAACACTCATAATAAAATCATAGCAATTACCGTGTCTCATCATTACTGGAAACACAGACAAATGAAAGCATGTTCGGAAAATTCATCAGATTTCAATGAATGTACAATACATTGACAACATTTGAATTTGTCAATAAAGTTAGAAGGCTGAAGCAATTTAATCGGTATGATTCCCAGATAATGATAGAAAAGAATAATCCAGGACGCACCTTAACTTCTTGATAGAGTTTTTTCTCCCAAAGATACAGCTTTTGTAAGGTAGAAGAAAGATTTTTCGATCTCACCATCAACTCTTCATCAATCTCCAAGGAAGGGGGACCAGCCCCGGCATTTCCAGAAGTAGACGGCTGTGAAGATACCAAAGATAATGGAGGGGTAACTCCTTGCAAGATCTTGGAAACTGCTTCACAAAGATCCACAAAAACCCTTCCAGTTAATAAAATTCCATTTCTACTTCCACATTTACAACAATAAATAAAGCACCAAAAGAAAAACAACTCATCCAGATCACAGTTATGAGCAATCTATTATCTTTTCACACCTACCATGTTTGCGCTGATATGGGAGCTTTCCCACTTCAAGCATCTTCGCAATCTCATTCCCACACTCTGAAGCTCTCTCAAACTGCATCTTAATTTCCTTAGCCACTTCCAGTGGTCCACCTCCTCGGCCCTTAAATACGGCATTGCTTCGCTCCTCAGACCTCTCATTATCAACAATTTTCTTGTCTACCACATGAACCTCGTACTCCGCTCTATCTTCCTCAGTAGCCACACTTGGCCTAGTTTGATAGAGCGAAGCAGAAGCATCGGTATCACCTCCAACCTTTTCATCCCCATCATCCATTACCGGCGACTTTGAAAATTTTTAGCCCCGTCCCTATATTTTTTATCCACGTGAACTTCCTTCACAACCTCATGTTGGTAATCCTCATCTTCCAAATCCGGAATCCCCTCCTCTTCTCTCAACTCGTTGGAGTTTCTACTCGGCGTGTACTGTTGATAATTCCTATCATAGCCCTCAAACAGATTCAAGAAGTCCCAAGCTGAAGCTCCTGGAGGGGGAGGAGGGGGGGGAGGGGGGGGCTTCGACGATGAAGCCTCCTCCGAAGGTGGTAGAGATGAAGAAGATCCATACTGATTCTGAGACCCATAATAACCACCACCACCACCCCCACCACCACTGTAATTTGGATATCCAGAATAACCATAAGGGTTCGAAGTACTCGTTGTATAACCGCTATTTGAATAATTATTATAATAAGCAGGCGACGAAGATTCACCAAAATGAACAGTCTCACTCTTTGGCCTTTGCTCGTAAACAACAGAAGGAGTGGCGCCTTTGTTCTTCATATAATTCGTATGAAAAAACCTTCCGCCGCCGCCTGGAAATGAATCTTGATCCATATTCATATAATCCGAGCTCATGTACGGAATATGACCACCTCCAACATCACCGCCACCACTCCCCTCGCCGTGACTATGCAACGGCGAGGAATTATCAGAATGATGAAGATGTAAATCATCATCGTCTTCATCATCCTCATCCTCATCCGAGTGAAAATGAAGATGAGAACCAGAACTAGAACGAGAATGATGACGACCTTTCTTCGGCGAACTCGATCCAACAGCCTTCAAATCTTCACCTTTTACATTCGGAGGTAAATTCAGCTTAGGAGACATCGGAGCACCACCACCCCCGCCGGAAAAATCCCCCTGCTCAATAAAAACATATAACACATGACCAATTTTTTTTAACGAGTGGATATAAGCCACGTGAGCTTCAGCGAAAGCAAACCGCTGGTGAATAGCTTCGTCGAGAAAATCGCAACGGTCACGGCAAAGCGCAACGGCTGGTAGATCTTCTAGTTTCGAACTTGCACAACCCATTCGAAACGTTAAAATGAACTCGCTGCTTTGGCTTCAAATAATATTAATATTTATAAATAAATATTATATTTATTAATATTATTTTTTTAATTACAGTAGTTGTAGGCGTGGGAGGTTATAAAATATTTATATAGCACACAGGGATGAACGTGTTGATGACGATGGAGGAAGAGTGTTTGGTTGGAGAGGAAATTATTGTTAGGGTTTCAGAAAGGAAGGGGGGGGAGGGGGGGAGGCGGAGGGAGGAATCTTTTTGCCAGCGGGGAATGTGTCGTCGTTTGTATTGTAGCAGAAAAGTGAGGGGAGAGAGACAGTAGACTGTAGTGTGTGGGCATCGTGGATGGTGTGTGTATTGTGTATGCGTCGGCGTGAATTTTGTCTGTATTCTTCTCTTTTTCTTTTTCTATATCTAACTGGAGATTAAGTGATCTACTGTTTTTAGTTAGTTAGTTAGTGCAGAAGGGAAAGAGAAGATCAGGGTAATTTTATTGGTAAACTATGGTTTGGTCCTTGTACATTTCCCGATATATCAATTTAGTTTACATTTAAATGATTTACCATAAAACTGAATTAAATATCTTCATATACGATGGTCAATCTAATCTACAACAGCTGAAGTGGTATATCACTAGATGTACAAGGACTGGAATATAGTTTGCCAACATTCTAATCTGGGTTTGGTTTTGACGGAAAGTTTGACGCCAGTTGCCGCCATGACGTCTCCTTTTCTTCAATTTTCAGTCTTGTCATTTTTGTATTTGTGCTGTTACAAAAATGCCCTCGTGTTAACCCCGTAGAACGTTCCTTTTTTATTATTATTAATTTTATCGCTACAACAATTTAAATATTATAGTAGATATATTAAAAAAAAAATAGAAAAAAAACAGATCATTTAAAAAAAAAAGTGATTTGAGTTTTTTAGAGCAAAATATAGGGTTTTTTTAACAAATGAGTGGAGGGATGAATTGGCAGATTATTTATTTATTATATATATATATATATATATTACAAAACAAATAAAAGGTGTGGGATTATGCACTGTGCACCCTCTCACAATCCACTGTGGATTGTGGCAGTGCACGGGCGAAAATGGCCCTCGGGCGCGCGGCACAGAGGTGCTGTGAGGCGGGGCCATTTTGGGTTTTTCCCTTCTTTTTTTTTTTAAAAAAAAATATTCGGATGGGAACAGTGTATTGACGGTTTCGTCCCCTGTAATAGGACAAAATAAGCATCCGGGCGAGGGACACACGCGTAATTGCGCGCGGCCGGACCGGCCCGGTCGGTCCGCCGCAACTTTTTCTTTTTTTATTATTTTCAGAAATGGCTAAAGACGGTTTTAGCCCCTAATAAGACAAAAACACTGAATTGGGTGCAGGGTTAGAACGGTAATTGGCCCTATTTTTCGAATTTATTAATCGGCGTCTGTCAGGTCGTGAGGCGCACGCGCCAGACGGTTTTCCGTCTCACGCCCTGTTTAGGCGGCGCGTGCGGCCTCCTCCGGTGGCCTGAAATTGTATTCCGGAGGACAGAACGATGCGCCGCCGTGTGGTCGTCCTCCCGCGGTGGTGCGTGTCACCACCACATGTCCGTGGACGCGGCGGAGGCCGGTTAAAGCCGCCGGCCACGTTTCTCTCTCTCTTGCACGTCAATGTGCAGGAGAGTCCCCCATGTTGCGTTACTTTTCACTTCGGTCCCTGGACTTTTAATTTCGTTTGTGGTCCTCATTTCTTTGATATAAATTTTGATTTTCTTCGATTAGGTCCTCCGATTTTAATTGATTGAATGTAAAAGTTTCACTTCGGTCCTTATACTTTCAATTTCCGGGTTGGTTGTATATCACTCAATCAATTCGATACAAAAGTTCTGATTTTTTCAATTTTGTCCTCTGATTTCAATTGACAATAAATGTAACTTGCATTTCAGCCCTTTGACTTTTAATTTTTTAATTTAATCCCTTTATATTTGATTTTCATTTCAGCCCTTACACTTTTATTTTTTTAATCTCTACTTTTGTCCATGTATATATAAGTGTATTTAACACAACAACAACAACAACAACAACAATAATAATAATAATAATAATAATAATAATAATAATAATAATAATAATCATGATTTAATTATTTTTCATTCTTACTCTTTTGTTATTTTTTTTCCCTCTCGATAATTTGATAATTTTTTTTTCCTGTAATAGCAATGATAAATTTTTTTTTAAAATTTTTATCTTTTGTGAAAGTTTCTGGGATATTTTTAGTCTTTCATTTATTTATGTTTCTTTCATTATTAACATTATAATAATAATTATAATTAGAATAATAATAATAGTGATTATTATTAATATTATAATAATAGTGATTATGTATTCTATTATTATAATAATAGTGATTATTTATTCTTTCATAATAATTATAATAATAATAATAATTTTTAATTTGTTTTTCTTGCTTGCTGTTGTGTTCATACTTTTTATTTTTTTCCCTCGGTATAATTTAATAATTTTTTTGTTTTTATTCTGGCGGCAATAATAATTTTAGATATTAAGACTCCGATGTTGCTATTGTGATAATATTTTAAATTAATATTGCTTCCTTTTCCGTTTTTGTTTTTATTTGCTCTTTCTATTAATTGATTTTTATAATTTTATTATCTGTACAATAATGATTTCAGTAATTTGTTTTTTTTCTTATTCAAATATTTTGCTCTTTTTTGTAATGTTAGTGCGCGCTCTTTTGTGATAGTTTATGACGCAATACCTATATTCTAAAAAATGTAATCTATGTTTACATGACAAACTCAACTCAAAATTTTAAACATTTTATCTTTTAATCTATAATTTTTATTTACTTATATCATATAAATTTATCGTTGTAGATTTAATTATGTTAAATTATATACAAAAAAATATCTGCGGCAACGCGCGGGCAATTATCTAGTATATATATATTAGGAGAGGAGTGACAGGGAACTTAAAAGGGAAGCTTGGGACCGTATTAATAACAGGAATTCCCATATCTTGATGGGGCCTGGAGACAGATGTAATTGTATCATAAGAATTAAAACCTCTGCCATAAAAGAAAAAATCCAATTTGACAGCAAGTATTTCGTGACCGTTTTTTAACGTGTTTTTTATTTAAAATATATTAAAATAATTTTTTTATTTTTTAAAAATAATTTTTAACATCAATATATATGAAAATAACTTTAAAATATTTAATTTTTTGTTAAAATAATTATTTTTTCAAAATACAATATGAAACCCAATATCAAACAAGTGTTTTAGCCAGAAATAAAAGCAATTATGAGCCTTCTATTCTAGTTGAAAGATAATTGATTATTCAACACACTAGTTGGCCGTACCGTACCGTTGGAAGGTTGTTGGGAACATTATGTAAGAAAACACAAACAACTCGAAGAATATGTCGAGCAAATGCTTTTTAAAAACAATTATATAATAAAGTAATTTTTTAGTTGTTAATTATATGAAAAACATTGAATAATAGCTCTTTTGATAATATGGTAATAATTTTTGTAAAAAACAATTACTTGTATATGTATTAAAACAATTACAACGTGTTTGAAGAGTCATGTTTATTAATTATAAATTGCATAATTAATTCAAGAGCATCAATAACCAGGACTGTTCAATTAATTTAAGAAGACAACATTGCTCAAAGTCACAATCAAACATTGAATTGCCAGGCAATCAGCAGTGTCAAGAAGTCACTATCAAAGTTTGACCATGTTCTTAACTCTTATTTAAGGTGTTTGGTTAATAAGCGTTTTGAAAAGTGTTTATGAAAAACAAAATGATTTTTTTGTATTTTTATATTATTTGATATACTGATATCAAAATTAGTTTTTAAAAAATAAAAAAAATTATTTTGATATATTTATGAATAAAAAATACTTTTAAAAGTAACATCAATTATATTCTCAAACAGACATGTATGGTTATTCCTTTACATGTTTTAGTTATTTATTGGGTTTTTATTTATAAATAAATTAAAATAATATTTTTAAACATTAGCATTTTAAAACAATTTAAAAAAAAAACATTGAAAGGCTTGGCCGAGAGAAAAATAAAACCCTAATCGTCCCCCGATCGACTTTTCTAGTGGCATAAATTGACGCCCGGCAACTAATACATGGCAATTAGCAGATAAGTTATCATTAACGGGATCTCCTCGATAAATTAAAATTAAGAAAACAAATCATGAACGTACGTTGCTGAATTTAATATGAAAGCCGAGATGCAATTTGCAAGTATAATAAGCATGAATTAATGAATATAATATAATTAAGATGTAGATGCAAGGCAAGGCAAGGCGATAGAGTATGCTCCAGTAAAAAAAACTAGCACTTATCTACGACGACACTCTCTGCAAGCACCTTTCTTCTCTAGATCGGGATGGAGAGTTCCTCCTCTTTACTTTTGCTTCCAAGAAGGCAGTGGAGGGCATGATTGGGTACATATTCTAAAGTGATGTGGACGCAGCCTAGAGAACTTTGGAAGGTAAAGAACTGCCTTATTGAAAGAAAAATAAATAAATAAATATATATATATATTTTAAATTAAAAAAATTGGTGTTCCTGGATCATTTTCATGTGCTGATATCAGAAATATTTTTCAAAAAATAAAAACATATCATTTTGATGTATTTATATAAAAAAAAAATTAAAAGCAATTTCAACCACATTAGAGGGTATTTGAGAGTGCTTTTAGAAAGCGTTTTCGAAAAAAAATGAATTTTTATTTTATTTTATTTTATTTTTTAAATTAAATATTTTTGATGTTTTTAGATCATTTTAATGTGTTGATATCAAAAATAATTTAAAAAAAAATCATTTTGATGTAATTTTAAACAAAAAACATTTTTAAAAATAACGTTAATAAAACTCTCAAACACGAATAAAGACAAACACGCCTCTAACTTAACCAATTGCAGATAGCAGCAGTACTTTCTCTTCTTCTTCTTTTTCCTGTTCAAAGCCCTTTGAACTGGAATGTTCAAATTCCACCCCACAAGTGCATGCACGTGGGGAAGGTGCTGTCCGAGGGAGAAAAGTATAAGGGAGATGAGATTGACCTCATCTTCCATGCATAATAGCAGTTCCAAATTATATTATTCATGTGGCAAGAGTTACGTGCATTAAACTACTTTCTAAAATTTTCTTATATATAAAAACAAAGAAAAATAAATCTTAATCAAGAAGAGGTCAAGTGGCTCGGTCCAATGACCCTGTCAGTTTAATTATGCCCCTCCTCCCCGCTTCAAAAAATCTCTATAAAAAATTATTATTATTTGTTACTGTGATAAATGTAATCTAAAAAGAAATAATTTGTTTGGGCATAAATTGAAATGATTTATTTTTAATATCAGAATATCTAAAAATACTAAAAAACTTAATTTGAAGTACAAAAAATAATGGTGAAAGAGGGGAATTGATTTGTACTTAGGATACATAATTAACTTTTCAGTTTTCTAATGATAACAGTGATTAAACTTTGGTTTAGTTTAGCATGTTATATACGAAAAACTAGTAATTCATAGTTTAATTTTAAAATGGGTATAAATTAAAAAAAAAACATATTAATTCAATTAAATTTATTAAATCGATAGAGATTGATCTGTAATCTAATTGGCCAATCAAATCATGTTCAAACTCAAATAGGATCGACACCAAGAAATTATATAATTTTTTTTTTTTTTTTTTTTTTGGGGGGGGGGGGGATAAATTTAGGGTCGGATCTGAAAACTATATTAATGGATGATTAACTAAAGAAGAGTATCTATATTTTGAGTGTCTCGAATCCTTAAAGTCTCGTGCATAATCACAAACAAGAAAATGAGAGGAGGAAAGGATTGTCTCAAGAGTTGTTCAACGCAAAGTGATTTATGATCCAATCGAGCAATTTCTTTGTGTCAAGAGAGGGATATGAATGCTGATTCCTGTGGTTGTTTATCTACTATGGTTCTTCTTCATTCCTTGTATAATTAATTATCTTTGCTCTAATTTTCAAAAAACTTAGCCAAATTAGCATAATTTGGTAGCTGGGACTTTTTTAATGCTTCGAGAAGGGTAGAAATAAATGGTTTATGTTGTTTTCAAAGGCAATTTTTTTCTTTTTTCTTTTTTTTATCATACAAGGAAGGGCTAATTGCACATCTACACCACTGAATCATCCACACCCACCAAGTTTTTTTTTCAAGAAATTAATTTCAGCCAAACTTAAGATTAGTCCCCTAACTACCCACCAATCCTCCACTCAGTCCATATACTATTGGTTTTTTTCAACCGGGTCCCTAAACAAGAGACCTTACTCGATTGATACTAGTTTCGAGGACTTTATTAGCCATCATTTAACAATCTAAGGACCTATTCCTGAGGTTTCTCCAGTCATTTCCCCTCTACATATGCTATATATATATATATATATATATATATATATATATATATGGCCAACTTCTCCCAACCATACATCAGCAGATTTACTAGTCAACGAGCCCCCCCACCTAAAAGGCTAGAATCCGTTTGCAAGTGATCTACTCAATTAGCACGAATGCTCCAACTAATTTCCCACCTTTCATTAATTGTTTTTCAGCAAATTACATCGGACCAAGGATTGTTTTCTAGCAATCCGTTGCATGTGAAGGACTTGTTTGTCAAGTCCCAGATCGGGAAAAGCAGATTTCTGTTCTTTCTTGCATGGAATAAGTGTCATGTCAAAAGTCTTGCTTCACAAGCTTTTCGAGGTTGAGTTGTATAATTTTGTTTCTCAAAATATTTTTTCTGTTGTTAATATATTAAAATAATATTTTTTTTATTTTTAAATATATTATTTTCGATGTATCACGTGAAAATATCTATAAATATTAAAAAAATAGTTTTAAGTAAAAAAAATAAAAAGAAATCAAATTATTTTAAAATTTTTAAAATTTATTATAAGTTGGATTTAGATTGAATTAAAAAGATATGATAAAAGAAAACCCGATTGTTCCGATGAGGTTAACCTTGGATTTTCTTAAGAAAATAATAATATGATTATAAATATCAAAATAATTAATTCAGTGGCTTGCAGGTTGATCAGAGAAGTCAATACCTCGATCTCTTTCCTGACAACCATGTTTCCTACGCTAATCTCCTCAACTGGCCACAATTAATATCAAATAAAGGGATTATATTAAGCGGGCATAAAGAACTTAGTGGCCGTTTGGCAATTTGGTGTCATCCATGTTTGCCAAACGGCTTCTGTATTTAGTGTTTAGATAACAAGTAAGCATAGATTTATTGTGTGGGAGCCACACCAAAAATTGTCCAAAACGCCGTTTCATGCAAAGCTGGAATTTGATGCTTTTTATCTGCGATCCATCTTCATTGAAACGCCGATACATATTTGAAGTAGAAAAAATTACCGTTGAAACAAAAAACCCTACTTTATCCTCTCGTCTGCGCCTCCTCCCTTTGCAACGATCGATTTGCAATCCCTGAAGCACCTACAGTGGTTGCTTCTTCAGTCACGAAACTAAACATAACAGTGTTGATCATGAAGGTGTTGTATCTAAATGAACGAAACACAATGAACAAAAAATAATCAAGCAACAGAAACAAAAACTTGAGGCGTGCTTAGCACTGTCCTTAAGGATATTTCCCCAACAATGAGGTACCCTCCAGGATTCAACAAGCTCTTCCTCAAAGAGGGAAACACAATAACAGCAAAGTAAAATAACAAAAGAAGTCCAGCAAAGGAAAGAAGATAATTATTTTCGGATGTGTATCTGAAAAATATTGTGTAGTATTTATAGGCTACTATAATGTAACAGCTGTCATATTTAATTTATAAATTCAAAATGGCTGTTACAATATAAATATAGCAGTTACCATAATTTAAATTATATCTGTTTAAATTATACAATATAAATATAGTAGTTACCATAATTTAAATTATAGCTGTTACCATAATTTAAATTAGACAGTTACCATATTGATGTTTATAATAACTACAAAATCAAAACCGAAATTGCTTTTGAAATCTGTAACTGTTAGAAATAAATTTCAAAGGTTACAAATTTAATGTTTTCAGTTTAAGGGTTATCAAAATATTTTAATCAAAACAACAAAAAGATTTCAGAGAGTATAGGCGTTGCCTCGCGCGCAGGGGGGGGTGAATCGGAGGTTTTCCTCTTACTCAACTCATCCTCATGTGCGCGAGCTCACTTCTACTTCCTTTGTTGGTTACTACCCCATCTCATGTTTTAGTATATAAACACTTGATGAGAGTCTTCTTTTACCAATGTGGGATAGTAGGTCCTATATATACTCTCTACACTCAAGGGGTCTTTTGTGTTTTACCAATGTGGGATAGTCTTTTGAAATATCTATATATAGTTTTTACAACAGAAGGCACAGACAACCCAAAGGAAGCCATGCACACCACTGCAGTGACTGTTTCACAAGCCAAAACAGAAGCTCTCTCTCTCTCTCTCTCTCTCTCTCTCTCTCTCTCTCCAAAACAGAACAGCCATGATGCCGGGACCTTTCATCGCTGACTCCGGACACCACAGGCCATCATTTACGACGAAACCACCACAAGAAGAACCACCTAAGCCTCCTCTACCCATTGGCATCGTCCGTTGAAGCTCTCGTCGTGGTCGGTGAACAGTACCGCAACCTTCCAACGCTGCCTCCGGCCACCACAGGCCATCATTTCAGACGCCACCACCACAGGAAGAACCACCTCGGCCTCCTCTACCCGTCGGCATCGTCCGTTGAAGCTATCTTGGTGGTCGGTCGGAAGCTACTGTGCACGTGAATTAATTCACGTGCACAGGTGCGCTGCACTGTCACGCGAAGAAGACGTGAACAGTGCAGCACACAGTTTAACCTCAAGCGATTTTAAGCTGGACTTGGGCTGGGCTACACTCGGCCCAGCCCAAGTCCAGCAAAGTTGGGCTTAGGCCCAATTTGGTTGGGCAGCCCTCGGCCCAGCCTGTTTTTTTAAAATATATATTTAAAAAAAATAAAAACAATGTGTAGATACAGATCAGTCCTGGTGGAAGGGAAATATTTGTTCGTGATGAAATTGCAAGTAGTTTGATGGGAGAATAAAAAATAATATTTGTTTTTTCATGAATTATTAATTACATTATATTATTATAATTATTAAATTTACAATATTTTAAAAAATTATATATATATATATATATATATATATATACCCTTTAAAGTAATTTCACAAGTTAAAAGCAATATGAAAAGCTTGGTAACCAAACACTCAAAACTGTTTTTTTTTCAACATCCAACTCAACCACAGTTTTAACCAAACACTTCACTGCTTATTTTGAACCACAGTAAAAACGCTTTTTTTGAAACTGCTTTTTTTCAACCTCAATCGTAAAAGCAAAAGCAATGTCAAACACACTCTTAATCATCTTGTCTTTTATATTATATATTCCTATATCTCATCGGGATCCCACAAGTTAATTTTGGTAGCCCACTATGTTTAAATATGCTGAAATTATTACCATCATCCACAATGGTGTTTCGATGTAAGACAATCGCAGTGCTGGATCAAGATATTTGTTTTTCTGTTTTAAAAATATTTTTTTTTTAAATATTTTTTTGTATTTTTTTTTAGTTCAGTTTTATCTATAAAAACAATCAAATAAAAAAATCAAAACTCGAACCAGAAATGGTTTAGTTTGGTTTTTCAACTAAAAAACCAAAAAATAGTTTTCAGTCTTTTTAAGCTTTTTTTTACTTTAATTAAATCCTTCTCCTCTCTTATTTTACCAAAATAAAATAAGACTAGAAAATCTGAATCGAACTAGAAAAATAAAATAAAAATATAATATATATAATTTATCGATTTTAACCTTAAAAATCCAAAACCAGACCGAACCAAAAGTTTTTAAAAGAATTGTAACGGGATTTTTAATGGTTCAATTTTCTCGATTATTTTTTTGTTTTATCCACTCAATTTGTTTTTTTGGTGTTTTCTAGTTCTTTTACACAGCAGCTCACATAAACGATGCTTCATGTTTGAACATTCCTACCAAAAGCTTCCATGTGATAGCTATACGCGGGTGGTAAAAGAAATGATGAGGGTAGCTTTTACTTACCGCGAATCCTAGGCCATTAGTAGCTTTTACTTACCGCGAATCCTAGACCATTAAATTCTCCGGTCCCCACTGCTTTTAAACAACTTGGGTCGATTGGTAGGGTTGCAAAGAGTAACAAGACAAGAGTTTAGTAGTAGTAGTAGACTAGTAGTAGTGTCCTTTTAACCTTTTATTCTCCTTCTGCGTTAATTTTTCTTATAATATAAGATGTTTTTACAGTCTAATATGATTGATTTTTTATATATTAAAAAACAAAAATAGCACAAATGAAAAAAGATTTTAAAAGGTAATACAGGTAACAGTCACAAAAGAGCCAATTTGTATTCTAAAATAATATGTTGAATATTATATAAGAATATATTTACTATTTTATGTATATATAGTACTGTGGTACACTGTATTTTTTGAAGTAGAGTTTCAAATACCAAAAAGAAATACATTATATGCCGAGCTAAGATAGGGAAAACAAAGAAAGAGTAAACCTAAAAAATGGATTCAAATGCGAGTAGTATGTATTTCGATTCCAGATAATTTTTTACATTAATCATATATTTTTTATATTAATTTTAACATTAAAATTTTAAAATAAATTATTTTTTTAAAATAATTTCAGTGCCACCATCAATCACACAACAGGGAGTCCAATATAACAATGGGGTATCGTGATTTGTTTCCCTTTTTTCATGATTAGACGTGTCATTGTCAAACGGCAATTATCTAGCCAGGCACTGAAGTATGAACGCTTTTTCTTGCTTGTCCAGAAAATAATTTTTATTCTTGCTCCAGGATACTATTTGCATGTTTGGGAGTGTGGTCGTGGTTGTTTTTGAAAGTGTTTTTTGTTTAAAAATATATCAAAATTATATTTTTTTATTTTTTAAAAATTTTTTTTGACATCAGCACATTAAAATGATCTAAAAACACCAAATTTTATTAATTTAAACTTAAAAATAAAAAAATATTTTTTTTATTTTTTTTCAAAAACGCTTTTAAAAAGCCCTCCCAAACACTCCCATGTGTTTTTTCCTTCAATAATTTTTTTGCTCCGAATAAAATCTTGTTGGAAATCAATCTACAGAACGACTTCTTTGAAGCAAAATCATGAAGGAAAAAAAACCCATAAGTGATCCTTGTGAATCTGAAAGCAGATGCACTAGATGTCCGTGATAAGGACATGATGAATCGACGAGGCCAAGTCATCTCAAAATCTTCGAGAAAAGCTAAGCTAAATTTCAGGCTCAATCAATTCCAGATAACCCTGTCCTCGTCTCATTATGCTAGAATGTTATATATATATACACACTAGCTCTTTACATGAGTCTCGTCGTATTCAGAATTATATTTTTCATAATAAAAAAATATTAATTATATGAGATTTTTTATTATAATATAAATTTGAGTAAAATAATATTCTGAATAGAATTCTTTTGAAGTGCAAGTTTACTATAAAATATATGAATTTTAAATTTAGACAAACAATGCAACACGCGTTGCCTGAATGGCGCGTGCGCGCGAAACATTGTTGGCGCTTCCTTCCGATGCACCTGCAATGTCTCTAAAAAAATAATAAAAAATTGTAAATTACTTATACACCCTGAACCCGACGATAATCAAGAAAAAACCGATGATGAAAGTACCACAATATCTCCGGCTCCAGCACTTCTTTTTTTTGTCTTTTTTAGGGGTTATTTTTGTAGTTTTAATGTGCAAGAATTTATGAAAAAAACGAAAATACCCCACTATTCCGCGTCCTTTTGTCAGTATCCAGGGGTAAAATAGTAGTTTTATTGTGCAAAAAATTCATAAATATTATACATGTCTCCTAGAAATGTCAAAAATACTCCCGGATCCGGGGGTTAAATTTTTCATCTCTGAGATAACATGATAAATTTAATGTTATAATTCATAATAATCTATGTTTATGTACATCGTGAAAACACTACAGTATAACGGGGACGCAAATTGTATTTTAGTTAACATACGAGCTGATTAGCCCACTTCGCTGGACATTTTTATCTATGTAGAAAATTAATTGATTTTATAAATGTTGTATTTTGTTATTTTAATATTTACTTAGTATAATTGTAATTGATAAAATATGCTAAAAATGGATTTTTTCAATCCAAATGTGACTGAATATTGCTATTACTAAAAAAATTTTGAGAAAATTTGTTAGAAAATTTGCTAAGAAGGTGAAATGATTTATAAGAAATTTGTTGTCACGGATACTCTGGTTAAAAAAACAAAACAACAAAAGAAACCCGGTTAAAAAAGAACAACTGAGTTGGATAGTAAAAAATCAAAAATACATGTGAAAAAAAGGTCACCGTTTCTTAAAATAAACAAACAAAGGGTCTAAAATATAAATTTAAATTCAACGCCAAAGTTTTTTTTATAAGATTTCTTCATCATATTATTATATTAAATATCTTTAAGAATGTTGATATTAATTTTTTTTTCAAGAAATCGTAGGTCATTTTTTTTCTCTTTTTATATATTTTTAGGCGATAATATTAAATAAATATTAAACACATATACTTAGTCTCACATATTATATAGTGTGATCGAAATGTGAAGTGATTTTTATATTTTTTAATTGTAGATAACCTAGGTAAATTTGTTAAAAAAAAACAATACGAGTTGCCTTTTTCCCCCCAGTAATATTAGATCTGACACATTATAAATAAAAACATTGCAATATTTCTCAAAAAAGGAATATATATTTTTTACGTGCTATAATTATTTATTTGCTGTCTAAAAAGAACAATGTAGTCGAAACAGAAAGTGCCTCATATATTTTTTAATTGTATATAATCTAGGCAAATTTGTTTACCTTTTGTTTTTTTGAGTTGTATTTTTTCCCGGGTAATATTAGATCTTAAATAATAAAAATCTATTTTTTTCCAGAAATATACTTGAAGAAAAGAGCACAAAATTAAAATTCGAAGCCAATTTTTTTTTATAAGATTTATTCTTCATATTATTATATTAAATATATTTAAGAATGCTGATATTAATTTTTTTCTTGCAAAAAATCCGAGGTCATTTTTTTTTTCTCTTTATATATTTTTAGGCGAAAATATGCAATAAATATAAAAATATATAATAATGACTTGTTTGCCGTTTAAAAGGAACAGTGTAATCGAGACAAAAGTGACTTGTATCGTTTTTTAATTGTAGATAACCTAGGTAAATTTGTCTATTTTTTGTTCTTGAGTTGTCTTTTATCCCCAGTAATATTAGATATAAAATGACTATTGCTATTATTGCAAAAACAATTAAAATTATAAAATTTTAGCGGAAGAAAAAACACTAAAAAACATTAGCAAGAAAGTAAGCAAGAAAAAAAATGTATTATTATTATTATTCTAATTAATGAAAGTGGCAAAAAAAAATCAAAGAAAACAAATCGATGGAAAATACAATTATTTGATAAGCATTAAAAATTTAAACAGGGATTTAAATCATAAATCAAAAGTTGAAGGGCTGAAATGAAAATCACATCTATTATCAATTTCAATCCAAGGACAAAATTGAAAAAATTCAAACCTGTGTACCGAATTTATTGACCAATTTGGACCCAATCCGGAAGTAAAAAGTTCCAGGACCGAAGTGAAAGGTGCACATTTAATTAATTTCAACCTGAAGGACCAAATCGAAGCAAATGAAAACTAATGTAACAGAAGTGAAAGGTGCAGGAAAGGAAATTGCAAGTTGAGGGACCGAAGTGAAAAATGCAAAAACACGGGGGCCTCTCCTGCACTTTTACGTGCAGGGGAGAGAGAGAAACGTTGCCGCCATCTTCAACCGGCCTCCGCCGCATCCATGGACACCGTGTGGAAAAACGCGCCGCACCGGGAGGAAGACCAAGCAGAGGCGCACCGGATTAGACGCCGGTAGCCCATTTCCGGCAACCGTAGCATACCTCACGTGCCACTTGAAAGGGGCGTCAGGGGGGACACCGTCGGCCGCGTGAACCGCACGCGCCTGACAGATTTCGAAAAATATATAAATAATAATGGTCAGTTACCGTTATGTCCCTGCCCGTAAATAATCGATTTTGTCTTATTTGGAGCTATAACCGTCTTTAGCCATTTCAAAAATATAAAAAAAATAAAGGGTTGCGATGGACCGGACCGGTCCGTACGCGTACAATTACGTCCGCACCCCTGAGCCTAAACGTTATTTACCCCTCAGCCGAAAAACTATTTTGTCCTATTACCAGGGCTAAACTCGCCACTACACTGTTTATATAAGAAAAAAAAAGGTGTATGAACTCGCGCGACGCATGGAGGATAAAAGTCCAGTCCACAGTGCAAATGGGTCACGGACTATAGTACCGACCCCGAGCTCTTTTAGCTCTTTTGTTAATATATATATATATATATATATATATATATATATATATATATCTTCAAGAATGCTTTTAGGTCTAGTCCCTAATCTGCCAGGCTCAAAATTCCCCTCGTGTTCATCCTAGTCGACACAGTAAATTATTAATTATTATTATATAGCTAAAAACAAACAGTATTAAATTATGAATTACTCGTCATAGTAACATCCCACCAAACTCCTCCATGGCTAGAGCCAAAGCCACCCACCAGTGCCCCATTCACTCTCCGAAAAGTGAACCATCGCATAAAAAGAATCCAATGGGCCAGCACTCATGCTTGCGCCGGGGCCCACCAGACGTCCTGATCATCGATCAGCTAAAAGAATAGCCACAGCCAGAGGTGGGTCTACCGTGTCAGCACACATTTCACAGCCACAATCATCAAATTACTCCGTCGAAGATCTGCTCAGAACAAGACAAATCTGTCGATGTACTCCAGTGTATGGAACATGATTCCAACAAATCATGCCTGTATCATGTGCCTCATACCATCTCTCTCTCCGGATCTAGCATCGAGCTTTTCAATACTCGAAAAGCCTCGGTTTCAAAATTATTTCCCAATTCTCAAACCATCATCACTGTAAATTCCTGCAAAGAGTTCGCCTCTAGCTGTGAGTACGGTCCGGTATTATTTCATTTCATCTAATTGCGGTATTATATATATGAATAGATTGGAATAAAAAAGCAATCCTGCTGAATCGAATGTTGAGAGTTCGAAGCCACCAGTGTTTTTTTTTTCCCGACTGAAACGGCCGAAATATTTTATTAGTTAAAAGAAATGAGATAAAATGACGCAGTTTTTATCTTGTTTTAAATTTTGGTCTTTTTTGAAAATTCTGTCCAAATTTCAGCCGGAATATTCCGGTTTCGTTCCGTTTCGACCAAATAATGTTTTGTTATATAATAAATAATTTTACAATATCAATTATATCTCTTAATCCGACCGTTAGATTGAGATGAAATTTTATGAGGAATCTCTTGATATATTTATATATATTATGTTAAAATTTCAGAGCAATTAGATCTTGCGAGATTGATGACTGCGTTCTCTTAATATTATGTTCAAAAAAATAATTTTATTGTGTATTTTTTAGATTAAATTGCATTTTTTTTTGAATTAATATATTTTATTATATATACACATAAACAGTATAACCCTAAAACAACACACCGAAACACTTTAAAATCAAAACATTTCACTGCAATTAAAAACACAAAGCACCAAAAAAACAGAATTTACAAATTTGCTCTGATCAGTGGTGACCCTCGAATAACGTCATTAATGGAGCTCCCTCTCTCTCTGCATTGATCAGGAATGGGAAGCAGGATGGGCAACCTGTCATGGAACAGGGGCAGAGGAGGGTCCTGCGAGAGAGAGAAGTAATTTTTTTCTTCTTTCTAGTAAAAGCTATTGAATAGTGAAGAGTACTGAGCGTCAGAGATATGTGAAGACTCTTGACAATCACTTTCACTTTCGGCCGGTTTGGAGTTTGGTTATGGTAGCTTTTCAAAATGATTATCGTGCTAAAATACATTAAAATAATATTTTTTTATTTTTTAAAAATTATTTTTGAAATCAGCACATCAAAATGATCTAAAACACATAAAAATATATTTATTTAAAATGAAAAAAAATTCAAATTTCAACCAAAAACCGATAGGATCGCAATGACAAACGGCCACTTTACATATCTGCAGGGAAAACCTCAATTTCATGAGGTGCTGCAAACTGCCATGAAAAATTTATTATCGGAATTAATCAAATTTTGGTTTTTTCCACTGTCTGAAGCTTAATCTTCGTATTTATAGGGAGCAATGTTAGGGTTCCAAGAGCCGTAACAACGAGTGCATATTAGATTTTAAGTTTGAATTAGAATTTGTATTTTTTATAAAAAATTGTGATTGTCAAAGTTTTACTTGTTTACTTGAATCTACAAAATATATTTTACTGGAGGTGGAGTTTACTCGAATACAAAAATAAATGTTAGGTCTTTTCCACTCTTTGACGTTTCATTTTTATCATTATATTTGATTAATTTGATGCCCTTGTCTTCTTCCACAAATCTTTAACTTAATTTACATTAATCTTTCTACCAATTTTGCTCTTGCCCGTCAAAAGGTACCATTAAATAGACTACAAAAGAAAATATAAACCTAAAAGACCTGTCCATGTGCATTAAAAAGAAAAGAAAATAGAATAGAACGTGGGTTTTTCCTCGTAGCCCTTTTTTTTCATAAACAATATTAATAACAGTAAAAAAAATAAAAGTATTCCTAAAAAATCAATACAATTTAAAATACTATGAGGTGAGAAATGAGCATATATTGTGTGGGGTTTGAGTTATGGACATGCCCCTACTAGTTGGCTCTTTAAATTTGATAAACTGAGCTCCCATTCTCGAAATAAATAAATAAATAAATCTATATGTAAAAAAGTAGCTAGAGAAAATAAGTATTTAGTAGTCTAGTATATATATTGTATAAAACATGTCATGATTATGAAGATTACTGTGATGATGATGATGTTGATCAAGATTAGTGTAATCAAGTCAAAATAAAACATAATCAAGGTCAATAAAGGGATAAAGGTGAGAATATCCGTACTGTGGCTTGCCCAGCCAATCTTTAAAAAGCTTAAAGTATCGAGGACTTTGTGCAGAATCATCGGGACAGATAGGTACATCTTATCAATTACAATAATACCTGTTTATTATTGTCTTTTAAATTTATTTATTTTTCAAAAAATATTAGAAAATTTAATGTTTTTAATTTAAAATAATAGTATTTTTGAAATAAAATGTGAAATAAAGCTTAATTATTAGAGCAGTAGAAGGACAAAGTCCCTGGATGGACACAGAAAGACTAATAGAAGCTGTTTGTTTTCGCTTTTCACCAGCCGCACCGCAGAAATTCAAACTTTTTTTTTTTTTTTAAATAAATATGTTTGGGTGTTTTTAGATCATTTTGATGTGCTGATGTCAAAAATGATTTTTAAAAAATAAAAAAATATCATTTTGATGTATTTCGGCACGAAAAACACTTTAAAAAGCTACCGCAACAGCTCTCCCAAACAAGAGAGAAAGAGTACTTTGTCAAAGAGAGCAGTGCATGCGCCGGTGAGCAATGGCGGTTTTAATGCGTATTTCAAGATATGTTTTGTCGTAAATCTTGTACAATATGCATGTGATTGCTGTGAGTCACAATTTTCTCATTTGACCAGAGCCATGATGCCGGCAGGCCTTGTAGGCCACCCATTGTCTTGGACTTCTCAAAATTTGACACTGTTTCGACGTTCTTGCTAGGAAAAATCATTATTTAATATATCTTTATAATACTTTTATCCAGATATATTAAAAAAAAACATTATTTTGACATTTTCTAATTTAAATGTATTTCAAAGAAGACTTTCTAATGTAGCAAAATGATTCGATCGGGTAAAATTTCGGCAGAATGGTCCAAATTGGTGCATTTATTTAATTGAATTGGTGTTTTTATATATTTTTATGTGCTGTTGTCAAAAATATATATATATTAAATATTATTTTAATATATTTTCAAATAAAAAACAATTTAAAAAACAATCTAAACCTCAATCCAGGCATACAATTAAAGATGATGAGTTGGTTTGATCATTTTCATACTTGGCTTAAAATATTAGTTTGATTTGACTAGCAAAGCAAACTTGTCTTTGGATTTGATTCTTGATTTTTGGAGTTATTTCAATCATATCAAATGAAACCGAATCTAATTGAGTCTATTTTAGTTTTTATTTGACATTATATTTTAAAAATATTTTTGAAAAAATTGTTTTTTATTTATTTTATAGTTTAAATTAATTTTTTTGATATTTAATGATTATTTTTATGTGCTGATGTTAAAAATGTTTTTTAAAAAATATAAAAAATATCATTTTGATGTATTTATAAAAAAATAAATTTAAAAACAGTTTCAACCATACTTACCCGCACCAACTCAAGCTCGATTCTTTTGATTAGACTTTTTTTCCATCTTTATTGGTAACTCACTATTATTTATTTAGATATTATACATTACAACAATACTTTATTATAAGATGCTACTCTTGTATTTTAAAGTATACTCCTTAAAACACTACTGTCTTGGCTACTAGGGTGTTTATTTGTAAGTTTTTTCACAGTTCATCACTTTCTATTCCTTTTCAACTAAAGCGACAGTAGTTTTGGAAGGATCCAGGAAGTGAAATCACGAGTAGGTATTGAGAGGGAGGTTCCAACCACATCACTGACAAGTACTCCTTCATTTTGTCATCACTGGAAGAGCTATAATTTTGTAGCTGGCTTCCAATCAAATCTGTACACTGACTTCCCAATTATTTGACAGTGATTCAATCCACACGAGCCTCCGCCTCCGCCTCCGCCTCCGCCTCCTCCTCCGCCTCCTCCTCCGTGGTGATGATGTATACAATTTTGTTGGCCCTCGCCATCTTCTGATGTTTCATAGGGACAAAAAGGAGTAGTCATTTAACTGGAATTTCCATCAGCTAATCATGCATACAGCTTCGACCTCCCATTTATGGATTGCTTGAATCGTAATTGAGATTGTTTTTTGAAGTAATTTTTTTTTCAAAAATAATTTTTTATATCAACATATAAAAATAATTTAAAAACATCAATTTTTTTTTTTAATTTAAAACAAAAAATAAAATAAAATATTTTTAATACACTGGCAAACATGCTCGATATTTTTAGTAGCTTCTTAATTGCTCGGAACTCCATGTATCGTTTGCCTGTAAATTGGCTGCACAAATGACAAGCAAACTCATCCATCTGTAGCTTTCTAAGATGACTCATTTTTAGCTTTAATTTGTTTTTATGTTTTTAGATATTAATATTAGATTTTTTTTTAAAAAATAAGAAAATCATTATTTTAATTAAAAAATAAGAAAATCATTATTTTAATTAAAAAATAATTACCATCATGATCTAAACACTATCAAAAAAATAGAGAAGCAGAGACAAAGGATCAAAGATTCCTCAACCATGCATCCACTAAATTGCAAGAGTTCCCCCCCCCCCCTGGTACAGTGGATAAATTTATTTTCCAGACCAGTAGACTTTTAAAAGAATAATTCCGACCATGACATTGAAACGACACTCAGGCCTGTACAATACGCACAGCAACAAATGGCGCGAAGGTCAACAGCTGGACGCAACCGCAATCCTGGCGGTCACGCACTTGGTTGTGCGACCACTGGGTTAAATAATGGTTATAAAATATTTTTTTATATGTTTTAAAAGTATATTTTAATAAATAATTTACTCCAAATTAAATCTTTAGTGTTATTATTTTAAATTTATTTTGATGTGATAATATAAATAATAATATTTTAAAAAAATAACAGCTATATCGACTTCCTTTCTTCTCTTCTCCAGCATACAGTAAATGAGTGATCATTGTTTATATGCTTCAATAGAAATTATTTTTTCACTGTCCACTTTGCAGTGAAGTCTTTTGTTTTGGGAGAGCACAAACTAGCCCTAAAGTCAACACAACAGGCCTATGGCATCAGGAAGCTGGATCAGAAAGGACACGCCTGCTGCCTGTTTCTTATCTCCATCCTTGAACCAGAGGGTGACAGCTCCAGGCGGTGCTCCTTGTAGCTCGCTCCTCAAGCTTTCTTAGCTTCTTAATCCAGCAATCCCCAGCTTGATATCACCCTTGAATTTTACTCTTTAACAATGAGATGGGCTCAGGCTAGAACTAAGGCTATCAATTTTGTCGTGGTTGGCGGTCGGTTTTTAATCAGAACATAATGTTTCGGATTTAGAGTGTTTTGAAGTGCCGTTTTGGAGTTATATTGTTTATGTATATGTGTATATATATATATATATATAATTAAATATATTAATTCAAAATTTTTTAGTTTGAATTCAAAAATAAAATTATTTTGAATTATGCAATTTAATCTAAAAAAAACACAATAAAATGGTTTTTTTGATTGCTCTGAAATTTTAACATAATATATATAAAATATGTCAAGAGACTCCTCATAAAATTTAATCTCAATCTAACGGTCAGATTAAGAGATATGATTGATATTGTAAATTTGTTCATTATTTAAAAAAAACACTATTTGGTCGAAATGGAATAAGCGAAACGAAACCGGAATGGGCCGGAATTTAAACTGAGGTAAAAATGACGTCGTTTTGACTCGTTTTTTAACTAGTATGAAATGTTTCGGCAGAAACAAAACAAAACTGATAGGTATGGCTAGAACCTGAAATTGCAAGCTTTTGGGGGCACCGAGAGTCCTTGTGCACCGAACTAAAGCCTCGTGGCATATTAGTAGTTGTTTGACACTGCGTCTCAAAAATGCTTTATAAATTTTATTTTTTTATTTTTTATTTTAAATTAAATATTTTTGGTGTTTTTAAATTATTTTCATGTGATATTAAAAATGATTTTTAATAAATAAAAAAATATTATTTTAATATATTTATGGATAGAAATACTTTTAAAAACAATTACTCAGAAACAGTAACTAAATGAATGAATGAGAATGATAAGGAATTTAGTCAATACGCTGAAGGCCTTCTAAAGCTCTTGAAGAAAATGGTGGTAGGAGTTTCACACCAAGTCCATTACACAAGTAGATGACAAAAAATGTAACCACCCAAAATTTTCTCTCTGATTAACTCTCATCAAAGAAGGCACAGTAGTTTTTAACCAAAGGAGAAGAAGGGAAAATTGAAATAGGGAAAAGAGTGAGGACCGAGTTGAGGAATATGAACTGGGTTGCCTACTCATACATTTTGCATAGAGAAAAGAGGGAGGACCGAGTTGAGGAATATGAACTGGGTTGCCTACTCATACATTTTGCCAAACATAAAACTTGTGCTTGAATACATGTATAGTTTCATTTACAGTAACATAATGTGTTTCTTCAGATGTAGAAGTCGCTTTGTTTTGATTGTGCTTTGAGGCCTTTCAATTTCTTCAATATGTTTGTGAAGTAATCCTGCAAATACTTCTCCAGTGTAACCATATCTTTCTGCTCCACCCCCAGAAGACTATATGTCTCAGTCATCGGAACGGAAAAAACGATATCACTTGTCAGGACCTGCAAGCCTCGCCGGAGAGACTAGTGAGCTCAGTTATGTACATAAATTATACGGTAAAATGGGAAATAAAGTACAGAAGAAAAAACTGGCATTAGGGACAATTGAAAGGTAGACATGGATAAAAACAAGATTATTTAAGGTCGTCCTCATCGGAGGTGATGTGGAAAGGTTGACAAGGGCAGACAGTTCAATTCATCACTTGAAAGGTGAATTCATGGTATATAATCACATATAATGATGATTATTAGTGAAAACCATTATCCATTTCAATAATATCTGCACATTTTCCGAGAGATTTTGCATAACTACAGCAATCTTTCACATGGTTGACGCTTTAGTGCAAGACGAAGCAGTCGCAGATAAACCACTTGCTTCGTGCAACATGGCCGGAAGGTGAAAGGAGATGTAAGAATTTATTACCTCCGAAAATGCTAGCCTGTCAGCAACATCATTTGTCCACTCAAAACACCGAGTCAACTGGCGAGTGAATCTTAAGACAGAAACTGGGACAGTAGTAACATTTGCATCCTGCCCCGCAAGCCTCTCGCACAAAGTTATGACCTGAACCGAGTTAAAGGATATCATTCCAACCCAATGCACTGAAATATTCAAATCATAACAAGAGGAAAGGAAATCTTGAAGGCATGAACTGACAAAACGACTAAACAGCAGCGTCGTATGATCAGTCAGAGATCATCAGTCAGCAAAAAAGACTTCAGAAACGACTGAACGATGACCTTAATCAAGGCTAAATATTCTTATATCTCTTACCTCTTGAGTAGTCCAGGCTCGAGGGCCAGCAAAAGTGAGGAGCTTCCCATTACATTTCTCATTCCGTAATGCTACAAGTGTCAGTCGAGCTATATCCTATTGACATGTGAAATTTTTAGATGGCAGTAGGAAGAAAAAAATTAACAGGTTTAGCTGACTCCAAGAAATTAATTACATGAGCAATTGTGGAATTTTAACCTGGGTATCCATGTATGCAATTCTTGTCGGGGCATCTGTTCCCCAGACAGATTTCTCTTCTAGAATAGGTACTGCATATTGCCCAATAAGGCCCTGATTAAATAAGCAGCAAACATTCAGACTCAATAAATGAATAGCAGTGGAAGAAAGACAAATTCAAGACTGCATAAAAGTACAAGGAAACATCTATTCAGGAGTGAACAGATTACTGCTTAAATTTTCCAGATAGTCATGTTCCTACTAGTTCGATAAGGATAAAAAGCAATCTCAAATTAGTTTCTTCTTTAAATACATCGAGGAAATAATGCACATTTCCATGAGGGTTCAGAGATGAAGAGCTCTAATAGGAGATGTAAAGCTAACAGATGAACAGAATTAAACACTAAGCTGGTAACAGACCCACCACCACCACCACCGCCACCAACAACAACAACAACGAAAGCATAAGAGCAAGAACACGGTTTGCTCTACACTTACTTGCATGAAACCACATAGACGGATAATGACGTGGGTTAGACCAGAGTCCTGAAGAAACTTTTCAGTGCAATATTTAATCTCCATTAGTGGAACTTCAGGATGCTTGTCACAGTTGTGGATAGAATAGAACACATACTTCTGGATTCCCATTGCTTTTGCACATTGTATTAGAGCAACTTTTCCTTCCCAATCTACCTAAACAGAACAGAGATATTAGATGAGACCAAGAACAAAATTTAACATTTTCTGGAATATAATTACAATCACAGTGAGTTTGTGGGCCTTTCATTCGCTGAGGAGATATAGTTACATTTAAAGTAAAGATAGTAAAATACGCCCTCTTTTTCATCCAATCTTCTTCGAACCAAGTGCTGGCCAGCTAGAAAACAAGAAATTAAACAGATATCTTCCTACCGTTTTAATGGGTTCTTCGGGACGTCCAGTAGCACAGTCAATAACTGTATGAACCCCAACCATTGTTGCAGGTATAGTCTCAGGCTTACTAAGATCTGCCTGTTCATCAAATCAAATTTGAGAAAACAATTTCAAAATCCAACAAATCCATCTGGAGAAATTAAAAAACCCTATTTTGGAAAGCGAAAAATATCTTACATTGACAACAGTGGCACCCCAATCACGAAGGAAATCAGCAGGGGCAGGTCTAGGCCTAACAAGACACCTGACATCGTAACCTTCATCAAGGGCTCTTCTCACAATTTGCCTGCCTAAAGTACCAGTGGATCCTACAACTAGTATAGTAGTTGGTCTAACTGGAGTCCCTGGCCCTAAATTCACTGCCCCTGTTGCCTCTGCAGTCCCAATTGCACTGCATGTCACCAGTTGCTTTCCATTACACTTCTCTGAAGGAAATGAGGTGGAAAGAGAGAGGAGAGGTTCTGGTGACAGAGTCCTACGCCAGGAGAGGGGAATAAAGGACGATGTGATGGTGAATTGACAGTGGTGATGGAGTTTTCCCGGGGTTGCTAGCTGAGCTGGGAGTTTGAATGCCATTGCTGGGGGAGCGAAGCAGAGGCAGAGAGAGTGAGTGGAAGAAATTGAAGCGATAGAAAGGGCTGGGAGATATGGACGTGAATTTTGCCACGTCGTTCTCTCGAATGGATTAGGATCCTTGCCACGTGTATTTCTCTCCAACTACTAACGAGAAAGACCGGCCCTTTGCCGCCTCTTTCTTGCAACAACACGATGTCGTTCTACAATTTATACTTGATTATATAGACAACTTTTTATTGTTATTTAAATACATCATAAACTATAAACGAATATTTTATTATGTCATGGTAATTGATATTATCACTCAGTGAATTAACTAATCATCTTATAATTTTGATAGTTATTTGTACTATGACATAATCATAACTCAAAAATAAGATTTTATTTTAAAAAGAATAAATATTATTCATTTTGTTATAAGTTCTTATAAAATATTATTTTCAATTAATTATAGCAAGTCCGACATACAAACAAAAAATAATAATAACACAACAATACATTTTTTTTTATCCTCTTCTCTCTTTTCATTACTTGTTAAGCCATTTAATTAATAATTTATACACAACCTAACTTAGGATTAAATTAAAGACCTTATCACCTTGACTAAAAAATGATAGAAAATAATAAAATATAAATTATTTAAGAACATTGCAGGATACTGGCTGAAAGATTGCAATGCCTTCATCAAGAATATCAAGAATCATTGGTTGACAAACAAACCAAATGGCAAGAATAGTTCATGGAGCAAAAAAAAAAGTTGATCATATTAGCTTACATATTGAAGCATTATCAAATCACTTCCAATCATTTCTTGATAATCAAGTACCTATGACAATGAAGGAGTGTTATAAGGAGTTAGAAACCATGTACATGGTGCTTATACTAGTATTCAAGAGCATCACATAATGAGATATAATCCATTTTTTTCTAAGGATTTTCTACCATCATTTTAGGGGTTGATTAAGGAAATATAGGAAATTATTTAAGATCAACTTAATTCCTATACAACAATGAGTTGAATTAACATCTCTTTACTAATAAGGGAGAATAAAGATTTGGTTTGAGAGTTATAAGCATGAGAAGTTATGTGTAATAGATTTGACAATAAAGATGGTACAATAGAGGAATTTAATAAGTTAGAGAGAAATAATAATACAGATGAATATGTGGATAATTATAAAGGATGAATATTTTATTGCTTTGACTTATCCTTTCTTAGTTCAACATATTGCTCAAATTTTGTTGGAACACTTCTATAAGTTTGGAACACATTTATAAGTTTCATGAGTTGTTTGTTACTATAATAACTGATCCTATAATATACTGATAATGTTTTGTTGGATTTGCACATGACGATTCAGGGTCGTTATTGTGTTTTCATGAGTTTTTATCCAATAAAAACATTGAAATTGCATTGGTAAGTAAATTACTTTTTATTTGAAAATTTTACTTAATCCGGGTTATCTTCGTCTTTATCTTGATCCTTTGCAAGACCTACTTCCATGAAAAATGAAGAAGAAAAATGAGTCATTTCATTTTATCTTTACTGGCCCAAATATGTAACAATCCCTGTTTTCTAATTAAAGTTCTTAACATTAAAATAATATATGGTTAATATTATACCAGTATTATATATATATAATAGTTCCTTGTTAGTTTAAAATGGTCAACTGATAAATTTTAGCCAAATCAATACGTCATCGGGCTACTATAAAATTTTATTGGTTTCTTTAATGGTCAAATACACAATTTACAAGTTTGATTGATTTTGGACAGCATATTAATGTCAATTTTATTTCAAGTCTAATCGTGTATTTGCAATTATATAGGTACAATCAATACAACCTATTGCAATCTTTTTGGACCAATACTGGTCACAATTGAGCCCCAACTCATTCCAATCTATTACTATTATAACAACAAAAATGCGAACACCGCCCCTTAAAAATAAATAAAGCTTTATATTTAATCATTTTCAATTTAATGTGTTTTTACATCCTTTCTATTTCTTTTTCTATTGAAGTACAAAGAAAGTAAGAAAATCTCATAAATAAAAAAGCCCTCTATTTTATTTTCACTGTCGAGTTCTCTTTCTGGAATGATCTTCATGCCCCTCCAGTTCCATACCCATCTCACCTCCCGGCCGAAAACAAGGGAGAAAAAATGAGTTGTGCAGTTTTCAGGCACTGATGTGACTTTCAGCCTACAACAAGCCGAGCCGCATGAATGGAACAAAAAGTTTCTATATGCCAAGGCCTCTCTCTCTATATATACAAAGTTCATCTTTTCACACAATGCCAGTTGCAGAAGATAAACTGTCAGCGTTGCAAAAGTAGGGAAGGGCCGAGATGAAGATGGAAAGACTTTGAAGAATCGGGTTAGGTTAAAGAGCTCATTAACCTTGTTATGCGAAAAATGCAGTCTCCTTCCTCAGTCAGAAAAGAATTCTTCCAAAAGCATTTCACCAGGCAAACCTTTACCTTTAATCGCTGTTTCACGGTCCATATAATCCATGTCAGTCAAATCCTGATCATCCTCTATTGAGTGCTCGTCAGTCACATCACTAGTCTCATTCTTGTTAAAATTCTCTTTACCATTTTTATGGCTCTCATCCAGTAGATTTTGAGGAGTCAGGGTCAGACCTGCCCTAGCCTTGGCTGCTGAATCCTCGCATATGCAGGATGAAGGATTTTCATGGAACTCACCTCTGCCAGGCTTCACCTCATTTGGTTCTCCCATGAAACCAATTTGATGAGTTCGAACCCTGGAGGCAAATTCTTCCCATGTTTTGTTATGCCGGCTCATGAACAATTTGTACAGTTTTTTAGCATTTGGACGAATTGTCGGTTTGTGCCCAAAATATCTCCTGCAACACAAAAAAAAGAAAGAAAAATGATTGGTGTGAATAGGTGAGCTGCCAAAGCCATCAGCATAAAGCGTGACTCAAGGAAACTGCAAGGACGAAGAACATTTCATGTCCTTAAAATGTGAAATGTTCTAAACGCAAATGTGATATGATAATTTCGCCAGTCACAGGAATTGCAAGTAATTTGTGTTTGCAGCAGGAAATACCTAGATGGTTAAGCCCTCTGGAATTGAAAACAAAAATATAGAAGAGCACATAAACATATCTAGGAGAAACAATTCTTCACCAGTTTATAAGGTCCTTGAAATTGCTTCTGAACAAACTGCAGTGCATAAAACCCAAAAAACAAATTTGCATACATACCTTCGACCAGCTAATATCTTGGCCATATTTCCATTGTTGTTGGTAGAAAAAACGTCACTTTCATCACATACAATAAAGTCCAGTGCAGCCATTCGAGAAGAAAATGATGAAAAGGGCGCCAACTCTCTCATGCTGGCTAAAGTCTCTTTTGAATGGAAATTTGGAAAGAGAGCTTTGAGTGGTGCTAATGTCTCCTCACCTCCATATACTTCACCTGAAGCCACGTATAAGTGAACATCACTTCCGAAACCCAGAGCTCTCAGCATAAGACCAACATCCTCTGGTGTGAGAGGGCATCTTCCTTGCCTTCGTTCTTTGTCAGGGTTGCTTGTCTGCATTTCACATCAAAATAAACATATCAACCATGCTTTGTAAACTGTTTGGGATACAGAATGTGTTCTGAGAAACTATGAGGGCCTCACATGCAAACTTTTCCACCTCCTCCGGATCTTGCCAAGTTCCATCCTTTCTTTCTCTCCGCCGCCAAAATAGCATCCCGAGAATGCAAGCATATCAGGTTCAAACCTATAGCATGACAAAGTTAAATTTGCGTCATTGATTTCATCTGACCCTCTATAGTATTGACTACTCTACACTTCGCATAGGTGAAAAAGAAAATCTCCAAAGCAATTCAATAATAAAAATCTTGCCAGCAATGATTCAAATAACAAAAGGAAGTTTCTAGAACAAATAAATCAAGCTTTGAGAAGGACCTTACCTCAAGTGCAGGGCAATGAAGTGCTCACTCTTCATTCTCATTCTCTGAACCAGTTTTTTGCCCATTTCAAGAATTGAGTCCGTGAATTTTAAAGCATGGTAGTTGACCCTGCATCTTAGCTTCTGTAAATCTGGGTCCAACCTATTCGAGAGCCTGTAATCAAACTTTCCAAGTTGAACAGCCTATGATATCAAAGGATAGCCAGCAAATGTCAGTTAAAGCAAACAAGATGAATCAGGAATTGAAGCAGAATTCAAGCAACAGAAGTAATTTTCCATTAATGCTACAGAAAGTGAAATTAAAGAACATTCTAGAATTATGAAACAGAAAAGAATGTTGAACAGTTTCTGATATTTTGCCCCTGCTTTCCTTACTTGGCTTTCAGTTTTGAAACTGCGCAGATTCGGTCCATATGTCCCTGATTCTATATATGTAAAATTCTACATGGAAATTACAGGTATTTATCAGCTTTTGGCCAAGGATGGTTTCTTTCCAAAATTTCCAGGTTTGCCTATATAATAAATTCATCCTGCAATGTCGATGGAACTTTAGCTGTATTACTTCCAATTTTGTGCATCGCTTCATGAATTCTAACTCAAACATCATAAATTGAAATCGTAACTACATTAACCATAATGCAATTCAATATTACAGGTATGTTTTAGTTAGCTTGACAGATCAAATTCCTCTAGCAGTATTGCTGATGCAACATTGAAATTCACTACTCTAGCAAAAAAAACTAGAAAGAAATTAGCAACATGAGTGATAAACTCATGTCCTGTTAAAGCTTTTTACATAGTTAGGTTGCACCATGTAGGCGTATACATTCATGAAGTGAGACAAAAAAAAAGAATTTAAGGAAGTGCAACTTACAAGCTGTTAATTTAGAGGGATTGCTTGGAGGAATTCTTCCTTAATTCTCATTAGAAATACACAGTATATATATTTACATTGATCTGCAGTCCTACGTCGCTACTTTAGGAAAGAAGATAATTAGCATCCCATAACAGTCGGGATACTTATAAATAGCAAATATGACAGCTCTACTTTCCTAATGTGTGGAGATTTGTATAGCTCACGCCAACACTTCCCCTCAAGTTGGTGAAAAAATATCTCTAATACCCAACTTGTCAAGTGAGCTATAAAAGTTTTTGTTGGAGACAGCTTTTGTAAGCATATCCGCAAGTTGGTCCTCTGATCTGACGAAGGGAAACCGAATCACTTTTTCTTCAAGATTCTGTTTAATGAAATGACGGTCAATCTCAATGTGCTTTGTCCTGTCATGCTGGATTGGGTTCTGGGAAATTTCAATTGCAGCTTTATTATCACAATACAAGTTCATTTCTGAGTTAGGGATGAACCCAATTTCTGAAACTAGTCTTCTTATCCATAGGAGCTCACACAACCCCTTAGCCATACCTCGAAACTCAGCTTCAGCGCTTGATAGTGCTACTACTTTCTGTTTTTTACTCCTCCATGTAACCAAATTACCCCCAACGAATGTGAAATATCCGGATGTAGATTTCCTATCAGACACATTTCCTGCCCAATCAGCGTCAGTATATCCTTCAATGTCTAAGTGACCATTTTTTGAAAACATAAGCCCCCTCCCCGGGGCAGACTTCAGGTATCGAAGAATTCTAATGACTGCATCCATGTGGTCTTTACTTGGACAGTGCATAAATTGACTGACTAAGCTCACAGCATATGAAATGTCCGGACGGGTATGTGATAAGTAGATTAGCTTACCTACCAGTCGTTGATATCTTTCCTTATTAGTTGGTTCCTGGTCAGGGTACTCTCCAAGTTTCTGATTCTGAATAGTTGGAGTGTCTGCTGGTTTGCAGTCCAACATTCCCACTTCACTTAGTAAATCAAGTACATACTTTCTTTGTGAAAGAAAAATGCCTTGACTCGATCTGGCCACTTCGATTCCAAGAAAATATTTAAGTCCACCCAAGTTCTTCATTTCGAATTCTGTAGCTAGCTGCTTTTGTAACTTGTAGATCTCTTCTGTATCGTCTCCTGTAATAATCATGTCATCTACATAAATTATTAAAGCAGTAATCTTACTCTGTCGTTGTTTTAGGAAGAGAGTATGGTCTGAGTTGCTTTGTTGAAAACCATATTTTTTCATAGCCATGCTAAATCGACCAAACCATGCACGGGGTGATTGCTTCAATCCGTATAACGCCCGTTGTAACTTGCAGACAATTCTGGGAGCCGGTGATGTATAGCCAGGAGGTATATCCATATATACTTCTTCCTCAAGATTGCCATGAAGAAACGCATTCTTCACATCAAATTGATGTAGAGGCCAATCTAAATTTGCAGCCATAGATAACAGTACTCTCACAGTATTAAGTTTTGCTACTGGAGAAAAAGTTTCTTGATAGTCTATTCCATATGTCTGAGTATACCCCTTGGCCACTAATCTCGCCTTATACCGTTCAATGGAGCCATCTGCTTTATGCTTGATGGAGAACACCCACTTACACCCAATTGTTTTCTTCCCATTTGGCAGTAAAACAAGATCCCATGTTCTGTTTTTATTTAAGGCTCCCATTTCTTCTTGAATTGCTTGAGACCATTTTTCATCATTCAATGCCTCCTGGATTCCGCACGGAACTTTATATGAAGACAGCCTGTGTGCAAATGCTTTGAGAGGGTCGGAGAGTCTTTGTGTAGTCACATGATTTGAGATTGGATACTTCGCTCGTTTCCCTTCTTCATCTGGTGAGTAACGAGCTGGGGGCTTGCCCCGATTGTGCCTGAAAGGTAAGTGATAACTGACAGGGGTATCCAAAATATTGCTGGAAGATAGTGTAAGAGATGTTACCTCAAGAATATCCTCAGATGAAGGGCTGTCATTGTCGGGTACATCAAAGAGAGGGGTCTGTTTATTTGGAATATGCGATGCAACACCTTGCTCTCCTTCAGTTTGTACAGCCACTTCTGGAAACTCTTGCTCTCTTTCAGCCAAATCTTCGGCTTCTATCACAGCCATTTCTTCTGGAGTTGCTGTCACAACAGCTCTTTCTTCACTTACAGCCTCTTGATTCAATTCAGCCACAACCTCTGGATGAAGACAAGTCAGATCATCCCACAGCTTCTCCTCTTCATCCCAAGTCTTCCCCTGGAGGGGAGAAGTTGATATTTGTGAGGAATAAAAGTTGTCCGATTCAACAAAGGTTACATCCATTGATACATAGACTCGTCTTGTTTTTGGATCATAACACCGATAGCCCTTCTTATTTGGACCATATCCCAAAAACATGCACCGGACGGCACAAGGTTCAATTTTGGTCCGTTGATTTTTATGCAGATGAACAAATGCAACACAACCGAATACCCTTGGTGGTATAAGGAGTAGGGATGGAAGGTTCACATGCTGGGATAGAACCTGCAATGGAGTTTTGAAGTCCAAAACTTTAGATGGCATTCGGTTCAACAAATAGACAGCAGTCCCGACAGCATCATCCCAATGACGTCCCGGTGCTTTTGCTCCAATCAATAGTGAGCGAGCAGTTTCAAGAATATGTCGATTTTTCCGTTCGGCCACTCCATTTTGTTGTGGAGTCTGACTACATGAGGTTTCATGAAGAAGTCCATGTTTTCGAAAATATTCTTCGAAATCTCTATTCATATACTCCCCTCCATTGTCCGATCGAAGAATACGGAGTTTGGCTGAAAATTGGTTTTGAATCATAGCATGAAATGCTTGAAACACCTCAAATACTTCATCCTTGCGTTTCAACAAATATACCCATGTCATTCGAGTACAGTCATCCACAAAAGTCACAAACCATCGTATACCGGAAATAGTTGTAATGGGAGAAGGTCCCCAAACATCGGAGTGAATTAAAATAAAAGGAATATCACTTTTATTCAAACTAATCGGAAAAGATACACGATGACTTTTAGCTAGGATGCAAGTCTCGCATTTGAAATCTGAATTTTTCAAAGTGGAAAATAACTGCGGAAATAAATACTTCATGTAGCTAAACGATGGATGTCCTAACCGGTAGTGCCAAAGCCAAATCTGTTCTTTATTTGCCTCAAGTGTTCGACTCATAGTATTAACTCTGCCCGAAATGAAGTCATCCATATAATATAACCCCCCTCTCTTAGTACCACGCCCAATGATCTCCTTCGTGAGGATATCCTGAAATAAACAAAATTTTGGATACATTAGTGCTACACAATTAAGTTCCTCGGTGACTTGTCCCACAGAAATTAATTTACTCGAAAGAGATGGAACTAATAGAGTATTAGGAAGTGATATTGAAGATGATATGTTTACTGTTCCAGCCCCTGTAACTGGATACATAACCCCGTTGGCATTGAATATATTAGTTCGTCTTGGTTCCGTTGTTTCAACAAAATCTTCCGGACTGAATGTCATGTGGTCTGTAGCTCCCAAATCCACTATCCAGTCATCATTGTTGCATTCTTTAGAGGTCAGTAAAGCACTACTGTCGTAACAACAATCGTTACCTTGATTCCCGAGAGTTGCTGTTGTGGTTTCATCTTGTGATTCTTTGAGTGGAACAAGTGAAAGCTTGGGTTCTGCACTTATTTGTTCTGCATTCATCATGGCTGCTCGTCCAGTACCACCAGCAGCTCCTCCTTGTTTCCGTCCCTTGAGTTCAGTCCACCATTCCGGATAGCCATGCAGTTTGAAGCATGTTTCACGGGTGTGCTTTATGTTCCCACAATAAGAGCAGCCATTACCTCCCTCAAACCCCTGTCTTTTATCCTTCTGTGATGCAGAGTGCAATATTCCACCAGTTGTTGACGAGTTTCCAGGTTTGGCAACTTGGAGTGTGTGCTGTCGTTGAGGCCTTCCCTTCATTCCTTTAGAAAACATAGCAGTTGCTAGAGTGTTTCCATTATTCGAGAGCATGACAGCCTGCCTGGTATCCTCCCTTCGGACATAAGCATAAGCTTGTTCAACAGTTGGAAATGGTTTGAGTTGAAGTACATCACCTCTGATCTTATCAAGTCTGTCATCTAGCCCATCAAGGAATGTATACACTCGGTCTTCTTGTAAGAGAGAGTTATACTTTTGGATATCACCAGCACACCCCATTGGATTTGGTCTACGAAAATCAATCTCCCTCCATAGGCCTTGAAGGCCATTGTAATATGATTCAATTGGTTCTCCCGATTGTTTCATTCGAGTTACGCGTCTCTTTAACTCGTAAACCTGAGATGTGTCAGCCCCATCAAAATAGGTTGTAGAAATTGAATCCCATACCTGTTTTGCCGTTGGGAATCGGATGAAGTTGCTGACTAAGGATGGATCCATTGAGCCAATCAGCCATCCTTTCACAATAGAGTTTTCTGTCCTCCATCTCCTAAACGTAGGATCATGAGGTTCTGGTTGTGGTAGATCACCATTAATATATCCCAACTTGTCTCTTCCTAGATAAACATCTCAACAATTTGGGACCATAAAGCAAAATTGGTACCATCAAGTTTGATACCAATCTGTGTAGCAGTTGTATCATACATCACTGCTGGAGTTTGAGTTTGGAGGGATGTTGGGTTCTTGTTCAAGGCTTGAGTCATTCTTGTCAAGAGATCTTCAAGGTTTTCAGTCGAATTTGGTTGTTCCTGATCAACCAAATCTGTTGATGTTTCCATCGTCGTATGGTGCTGTCACAGCAGCAGCTTGTTCCAGAAAAATCAAGAAAAGGATCTTTGCTCTGATACCATGTTAATTTAGAGGGATTGCTTGGAGGAATTCTTCCTTAATTCTCATTAGAAATACACAGTATATATATTTACATTGATCTGCAGTCCTACGTCGCTACTTTAGGAAAGAAGATAATTAGCATCCCATAACAGTCGGGATACTTATAAATAGCAAATATGACAGCTCTACTTTCCTAATGTGTGGAGATTTGTATAGCTCACGCCAACACAAGCTTCTCTGTAAACACAAGTATTAAACTTTTAGTATAGCACTTACATGCTTCTTATTAAGAACAGGTAAAACTTTCGTCAGATAGCATGTGGGAGTACACTTCCTTGGAACACGCATCCTATATGGATTCAGCGCTTTCCCACCCTTTCCATGGAGCTGTTTGATGATAGTAACATCTTTTGATAGGAATGAAATGAACCAGTCAACATCAAAAATTTGAGCAAAATCGCTGCATCAAACACCAGAAAAATATGAATGCGCTAATATTTGAGCAAACAGAATTGAGAATGTTAACAGCGAAAACAACATACCTACTATCATTCCAGAAAGACTTCTGATCCAGCTTAGGAACAACAAGAGTAGCATTCAAGATATAAGCTGCAACAACACCATCTGTTATCTGCGGCCATAATGGTAATAAGAATCTCAGAATCACAAACTAATTTACCACCCTCTCTATTTCAAGGCAAGCCGACTATTGGCAGTTAATTATCAATTGAAAAAATTGTATCAAATTTACACGTCAAATCTATGAAACTCACCCCTGTTCTCTGTTGATTTAACCCTCCACTGGTAGCAATCAACAAGTACCGATCACTATTCTTTCTCCTATCAGCAGCTACATCTAACAACACACCTCCGTCAAATTAATGTCTAAACTCATCTGTTACATTAACACTCAAAGTAAATAATAAATCAAAAAAAGAAACCCTTAATCACCGCAATGCGATTTCTCTCTCTCCCAACAATGGAAACCAAGTGCGCAAAAAAAATGCATAACTTAACAAAATAGGCATGAAACCTGTTACCATTCTGCAATTAAACAGGCTGATTTCCAATTAAGACCGACTCCTCTGTCTTTTCTAGAAAGTTTATTTAAGTGATTAATACTCCAATCATCTTCTTCTTTTTCTTCTTCTTCTACAGCTACTAACATCGCTCCATTTATTCATAACCAAACCACTAGATTATCATCAACACTAAAAATCTCCAAATAAAGAGGAAATTAAACAGCAGGTATTAAACCAGTTAAAATTACTTTCAAAGCTCTCGCTGGCGTTACTGCAGCCATAGTAAAACTTCGATGACCTTGAGCTCCATAAATGACGCCCTAAGCGCCATCCACTTCTCTAAGCATTTCAGAAAACATACAAATACAAAAATCAGGCAAGCGAAAGCAAAACACACAGACTCGTAAGAGCTAAAGAACAAACAAATGCCCGTGTAAGTTACGTACAGGGACACGAAACGACGACGTCTCTTTACTTAACGTTGACTCTTCCGCTTTAGCTCCATTTTTTAACTGATTCATCACACGAAACAGAAAATTGTTATCGTTAGCTTGCTAATTAATTAATTAATTAATTAAAACGATCAAAACAGAAATGTCCACCTCACATGACAATAAAACAAGCAAGCAAACACGATATAATCATGATCGCAGAAATCGGAGGAGCAGAGAGGGAAAGGAAGAGAGAGAGAGAGAGAGCATACTTGTAAGGAGTGGTTGTGGTGGTTGATGATAGGAGGAAGAGGAGAGAGGAAAGCGAAGACTGCGAAGAGGAGGAGGAGGAAGCCGAAGAAAGCAGAGAGTAATGGGAACTGAAGCAAGTAGTAACGCGTAAAGAGCATCCAGTGGAGCACGGCGGCAGGTATGTTATGCCTTTTAGTTTCTCTCTTCTTTTTCTTCATGGTAGAAGAACAGAGAGAGAGAGAGAAGTTGTTGGAGGCTAGCTTTCTGGATGAAAAATGTCAAAACGATGAGCAGAGCGGAGAGGAGGAGGAAGGTGATATTCTGTTGTAGCGGTCGCAGCTACGAAAAATACATTTCCGTATTTTTCTTTCTGTTTTTTATGGGAGGAAAGAGTATAAACAGATTGAGAAAACGACAGTCTCACTGGAATTGGCCTGCGACCAGCCCTTTCCACCTAGGCGGAGTCGCGCCGAATATTTTATTGGCGATGGTTGGGTGTGGTGGACGTTCTGCAAGTTGGATGCTGAGGTGGAGTGAGATTTGCACGTGTATGGTAATTAGGGATGCTACTTTAAGAGTACACGATGCATATTGCATCCATACCCATCTGACGCATATATATCTATATCTATCTATCTATAATTCTATATATGTTTGTGTATAATATTTATATTCTTATATTTTAAATGATATGATGGATGATAAAATTAGAGATATGTCGTGTATTATATACTATATAATATATTAAATGATATGATGGATGATAAAATGATTGATGTGTCATGTAATATATATTAAATGACGTATTAAATGATATGATGGATGGTAAAATGATTGATGTGTCATGTAATATATATTAAATGATATGATGGATGATAAAATGATTGATGTGTCATGTAATATGTATTAAATGATATGATGGATGATAAAATTATAAACGTGCTATGTGTGTATGTATGTATATATATATATATATATATATATTAAATAATGAAAAATAATTTTAAGAAAATACATATAAATAAATTCTTGAAACCGATAAATAAAACATGTATATTAAAAAAATTACATGTAGAAATTGTAGATTTTTTTATTTTGAATTTTAGGAAAAAATGTAACTATATTGTAAAATATGATAGTTTAATTAGCCGGAGATATAAATTGGTATTAGTTGTTATAATTTTTTATATGTTATCCTATCAAGTTTATATATACAATAATTCTTTTTTTTTATTTTATATCATAATATCTTGAAAATTTAAATACTATATTATTTTATTAGTGCCCATGCAATCACATCGGAACTTTACTTATCACTCATCAAAACAATAATTTCTGCACTGGACATTCTACCTTCTTTCTATCTACTTAGAAGCCTTTTATACACACACACAAGCTGCTTGTCTATGCGATGTTTAATCAAGTAATAACATGCAAAGCAAGGTGTGAGCGATTCGCACAGGAACTTTTCCAACCATTTCAATGCTTCCCGGCAAGATCTTTGTATGCTCTCTATCTTTTCACGTGGTACACACGTGCTACCATATTTTGCAACCAACGAGAAACTATAATCCCACACACACCTGGAATTCGTGTCTTGCATGACCCACAAAATGCCGGAGACTTCTTCTCACATGCTATTCAAGCGAGTGGGAGAAAGTGTACGGCCGCTTAAACATTGTCGTTTTGGCCACATTAATAACGCTTTTCGATGTAATTTTAAGTGTGCTTTGGTTTTTTTTAGCTTACCCCCTGCGGTCTTGTATAGTTAATTTGTGGTTGGTAACCACGCGACGGATCAAAGACCACCTTGACCTGCTATGATCTCACTAATTAAAGGTATATCTGACTTCCTCACTATTTTTATTTTATTGAGTTTGAGTGATACAATCCAACCAACCTACCCCGAATTAATTTTCTCAAAGGTATATTTTTATCGGTTGACCAATTCATCTTGTAGATATTTCAAGACGAATCGTGGGTGTTTTGAATTATTGTTGATATCACCCTCACTTAATTTTTGGATATAAAATTTAAATATATTTTCTATAAAGAGTAGTTGCCGTTAAAAAAATGTTCTTCATTATGTTATCTAAATTTTCTACTTTGGTGGTTATGAGACCGGTCCATACAACTGTGTTCATGTCGTTTCGGAGGAAATTTAAGCTTATTACGATCCAGTCGTGAGCCATTAGATTTAGATCAAACAGTCATGATCTTGGTCAAGACTTACAATGTGGAGGCACGTCAGCTGCCAGCCAGAAGAGGCAGGAGATGATGTTTCGTGATTAGTTATTTAATCAGAGTTAATTGGGTGATGATTTGGGTGGTTAGTTGAAATGGGCAACAAAATTAAAAGGGTACTTGCAAAATATCCCACCTAACAAGAAGTTAAAAGGTCGATTGGAAGTGGTTGAGAGGTGCAGAAATTGTCAAAACAATGATAGATTATTGACCTCAGGAAATGAAGCTTGCTGATTCTTGATGGCAGAATTCTGCTTTATCTGGGACAGAAGGCAACTAAGGCTGGCTTTAACGAGGAAATCAGTTTCTGGACCTTCGATCTTGCTTGATGTACAAGGTTGTGTGATTAGGAAGGGAAATGAGATTCCCTCTTCTTCTTCTTTTTTATAAAGATTTTGTCTCTTAATTAAAGGGTGCTTTGATTTAATCTGGAGTTTCAGTCTCTGTCAAGGCAGCTCATGTTACGGGTACGGGGTGTGTTGTTGTCTGATTTTCATGAAGAATCATCATTAAAGTCTTGTTACTGTATTTTAGAAGTGTTTTTGAAACAATTTTAAAAAAAATTATTTTCATTTTTTATTTTAAATTATTTTTATTTTGATATTTTTAGATATTTTTAAATGTATTATTTTAATGTATTTTTAAACAAAAACAATACTTTAAAAAACCATCACAGCAACATTTATAAACAGGTACTAAATCATTGTAAAATCAATTTAACAGATGTTTTCTTTACAGAAGATCAACGCATGTTTCATGGTTCCCTTCCAATCGACGCTAGCACGTCGCCATTGATATTGATGTGTTGGTGGCCGGGCGCCATGGCTAGCATGGCCACCAATGATCAACCAGAATGGGAAAAAAATATGTTGGGTTTTGTTTTAATTTGGTTGACCTGGTGAATTAATTAATGATTCACTTAATTTGACTAAACCATTAAATTTCCATAGTTTTTATCACATGGATGTGATCGTACGCCTTCTATGACATCTATCCCTCAATAAGGAAATAAAAGATAATAAGGATTGCTACACTGATAAATAGGTTTTATTATTATATTCCCGCTAGGCCACTGGTGTATTCCCATACCAGTTTATATTAAAAAAATTAAATCATGTAGATAATTCATCGCAGCTATAAATATTTTTGTTGTGGATTGCTATAATGTAGTTATTATTATGCCATTTGGTTGATAAAAAATAATTAATTGATTTGAGGGTATTTTAGTCAATTTTCCGTGTTTTATCATTAAATAATTGTTTGGGAAGTATCTCTTTTCTAATTTTTTGTTACCGTGTGAAATTACGACCCCCCCTAAAATCAGGAGGGTAAAAATTATTTGCTGAACAAGGGTATTTTAAGTATTTTGGTTTTTATGAACAGTAATTTTTTTTTTTTATCCTTGGAGGAGACAAAACATAAGAATTGTCATGAAGGGTATTCGTTGATTTTTCCATGTTATGAGCAGTAAAAGCATCGTTTTATCCTTGGAAAAAACAAAAACAAAAAGTTGACTTGGGGATATTTAGTATTTGTATATTAGTTTTTTTTTTTGTTATTGGGAAGAGTTTCGAGGGGTATTTTTATATTTTTTAAATATAAAAAACTAGTTGCATGTTTGTCAGACACGCCAACAATTTTAAGATGTTTGTGCCATACAAGAGGCATGTGACACTCCACGTGGTGGCTAAAAATGGCTAACTGTCATCTTACTGGATGAACCACTATGTCTTCTTCCACATGGTGTGGCGTCTATCAATGTATGATGGTTATAGAGTTGTTAGTGGTCGATTGTTTTTGTTTTCTTTCTTCCATCTCTCCTAGAACCTGATATCCATACATGTCATCTTTGCTTATGCTTTATACATTTCTGTCCTTGTCTTTTAATTTCTTATTTTGTTCTGATTTTTTGTGTAAAATTTTTGATTTGTTTCAATTTTGTTCTTCAATTGAAATTGGTTATGTGTTTTGTTTCTCATTTCAGTCCTTACTTTTTATTTTTATTTTAGTTCCTTTTATAGTTTCAGTCCTTTTAAAATAGTCCTTATTTTTTGCTCATATTTATGTGTCCATCCTCTTAGTTTGGTTTTTAATTTTTTATATAAAAGTTCTATTTATTTTTATTTTTCCCCTGTGATCATGATAATAATAATAACAATACTAATGATAATGATAATGATAATAAAAATAAAAATAACAATAACAATAACAATTCATTATAATGGTTATAGTGATTATGATATCAATAATAATGATAGTGATAATGATAATAATAATAATAATTTATAAAATAATATTAAGAACATCAATAAGAGTACAAACAACTATAATTATGATATTAATAATGATTATAATACTAACGATCATTTTAATGATATTAATAATAGTAGTAGTATTAATAATCATAATCAGGTTATTGATAATTGTAATAATAGTGATAGCTATAATGATAATGACAATTTAACAATCATAATAATAACAATGAAAATAATAATTGTAATAATTTATCCTCCAATATTATAAATATTAAGAATTGAGGCTTACAATTTTTTCTATATATATAATTTTAGATTTAATAGCGCACATTAATGATTTTAAATTTTGTTGGTTAGGATGTTATTGTTAACCTGCCTGTAAGGTATTCACATGGCGTTATTTAATTGACCCATCGTAAAATATACTCATCCCAGCTTCGGCGTTTGAATTCAGCTTGCTCTTCATCCTGTGTCTTGGGCACCGCCATGGTAGTGGTTTCTCACCGCAACGTCTATTTGCAGCTCTTCTTTTCTTACGCTGGACTCTATCTTCCCATGCAGATTTAAAACACAAAATCACCTCTCTTTCTTGTTTGACATACCCTTTAGTGCTAGCCGATGACCATATTCCGGGCCAAAACCAAAGGCCTGTCAACAATGAAACTTTCTTCTATTTGCTAAGAATGGCTTGCTGCGCACAATCAATTTCCAGATTCTCTAAAAACCTCTCTTTAATCTTGATGGGTAGAAAACGAAAAAATCCAAGGGAAGACCGAATCAGCACGTTACCCGACATAATGATTATCCACATTCTTTCATTTTTTTTGTCGGTGGATTGCGCTGTTCGAACAAGCATTTTATCAAACAGGTGGAGGTACCCGTTCATGGACTCGCATTTTCCTCATTTATCACGATTTCGATCGCAACTCGATCTCTAAAATCACAAGCATGTATGGCCCCCAAAATTTGTACATGTTTAGCTCGATCTTGCAGGTGGTTCACCAACCATCTTTTAACTTGAAAGATTTAATTAGACTCGTTGTTAGCGTGAAGTTCGTATGCTTGATGTGACAAAACCAATGAATTGCCTTATTGTTTTTCAAGAATGAATCACTCAAGGAAGTTTTGCTATCTAAGGTTAATTTGTCAAAGGCTCAACCTTGGAAGGAAGGATCAACTCTAGAGAAGAAGAAGAAGAAATGACCGTTAAAGAACAATCTCAGAATTTAAACCAAACAAAAACACGCCGTTTTAGGCTTAATAAAACACGCCCCGTTTTGTAATTTCAGCTTATGCAGCATTTAGTTTGACAACATGACCACGTGTCATTTTTAGAGCATCTCCGACAATAAATATTAAATCAAAAAGCTAAATGATTTATATAGCATTTTGAATAGTAAAAATATTTTTTTTTAAGTGTGTATTCCAATGATAAATGCTATTTTAGTTATTGCTCAAGGTAAGGTGATTATTTTATTATTTTTTTGTATCAGTTTTTAAAGGTGAACAATATTAAGTTTTTAAGTGAGATAATTTTTTAACATGGTCTCAGAGTCTTGTTAACCCAACGATCACGAGTTCGAATCTCACAACCCCCATTTTATTTGATAAAAATCAAGCACAAAATAATATAGATCTGTGTAAGTTTAAAGCCCAAAGGACTTTCACTTGAGGGGGTGTGTTAAAGAATAATATAAATTATATTCCGAGAACTCACCGAATAACTTAAATTTTTAGATGAGATGATTGTACTATAACTTTTCCAATAAAGTGGTAAATATAGCATTTCAGTTATATAAATGCTATTTTAAATGTTAATATAACAACACCGTTGTAGCTGTTAAACATAAAAAAAAAAAAAACTAAAATAATATTTATTAAATCTAGGCTTCCCTTTTAGCAGCCCAGTTGGAGATGCCTTAGGGAGCCAGAGCCCATCCTCCACAGTTTTCATTTAATCCACTACTCAATTGGCCAATAAGAAGAGAAGCGAAACAATTGGAGACTTAGTTTACAATAAATTACAGCCAATACAGACAGAAGACAGAAGCTAACAGAAGCTGACATTTAAATACTCGAGACCCTATCAGGGTGAGAAGAGAATTGGTGCAGTGGCTTACAAGTTGATGTTGCCTCCATCTGTCACCATTAATCCAGTTTTCCATGCAGTCTTCCTGATATTCCCAAGGATCCCACTCTCCAACCAACCACAACCTTGTAAAAAAGAATAATCATGCAATTAATCAGGTGTTGATTCGATGGAAAGCCTCCAGCAAAAGCCACTTGGGAGGTAATCGAAACTGACTTTAAGGTTCTCGAATCACTAGAAGGGAGAAGCACTGTCACAGGCTCATCCTTGAAAGAAAGAATCCACTCTGGAGAAGAAGAATAAATGACCGTTAGAAAACAGTGTGGGAATTTAAACTTGGCAAAAACGCATCGTTTCAGGCTTAACAAAATACGCACCGTTTTGTTATTTCAGCTCATACAGCATTCAGTTTAAAACATGACCACGTGTCATTTTTATGCAATAAGAAGGTGGGGAAACGGTAGTTCTTCTAGAATGAAGCTGCTTGTATATATCAGGAGGAAAAACACAAGAAAACGAATTGTAGAATTATTTGACAACAAACAATTCTCTCTCTCTCCCCTTCTCTCTGATGACTCACTTTCCTCTTCCTCAACGCTACCATCATCCATGGATTGCTAACAGCACAGTAGTACCACTTCTCTATTAAGTGCATCATTTTATTGATTACCCCTGGAGTCTATTAAGGTTGGTACCATTTTGATTCAACTTGTATCATGATTTAATTGTTTTTTATGGTTTTTCATTTCCATTTCTTAATCCTCTCGCTCTTGTGCATGCAAGCCTGAGTGATGACATGGTGAGCTTGATACTGTCGTTGTGTTTGGTTATTGAAAGTTTGACTATTGACATGGGGTAATTTTATTGATTACCCCTGTCGATCCGCGTCTCATAGAAATAAGATTGTATGTGGATTTATATTTCGGTATGATGAACTATGATCATATTGAGAATTTTATGGAAAAGCTTGCTCATTCAGAGATACATCTTGGTTTGCACAATATTTGCGCCATGTAGAAGGAAGTGGTGGTTTATGTACGTACAATGTTTAATTAGAAATCTCAGAACGTTTGGTTGGGTTGATCAATTGATGTCTCGGTTTAGAAGAACTTTTTTAGTTTCTTCTATTAGAGTTTATGTATTAATTTTACTAATGTTTGGATTAAACTCAAATGTGAGAATGAATGAATAGGACTCATTTACATGATAAGGAAACTGTTTACTGAAAGCAAATAGGGGAATTTGGGCGTAGTTTTAGATGAAAGAGTGTTAATCATGATAAAATATAAAATTAAACCTCAATGGAACAGTAATTATGGGCTATTATTTATTTTCAGTTTTGGTCTTTTCTTTTACGTAATTTTCTGATTAACTTGAGACCAAAGAAGCAATATAAACATGCAACAGTATAGCTAGCTAGGTTTTGCTCATTGAGAATAACCTGATTTTCTTGATTCAAAATAATCGACCGAATAAGGAAACTTAACCCTAATGGTATTAAACTCAAAGTTAACATTGAATGAACCAGGATTCATTCACACGATGTTTCAAGTCAAATCCTCCTGAACCGTGGAACTGGAATGTGTATTTGTTTCCCCTTAGGTGCTGCGGTGTGGTGATTCGGTATTGGGATTTTGTTCCCTGTCAGGTTAGTCATCTGCTGACTACAAAGGGTGGCTTTGTTTTATGCTCAGAAGGGTCACTAAAGTGAAGCTCGGTTTCTATGCCAGTTTAGATAATTTGAATTCTCAATTTGATTCTTGAGTTTGAGGTTTTTTAAAATGTCATAGCGAAGAGATGAACTGATGTTCTTTATTTGTTGCTCCTTATCCTTTTTCAAATTTTTGTGTCCCCTACGAAAGTCTGATTGATATGATGGTTTATCTTCGAACAAGTTGCTACAGTGAACCCTTGTGCAATCTAGCTGGTTGATGTATTTCAATGAAATCTGCAGGGTTCTGGTGCTGACAATTGGGTGGATTATTTTTCTTTCATCCTACATTCCAGTGCATTTTCTGTTGAAAGGGCACGACAAACTGAGAATAAAAATAGAGGTGTCAATCATTAATTTATGAAGTGCTTACTCTTTCTCAGAGCTATATATATAAAGAGAGGGAGAGGGGGAGGGAGAGAAGACAATTGTGACAATCTGGTTTTTCTATATTTGAATGTTCTAAAATTCTCTAGAAGTGGTTATTACAAACCATGCTGAATGTATTCCATATTTTTTAATTTATTAACAGAGGTGTTTGGTGGAGTTAATTTGCATGTTCTTCGTTGCGTCATGGGCTGGAGTTGTCAAGTACCTAGCATCAGGCCTAAACAGGTTCATTCCAGCATTTTTTTTATGTTATTATATCTAATAGATTTTAATTTCTTCACTTGTCAATCTTTTTTCTTTTTGATCTGATCATATCCAATAATTTTATCCATACTCACCTATTAGCATAAACTTGGCTGCTGAACAGGGTTTTGTGAGGGATCATACTTCCATGATCGATTTCATCATCTTGGAACAGAGACTGCATTTGCTGTGATTATGCAGAAACACCCTGGTTGGGTTGGTAAGTGAGTAATGGCTTCATATGTATTTCAGATACTTTATCCAATTAACAGTTACATCCTAAGTTATATGTCTGTCACCAAATTTCAAAGGATCCCTGAATTATGTGTAACTGATAATTTCCCACAAGTACAATTTTGAAGGAAGAAATAGTCAAATCCCAGCTCTTATACAAGTTGTTTTGCTTCAAATCCCAGAAGGAACTTGTGTAAATAACCATTACACTGTGATGTTTAAGAAGGCATGGATATTCAACATAAAAATCATTGCTTCTTTAAGCTTGCAATGCATGTTTTCTGTATCTTCTATTGTTTGATGATGTGCAGGGTGCGTTTGAACTTGACTCTACTGTTTGTCCTATTGCAATCAAGTACAACAAAATTTTTGTAGATGCCTTTTGGAAAATGCGAAAGTAAGAAGTTTTTCTTCTAATGACTGTCTTTTATGCGAAGGTTGTGAACACTATTTTGATTTGTGATTTGTTTTCTCAATTAAAATAGAATGTTTTGGTTTTGGAGTATTTTGATGTGCTTTTTTGAAGTTGTACTATATATATATATATATATATATTAATTAAAAAAAAAGTTTAAATTCAAAAATAAATTATTTAGAATTGTGTAATTTAATCTAAAAAAGACATAATAAAATAATTTTTTTGAACAAAATTATGAACATGTATAATATTATGAGAATGTCATCATTAATCTCGCAAGATCATTACATTCTCTGATTGCTCTGAAATTTCAATATAATATACATAAATATGTCAAGAGACTTCTCGTAAAATTTCATCTCAATCTAACAGTCGTTTTTACTTCTATTTAAATTCTAGTCCATTCCGTATTTTTCGGCCAAATACCGACCAAAACGTTCTGGTTTCGTTCCGCTGGTTCCGTTTCGGCCAAATAGTATTTTTTTAAAATAATAAATAATTTTACAGTATCAATCATATCTCTTAATCCGACCGTTAGATTGAGATGAAATTTTATGAGAAGTCTCTTGACATATTTATATATATTATATTGAAATTTCAGAGCAATCAAAAAATATAATGATGTTACGAGATTAATAATGAGATTTTCATAATATTAATGTTGATGACACGCAGTTCTTGCTGGCACATATCTTATTTGTATACTGTATGTATCTCTGATCTCATTCCCACTTCGCATTTCAGGCAACGAAGTTTTGCTGGGTCAGTACTGCGGTGCCTGGAGGAGAAGTGATGTATATTTCTGCGTTTTTTCTTTTCTTTGTTGTATTTATCCCAGAAATCTTCCCTCCACATCTTATTGTTCAATTGTAAACTGTGATCTTTATCAACAGTAAAGCAGTGCGTATGGTTAAGATTTAAGAAGCAATCTTTGAGAAAATTGCATATTTATCGATTGTCTCAAGTTATTTTTTATATTTTTTAATTGATTTCTTTTAATTTCATTTTTTAATACTATGATGATTGAAAAATTATATTTTTAAAAAAATAATAATTTATTTTTTATAGGGTTATCTTGGTTTCATAACTCGGGTCTTGAGTTTGTCAAGTTAACTCGAATTGTTTTTTTAATTGATTTTTTTTGCAATTTTATCCTTCAATATTTAGTTGATTAGGAATTAAGTTTTATAGTTTGTTTTGATTTTTCTTTCCATGGGATTATTATATCTCATAAATCGGGTAACGAATTTAACATGTTTACTCAAGTTGATCTAAGTCAAATTAATATGTTGTTATCTTAATATTAAAAATATATCATTTTTGAAATTTTGTTAAGTCAAAATATATTTTATAGGTCATATAGGTTAACCAGACATGATTAAAGTATTTTTTTCAAAAAAAATCATTAGCCATAACTAGATTTTTTTTACATTCATAGAAAAATTAATCCCATTCAGAAGACAACACATCTTAATGTTAAAAGTTATGTGATTGCCGCAGCAAAAGATTTAATCAAAATTACTCGGCATATTTTTCTTTGGTGGATTTGTTTTTAAACACTAGTGAAATATGAAATATGAAATATGAAATTTATATATATTATAAAAATTTAAAATTTTTATTTTTTATAATATTTTTAATATGTGTCACCTTACATATATTTGTTTTTTTATTCAATAAATCTTATTTGTTACTATATTTCTATTAGGAATTGATTTTAATAAAAACAAATCTTTAAACATAACCGAATAAACAACTCATGTTGTCTTGTTATATATCTTAATTTATATTTGTGTCATAGTCTTTATATTTATATTTTTATTTATCATCAATTCTTTTTTATCAAATTATTCTGATTTCATAATCTAGGAAGCGTTATACACATATAATCTTGCAATATCTCAGGTTCAGGTCATAAACTTTGCGTGTTAGCATAGATTTTTACTAGGGATATTTTTTTATTTTTATTTTTATTTTTATTTTTTATTTTTTTTGCTGTTGCCTCATACTTCTTTAAGTATATGATCATCTCCTAGTTTTGTTTTAGGTTTAAAAATATTGCCTGACACGTGGTGTCGGGCGACCCTCAAATATACTAGTATAAATTGTAAGAAGCTGTACTTTTACAATACATCACCTCGTAAAAAACTATTTATTTTAATAGTATTTTGTTTTTGCCATTTTTTTCTTTCTAAATCTATATTTCTTTTCCTAAATTTATACTTTAACATTTAGTTTATTTAAGATTGAGTTTCATAATTTATTATGGTTTGTTTTTATATTTGGTTAGTTTGGTCTCATAACCCATATCATGTGTTTGATGGGTTAACTCAATTGACTCGGTTTTTTTTGTTTATGTTAATTGACATTGTTTTTAAAATTTTCATCATTCAATATTAGGTTTATTGAGAACCAGACTTGATAAATTTTGATTTATTTTTTATAAGATTATTTCAATATCATGACTTAGAGCGTAAATCTGGGAGGTTGACTCCATTTTTTTTCATATTCAATTTCATTTTTAAGCATGAAGTTGATTATGAATTAGATTTCATGATTTATTTTGATTTATTTTATATGAAACTATCTTGTTCTTATGACTCGAGGCATGTGTTTTACAGGTAAACCCAAGTTGTTTTGTTGTTAATTGTTTATAGATTGAATTTTTTTTTTTAAACTTTGAACCTTCAATAATGAGTTTATTTAAAATCAAACTTCATAATTTATTCAAATCTATCTTCCATGGGATTATCGAGTCTCAAGATTCTAATTGCAAATTTGACAAGTTAACCCGAGTTAATTTAGATAATTTTTTTTTTATGAGGGTTGTTGTCACCCAATGTTTTACAGTATTTTCTAAAAAAAACCAAAGATAGTAAAAAAAAAATTAAAAACCAAAAATATATTTTTGATTTATTTACGTTGTTTTCAATATTTTTCATCATCATTTCAAATGAATTTGAATTTTTAATGTTTTTTCAATGCCTTTAGCTTTTAACGCGTTATTTTTAAAATTTTAATTTTTTGCTTTGATTCGTTGTTGATATTTTTCTATTTTGAAAAAAAGTAAAAAATATATTTTTGATGTATCTATGTCATTTTCTATATTTTTGAGTGTCGTCTCAAAAGGTTAATAATTTTTAATGTCTTTTCAACATGTTTAGATTTTACTGTGTCATTTTTAATTCTTTTGATTTTTGCTTTGATTCGATATTGATATATTGATATTTTTCTATTTCAAAAAGAACCAAAAATTAACAAAAACATCAAAAAGCCTAGAATAACTGGACGCAGGGATTAAAGTTAAGGAGGAAGGAAGCAAAAGACCAAAAATAATTTTTTTTACCTACATATACAAGCTTCCACACAAGAGTTTAATGAGAAGGATCTAATGAAAAGAGAAGTTATTTTAGGGACTAAAATTAAACTATTTCTCTCCCACCACAAAAAAAAAGCAAACCCTAAAAATCTTTTTTTCTCTTTTGACAACCATCAATTCCCCCTTTACCCCAACTCAACCTTAATAATCTCTCTCCTTGTTCACCTTCAAACCAACAACCATACCTCCTTCATCCTCTTCCCATCTCTCTAGTTCCAACCCTCCCCTCATTCACTACATCTTAACCTCCCTCACCCACAACAACCCCTCATTCCCAATAAAAACACACATTGTCTCTTCTTTTACAACATCCCTTCCATTCAAAGTCTCTATTCCCCCTCGTTTTCATGTCCATTGATGGTGACGCTGGAATCCATGCACCCCGAGTGGTGGCGGGGCGTGGGTTCACTCGCCACTAGTGTTCATGGGTTGTTCCTGGTTCCAGCAACTCCTACAAATTAATTTTTTGACTTTTTTGAAAGACCATTTTGTAATTTTATATATTAATATATCTATTTTATTTTTTGTTAGATTTTGGTTGTTTTTTGTTGTTATGCAAACATGTTTAATATTTTCATTGTTTAACTAAAAAATAATAAAAAGAGAATGTGTGTGTGTCATGTTTCATTTTATTCATTTTGTTTTGTTCCATAAGAAAATATAGATTTTTAATGAACATTTTAATGTTTTAATTAACATACGACCAAGCCTTTTAAAACATACAAAAAGATACTTATCATTTAATATTTTCATACAAAAACCAAAAAATATGTGTTTGCATGCGTTTCAAGATTTAACAATCAATTTATTAATTTTTTGAGAATTCAACCAATATTTAAATAATTCGTTAATTTAATTCATTAGAATTAATGGTATGAATTCTAATATAAATATTGAGTCTAAAGTATGCTGATAATTAAATATCTAGAATTGATAAAAAAAAATTAATAATTATTATGAGCCTTTACCAATTTCTAATTGAAATAGTTTTTCAGAATGACGAATGAATCATGAAAAACTAACCCGTATTTCAAAATAGTTGAACTTTGTTAGGGTATTAACATGGAATCTCCTCTTAAAAATTTATTTTCAAACACAAGCCTATAATAAAGTTCAAAAGCCAAATTTATTCACAAACAAAATTTACACATTAAAATCGTTAAAACACATCAAAATATAAAATACAACTTATCTCATGTAAGATGTACTAGGGGTGTTAATACATTTCTTTTACACAACCAGTTCCTTACCATTGAATCTTTGACAAGACTAGTATACCCGAGTTTTCCTATCGACCATGAACCAAACAACTAGTGGCGACTCTAAAAGACCTCTTGAACACATGCGAAGATGTCTGATAAGGTTTATCTCGATCTCATAACCCAAGTGACGAGTTAAACATGTTAACCTAGGTTTTTATTTATTTTTTATTTATTATTTTTTCAATTTTATTCTTCAATATTAGGTTGATTGAGAATTATTCTTTATAATTTATTTTGATTTGTTTTTTTATAAGATTATCATTGTTTCATTTTTCAATATTAAGTTAATTGAAAAATATATTTAATAATTTATTTTAATTTATTTTTTATGAGATTATTATTTTTTTATAATGCAAATTGGGATTTGACTGGTTATACTTTGAGCCTGTTTGGGAGGGCGGTACAACCGCCGTTTGCTCAAAATTCAATTTTTTTTTTCATTTTAAATGAAACTTTTTTGGTGTTTTTAAATCATTTTGATGTGCTGATGTCAAAAAAGATTTTTAAAAAATAAAAAAAATATCATTTTGATGTATTTTTAAATGAAAAGCACTTTCAAAAGCAACCACAACCGCCCTCCCAAACACGCCCTTTGTAGTCAGATTGATTTAATATGTTCGTTTTGATATTAAAAATACTGTCCGACTTGCTTTCAAACCCATCACATAATAGTAAATTACGAGCCATAAACCTGCGCTCCGCCGCAGGGATTAAATTTTTTTTTTCTAGTTTTAAAACATAATTTTTTATTTTTTATTTCTGTTTTTATTTTTTAGTTTAGTTTCGATTCCTTGATTTTTTCGGTCCTTCTAAGATAGTTTTAAATTTTTTGTTTGTATCTATACACCTTTGCTCTTAGTTTAGATTTTTAATTTTTAATGTTATTTTTATTTATATTAAATACAACTCGCGTTAAAAAACATAGTAAGTTTAGCTTTGGTGGTGTAAAATGAGAGTTAAACTCTTTCTTATGCATGTATAATTAAACGTGAAATGTTTGAAACACCACCGGAGGTAACTCTTCTGTATTGCCTTATTTGAGGCTATAAAAGTTATTTTATTGTGCACTAAAAAAGTAAAATTACCGAGACACCTCCACTAACAATTCTTGGTTTTTGTCTTATTTGAAGGTGTTATGATTATTGTACTATGCACAGAAATGAAAAAAAATAAAAATACCTCTAATACCATGACATTATTTTAAACACATTTTATATAATAAAATAAATATATAAAAAACTATTATACATTTTTAGAAGTTCTACGACGCTGCACGCGTCATCTGAAAGGTGCATGAGCTTTGAAATTGACGTCGCGCTCGATGACACGCCCACAACACCCGACAGGAAATATAATTAAAAATTGGTAAATTACCAATACACCCCTATAACCAACTCTTGGATTTTGTCTTATAGAGGGTATATACGTATTTATACAACTCGTGGTGCACATTAGCTGACTTGAACACCCTGATTATAAGAAAAAGATCTGAGGATTAGTCATGGTGCACTTAAGCTCACCTAGAGACCCTGGTTATAATAAAAAATATATAAGTGAAAAAAATAAAAAAAAAGTATAAGCATGAAAGCACTGAAGCAAACCATATTGTTTTTTTAAAAAAATCAGTCCGGGAATTAGTCGTGGTGCGCTTAAGCTAGACCGGAGACTCTGGTCATAAAAAAAAATATAAGTGAACAAAAAAAAAAATGATCCGGGGATTAGTCGTGGTGCGTCCACGCTGGCCTGGACACCCTGATTATCAAAAAACAAATTTGGTCCGAGGAGTGGTGGTGGTGCGCTTAAGCTGGCCTGGAGATCCTGGTTATAAAAAAAAATGTATAAGTGAAAAAAAAGTTTAAGCGTGAAAGCACTGTAGCAATCCATATTGTTTTTAAAAAATTCCGCCCGAGAATTAGTTGTGGTGTGCTTATACTGGCCTGAAGACCCCGATTATAAAAAAATATATAAGTGAACAAAACAAAAGTATAAGAAAAAAAAGTACAAATGGGAAAGCACTTTAGAAAAAAAAAAAGTGGGTCCAGGGATTATCGTGGTACGCATAAGTTGGCATAGACACCTTGGTTATTAAAAAAAATAGATCGGGAGATTAATCGTGGTGCTCTTAAGTTAACTCGGACACCCTAATTATAAAAAAACAAAAAAATATATATAAGTGGAAAAGGAAAAAAAATATAAAAAAGTATAACAGGCAAAATAATGTTTTGGGGGAAAAACCGAAAAAAAAAATAAGAAAAAAATAAAGATAAAACATAATAAGGAAAAAAACAAAAAAAAAGGCAAAAAAAGAAGAAGCAAAAAACGTGGAAAAAACATTGTAGCGGGAAAACCATTGTTGCAATCAACAATGCTATGTGTGGGGAGCTACAGTGCTTTCCCCACACCATTTACAATCCATATTTTTTTTTTAAATCAGTTCAGGAATTAGTCGTGGTGTGCTTAAGCTGACCCAGAAACCCCAGTTATAAATTTTTTTTGGTCCGGGCATAAAGAAAAAAAATGTATAAGTGAACAAAAAAAAGTATAAAGAACAAAAATTAAAAAAATAATAACTTGGTTCAGGGATTAGTCGTGGTGCGCGCAAACTGGCCTAGACACCTTGGTTATCAAAAAATAATTTGGTCTAGGGATTAGTCGTGGTGCGCTTAAGGTGTCCCATAGATCCTGGTTATAAAAAAATATATATAAGTAAAAAAAATAATAAAAAAGTTTAAGCTAGCTCAGAGACCATGATTATAAAAAAAAATATAAGTTAAAAAAAAATATAATTGTGAAAGCACTGTAGCAATCCATATTGTTTTAAAAACAAATTCGCTCCGAGAATTAGTCGTTGTGTACTTAAGCTGGCCCGTAGATCCCGGTTAAAAAAAATGTATAAGTGAACAAAACAAAAGTATAAGAAAAAAACAAAGGAAAAAAATGTATCAGCGGGAAAGCACTTTAGCAAACAAAATGGGCCCGAGGAATAGTCGTGGTACGCATAAGCTGGCCTGGACACCTTGGTTATCAACAAAAAATAGATCCGGGGATTAATTATGGTGCGCTTAAGCTAGTCTGGACACCCCGATTATAAAAAACAACATAAGCTGGCCTGGACACCTTGGTTATCAACAAAAAATGGATCCGGGGATTAATTGTGGTGCGCTTAAGCTAGTCTGGACACCCCGATTATAAAAAACAAAAAAAAATATATAAGTGGAAAAAGAAAAAAAATGAAAAAGTATAACCAGCAAAAAAAATGTTTCATGGAAAAAAATAAAAAAAATATAATCAGGAAAGAAATGAACAAAAAATATAACCAGAAAAAAATAAAATTAGATTCGATGATTAATCGTGGTGTACTTAAGTTAACCCAAACACGCCGATTATAAAAAACAAACATATATATATAAAAATATATAGAAGTAGAAAAAAAATATAACCAGCAAAAGACATTCTTGGAAAAAAACAAGAAAAAATAATTAGAAAAAAAACGTAATAAAAAAAAAAAAAAGAGCAAGAAACGAAAAAAAATGAAAAATAAATAATTAGTAAAAAAACTAAAAATGAAACGTAATCAGAAGAGAAAAAAAATATAACCAGCAAAAAAACATTCTTGGAAAAAAACTAATTAGAAAAAAAACGTAATAAAAAAAAACAAAAAAAAGAGTAAGAAACGAAAAAAAATGAAAAATAAATAATTAGTAAAAAAATTAAAAATGAAACCTAATCAGAAGAAAAAAGCAAAAAAAAAAAAAGAAAAAAACGAAAAAAAAAGAAAAGAAAAGAAAGCACTGTTGCAATCCGCAATCCACAGTCTACGTTGCTTTCCCACATGGTTTATTGTTTTGTTAATTTGAAACTCCTAACGTCACATTCTTTGCTGGCTGTGTAATAAATTAATAATAAAGCGACAAATGATAAATTAAAAAATTAGCACATAAAATTAATTTGACCGACAGCTGCAATACCCAAGAGAACCCTACCTTAACTCCAATCAATTTGTTCTCCATTGCCTGTCTCTTTCATGTTTCCTTTCTATATAGCCTATGCTACAGTGTATCCATTTTTTTAAAAAGTTATTAAAATATTATATTTAAAAAAAATATTTTTAACCTAGTACATTAAAATAATAAAAAAAAATAAAAATATTTTCTCTAAATTACAGTTTACTGGGATTATGGTGGGATTTTGAATTTAGAAGTTGTTTGTTTTTTGTGTTTTAAAATAATAAATTTTTTATTTGATTTATATTAGAATAGTTTTTTAGTATATCTAGATTATTTTGATTCGGTAATGTTAAAAATACTTTTATATATATATATATATATATATATATATATATATATATATATATATATATAAAAGTATTTTGATGTCTTGGCTCATAACCCACAATTAAATTACATTCCAACTTTGTCCTCCCACCACAACCATATCCCCTCTTCTCCTTCCTCCTCGCACTCTAGCTTCCCCTTTTCAACTCTCAAGAAATCACACCACAGCGGAGATGGGTTTCCATTTCACCTCTCTGCTTCTCACCCTTCTCTTATTCTCCACGCTCCACTCAAAATCTTCTTCCGAAACCTTTAAATGCAGCACACCCTCCACGTGTCATTCCCTCATTGACTACTTCTCTCCAAACGCTACAACTTTCTCCCACATCAAAACCCTCTTCTCCGTCAAGAACATACGCTCCATCTTAGCTGCTAACAACCTCCCTCTCTCCACGTTACCAAACACTACCATACCTGCAAACCAGACCATCAAAATCTCATTTCCCTGCTCGTGCATCAACAACACTGGTCAGTCAAACAACGAACCAATCTACACCGTTCAAAAAGATGACTGGCTTTCTCATATAGCAGCAGAAGTTTTCTCAGGATTGGTAACGTACCCAGAAATTGCTGCTGCTAATGATATAAAGGACGTTAATCTGATCGAGGTTGGGCAGAAGTTGAAGATTCCTTTACCTTGTAATTGTGACGATGTTGATGGGGTCAAAGTTGTCCATTACGGACACGTGGTGAAAGCTGGCAGTTCCTTGGAGCTGATTGCTCAAGAATATGGGACCAGTAAAGATACACTGTTGAAGCTTAACGGGGTTAATGACAGTTCCCTTTTAGCTGGCCAACTTCTTGATGTCCCTCTCCAAGGTAAGCTAATTTAAATTCAAACTTGGAAGCATCAATTTTTTATTTTATTTTTAGATTTAAAGTGATATTTCCCAGTCAACTTTTAGATACACATCTATCTAGCTGAGGCAAAAACAAAATAATTTTACTTGGAAATATTTGCTGTAGACCATCCTAAATGGCTTGTCAATTGATGTCAATTAGATGCTTAATTTTCTCAAAAGAAAGTGGTTGAAGAAGTGGGCATATATTAAACTTGGATTTTAATTATTCGTCATATTTTATTTGCTTTTTTAGCTAGGAGTCATGGGGATTAAAATGTTTGAAAATGGCAAATAATTAATATTATCCGATAGAAAAGGCGCCATGTCAAACCGTGTGGATTGGTATGATAAAATAAATGGCAGTGCGGTACAGCCAGTCTTGTCAATTTATTGAATCTATATGGTTCCCTACCTTACCTGTCTTCAACCTTTCCTGCCCACCGATTAAGGTTTGCACAGTTTTGCAAACGTAAAGAATGATCCGCGGGCCCTTTATTTCCGATGACATTTTTGTCTTCTTGGCTCCTTGTGCCACGCAAAGAGGCTCCATATCTTAAGAGATACGTCTCGTGCAGTATGCGTTCACATTCCTGTCGGGAATCAATACTATTATCTTGGACCAATTAATGTTTGTATATTATGACTAAATTATGGAGTCTGTGAAATTCTCTGACAGTGCACTGTGCTTTCTTGATCTTGATTCTCTTTAATGAACTTATCTGAATTCATACTGGTCTAATCATGTCAATTGACAGCTTGCAACTCGTCGGTGAGAAGTGACTCGGTAGATTATCCACTGCTTGTTGCTAACAACACCTATTTCTTCACTGCGAACAATTGTGTTAAATGCACGTGTAATGCTGCTAACAACTGGACGTAAGTTTGATGCACAAATGGCTTTGTTGTGTTGAAAAATTCACTCAAGTGCGTATCATGAGAATTGATGATTTGGATAATTCTTTTCTACCACTTTCCAGATTACAATGTGAAGCATCTGGGATTATACCATCAAACTGGTCAACTTGCCCCGCAATGCAATGTGAAAGTACCTTGTTATCCATCGGCAACTCAACAACTTCTGGTTGCAACATCACAACCTGTGCCTATGCCGGCTTTAACAAGACCCAAACCATCTTCACAACTCTCGCCACACGGTCCACTTGTCCAGTTACTGAAGGTAACTACTGACAATAACACTGCTAATTATGTTACCAAACTGCTGCATCTAGTATTATTCTCTGAGGGTTGGATTGACGTGACGATTTGGAACTTACTATTCTGTGATTTTTGATTGTGAACAAAACAGCTCCTGGAAATTATGCTTCAAGGATTGGTTTGAGTTGGGACTTCCTGCTCATCTCTCTTCACCTGATTCTTCTTCTTGTGTATCTTCTTTAATGAGTAAGAAATGGTGCTCTTTTCGGGTTTATGTAAGAACACACTTGTAATCTAGAGCATTTCTGTTTCTTGATGTGGGGGTGTTGAATAAATGTCTCAGAAGCTGTTTTAGGAGCTGTTTGTTATTCAAATTCAATAAAACATCTGTCAGTCAAAGTCTGTTAGGATTGACCTTTTATTTAGCTATTTTTGTTCAAAGTTGTTGCGTGATATGCAGCAGATTTAGTTGCTTCCTTTGTGGCATTTCTGTTTTGAATAAGATGTATAAATAGGCATCTTGATGATCAATAAATAATACGCTTTGCAGTATTCAAAAACAGCAGATTCATTTACAAGTTTCTTATACCTTACCTTGTTAAGAAACCAACAGGGGGCATATGAGTGACTATATATTCAGCAAATAAAGGAAGCCGGGAGGAATTGCTAGCTTAAGATTCTCCAGTTTACAGAGTTGAATCTTAGCTCAAGGTGCAATTTGGTTTTGAAAGATTTGAAGACATGTGTTTCTTTTTGTTCTACAGCAGGAGCCAAATCCTAGCTAGATGGTAGACAGATTGGAAGAAGTTTAAGGTTCGAATGTCTTTGAACGCATCAAACCTTAACATTGCCAATGATCAAAGTACCAAAAAAATGTTTTCTCAGAAAATGCTTCCTTTTAGACGACGAAGCATTAATGCTCGACTTAATACTGGATTTGAAATGGGCTTCAATATAGCCCACCAAGAAATAGCATCGGATCGGGTCAAGTTACTATTCTTTGTAATATTTATTTTATTTGTTCTTTGATTCAGCGTTAAAGAGAGAATTCTCAAAGTAATTTTTATGTCAATTAAAATTATTTCTTTTTAATGATTCTAAATGGTACAGTGTATATATATATATTTAAAAAATTCGTTGTATATAGGCCCTAGGATTTGTAATATTTTATAATGAATGTGTTATGTTATACGTAGACCTTAAAGATTTGTAATACTTTATAGACAGCGCAATATAATAACTTAATTTGTTTTTTAGGCCCCGTTTGTTTGCTGGAAAGTGATTTCTTTTTGGAAAGTGAATTCCGGGGAAAGTGAATTCCTGGAAAGTGAATTCCGATGTTTGACATTGTTATGGAAAATGAACTAGAAAACACTTTCCAGTGTTTGTTTGTGTTTATGGAAAATGAACTGGAAAATAATTTATTAATAAATTAATTTTTTTTTCAAGTTTATCTAATATATATTCAATATTTAATATAAAATATTTAATCACTTAAAATAAAAAAATAAAATCAAAAAAGTATAATGATGAATTTTTTTATTATATCCTATATTCATACATAGCTTATTTTATAAAATATAACAATATATGTCATATCATATTATAGAGAAATAAGCTTGTGAAATATTTTGTAAGTAAAACTTATTCAATTTTAAAAGCTTAAAATAAGTTTTTTTTTTCATATTAAGAAAGCCAAATTAGTTTATGTTAAGAGTTATATATTTGGGTTTTTTTTTTTTGGTATGAAGTATTTTTTAAAAGATAAATAGATACAAAAATATTTTGATGGGTATTTTGGATAAATATTTTTTTTATGGGTAAAGGCAATTATCCCTTTAATATCTATCAAATAAACATCAAGAAATTAATATTTATACCTAACATCAAACATAGTCATGCATAAATATTACGTTTCGATGTCATTGACATACATATTAGTTCAAATTACAAACATAAATATGCTAGACCGAATTAAACAAGTAAACATACTTGTCAAATAACAAACATAGTCTGAACCCAAATTTTGAACATATTCAAACCATCTTAGCAAGCAGGCCTGTTGTAGTGTTGGGTGACAAAGTTTTGAACCCAAATTTTCCTCTAATTAGCATTTTTTGCCATAAATGCTTTTGCCAACATTTCATTTTTGACCAAATGATCAAATGCATCCCCAAGAGTTATCTCATCAAAGCCTTCAACTTTCATCACTTCCGCATACAACGCATTAACATCAAGTTGATTTTTGCTGAGACTTTGAATTGCAAATGCTACATCTCCAATCTGTTTAGACAACTTTTCAAAACCTAAAAATGTAGGGAAATAAATATTAAGAAAAGCATATCAAATACTTACACAATCAATACAATAAATTATGTTCAAAGAAGCTGACAATATACAATTCATAAGTTCACAATGATCAATAAAACATTCTTTATTAAATTAGAAGGTTTGGTAAAATTTCAGCTTTGATGCCATTTAGAGGAACTGGATATCTCTAGAGCATATGGGTGAAGATACAACAATGTTACATGGAACTGCATTTACATTCCTGCATAAATATCTAAATTCCCCATGCTAGTTCATCTACCAGTCCACTCAGTGCAATTCGCCACCCGTCGACATGAATATTTAAACTCGCACTTGATTTAGTTTTATCCTGTTTAAGTAAGGAATTAGGCTACAAGAATTTCAATCTTATATATGTTTCTTCATTCTTGTCGTTCAATCTATATCGGAGGTGTGGGGGCAACTTCAAGGTTTTTTTGAAAGGCCAGAGAGTCACCCTTGGTATCACGAGTATTAGAAACTCTAGGTAGTCGGGTGAAGAGAAGATGTTAACGCTCCTAGTATATCTTACCTGAAGTAGGTTGCATTTTTATTTATTTGGTATGGTTTAATGATGTCTATTTCTATCTCTATTGGCCTACCATGGCGGGTTTGCAGGTCGGTTTTTGCACAATGATTTTACTATCGAGATTATGACCTCTTACACTGTGTTTGTTTATAGGGGTTTCAAGGAGTACGGAAGGAAAAGTCTCGATGAAGGTTGTTTTCAGATTCTTTCAGGTTCAGATCATAATATATAAAAATATTTCGCATCAAGGATCAACGATACAGTATAAAAACCTACATTAATTCTGTACAGATTCAGCTTTTTAATACTCTAGAGTAATGCTAAATTAAACCTTTCAAGCAACTAGATTATCACCAAAACACAAACTTAAGTGACGTGCAACATTCCCACGAAATTCCCACAGATCCAAAAACAATATCCAATCAGAATCACAATTCTTACCTTCTTAAAATACCCTATCAACTCCTTTGTACAGTCCAAACTCCAACATAACAAGAGGCAGTAGAATTTACAATAAAAAACTAAAGATAAGCTCAAAGTATCGCATAAAACAACTAATCAATTCATTTGAGAACAAAAACAGCCTATAAGCAACATGCCCACATAATGTAACCTTAAAAAGCACCCATCTTTACTTCACCATTTCATATTCTTAACAATTGATGAATCACATTCAACCCACATTGAGCATCCACAAGACAAAATAGAATAAAATATAAAACATCGTTGTAGAGTGATAGGGCTTTTAAAGTAACACGTAAAATAAAAATAGTTTCCATTCATTCGGATAATCAGATGAGCTTAAAGCTAAAACCCTAAATGCTACAGTCTTAAAAATTGCCAATCTTGCAAAAAACAGACTAAAAATCAAAACTTTGTAAACAACATCAACCATTTGTTTGACATCAACCATTTTATAAAACATCACAGAATTTGGGATCTATACATCTTCCCTGTAACCCATGCCTTTGACACTTAAGACAATGACAACAAAATATATGGAGATTGGAGTCCACACATCCCTGTGTCTCACCACAAAACAAATGCAAGCATTAAGAATAAACTCCACAAAGTTCCAAATAATGTTCGAATGAAATAAAATAATTAACATCCCATTTTCTCCCAAAACAAATACATGCATAAAGCTCCTAAACTCATTTTAATTAATTACAATTAATAAAACAAAGGTTCAATTTACTTACCTTTTACGAGAGGGACGAAGATTAACGATGCAGAGGGAGGCGAGAGGGTTTTGTAATTGCAGAGCAGCAGAGGGACTGAGGGAGGCGAGAGGCGAGATGGTTTTGACGTTTTGTAATTGCAGGGCAGCAGAGGGACTGAGGGACCGAGGGAGGCGAGAGGGTTTTGACGTGCAGAGCAGCAGAGGGTCAGGGACTGAGGGAGGCGAGAGGTTAGAGGCGAGAGACGAGAGGACACAGAGCTCCTGGTGCTGGGTTACGATTTGAAGGTAAAGAGAAATGAGGGAAATAGGGTGCTGGGTTACGCTTTGAGACAGGGAAAGAGAAACGAGGGAAAGAGAGGAAAGTGTTTTCCTTTTGATAAGGAAAGGAAAACACTTTCCTGCGGGTGAAGGTGTTTTTTTTGTTGACTGGAAAGTTGAGGAAAACATTTACTTTGATTAACTTTCCCAAGCATTGTCAAACATTGAAAAATGAGGAAACTGAATTCCTGAAATTCAGTTTCTTTGAAACAAACAAAGCCTTAATATGATCTAATACTATCTGACTAAAAAAGTAATATTATTTACTCCTGGATAGATCCAGTAGGGAGCGGATCTGAGTCAGAAGCCCATCCAACCGGATTGGGTGAAAGCCCAAATTACTTCAAAGGTTGGCTAAAATGCCATCCCTAAGAAAAGCCCGTAATTGGGCTGAATGTTTCTAACCAAAGCCCATAATAGAGCAACCGCTAAAGAAGTAGGTCCACCATGTAAACGCCGATGTTTTCGTGAGTTTCAGACTTTCAGTTGAGTTGATAACGACATGCAATTTAGACAGACAGACAGACACTTCGGTCGTGGCGATGTTGATAAAAGTGGCAAAGTTAACGATGTCTACTCTTGCTTTCATCTCTTAAACTTTCCAAAAGAAGAAACCCTCAAAACCCTAACAAAACCCCTCTCATTATCATCTTCACCAACAAGAAAAGGTACAGCCTTTTCTCTCTTTTATGTTCCTTTTCTTGATATTCTGTCTGTTTTTGGCCCTGTATCTTTTATTTTTTTGCCAAAACCAAACTGTTGTTCCTTCAAAATATCACTTTTTTGACTCAAATTCCCATTCTTCATGTGATTGTATGGAACAAGTTCGTTTCTTTGATCATTTTGTTTCTATACTCTGTTTTTCGTTCACAAACCCGATAAAATTGTCTTTCTTATTTTTTTTTTTGTTATTATGTATATAGTACACTTTGTAATGGAAAGTAACTGCTATGTATTTTTTTTTTTGAAATTTGACAGTTATTTTTGCCTTAGAAGTTGATTATCTGATATTGAAGTTCATAGAGAGAATTAGTTTGCTATAAATGGCTAGTACTGGACAATTTAGTGGCAAATCACTCTACAGAGGATTGAGTAGAAGTAGTGGTGAACAGAGTCGATTAACAAAAGGAAAAAGGAAATTTTGTTTGTTGAATCGAAGTAAAGTTCCTATAGGATTGGATGGTGGAGATATTGTGTCCAGAAAGTGTCATTTGTGTGCCGAGCAGAAGACTTCTTTGTCACCTCTGGTGATTAGACATCGGAAGGCGCGGTTTGGGGTGGTTTGTTGTCAGTCAAGTTCTGGGTATGGTGTGGAATCCAGTGATGTGCAGGAAAGAGTGGTTTTAGAAGAAAACAAGCGCAGCATTATCAATGGTTCGAGAAATGAAGAAAGGTAAGGATGAAACTGCGTCTTTTAGTCACGTTTCATTGTTTTTTTGTTCTGGATATAAAAAAGACGCCTTCATGTAGTTGTTGTTCGTGTGGTTTAATGAGAGATTCCTTCGTGTAGCAGGAAACGATAAAAAGTATGCAAATTGTTGGGTTTAGAATGTCATCTTTGTAAGATTCTGAAAGTTTTTGAAGGACAGCCCCCCTTTTTTCTGTGTTAATATTGAAACTGTTTTTCTCAACCAAGATGATAAATTAGTATTAATCATGTTCCATTGGTTACAAATTTCATCAAATTGAAGAAGCAATAGAGTCTTTTTCCACATAGCATGCTTTCTTCCTTCTATGATTGATCATGTTTCTTCGGAAATCTAAGGATTATTCATATGTGATGGTACTTGTTTTCTTAATTTTGTTTGCAGCGAGTCAATTTGGGTTCCAATCAATCAACCACGTTCTTCAGATGTAAGACGCGAGCTTATAATGCTTTCTTTGCCTGCAATTGCTGGACAGGCTATCGATCCTTTTTCCCAGCTGATGGAAACAGCATATATTGGCAGATTAGGTTTTGATCTGCCCCTGCATTATAGCTTTCTTTGTGTGATTATGCTTACTGTTTCTTTGTCTCTGACTACTGATCTGTTTAACCTTTTCCCTGGCCTTGCTTTCTTAGGTCCAGTAGAGTTGGGCTCTGCTGGTGTTTCTATTATGATATTTAACAATGTATCAAAGCTATTCAATATTCCTCTTCTAAGTGTGGCGACATCTTTTGTGGCTGAAGAAATTGCAAAGAATGCAACCAAAGATTCTATTTCAGGTAGAAGTTTATACCTGTTCTTGATGATTTGATTACCATTTTGAACGTGGGCATCATCACAGTACAGGAAGTACTGAAATTATGTTGCACCGATTTTAGATGATTATATTTATATGGATGGGTTATACAGAAAATGGCATCCAAGAAGACAGTGCTAATGGTAAACCTACTGGGATGGTTGAAAGAAAGCAACTGTCCTCTGTGTCCACTGCTTTACTATTAGCTATTGGGATAGGAATCTTCGAGGCTGTAGCCTTGTCTCTGGGATGTGGATCATTTCTCAACTTGATGGGCATAACAGGGGTAAGTCCTACATATTCTGAATTCACGTGACATGCATCTTTCTCTGCGGCCATCTATAGCTTCCTGTGTAGACTCATTCAAAAAAATAAGTAGTTGTTCATGTAAACAGTGTTTGTACTTTTTGAGATCTATCATTTTCTGAGAGAATTATCAAGCTTTATCATATTCTGAACAGGATTCACCAATGCGCATTCCTGCAGAACGATTTCTTTCACTTAGAGCCCTCGGTGCTCCAGCTGTTGTGGTCTCCTTGGCTCTTCAAGGCATTTTTCGTGGCTTCAAGGATACTAAAACTCCTGTATTTTGTCTTGGTAAGTGTTTAGTTCACATTTGATTTTCTCACTAAATCTTGATGTAAACATGTGGCACTTTCACTGTTTGGAGGGAAAAATAAAATTAATATGATTAATACTTGGAAAGATGTTGCTGTATTGCTCGTTCCATTTCTATCTTGCTGCTCTCTCTCTCAATAATTAATCTAGCATGGCCCGCTCTCATCTTTTCTTTTCAATTTTGAAGAAAGAAAAAATCTTGTTATGTCTCTCCCAATTATTAATGTAGTTCTTCCATATGCAGGCTTGGGTAATTTATCAGCTATATTTTTATTTCCAATACTTATGTATTATCTTAAGTTGGGTGTGACTGGAGCAGCTATTTCCACTGTAGTGTCACAGTATGTTTCTCTATGCTCTCTGAGAAGTAATACTGTTCTTCAAATATGTTTTTCTGACAAATGTCTAACAATAATTTCGTTAAATATTCCATGTTCTAGATACCTTGTCACCTTTTTGATGGTTTGGAAACTAAATAAGAGGGTTATATTATTACCTCCAAAGGTTGGGGAGCTCCAATTTGGTGTCTACATGAAATCTGGTGAGTTTTTCCCCTTAAATTGGAATCTAACTAAATGAGACTCAACTGCTATTCTGTTATGATGTTTACTGATCTCTACTTCATGCCTATATATTACTACTGTATTTTTGTCTTGTTTTCCTGAGGTTCCTGTTTCTCTTATAGGTGGCTTTCTCATTGGTAGAACTCTTGCTGTTTTAACTACCATGACATTGGCCACTTCAATCGCGGCTCGTCAAGGTGCGGTAGCAATGGCTGCACATCAGATATGTATGCAGATATGGTTGGCTGTTTCTCTTCTCACAGATGCACTTGCTGCATCTGGTCAGGTACAACATTCTCTTCATTAAAGTCATCCCATTAACATATCATCACAACTTATATCGACTTCTTTATACTCCAGTCTCTATTTTAGCTCCTAATTTTTAATCACTATAGATTCATTTGAATCTCTCTCATCCGAATGTATATTCTTGTCTCTTCTCACAGATGCACTAGCTGCATCTGGTCAGTTACAACATTGTCTTCACTAAATTCATCTTGTCAACGAATCATCACAACTTATATCTACTTGTTTATACACTAGTATCCATTTTAGTTCCTTATTTTTAATCACTGTATATACATTTGAATTTCTCTCAACTGAATGTATATTCATTTTTGAAGCATGGCATCCATTTAAGAATAGAAGAATAGCTGATAGGTTAGTACTAGAAGGAATATACATACCCAAATGAATTGCATCTGAACTAATTCCTTATTGTGCATATGGAAGTTATGCATTTCCAACAAGTTGATATGAACTCCCATTTGACTTGTCTGTGATTCTTAGTTCCCTTCCACATCAAATACTTAGCTAGTGGTTTTACACATTATTTATTGTGCTCTTGTTGCCCAACCTATCTATTTTGCAGGCTCTAATTGCAAGTTACTCATCAGAAGGTGACCACAAAACTGTGAAAGAAGTCACAAACTTTGTTTTAAAGGTTGGCTTTCTTGGCCCTTCTATTTTTCTGAATTTATACCATGGGATAACTTATTTTCTCAATTTGTTCATAACTTGATGTGAATGTTATCCTAGATCGGACTAGTTGTTGGTGTTTCATTGGCTGCAATTCTCGGTGTATCTTTTGGTTCCATAGCCACCTTGTTCACCAAGGATGCTGATGTATTACGAATTGTAAGAACTGGGATATTGGTATGTATGGTAATCTATATTGGTGTATCTTTCAGATTTATATGGTTTTATTTATCTATTTGTAGTGATTTGATTTTAAAATTTTCCAGTTTGTTAGTGCCAGTCAACCTATCAATGCCCTAGCTTTTATTTTTGATGGTCTTCATTATGGTGTTTCCGACTTTCCATATGCAGCGAAATCTATGGTAAGCTACCACTCTGAAATGTCCTTTTCTTTTCCCAAATGTCCACATTTTGGCTTAATCTTATGTCTGGTAAATGATCTACAGATGTTGGTTGGATTAATATCATCTGCCTTTCTGCTTTATGCCCCAATTACGGGGCTCCCTGGGGTTTGGTCTGGTTTGACTCTCTTCATGGGTTTGCGTACAGCAGCAGGATATGTGAGGTTAGTTGAACAACATCTGGTGTAAATTTTTGTATTCATGAGCAAAGATTGAGTTTGCAGCAAGAGTTTTTGTTCAAGGAAAATGGTGCACTTTTTTTTAATAAAAAAAAAATAGTGTGGCTAGTCGTTAATCTATTTCTGGTTAAGGTTGTAGCTCTGTTCGAATAAATGGTTAACTAGCAATTCCACTCATATACTTCTGCACTCTGCTGACTTGACATTTTCAGTTTTGTGCTATTTTTTATATAAACGCTCGTTCCTCACTGTGTTTTTATTTTCCATTTCAGATTACTTTCAAAATCTGGTCCATGGTGGTTCATGCACAAGGATTTATAGACTGTTCAGGTTGGTTAAAGTTCATATTCAGGGGCTGTAATTATCTAGTTGCTTAGTTTTTATTTCTGAAAGTCTTCACAAAAGAAAAATTAGTGGACTTTTATGGGAAATGGTAGAATAACATCTTTTTACTTCTTTAATGGTCTGAAGGCCACTGGTTTAACCCTGCTGATTAAAGAACCTAACTGTATAGCAATTTGTCGACTTTGAAGCTGGTTCGTATCTCCTACCCTTAATTCATAGATGGTCGGCCACAATGATGTTGGATCTTGAAAAATAATTAGGCTCAATAATTTTGTTAATGATCGAGTACTCTGAGTGAAGCAACGAAAAAAATCATGAGCCTGTTACAGTGTAGAGGGTAGGAGAAATAACTGGATCCGTTCATTTCTTGTTTCAGATTGAACCATTTTATTTCTGGTTTGCCAATTGAGCTTGAAACAAATTCCAGTCGATAGCTGGATAGTATTTTAGGGGGGGAAATGGCTGAATTACAGTCACTTGATCAAAACTTGCTGAAATCATCTAGATGGAATACATGTTTTGCATCGGTTTCAAGATTTAATAACTAGTTTATTAAATTTATGAGAATTTGGTCTATATTTAAATAAATCATGAACTTAATTCTTGATGATTAATGGCGTAAGATTCTGATAATAAATGTTCGATCTACAAGTGGACTAATATTTAAAAATCTAGAAATAACAAAAAATGCTCAGAGTTATACAAGTTGTGACCGATTTTTACCGAAGTTAGCCATGGCCCTGAAACAAGCAACTAACTTAGCTACTTGTCTTTGATCCTTAAACAAGCAACTTAGCTACTTGTCTTTGATGCTGATTGAACTCATCATTCTCATATAAACTATCTCTGATTAACCGAAAAAAGAGAGCATAGAATTAGAATACAAATATCAAGCCAAACACAAACTATATATTCAAGAACATTGACAATCAGTACCGAATTTCAAGAACCCAGAAGAAGAACAAAAATGAAAAATGCAAAACACGACCACATAATGATTGCTTTGAGCACATGAAAATATTCTGGTTACTTGCGAACAAAGTCAGGTACTGTAGAGTTGTCATTCCAAAAAAAATTGTTTTATTTTTGAGTCCTTATATTATGACTCGTTTACGATTAAGCCCCGGTTTTTGTTTATTGTTTTTTCTCCCCCTTGTATACAGTCAAATATATATACAATGTTTCAGTTTAATCCTCAAGATCTTAATTTTAAGAATACGTTTGATTTTGTTTTTCAAAAGTATTTTTGAATTTTATTTTTTTAGATTATTTTAATATGTTAATATTAATTTTTTGTAAGAAAAAAAACTATTTCGATACATATTTAAATAATAATTATCACAATATCAAACGGATTCTAACAATGTCAGTATCCTCCTAACATCATATTTCTTTTATAGCTTTACAAATATTCTCAAATATAGTTAAATTTTATCTGGCTTAATGACTTGTTAACTCAAACTCTAGTATGGATTGAGTTTTATTTCAAATGTCAAAACATTGTTGTTTTTAGGGGTTTTTTTTATATTAAAATGATATAGCTATTTTTTTGAGATTTTGTATAAAAAAAAAAAACTTGACCCTCCAATCCACACAACTAGATCAATCCAAAACTAGAGTTTTATAACAACTATATTATCAATCTTTTATTTTGTATCCTGAAACTCAATTCATTTCTCAAATTCAATCAAAGATAAATTATTTATATTGATATTGTTTAGTGTCTTGACTAGTATTTGAGTTCTAACAAGTATAATGGAAATATTAAAAGAAAGGAAAGGAACTAAAAGATAAGGTTACAAAACATTAATTTTGCTTGCATACAAAAATAAATAAGGTTGAAAACAATCTCAAAAGATGAGACATGAGATACTCATTGGTTACATGGAAGATATAAATATACTTAATCACATCACTAAATTTATAAATATACATAATCACATCTCTTATGTGGATGCCATCTCCGAATCCCAAAATAGGATTTCTGCCGATGTTTCCTTGCTTGATTATATTCCACCTATTAGTAATCAAAATCCAGAAAGCTGTTAGCGACAATTTATTTACTTGAAACAAATTTGGTTACATGAACAAAGATTAAGAGAGTAGAACTTGCCTATATTCGGTGACCATTTTGTGAAGGAAGATTGCCATGAAAAATTTAGTGAATTCTGATCCGGCAAATTGTCTCCTTCCTAAGCTCGTAGAAACAGATGTAAATGTGTGTGTGTGTGTGTGTGTGTGTGCGCGCGCGCGCGCGTGGCTGTCTGTGTCTGTCTGTGTCTGTGTGTCTGTGTGATGGTTTAGTATATCTGTTAGGGAATTGGGATTCTCTCTCTTTTTCAGAATCCCTTCATGCTCAACCTGATAAAATTAATCAGCAATGCCAGGTTGAAACTATCAAGTTATGAATTAGTAGCTGGGAGCTAAAAATTAAATTGTTGATATAAATTGCATAGACTTGCTGTCAACTCCTCTAGCACTGAAGGATGGTCTCCGATTAACTTCAGGGATAGCGTCAGTGCTGCCGAAATAGACTCGAAGCTGGCGAATAAAATTCTGAAGATCAGATTTACAATAAAATCTCCAGTTAAGAACTTTTCTTTATCCATATCAGCTATGATTTGATCAAGGAAATCTCCTCGTCGTGGTTCTGCTGGTGAATTCATTCTTTCCTTCAGTGTATTCCTCAAGATACTTAGTGTGCTATCTTTGTCCTGAACATTATGATGTAAAGATTTGATTGATTCTATGATTTAAAACAAAACTTGTGGATGGTACCAAAAGCATTAGTCCTTGATTCACTGCTTTGAGCGAAAAGCTTAGAAAATGTATCATATAAACTTCCCTTCATTTTGAAAGATGTAACAGTTGATTTCAGGATCAGCAGACACTACTGCAGGTCGTCCTAGGATGTTTGTTCGAAAAATCGGTCTGTACCTGAAAAATTGGAGATATTATAGCATATACTTTCGAGCAATGTCTTTATCATATGGTTAAACACCATTAGAACCACCTTTGAATTCTTTTCTTGATGAAAGGGTGAATATAAAGAGAACAACTTGGAACAATCAACTCAAGAGTCTCTCCGATGATCGGCAACCCCATGGAACCAGGAGGCAGAACCCCATTGCATGATGGGTTCCTCCATTTGTTAATCCATTGAGTATAGAATACAGCAAGCACAACAGCAACACACAATACAATTGTCCACATTTTTAGCAGGTGCAATAACAAACACAAAGAAATGACGATACTGGAGAAGTCACAAAGAATGGGCACAAATTGCCGCATTAATGTAAAAAAATAATCGGAACAAAGAATATAGGATAAACCACTGGCTTCAGGTAGTGACAACCTGAGGAATCTTGGATAAAAGACACTGCAAGGTAGCTGGTGAAATGTTCGAGGACTTCGACTTCTAGTCTAGGTATCATTGGTTCATGTATTTTTTGAAGTAAAACCAAGTCTACATTCCATCTCGATGAAAAAAAAAGTTTTATGTTTGCCAAAGTTTAAATTCATTGAGTCAGCCTCCCATTTGAGAACAGTGAAAGTTGATTGATTAGTCCCGTCCATTCCTTTATGCTCCAAGAGATCACTCTTTTGGAGTTGTCTTGTGAGCATGTTCAGAGCTGTTTCTCCCAACTTTAGGGGGGTATTTGACATTGATTTTTTAAAAATATTTTCAAAAAAAAATTAAATTTTTTATTTTTATTTTTTATTTTAAATTAATTTTTTAATGTTTTTAGATCATTTTGATGTGTACTGATATCAAAAATAATTTTTTAAAAATAAAAAAAATTATTTTGATATATTTCTAAATAAAAAATAACATCAACTACACTCTCAATCACATAATTGATAATACTACGCATAGGCTACCCAAGGCATCTAGTGAGCCTCTGAAATTTTTTAATTTCCATCAAATTCTCTGAGGGGGCATTGTCGGCTGGCTATATATAATTGTTTGATTTTTGTGAAACAATAAATAATGTCTCAAGTCTCAACAAATATTTCCGTTTTAAAATTGTTTTTCAAAATATTTTCTTACTTAAAAATATTAAAATAATATTTTTTATTATTATTTAAAATTTATTTTTGATATGAAAACATCAAAAAAGAATTAAAAATACCAAACAAATATTAATTTTGAAGCTAAAAAAAATTATTTTTTGTTTAAAAAATACCAATCGGATTCCTTAAAAAGCTCAGTTTAGGCAGTTTGCACTATAATAAGCTTTAGGGCCTGTAACTATTTTGAGCCTATATCCAAACTAGATACAGCTCTGCATGTAGGATCATGGGCCTAAAACAAAGAATGTAAACCGAGGCCCATGATTAGTGAATACAATTCAAGGCATCAAAAAAATTAAAGGGCAACGAAAACATTTTCCAGTGACATAATATTTGCATCACTAGATCAATCTCAAGTTCATCTATTATGATTATTCTTTTAAGTGTCTTTTTTAATATTATAGTGTATAGTTTTTTTTTTTTTTTTGAAATACATCAAAATAATTATTTTATTTTACTATTAGAACATCAAAATCATAAAAAAAACACTATTTTTTTTAATCGAAAATGCTGAGTGAAAACACAATAACAAACAGGTATTTAATTATCTAATTACAGTGTTTTTTTTTGTTCCACAATTGCTAGTGGAGAGTGGCAGCTTGGTCAAGTCAATGTTTACCCATTGCCATAATTTATAGGTTAGAAGCGAGGTTTTTCCAGCTGGTAGTTAAAGATTTAATCAGAGAGGTAATGATGGAGATTTAGAACAACTTAATGACGCGTCGAAAACACTCGGTCATCCATCAAGTGTTAGGTTTCAAAGAATCAATAGTTTAAAGCCATGAACTATTGTCCGGTCGAAATTAGTTCTTAAAGTGTTTTTTTACTAAAATATATATTAATTTTGTATTCTTTATCAATATATCAAAATAATATAAAAATAACTCAAACAAATAATTGAAAATTAAAAAAATATATTTTTAAAACGGTTCGTAAAACACTAAACAAAGTAGCTAGACCTTCCACCATTTAATTCTCCAGGTTGACCTACCCTCCGAGATGGGTACACTCCCACTTGGAAACTCGAGGTCGTGATGACCCCTTCAAAAGTGGCATTGATTCAGAAAGAGAGTCGAGAAGACGCTGAGGTCAAGTCCACCGAGCAGCCAAGATTGTGGTTTGGTGTATTCTTCAAAATCTAGTAGCTAGCTAGACCAAACAAACTTGGATGACCAATTGGCATGGTTAGTAGGCTCACCAATAATCAGAATCTAACCCCTTGTGATGATGTCAATATTACCTATACTTGAATCACTATGTTTTATTTATGACACCCCCCCCCCCAAAAAAAAAAAAAGAAAAAAGAAATTCCCACCTTTTTTTCTTTTTTAAATAGCATACCTACTCTATTTTATGTTTAAATAATATCTTTTATTTGACCCGCACTTTGCTATGGCTGGATAATATTTTTGGAAAACAAAAATATATGCAAGTTTATCAAATGTGTGTTTTTTATACGAAAAAAGTCTATGCGTTTATTTAATAACATACATTGAGAATCATTTATGCTAATACATGTAAAAAATAAAGTGCTAATGTGTCTTTTCAACTCGACTCGTTGGAGGTTGAATTAAATTTTTTTTCTAAAATAAAAAAAATAATATGTAAGTGTTATTAACATGTATTTTTATATTAAGTACAAAATATAACCATGAATCAAAAAGACAAAGCTTACATGTAGTAAAATATAGTAAAGATCATATACGTTAATAAAAACATATAAGATCTCAAACTAATTTTTAACGCGGTAAAAGAATACAACAATGTTACGATTGCTATAATGAAACATTATTTACTTGGTCTTTCTATAATAATTTCTCAAAAAGAAAGTGCGAAGAAAAAAAATTTACAACAGAATAAATATAAGAAAAAAAATGATATAAGTAAGTTGTGTAGAGTGATAAATATTCAAAGTGCAAGAAAAATAATTTTTTTTCCAGAAACAATGTATAGAAAATAAAAAGGAAAGACTAAAAAAACATTATAAAAAATAAAGAAGAAAAAATAGTGATAAACAGGTAAAATGTAAAACAATAAAAATACCAAGTATAAAAATAAAAAACAACACTTATTTTATAAATAAAAAATATATATTTTTGTCACCGATATAATAAAAAAACCCAATAATTGTTCAGTATATGTATAATTATAATTATATGATGTGCGTATGAATTTATTATCTATTTTTTATAATTAATTAATATATTTTAAAATAAATATTCATATACATCAAAAAAATTAGATTTAAAATGTTTAATGTAATGACAAAAAAAATAATATTTTTAGTAGAATAACGTTCAAGGGCTCTAAATGAAAATCCAAGAAGGGGTTGGAAATGGGTCTTGTTCAAGTAGCCCAACAATTCAAGTCATGTACCTCAAGTCCACATGGTGGACACGTGTTCATAAAAATGATGACGGACGCCTCCCCTCTGGTTCTTCAACCTATGCGACCCTCCAACCTCGAAATCATTTTTACATAGAATTTGACTATTACAAATGTGACCACACAAGTTACGTTTATCTGCTGCATAAGACACGTCACATGATTGTTAAGAATTTATAATTTGAGTAATGAGATAACCAGAATTTTATTAATTCACTTGAGCATATAAAATATAATTTTTAGAGAGTAAAATTTCCTTGTATTAAAAAAAATACATTTATTTCGGTGTAGAGTTGTTTGAAATCATGATTACCAGGTATACTTTTTAACATCAAAATAAATAAATAAATAAATAAATAAATTTTCAGAAACAATGTTTATGACCTAATTCCTAAGAACACCAAAGTAGATTGGTTGACGGAGGACTTGGCAGCCATGAAAATCTGTGTCCAATTTTTATTAAACATGAGAAAGACTCTGAGATGAAAGAAATGATGATGAACCGAAACTCCCCGCTCTTTATGTAATTGATTGTATTGACCTCCTCCCTTTCCCGTCAACTTTGTTTTTTATTTCCTTTTATATTCTAAAGGATAAATTCTTCCTATCCCTTCATTTACGGGATGGAAATTGCACTTGCATGATTGTAATATAATAATAATTATATAATTTTGATGTGTTACTAATAATAATAATAATAATTTAACATATTTCCAATTAAAAATTATTTCTAGAAAATCATCAGGGATGATAATACAAACACACACACCCTTATTCGTCTGCTCTTTCAAATGAATTAAAGAAGCTATAATTTAACAAATTATGTACCCAAAAATATATAAGAGGATCAGATCCCACTCTCCTTCAAATCATATGAGAATTCTGAGTTTAATAAAATATCGATTAAAAATATAAAATATCATGTAAAAATAACTTCATCAACGCGAAACATGAAGGGTGAGCGCATAAACTATTCTCCGGCAGCTTCTCTCAACACATAAATTTCTTAGATCCAAGAAGTGATCTGGAAATAGAGTTGCCTACGGGTTTTCATTACCTCCTGACATGATTTAATCACTGTCTTGGAATAAGTAAATAAAAATATTTTCTTTATTTAAAAAAAAAACTATAAATTCAATTAAATATATTTTAACAATCTGTGGAATATATGAACATTCGACGTATAATTTCTCCTCCCAAAAGAAAGACTAGGTAGAACGATAGATGCTTGTCATCATAAATACCAAAAAAATCAAGAGCAATGATTTCCGAGTTGAATTTACATTTTAAAAAATCAGTCAAGTCAGATCACAGAGTAAACAACTATTACAAGTCAAGTTTCATGTTCCACGATTTCGGCCAAAACACTGATCTTGTATATGATCGGTCACGCCCACTGGAATAAATCCAAATGTAAAATGATAAAATTGAAAGCTGAAAGATGCAAAAACCCTAACAAGTAAACTCTACATTTCAGAAGGGAGATTAGATTTGGAAAGTTTCCGCCTGTCTTTGGAAATTAGAGTGATGTGGAGAAATTTACATTAAATTTTGAATATATATATATATATATAAAGGTAAAAACAATAGTTTTTAAGTTTCCGTGACCATGTCCTCACCTCTACCTTGGATAATATCTTCTGTGCGGCCATTAAGACAGACCTTGTAGGATGTCGGGTGGTCTACTTACCTCCAAAAAGAGCACGTACTAACTTTACTCTCGGCAAGTCCATAATCAACTAAACCCTTTTCTTTCTTTTTTTAATGGGATGGATGCAAAGAGATATTTTTGTACTAATTTACATATTAATTGAAATAAAATCGCTCTTCCAAACTAGTTTTCCATATTGATCCGGCGTATTAAAAAATAATTATTTTAAGCCAAAAAAGAAAAAGAAAAAAAAGGGTCTCCTTTTGAAATTGGAATCGATCAATATACTTTCTTTGTGTTTGCTGTGATTGTTAACTTTCTAACGTATAAGTGACGTGATGATAGAAAATTTGTAATCTTCATAACAGGTCTTAAATTTGAAGTAGGGCATATATTTTTTATAAGAGCATAGAACAACCTGGATTTTACTCGTTCATCTGAACCCACAAAATATATTTTTTAGGGTATAGGTTTTCCTCATCCAAAAAAAAAAAAGTTAACATTCTAACCTTCTGTAACATTAGAAACAAAATGTACACCAAGTTTGTATAGTGCTTGGTTTGCTTCATGAGAAAGAAAGAGTGGCATAAAAATACTAATTTTTTTTCTTCTCATATTCATGAATATGGTAACCTTCAACAGACATCTTAAGTGGGGTTGCTCCAGATTCCCTTTAATTTAAGAGAAAAAAATCATCGCATGCTTCCTCTTTTTAGCAGCATCGGTACAATATGAGGTCCAGGACAAAATGTTTACTATAATGAAGTCACGTCCCTTAAAAGTTGTCTCCTAGAGACCACCTAATATCTTCACGGGAAAGTGGTTTCGCAACTTGCCCGTTGATAAGAGGTATCTAGGTTAAGTAATCACTAAGCTCCTCTTAATCATACCTTCTATCTAAACATAGATTTGTTGGTGTTGTTTGTAAGTGAATTATGAAGAAAAGCATTTTTATCCTATATTAAAAGGAGATATCTTTTTGTGGGTGTTTATAAGCGTGAATTTGTGTTCTGTGAAAAACCATAATAGATCTATTTTGATTCAAAATACAATCATTTCATTAATGGTCATAATCATTTCATTAATTCAAGATATATCCAATGGAGACAAATCTGAATTCAAGAGCTAGGGTTGCTAAGGATTTCAAAATTCAACCAAATCGTTTTGATGGTATGAATTATGTGCACAAGGTGGATGGATGAGATGGTGTTCCAACTTATTTCACTAAAGATTTATTATATTCTTTATCTGAATTTGTTTGCACTACCTAAACCACAAGAAGATAAATATGTTATTGTTAAGACTAAAAAACTAAAACATGAGGAAGATGAAGTGATTTGATGAGGTCATATTTTGAGTACTCTTACTAGTTGATTTTATGACATCTTCTCTAAATTAAAGTCGCCAAAGAAAATTTAGGCAGCCTTGGCGCAAGTAGAAAAAATCAAGCTCTAATTGTTTTAAAATATTTTTTAGTATGAGATTTTTGACAACAACAAGTCAATCATAAATCAGCTCCATGAAATTCAAATCTTGATATCAAAACTTAGTGATTTGGATATTAAATTCTCGGATTCATTTTAAGGGGGGGATGTTTTATCTAAACCTAAATGAATATAGGAAGAAGATGTTGCATTTTACAAACAATTATACCTTTGAATAGTCTCTAAGACACACTTGTAAATCATGGTTTAATATCGTATGCCTGAATTACAAGCTATAAATTTTAAAGTGAATTTGATTACTAAAACTTGTTTTAATTGACAAAATATTTTAGTGTGATTATTTGTTTGTACGTAGATGACATGTTAATCTCTAGCATTAATATGATTAGAATAACTAAAATCAAAAGGTGTCTCATTTTTATTTTTAAAATGAAAGATCTTGGTGAAGTGAATACAATTTTAGGTATCAAAATTATAAAAAAAAACATATTATATTGAGAAGATTCTTGATAAATCTAATAATCTTAGTATAAAGGAGGCTAATATCCTATTTGACTCTAGTATGAAGTTGAATGATAATTATGATAAAACGGTAGCATAATTGGAATATGTTAGTGTTATTGAAAGTATTTTTATATGTTATGCAATGTATAAAATTAAATTTATCTTTTGTTATATGGAAGTTATCAAGATATACAAGTAAGTGAGAAAATGTTTATTACAAACTAGTGAAGGGTTGTTGGTCTTGTTTTTAAATGAATAAAAAAAATTATATCTCATGTTGGAAAGAAAAACTCCCTCCTAAATGTTTATTAATATGGTTTTTATTGTGTAGTAAATTAAATAAAAGACATGATAGATAAACTCTTATAGTGAGCTTTCTAATGCTAGTGTGTTGATAATTATAATATAAAGAAAGATGGCACTTGACACTTAATATTTCAGTGACATTAAATTTTTATATTGTGGTTGGTGGAATGAATCGAATAATAATTATTTAATATAATTCAAAATATAATTATTTTTTTAACGGTCATAATATTTCAAACACATATAAACATGTTACTACACTTAGGAAAAAAAAACAATATTTTCTTTTCTTTATCTTTTGTTATTATTTTTTCAGGATTCAAAGAACTTAGTTGTATTCTATATTTATTTGGACCAAATAAACATCTTAAACACATTATTTTCAGTTTCCAACACATCTATCCAACAAATAATTGGAAGTAAAGCCTACAGACGCTGCCGATTGATATCCATTTAAATATGGATTTTTGTGTTGGTTAAAAAAACAGGCAAACATACTCTATAAAAAGACAGTTGGAGAAAATTTAAGGGTTTCAAAGGTTGCATTAGACCTCCTGTTGAATCAGAAGGATAAAGTTAATCTAATTAGTTCATGCATTTCTTTGATTGACATATGTGGGTGGGTGTCTTTTCCGACCACCATGGATTAACCTGGAAATGTTTTTCTCCATGCATGGAAAGGGTGCAATCATAAGGCTATGCGCCTGTTTGAAAACAATGGACTGCGGAGGAGATGGAGCTAGAGAGAGAGAATCGTAGACAGTGCACGTAATGCACATGAAGAAAAGGCTAAAAAAGAAAGCTATGACATTGTTTTATCTCCTGAAAATCCGCTCATGATATCTTCCTTGTCGGCTACATTTCAACATTCAGGCTAACCTCTTGTCATCCCAGAAAAAAAGAAAAAGAAAATATGAAGTTAATCTTAACTCTCTCAATAAATGCATCATGCTGTTGTTTGCATAATTTGGGATTTGGGGTCTGTTAAATCATGCAAGAATGTCTGAAGCACTCATCTATCTGACTTTTTTTTGGATGATAAGTAAATATCAGTTGTATTTTGTGGATTTATATGAACGAATAAAATTCTGATTCTTCTAAACTCTTACAAAGAAGATATGTCTTAACTCGAACTCGATAACTATTATACAAATCACAAATTTTTTATCATCACATCACGTATATTAAGATCACTCATGTATCTGCGTGCTTCAGCTTGGCTGGTAAATGAGTTTCCTTCTCGTATATCTCGAAATCTTAGGATTAAAGATCGACAAAACTGTATAAAATTCAAAACCCGATCTGAAAAGAATCCTGTTTTGATACGAAAAAAGAGAAAGGGGGTTCGAAAATACCCGCATGGTCAAGCAGCACTCATAAATGATTCAATGAATGAGATATACATGGTGCCTACAGCAAGTTTAGCCGAGATTTGTTCGCTATTTTTAGTCTTCCCGTACCATCTTAAGGTTATCTTTCAACGCGGCTTGAAGGTCAAGAGAATCAAACAAATCAGGTGGACATCACTGTTCTTAAGAGCACTTCAATTCACATTAAAATGATTGTTGGTCTTGCTTCGTATATTAAGCTATACTCTGCAGCAAAAATAAATACATTATATATATATATATATATATATATATATATATATATATATATATATATATATATATATATATATATATATGTGCAGCCTGTATTGAAATTTAACGTGTGGACTAGCTGGTGCGTCAATTATTACCCTTGGAATCTAACTTGAAACTTCATAATGCAAATGTTGAACATTTACATTCATTCAATGTCTTTGTTCACCAACACTCTTTTATATATATTAATTTTCAGTATTGATAAGTTTCTAAAAGAAATTAAAAAACATATCGGCATCATGTATATGTAGCTAGATTGTTTTAGAAAAATGTGTGCATAAAATTTAAAATTAAAATGAATTGAGTGAAAGACTCCAAAATTTATCGTGTCTGCGTGTGTGTATCTATATCCCATACTTGCACAGTTACACTTTCCACTTCGGTCTTTTGAAAATTGCGTTGTACACCCTCAAATTTCAGTTCTAATTATATATATATATATATATATATATATATATATATATATATATATATATATATATAATTTGCTAATAACTGTGGCTATTTGATGATGTAACACATAGAGGGAATGTACATGATTTTTTTAGCCTTGGCGAGAAGATAAAGGTTTGGAATAAAAATTCCGTCCTTTCTAAGGTTTGGGAATTATTAATATTGGCTCAACAGCTATCAGTTCATCATAGACTTTCAAATAAGTCAAGCCAACCTGTAATTGATTTTTAATTGCTTTAGAAAAATATATATTATTATTTTAATTTATTTAAAAATAAAATTATATGAATTCAAGTCAACTTATTTATCTCATGACTCAGTGGACTTGAGTAAATAACACTAAAATAGTTAATAATAAATTGAGAATGATAAATTTGAGTTTTGAGTGATAATTAATTTTAATATTAGGTGCAATAAAAATGTTATGTTATGATGGTAGTGAAAGAAAATAAAATTCGTTTATGGACTGGCAATTCTGCGTTTTCTTCATAGTCTTTTTTTTCCTCCTAAATTAAAACAATTTAAATATTAGGATAACCATAGGATATAAATCAAGTAAGCAGTGTCTTGGCCTGGTGGTCATGAAGGGCTTCTCTCTTCCTCTCACCCCAGGTTCAAGCCTTGTCAGGCACGCCTGTCACCCCCGCGATGTCTTACATGTTCATTGGGTTTGCAGGATGTTCAGTAGGCCCGGGGATTTAGTTGTGGTGCACGCAAGCTGGCCCGGACACCCCGGTTATAAAAAAAAAAAGTAATTTATGAAAGCATATGTAATGGTGTTCTAATTTTTCGTCAAGCAATTATGAAAGATGACTTCTTAGGAGCTTAGATTGGAATTTAACCTTAACTCCTCATTAACAACGTTAATTTAGGACTACTCGTCGCATGAAATAGTAATTATGATAAGGAAGTTAATCTGCACTTAGCATAAATTAAGGATTTATTAGCATTCCTAGCAGTCACCTGATTCAATTTTTATATCGTTTTCCTTTTCTTTTCTTTTAGGTATTGACCAAATATTCTCTGCCCCTTTTTCCTCAAAATTCCTATTGAGATTTCGCACTCCTGTGTCAAAGTATTTTGTGAAAAAAATGCGTGGGCGTGGGTCAAATTCTATGATCAGCCTGGTGGGAAAAAAAATATAAAAAAGAAAGAAAGAAGAAATGTGATGTATTTTTTTATAGAATAATGTCTATATATGGGGTTTTATTTATTAATTGTTTAATTATGTACTTTATTTAAACATTTATTTTAGGCATGAGCAAAATTCATCTGAAATTTAAAACTATTCTAGGATTCTCCTCATCAGTGTCTCAATTTTTGCATGTCATTTTCTCTAACCCCACCACTAATCTCTCTCTCTCTCTCTTTCTCTGAAACCAAACAAACTTGGGCCAAAGGTTGACAAGAAAGAAAGGGTAAATAAAGACTTGTTAAAAGACAAATGAAACAATCTTCTTAAGTGCAAGGCTAGCTTTCCCACATAAAGTGTGGATATAAACCATCTCAGGAGAGAAATCAAGAATTCCCACAAGATGGGTTTGTGGAACTACCATGTCGAGGACAAGAATCTTTGCTTTCAAGCTCCAAACTTCATCGAATGGCTTAAGCCATCTTCCTTTCCTTCTCCATCTCCATCTCCTTCCTCCTCGTCTCTTTCTAATTCTTCTGTATCTCAACAAGTTCAGCTCACAAACCCCATGAGCGCACTAAGACCTCCAACCTTGTTCCCTCAGCAGCAGCAGCAGCAGCAGCAGCAACGAAGAGAGTCCATGAAAGAGACGATTCAGTGCTTGCCTCTTCTAAGCAGGTTAACAGAGAAGAGGACATTGAAAGATATTGAAGAAGACATGGGAGTGAAAGAGAGTTCTGTTGGAATTAAAGAAGAGAAGGTTACGGTGGCTTTGCACATTGGATTGCCTAACAATGGAGATTCTGAAGCTGTGACCGAGGTTTTTGACCTCATGAAGGAAGACATATCCACGAAGAAAATCTTTCAAAGATGTTCTTTCAACACAGAGAGTAGATTTTGGATCCCAACTCCTGCCCAGATCCTTGTTGGACCCATGCAGTTTGCTTGCTCTATATGCAGCAAGACCTTCAATAGGTACAATAACATGCAGGTCAGTAATTTAATTCTCAGTACTAATCTCTCTTTCTAATCTTTTCTTTGGCACATGAAGATCAATTCAACTATGGATCATATATTTGTTAATCTTTGAGGATTATATGCATCATGCGTGCATTCTTTCTCTCTATTTTCTTTTTTCCAAGGCTATGCACATAATCGGGAATCATGAGCTTAATAAATCTCTTCTGCTATTTTTTTTTTTTTTTAAAAAGGTAGATTTTAGTCATTGGTCCTTTTCTCATACCTCTCCGGTTTCACATTATATGTAGAGGTTGATGCCTATTGCATGTATACCAAAGTACCAAACTTGTATTGAACTCGATTAAGAACTTGTGTTGAATTCCGCTGATCATGCGTCCACTTTCTTGCCAAGGGAGAAAATATTTGGGGAGAATAGTCTAAATTATACTTTTGTAGGGACAGAAAACAATTTATCTGTGGAAAAAAACAAGGAAAAAGTGAATACTTCAATCAACGATTACAAATACAGTCATGATAAAGAAAGGCGTGGTAAAATAAAAATAAAAGTCTCTAAAAAAAAAAGCAGTGCAAGTAATTAAGAATGCTTAGGATTTTCTTCGAGGAATAAATAATATACGCAAAGTTGATGATCCAAGACGAAACAGTTGTTTGGTCTGCTGAAATAGAAGGAGCTTAGTTTTTCGGCCAAATTGTATAGAATTCATAGGAAAGAAGTTTCATATTTGCAGACAACCTCAAGGGGATCGATGCTTTGTTATACGATGATACTCCTACCATATGTATGTTCTTTCCACCTATAATTTTGTTCGTTGGACTAGACCTCATCACTCCTATATATATCCCCATATTCCATATATATTAATTGGGAAAAAATATAATAAGATAAAAGTTAAGGTAGCTATTTTCAGGGGGGGGGGGGGGGGAAGAAAAATATAAAGCCAAAAGGATCCATTAAAGCACCAAGAAATTAGCTTAAAGATAAGGTACAACAGTTAAGGCAGCATAGGATGCCATCTAAACCAAGAAAAACATAGTAAAACTGATCATGTTTTTTTTTCGTTTACAAGAGCTTCTATATATATATTATTAGATCACCCGTATATACATATTTGAGTCCAATAACATGGCATTTGATCATCGATCTCTGCTGTTTTCTAAGTGTTTGGTTGACAAGTACTCATGAAATAAATTATTATAAAGGATAATCGAGCAATGGAGTGTATATTTTTACTCCCTTCAACTAAGGAAAGGTTTCTTCTATCATTGCATCCTCTCTGGGTGGAAGGATAAAAGAAAGTTATTTGGGGTAAGTGGGAATCTGGTAGCCTTTTTAAAAAGATGGGACAAGAAGTCGAAAAATGATTAGAGGGTAAGATAAACTATACAAGCATGCGGTTGTAATTAAAATTGTCTAAAGATATATTCATATAAAGAGAATTCGGAGATGAAGGTTACTACTTTGGATCCTTTTCCTTTAATTATGATTATCAACTTTTGATAAGCTAAAGATCAATGATTCACAGATTTTGGCTACAAGATTAGGCAGTAAATTAACCATGGTTAACACTTGCCGATCCTTGTGTGCAGATGCATATGTGGGGGCATGGGTCCGAGTTTAGAAAGGGACCCGACTCCCTCAAAGGAACACAACCAGCGGCAATGCTGAGGCTTCCATGTTATTGCTGTGCACAGGGCTGTAAGAACAACATTAACCATCCACGAGCTAAGCCATTGAAAGACTTCAGGACCCTTCAGACCCATTACAAAAGGAAGCACGGCGCCAAGCCATTTATGTGCAGAAAATGCAGCAAAACATTTGCGGTGAAAGGAGATTGGAGAACCCATGAAAAGAATTGTGGAAAGCTATGGTATTGTACATGTGGTTCCGATTTCAAACACAAAAGGTCACTCAAGGATCACATTAGGTCTTTTGGCAAAGGCCATTCTCCTCACCCATCTCTTGAAGGTTTTGAAGATATCGAGAAGGAATGCATCACTGGATCAGAAGACGACTAATTTGCTCGTTAGTATGCATGAAAAATAGTCGGGAGGTTTAATTTTATCAGTTTTCTGCTTGATTTGGTGTTTAAGAAGTTAGCCCTAGCTAGCTAGTAGGCTTATCTAAGCTTGTGCTCAGTAACAAAAAACTCTCAAGAAAAACATGCATGGGAGCGGTTTGCTACGGAGCACTTGCTGGGCGAGGAGCGGTGCTAGTAACTTTAGAAAGTTTGCAAACGAATAAATTTGATGGCGTCATGAAATGGGTGAAGTATATGAATTTTCTTCTCGTAGGGATCACACAAATTAAGTTGCTTATTTGAAGCTTTTGTTGGCATAACTCTAATGGAGAAAAATTGTCTACTTCATTGCCATTTGTAATCTTAATTAACTATAATACAAGGATTTTATATATTGTTCTTTATGTTTTTGCTACGTTATGATGGGCAATTCTCATGGTGTGCATCTTATATCTATTTTTAAGTAAGGCTAATTTTTATAAAATTCATTTGCCAAGAAAGTATATATTTGTAAGATTCGCTAATGAGAAATATTTGTTTAATGCATATTCGAATGGTTCATATTTTCTCAATTAATTCTGGAAAATAATTCAAGAAATATACATTTTCTTCAAGATTATTGCGTTATGTTACCAATATTGTAGAAAATAATTCTGGAAAAAAATATACATTTAGATTATCAATTGATAATTAATTTGGCTGCATTGATTATCTGGAGAAAAATAAATGACAGCTAGCTTGTTCAAAAATATATATAATTATTTTTTTCTTTTATGCATATGCATGCATGGAAGAACTTCAAGAAAACTCTCCCTGTTCCTTTGCTTATTTTGGGCTGGCAAGGAAAACTTCACGCAAAACTTCGGTTATTGATATATATATATATATATATATATATATATGGATCTTATGCAAAATGGAATTTAATTATTAATACCAGAAAGACGAAGGGAAATAGTTTTTTTTCCTCTTTTTATTATGAAGAAAACTTCAAAAACCTTAATTAAATATTGGTATGTGTATGTTATGTCTGTCTTTTTATATATTTATGTTTTGATAACGAAAACATCCCGATGACCTACGCGATTCTTCTCAAGCTTTTGCATAAGCTATTTTATCAATAGCTAATTGTCTATTGTATTATTACATCGTATCTCTAAGAGAATTGGGTGGAAATTCACCTACACTCAGTGAAGGAGTGGCTTCTTTTTTCTTTTTTTCATTTCCCCTCTTTTTTTCTTCCTTTTTTTGTCTTTTTTATGTACCAAAAGTTAATTTAAAAAATATTAAGGTTCTAAAATTGTATAATTTGTGTGATTTGTAAAGTTTGAGTAGCAAAATATATTTGTTTTAAAATTTATGGCATGTCACTCATGTTTGATGTTTTTTCATTCTGGTTCTTTTTCTTTCAATTTCACTAGTTTTTTAAGAAATCAAAATCAATTTATATTCAATTAAGATGAAATTCCTGGGGGGAAATCGAGGACCAAATATTAAAAAAAAAAAAAACTATTTTTTTATACAATTAATAAACAATAAAAAAAACCATGCATTTTAGATTTTTAGATAATGTTGTCCAACATACAGAAACTTTTCATTCAGCAAATTCACACCTTATTAAGAAAAAATAACAACATCGAAAATAAACTTAAAATCATTATTTATTCATTATTTATTGGTAAAAAAACCCGACAACAAAACCTATCCGGATTCTTTGATCTTCCTGCAGTTTATTAAATTCAAGGAACCCCATTTTTATGTGACGTGATATTTCTTTCGAGGAAATCCCCATTTTAATCTTTGACAACCACTATATGGTGGTGGTCAATATCCATGGCATAATCACAGGTTAGAGGTGTTTAAAGTTAAAATTAAAATTAAAATTAAAATATTATTTATAAAAACAAAAAAACACTTTAAAAAACAATTATCATCCATCAAGCCCTCAATATACAGCGACTCTATTTTCAAAGCTAATATAGAAGCAAATTTGCTAGAGTCCAAGTCGGAGGCCACACCAAATCATTCAACTACCGAGTATAACATCAACTAGAGAATGATTAGGCATTAATTAAGCTTGAAAGGTGAATTCTGTAGTCTTTACTACGAGGTCTGACTTTATTACACATACCTGATCCCAAAAATAAATAAAAAAGAAAAATAAAAAGGGTTTGCTGATAATAGGTGTGAATATAAGATTTGCTCCATGACTTTTTACAGAGAAGACACAGGACTATGATGCACACAGGGTTCCTTTCGAGGCAGCTGGGCTTGACAAACTGAAAAGTTGAAGGGGAAAATGTGAGAGGCGATTTGATTTTTATTTTTGAAGATAATGACCTCCCACGCACCACGCCTTGTCGGGAAAGAAAAAAACAGCTATCTGAGCTCATTGTTTGATCCTGAGAGCTCCTAATCCCCTTGAACCCACCTGCACAGATAGAGCCATTGTAGACTATTATCATGAAGCTGGTCATGACTGCATCAACATCGTAGATAGTTGAGTCGTTTTCTTCTTTTTTTTTTAATTAACGTGGGTGTTCAGGTCAATTTTTATTTACCTCGATTATTTAATTTATAATTTATTTTTCTTATAAAATATTGTTTATTTAATTGTACGATAACAAAAATAGATCATCAAGTATTAAAAAATCATATAAAAGACAAATTAAAAGGTAAAACAAAATAAATTAAAACGAAGATTGAAGAAAAATCATGCAATTTATTTCTCAACCAATATAAAAAGCAAATAAAATTAAATTATCCACTTTAAATACTAGTAAACACATTATAGAAGGACCAAATTAAATAGAAAATGAGAAAGCAATAAGCAAAGAAAAAGGGTCAAAATGAAAGAAGAAAAAAAACAAATATGAATTACTATTATAACTCATAATGTTAATGGGTGCGGAGAAACTGTGTTATCTTCTTATCTTTTAACTTTAAGTATAAAATAAATTTTTCAAATAAATTTTAAAGAACCACCTATGTTACCCAAGTTTCTTACTTCGTTCTTTTATATTTCAATTCAACCCTCCCTCCAAGAAAATTTGGTGTTTAAGGGCTTGATTATGCAAAGAAAAAATTGGGGATCAAAATAAAAATTTGTCAAAAAATACTAAAATCATCCACAATTAATTGTTAGGGGATGAACAGTAAGAGAAATTACAGTAAAAGAGTCACGTTGTTTATATTGTAGTCAATTTGTTATGCTTTGTTTATTATTATTTTTACTCAATCAAACAATACGATGCATGACTACACCTATTAGAAACATTATCTGGAAAAAAAAATATAGTTTATCTACTCAAAAGATTAAAATAAAAGAAATTACAGATAATTTATAAACGTTTCTTTGAAAATTAAATGCATAACCAAAACATCATAACCATTCAAAAGAGGCTTCCTGTGTAAAATAAAAGAGAGAATGAGTTTTATTTTTTTATATAAAAAATTATCAAAAAAAAAAATTGAAAAAAAAGGTTAGACACTATCAAGTTTGGCCCATATAGATTACGCCCAAGTACAACCCTGACAAGCAAGGCCACGTGATCGAGTCTCTGTTTTTTTTTCATTGCATTTTTTTGAAAAAAAATCAAACGATGCATGGTATCTTGATTACATTTCAGCCACAATAGTGGCTGAAAAATCAGGACTTAAGACTTTTTTGTGTAAAATTCATTTTCAACCTATTTTGTTACCCAAAATATTTTATAAACTATGATAAACCTATAAGTGGTGTCAAATAAAAAAACAAATGCTACAACAAACAAAATGAACCTGAAACCAAAAATTATCCCAAGCTCGTATCTTTTTTTGGAATATTAAAGGTAAAAAAAACACTTGATATGAATTCCTCTTATCTAATAGAACAATATGAAACAAATTTTTCATTTGTTTCGGTGATCTAAATCGATACCAACAATATGTTTATATCTCTACCACTAGAATACGACGACCATTCTCTCTCCTCTCTCAACCAAACACTAAGAAATAATAAAATAAATTTATGTACCAAAAGTGAATTTAAAAAATATTGAGATTCCAAAATTGTATGATTTGTAAGGTTTGGTTAGCAAAATATATTTGCTTTTAAATTTATGGCGTGTCACTCATATTTGATGGTTTTTTTCCTGTTCTTTTTCTTTCAATTTCACTAATTTTAAAGAAATTAAAATCAATTGGTATTCAATTAAGATGAAATTATTGGAGGAATCAAGGACCAAATATAAAAAATTAAAAATTAAACAATTAATAATCTAAAAAACCCATTCATTTTATATTTTTAGATAATGTTGTCCAATCATACATAAACTTTTCATTCAACAAACTCACACTAAGAAAAAATACCAGCATCGAAAATAAACTAAAAATCATTATTTATTAATTATTTATTGGTAAAAAAAATTACAATCATGAGGCCCACTTCACAAAGCTGGAAAAGCCTAGATTGGAGCAACTAAAAGGTCTTCAAAAGAGCTGATGACTGCTATTGCTAAGAAAAAATGTCATGATGAGGACTGCCTCCTATTTGATAGCTTCTACGAAGCCAGGGAGGCCCAAGTTGGAAAAGGCCCAAACAATGGCATCTCTCTTCAATTTGGCAATGAGTGATGCAGAGGGTTCCGTTCCTTTCTATATTTTATTTTTATTTATTTATTTTATGAGTTTTCTTGTTTTGGATAAGAGTTTGTTTTGGGATTTTACTTGGAAAAAACTGGGGTTATTATTTTTTATTAAAAAAAAATTGTTTTAAAAATAAAATACTTTATGTTTATTTCATTAGAGTTCCTTAGGTTAATTTAATGTAATTAAATATTAACCCAGTTTGATTGAATTAATTTTTTTCAGTTTAAATCTTGACGCAGAACGGAAGCAACAACAATTTACCAACGTAAATTGTAAGTAAAAAATAACACGTTAATTGAAAAAAAAACTCAAATAATTCTTATTGTTGCATCTGTAATTCGTTCACTGCCTTTAAATAGGTTTACAAGCATCCTTAAGGCTAAACCATTATGGTTGCAGATTACAATTAGGCTGAAATAAAGGAAAGAAATAAAGACATTAAAGACGAAATTAAAGACAATGATGGTAAGCATAACGGCTGGAATATGAAAGATTCATAAACTGCCATAATTCAAGCAAATTAATTCTCCAATCCTCTGCATTCACTGCTGTTCTTTGGCTTTGGACCGATCCTTCTTCTTCATCTTCATGTCCAGTACTTCTTCAAACTCTAAGGCAATCTGTTCTGCATCAAATCTAAATCTAATCTAATATTTCAAACCTAATCTAATCTTAAAAGGGTTTAACTCAAATTTTAAGCTCGAGTTCAATCAAGAAGTTTAATTATCAATCAATTTAAATTTGAATGATGAAATTATTATAAAAAAATATTGATAAAAAAACTTGCAAAGGCAAAAAAGAAAAACAACAAAAACAATGAGGGTAAGATTTCAAATAAAAACACGTAAGAAGGATGATACTTGAAAAACAAATAAAATACTCTCCAACAAAATAAATAGAAATAAAGACAATCAGTACTAGATTTGAAAGATTAAAAAGTCATTGGGATGAAACTAAAAAGAATTTATAATATGATAGATTATTTATGGTTTAAAAGATATTGATGTGAGATTTTTTATATAAAAAACAATATAGAGACTTAACCCAATAGAATCAAACCCAAAAATAAGGAGGGGTAATGAAAAAAAGAAATTGAAAATAAAAAAAAAAGATTTGCTTAAAAAAAGAAAAAAAAAAACATAAAAAAATTCTTAAACCTTGTCTAATCTTTAAAACCAACAACTTGTCAATTATTGGACTTAAGTTCAGTCAAAACACTTAACTCTAAAAAATATAAATTAAAGGATGAACTCTTAGGAAAAAAATATTTTTCAAAGAAAAAACAAAAAAAAGAATGGAGATATAATTTGACAGAAAAACAATCTTGAGGATGATAAAAATTGAAAAATGAATAACAATGATCCCAAATAAAATAAATTGGAATTAAAAAATAAGAATAAAATTTGAAAGATTAAAAAATAATAGGGGTCAAAGTGGAAAAACATTAATAATTTCATAGATTATTGATAAATTAAAAAATAATAATGGTGAAATAAAAAATAATAGGGGTCAAAGTGGAAAAACATTAATAATTTCATAGATTATTGATAAATTAAAAAATAATAATGGTGAAATAAAAATAATTTTTTGAGCTAACTCAAAAGAATCAAATTTTAAAGAATAACAACATATTAGTTCAAAAAAAGGAAAAAAAATAAAGCAAACCCGATGAACCTTTTAAACAAGGTATAATATCTAAGAGTCACATCTTATGAATTTTTTTACCCAAATTTAATCAAGAATCTTAATTCTTATCAAATTTAATTTTAAAAGATAAGATGGGAAAAAACTTTAAAAAAACTGTGAAAGCAACAAAAATAAGCATGATAGAATATGATGGAAAAAACCCAAGGAGGATGCAATTTAAAAAAAAAAACAATATCCCAAATAAAATATAAGAAAACAATGAAAATAATAGGGATGAAGTTTTAAAGATAAAAAAAATTATAGATTAAAAAATTCATAGGGGATGAAATCAAAATGTAATTGTGATTTAATAGATTTTTTATATATTTAAGATGTTATGGGGTAAAATTGAAAAATATTTGTTGTTTGAAAAATTATTTATAGATTAAAAAATAGTAAGGGGTGAAGTTGAAAAGCATCTATAATTTTATAGTTTATTCTAAAAAAAGTATAAGGACCAAATGTCAAAGGAGAAAAAATAAAAAGGATTGTTTTGAAATCCGACATGCGTTGGGTCAAAACTAAACTAAATAAGAAGAGAGAGACGAAATAAATAAAAGAAATGATCACCAACGATAAACAATCATGAATCTTGATAAACACGTCATATCATCGTGTAGAAAACATTAATACTTATAAACACTGCCTTGAATGGTGGCATTTAATTGTCAAATGACATCTGACACGTTGCCCAAATAATATGGGGTCATTTACAAGTTGACACATTGTATTTAAAAAATATGATATATAAAAATGTCCATGAATATCTTTCAATATCGTAATAAAAAAAAATGTAAAATGAGAAAGAAAGAAAAAAGTATTGGGGAGAGTTTAATTGGTTTTGTCTTTAAGAACATCAAAATAATTAAACTATTATAAAAAAAAATTAAAATACAAAGATATTCTTGAGTAGAAGGAATTATATTATTTAATTACGGAGTTAAATGAACAATTTCAATATAAATAAAAAAATTATCAAACTAACCTCATACAGTTCACTAAAAACAATTATGTCATGGTAAAAAAACTATCTTGCCCCCAATGCCCAAATTTAAAGTTTTAAAGTTTTAATGGACAAGGAGTAATATAATAATTACACTATTATAATGAATAATAATATATGTATTGGGGCACAAAAGCTTTCTTTCCACCGTTATTTTTTTGTAATTTAATGAGTTGTGATATCCATGGTCATATGTTATTGCCACTGAATAAATTACATAAATTAATCCCTTTTAGTATTTTTAAGAATACTCTTGGATTAAACTAGAAATTTTAAATTGTGTGAAACTTGACCCCATGTAATCTGATCTCCTTAAATGATTTAAAAGCAACCTAAACAGCTGATAAAAATATAGTTTGATTAGCATAAATTCCAAACAATATGTTACTTTTTGAAAAAATAATATTAAAATGACAAGATATTTGATCGATTTATACTAAATTGGGTTAACTTGTTAAATTCACAACATGAATTATGAGATCATGATAACCCTATATAAAACAAATCAAAACAAATTATTAAGTTTGATTTCCAATCAATTCAATGTTGAAAAATAATATTTTAAAAAATAATTAAAAAGTAACAAAACAATTTGACCTCAGCAAACTCATGATTCAAGTTAAAAAAATATAATAATCTCATAAAAAAATAAAAATAAAATTGACTCGAGTCCACCCAAATTAATCTATTAACAAATAACTAAAAGATTACGAAAATCACTATGCACACACTCAAAAAACACTGTGGACGCGAGCTTTTTCATCCGTGTGTCGCACGAGTTCGTCCACCCTATTTTTTTTTGTTTTTTCCGTCTGTGAACAGTGCATTACCGATTAAAGCCCCCGAAAAAGACAAAATAGTGCATAGTTGCAGGGGCTCTCTCGGGTTTTCCCGCTTTTTTGGCACAGTGCACTGACGAAAATGGGCATGCAAAACGACAAATTTGCTCACAGGAGACGGGGGGCAGGGCCGTCCTTTCCCATCAGGTATTTTCGTAATAATTGGTGGGGACAGGGGCGTATCGGTAATTGACCCATTATTTTATAATATTTTCGGGCAGACGGCTGGCGCGTGTCCGTCCCGCGCCAGCAAGGTTTCCCGCTTACGCGCCATGTTGGCGGCGCGTGCGGCGTCGTTACGCCGTAAAAAAATGACTTCCGCCGTCCCACAAGATGCGCCGGGATGTCCTGTATCTTCCGTCGCGGCGCGTTCCAGTCGTCGATGTCCGGTTAAGCGGCGCCGGACGGTTTTCTCACGGACATCGCTTTCTCTCTCCTGCCGCCCCCAAAGTCAGCTCTGGTCCCTGATGTTTGTGTAAAGTTTATTTTGATCCCTGAGGTTTTGATTTCGTTGTTATTACTGATTTATTCAAATTAAAGTTTTATTGTTTTCAATTGTGCCCTTCAATTAAAACTGATTATACTTTTGATTTTGTATTTATTTTTTATTCCTTCAATTATTCTGGTACGGAAGTTTTGATTTCTTTGATTTGGTCATCCAATTGAAATTTGTAATATATGCAAAGTTTAATTTCAGTCCCTCTTCTTCTGATGTTATTATTTCAGTCCCTCCCGCAGTTTGCATTATTTATTTTTGGTCCTCCAAATTTTATTTTTTTTAATTTTATCCTTCAATTTGAATTAATTTAATATATGTTTTTTTTAATATATTCTATTAATTATTTTTTTTAATGTTTATTGTTATTTTTTATCAATTGATTTTTTTATTGTTTTTTATGCAAATACTTTGCTTCTTTTTTTTTATAATTTTCCATGGGAATTTAATTATTTGGATTGTTTTTTTATTAATATTGCTAATTTTATCCTTCAAATAATATATTATATTAATTATTTTTTTAAAAGTTTATTTTTTATTTTTGATCAATTGATTTTTTTATTGTTTTTTATACAAATATTTTGCTTTTTTTTATAATTTTTCATGTAAATTTAATTATTTGAATTGCTTTTTTATTAATATTGCTAATTTTTTCTCTTTGTTCATTTGTTTTGTTTTTTGCTTCTTTTTTTTTCTTTGGGTTGAATGATTTTTATGATTTAACTATTTAAACAATAATAATAATAATGTTAGTTATTGGTTTTTTTTACTTTCTTTTATAAATCTTTTGTTTAAGTACAATTGAGTTTGTTTTTTAAAGTTTTTTTTGTCAGAAAACTATTATAATATTTTTATTCTTTTTTTTTAAATTATTTTTTACATTAACAAATCAAAATAATCTAAAACCGTCATTTTTTTAATTTAAAATATAAAATAACAAACAAAATTTTAAATTTTTTATTTTAATATTGTGGGTATTTTCACAATTTAAATTTTATTGCTGTTTTATTTAAATTGAATTATAAATTGAATTAATCTTAATACAGTGAACTGAATAATTCAGATATCCTTCTTGTTTTTTAATGGTGATGATAAATTTATTCTTTTTTATTTAACTTTATATCGATTTTAAATTCATATATTTTATAGAAAACTTGCACTTAACATGAATTCTGCACAGATTTATTGTTTTAACTAAATTTATATTACAATAAAAAAAAATACACATAATTAGTATTTTTTACATTGAAAAAAAAAATTAATTCAGTAATAATAATAATAACAATAATAATAATAATAATAATAGCAATAATAATAATAATAATAATAACAACAACAACAACAACAACAACAACAATAATAATAATAATAATAATAATAATAATAATAATAATTATTATTATTATTATTTTTGTTAGTAACTCTTTTGTTGATATTTTTTTTGCTCTTCATAATTTAATAATTTCTATTATTTTGACAATAATGGTGTTAATTTTTTTTATATATTTTTAGTCTTTCGCCTAAGAATATATATAGGGAAAAGAAAACATGACCTAGGATTTTTTTAATATAAAAAATTAATATAAGTACTCTGAGATATATTTAATATAGTTATATAATAGTAAATGATCGGCCACACAATTACAAATAACTGATTAAAACACATTCACAAATTGATCAATAAACTACAACAAAAAAATATCACACCAAACAATCAAATAATTCACCATACAAATGGATACAAAAAATATTTCCATAACCAGTAAACACAATTGAATAAAGAAAAATTAGATGATCGGCTACACAATTACAACAAAACCAACCACCAACAAATTTCCAATTGACTACAGCAAACAAAAATCTCTAATCAATAAAATCTATTACATTTTTTTGACCAACTGATTATATAATTATCAATCCAATTAAAACACACCAGATAATCAAAACATTGCAATTTTGCAATCTATGAGTTAATTAAATCAACACACAATTCAAATCCAAACTGTGGCTAAATTATTCTCCAAAACAGTAAATTTATGTCAACAACCAACCAGATCAATGCAAACAAAAAATAATCTATCTTTAATAGATTTCAGCGATTATAATATTGCTATCAACCAGTTAAATGCTTGATAACTATTAAAAAATATTTAACCATCAACGCATTCAGTTGAAGACAACAAAAAATCATCTTTCATTCATTTTATTCATTACAGATTTACATCAACCAATTAAATAACCATCAAAACAATTAGTATATACTAAACAATTAATCAATTATGGTCTTCCAATACTCAAATTACAATACGCTGATCTTTCATGAATTTTATCGCTTATAATTTTTAAATTTCGCAATTGAATAATTATCTGAGTTTTTAAGCTTATAACAATAATCAACTAATTCAATACATAAAAAATATTATAGCATGATTTAAAATTTACAATTCTCTATCTATCAACTATAAAATCCTTTGCTTACGACATAAATAATCAGTTTGCTACATATAAAAAGCCCGGCGCAACGCGCGGGCTAACCAACTCGTTGAATCTAAAATCAAGGTCATGAGACCATGATTATCTTATAAAAATTAATCAAAATACAATTATAAAATACAATTATCAATGCATTATTAAACTTGAAAATATAAAACAGTCATTCTAAAAACATGACATGTTATAAAACTCTCTCTCTCTCTCTCTCGTCCAATCACATTTAAGGTTCATATCAATCTTACTGTTGCCTCACCTTAGATTCATGGACGCTATCACTCTTCTAGTATATCCAATCTTCCATAAAAAGAAAAACTGAAATCTTAATTATTAAAAATATCTCGAAGAGATCATTATAAATGAAATTATTTTCAGTCCTTGAATATCTCATACGGCTAAAATCCGATTTATGAATCTTATTTTATCTTGAGTGGAATATCTAAACTCAAAACATTATAAAAATCATATAAACTTCAGAACTGAAAAAATAAAAACATAATGGTTTTTCTCAAGCTCAAACACGTTCAAGTCATTGGCGTAGAGCCTCAGCAAGCATCAAATTTACAATCTTGGCCATGAATTATTGGTTTGTCTAGCAGTTAAAAGGGCCTAAGCAAACCAGTGAAAAGGCACCAGTGAACGCCCACCCGTCGCCACCACCACCAACCACTCGATCAAAACCATGAACTAAAAGAGAAACCCATCAAAGACAAGCACAGTGAGAAAGTAACATGTTGATTACTGATGCCACTCTCCCAGAGACAGAGCACTTGGGGGCTGGGACACGTACGTGCGCATCCAAAGCCCGAACCCATGGTTTTTAGATGCTTTTTGTATCAAACCACTGGCTTTCTGTACCTGCCATGTTGAAAAGATAGAGAGAGAATCATGTGGTTTTCCCCTCTCTCTCTCTCTTCTCCCGAGCTGGATAGAGGAGGCTAATCCTGTAACCAGAGACAGAAAATGCAGATCCCATTACAAGTATATTTTATTTGTAAGGAAATGAACTTATTTTATCCCATCCATCACACATTACACAATCAGTCCTTCATTCAAGTTTATGGGCGAACAAGGTCCTCCTTTTTATGATTTTAAAAGGGAAAACATTTAAGGTGGAGATTATTGGGGTAACATTGTCCAATAGATGAGGGGTCTAATTGAAAAATGTCTCTGTTTGAAGACTCAATTGAAGATTGAAAGACAAGTTTGGTAACAAATTTCTCCTCCACCTTTCTTCTCTTCGTAAATCAATGCACATTGGGATGAGCAGCAACCGACCATAAACAGAAACCGAAGTAAAAACAAGTGACTATGTTGCTAGAATTCAAATGAAACCATCAAACCCTACACACCAGGGGCTCTCTCTCTCTATCCAACAACTCCATGATCCATATGAATACGCAACCAGATCTTGCTGATATCTCCAAGCAAAACATACCTCCCAATATTTCCTCCAGGAGTGATTGATTAACTTCTTTCATTAATTAGCCAGCATTGGTCTTGTTAACTTGCCTCTTAAAATGTCTAAGAAAGTTGTTGCCGAGTCTCCTCTCCAGAGAAATAGCTTAGCTTCACTTGACCAAAAGCTGGCCATGGCAAAGCGCTGCTCTCATGGTACTTTTTCTGTGATTTACTTGTCACTGGCTTCTAATTGTATATCAGCTCTCATTTTCGTTTCCAAATTTGCAAAACTAATTTGTTTATGATGGATCAACAGAAGGAGTGGTTGCAGGAGCTAAGGCAGCTGCACTTGCTACCATTGCCACTGCCATTCCAACTGTAAGATTGTCTTCCTGTAACTTTCATGCATGCATCCTTTATTGCCCTCGTTAATCACAAAAAAAATGTTTATAAAAAATAAAAAAAGAGAATTCCTTGATTCATTCTGATCTGTATCGTGCTTAACATGTAGATGGCTAGTGCAAGGATGCTGCCATGGGCAAGGATGAATCCCACAGCTCAAGCTCTCATAATCTCAACTGGTAATTAATTAATCACTGCCCTGATGATTAAACAAACATTATCCGCATTATAATTGTTGTTTTCTTCTGTACTTAATGAAACATTACATTTCCTTGCGCAGTTGCTGGAGCAGCATATTTTATAGTTGCTGACAAGACTGTTCTCGCTACAGCAAGAAAGAACTCCTTCAAGAGTCCCAGCTCTAATTAACATTGAGGCATGAGGACCTAATCATTAATCTATGGTCATAAATATTTAGACCTTGTTTGTAGTTCATCAAGTAAATTTGTAAACCATCGTCTAGATGATGCGCATAAATAAAGATGGAGTTTACATTTCTAGTATATGAAAACATTTATTTTCTTGTAAAATTATAACTATATTGATCGGAGCCTGTGATCAATCTTATCATCTCCAGCTATGGATGTCTCAACCTTGTTCCCATGGCCCAGAAATAAAGAAGAAAACCTGTCCAATTACACTATAATACATCAAGAACAACAACTAACTGTTCATTTTCTTCTAAGAAAATAAAATAAAACCCTCTGGAAATAGAAAGCTGAACGGCTGGAGGACCCTTATCAATGGGCCTGGTTTCTTGTTGGGGAAGATTTTCGTTGGCTGGGTATAAAAATGCTCCTGTTTATGGCCCTGAAGTAGTAATATCACAAGAAGAAAAAATCTCTCGAACTAGCACAGGATGCCCCTGGTCCGTGGCCCAAATGTGGGGCTTTTGACCACTATTTTTTTAATTCTTTTTTTGAATATAACCCTGCCGCTAAGAAGCTGCCACTTTGCTAAAGAGAATGGCACCATACCCCAATGGGCTAATGCATTGAGAAACCAGATGAAACTCCATATCATTAGCTTGACAGTTTTTTTATCAGCACCTGTCAACGGCTCCACCTGTTGAAGAGACCCAATTCGACAAGCGGCAAGTTATTACACGCCTTGATACACATGCTACATTCTTAGTAGGACAGAAAATGAGGATCAATGAGGTTTGTGTTATCATTGTACGTTTCTGGTTTAGGAGGTATAGTGTCATTACAGAAACATGAAGGTTAGCAATGGTGTGTGATTAAGGTTGATGAAGTTTGTCTACCGATGCTTGTATCTTGGTCTGGTGTTGAAACTTGGAAGTTGTTTTGAGTTGTGTATAGAAAGAATCCAAAAGGAAGATGAAGGTTAGTTTTAATTTGTTCCATAATTTCTCAGCTTAGTTTACCTCAAATTAACTGGAACCAATTCCTTGGTTTGCATGCATGTTTACTTTAAATGGCTACATAAATTATCCCCTGAAGCACTTTGCCAATCTGTTGTTTCAAGGTGAAGTTGTTACCCCTTTACAATTATACAAAAAATATATACAAGATGCGAGATGGGGCTCTATATTTTATCAACACCACCTGGCTGAGTGTAAGGTCCATGAAACAAGATCTCAAGCTCATGCACCATCTGATGAAAGTAGGATAATGACAAGGAAGCAGAAGGCAGGTCAAAGCAAGGCGCATGAAGGAGAACAATCACCGAAGAAGAAGGCAAAGAATGGAAAGGAAAATGACAGCACAAATGGGAAATCTGAGGATAATATTGCTATAAAGAGTATGAAAAGTTCAGGGAAGCTATTGGAGAGCACCTCCATTGAACAAATGAGAGAAATCTTGGATATGAATGACCAGGATTCCTCTGGCTCTGATTGTGTTGTCACCACCAAATGGCAAGTCAATCCTGGCCCAGCTGCTTAAGAGCATGGGAATTTTGACGGACAACTGCCCATTATGCGGTGGTGATTTAGAATTTGATGGTAGATTGGTATTTATTGTTGTTTATTTGATACTTTTTTATTGAAAGGTTGATCATGTAAGGATTATGATTAATTGTTTCATGGTTCAGTAAGTGTTAAACCTATATGTTTGTGAATCGGCAGATTTGCTAGATTCAGTCTTCGTATACTTTTGGATCTAGAAAGTAACTAAATTAAAATATGTTATCTTTAAGGGATCGTATATCAAATATATTTTATAAATAGACCAGTATTTTCTTACAAGAAAAGGAAGAATGAAGGTAAAAGAAAGATTGCTATATCTTAAAAAAATAATCAAAGGAATAATTGATTTTAATTCAATCATTAGTGAACTATTAAGATTAAAAAAAAACTTTTATAGCTAACAACGATGATTAACCAGCACTTTTATTTACCCTGAAAGTGTCGGTCAGATTGCCAAGACAGAAGATTAATGACTTTCTCCATGATTGTTTTTGTCTAGAGAAGCTTGGTACTGTTTGACAGGTATGCCATGATGAGATGGGTTTTGAATCCTGATTCGCCAATGGGGATGCTTTCAAATTTTCACATGGAAAGATGCAAGGATTGTCCTTTTGCTTCGTCCTCTACTTGTGAATAACAAAATAATCACATCAGGCGAGGAGGTCCTGCTTCAGTTTGTAGAAGCATTGAAATCAACTAAAGGGTCTATGAGCCGGTCAGAGTTTGACGTAGAACAAGTGGGACATGTTGAAGATGCAAAATCCAAGAATCAAGGGTAATTGAATTTTCTAGTAATTTGGGCGTTGAAGTCGGAATGATATGAAACTCACTTTGTTAATGCGTTTCGGTGAATCCGGAATTAGTCAACAGCTTTGGTGATGTTGCACATTTCTTTTTAGCCAAATTATGTCGTTTAGGTCCCGAAATCATCGTTTTTGCTATTTTAGAAAAGTTTTGTTTTAGCCATAACTTTTGATTTCCAGGTCCGAATCGGCTGCCGTCAATTCCAGCTTGCTCAGGATTTCTAGCAGTTTTAATTTCCGTAATTATCTCAATTTTGTTATTTTTAGTAATTTTAATAATTAGTCTGTTTTCTTGTCCAACAAGGATTAGGGACTAGAGTTTTTGCTTTAAATATGATTGTAAGCCTTCTGGCCGAGGCACTGAATTATTCAATAAAAATTCGAATTTTCTTGAGAGTTTTTCTCGTTTTCTGGGGATTCTAGAATATTATACAGAATATTAACGTTGTTCATATTATTTTGTGTTTTCCACTGCGTCAGAGTTGGAGACATTGTGAGATTACACATCTTACCATTGCTTGATGACATCAATTGTGATGAAAACTGTTAAACAATTTTAACAAAGTCCTGCCATGGTGCGGTAAGACTTCAGTCCTAATTGGCAGTGATATCTTGTTCTCTCTTAGATTGTTACTGGGTTTGTTTACTCCTTTTCTCTTAGGCAATTGAAGCTCAAAAATGCTAAAAGGCATTTGCGAAAAGGGTTTCTGCAGTCTGTATGTTCTCTTCCAGTCCCTGATTGTATGGTAATATTGATAGTTTATAATTTCAGTGCGTCAATATTCTGATCCTGTCCCTGAAAGTCTTTGTCTGGCCAATAGCTCGGGAAGGTGATTGTCAGTAGATAGGCCAGAAGGATTTTTAGCTCTAGCTGTTGTTTCTCTTGAGGATCTGGTCATTGAAGTTAAGAAGTTCACCGTGTTAAAGTTATCTCTGTGCTTGAATGGCAAAGTTGTTTCGACTTTCCTGAAACCTAAAAAATCTATTTCTTTTTAACGAGGCAGGAACTTCGGGGTGAAGGGGTTAGGGAGAAAGACAACAGATGAATCTGAACATTTTGTGCTGTATATATTTTTAACGAGGCAGGATTTTGTGTTGTATATACATATAAATAATTATCATAACTTCATTTTGATCTTCTGCAGCTTTTTCCAGTGTTGGCACAAGGAAGTGTCACTTAACATTTGATTTATGTCTCGAGAAAAGAAACGCAAAAGCATGGAGGTGAAATATATTTTGCCACAACCCTCTTAACCTGTCGGGGAGCCATTCTCTTCTATGAAAATAATTGGTTCCATCATGAAACATCTATGAGAAACAAAAATCCCATTGCTGTGTTCACAAGAATGAGGCGCCTACAGAACTCAAGAAAACTACATGAACGAGAATGCTGCAGGAGTTTCAATGCGGCAGATTATGCTCAAATACTTAAGTGAGAAATCATGAATTAGTGAAATTTCCGGCTATGTGTTAGACATATTATCCAGATCACAGAAATGGGTCAAATTTACATGATTAACATCTCCAAATGAGCATGCCTGACAGAATATAATGCGCAGGAGTTATCGAACTTCATAAAGGTGTACAGTAACAGAGAGCCCGAACCCTGTCCCTATCTTTATGAACATGAGCACTTAAGCAGTGATACCTAATTTGTCATATCAGTTCTGAAGGTTCCAATCAAATTTACGAGTTTACTTGATAAAGGAAGTGCAAAATTGACACAAAACCTTAAGATTCTTAACCTGCAAGTGACTTCTAAGTTGAAAGTGACGAGATTATTCATATTGAAAACCTCCATCCAGATTTTCCTCAAGACGCCCAGGGGGAGATGAAAGCATATCAAATCAATGAAAAACAGTTGCAGATATTATAACTAAAAAGAGAGCCCTTTATGCAGAGAAACTTGAAGAAAACAACAGGACATTTTCAATAATGTAAAAGAAAATGATAAGCTTGAGATTCTTGAAACCATTTGCTTGGATTCCAGGTTTAAATTAGTATTGCCCTGGACTATCTTAGTACAGGGTCAGCATATGAAACAGAAATCTTCAACTGCTTTCCATAACCATCTTGTGGTACCAAAAACAATTACAACAAAAAAAATTTGAGCTTGACAACCAATCAATTAATCCAACAAAACAAAAAGGATTCAACTGCCGAAAAATCATTGATAAATTGCAGCAGCAGGAAACTTGAACGTGTCCTTAATGAAAGGTACTGCCTGTGGATTGTTCACCAAATCATGATAAAGATCATACTCCGCCTCATAATCATGTAACTTAAGCTCAGCCTTTTGATTAGTATGATAGTGATGCCTGGCTGAAGCTGATTTTCCAAACCCAAAAATACTAACTTTATCACAAATCCCCACTGCAAGCATCACAGCTTGCATCCCAGATGAATAATGAAACATTGAACCATCATGAGCAGAGCCCCATTCAACCAATGACTTCCCTGTCTCCTCCACAAACCGTTTCAAGGAATAATACTTCACAATCCTCGCACACAACAAGTCAAAGCGCGGATCAGTGACAATCAATGGCGCATTGTGAGATGAATTACAAACAGTATAGTCCAAGAAATGTGCTGGTTGACAGATATACATAACCATAGGGACATTAGCCCCATATGGGTGACAAAAACAACCTTGCCTCCTTCCACAAAGATGCAAAATATTGCTATTTACAAAAGAAATATTAGTTTTCGCCCCCACATTTCTCTCATATTTCTCCGTCCTCGCATTGTTCAATCGGATTACCACCTCATGACGATCAATCAATTCTCCATACTCTTTCTGCATCAAAATCCCACTATTCCCAACTACAGCACAAGAACCATACCGCCTTTCCGAACCCACCAATCCATTATGCCTATCAATACGACCCTTCAGAAGCCCTGCCAATTCATCCATTATTGCAGGCTGATACCTCTTCTTTCGCGCCCATTCATGCAAAGCCCTCCTAAAATCTAACCAGTACCTATAAAACTGAGGAGACCTGAGCATTAATGGGATACCCCTAGATGACCTTGCTCTAACATCATGATGATTAAACCTCCTCCAAGTAGCAAAAGACCTATACCTTCCTCGACTATCAAAGTTCCCTTCTAATAACTCTTCTATTTCATGCTTCGCTTTTTCTTCTCCTATATCAATAGCTGAATATTTCAGCAACGTGGAATTAAAAACTGGAACTTTTTTCTGTAAAATCAATTCGGGTTTCTCAAACTTAATGAGGCCAACCCCGTCACCACGGCGGAGTAGGATCCTGCAGCTGAGAGTCAGAGCAAATACAACGAGCAGTAGAATGCTAAAAAGCGGACGCACTGACCTTTTCATTGGCACAATGAAGTCAGCAGACCCGGTTTCTGGCTCCTCCTATAAAAACCCACCAAGTATTTGCATCAGATCAATCTGGGCATCAACAAAATGTGAAGATCAAGTAATATAAATGCAGTCTTGTAGGAGTTTGTAGATAGACACATTTTAAGTTAGCTTAAACAATTCTCTAGTATTAAAAAAAAGAAGCTTGATGTTACAAGAAAGTGAAATATGAATTGCAAATGAAGGAATGATTTGGGGGAGGAGTGGTTTGGTTAAGAAATGGGAATTTCATGACCGGCCTGGTGGTGGAGAGAGTGAGTGAAAGGGAACTAGAAGAAGGGTGGTCCTGGGATCCAGGACAAAAATGGATTTGTTGTGTGTTTTGTTGGGATTTTGAGATCAAGTGTTTTTTTGTAGCTATCATGATGTTCGATTATGGAGGGGGTGTAATTTAGTGACTAATTTTTATTTTTTTTAATTATGAGCTAATCCTTCTATTTTAAAAAATAGTGATTGTTAATAATAAAAAAAAGCAGGGACTAAATTATAATTTGAATACTTATAAAGGTATTTGGGAGTGTAATAACTATTATTTCTTAAAGTATTTTTATTGAAGAATGCATAAAAATAATTATTTTTCTTAAAAAATATATTCTTTCATTTAATTATATCAAAATAATTTTAAAACATCAAGCAAAACAGAAGTATAAAAATAATTTTTTAAAAAATAATTTTTAAAACACAAAAATAAACGGGTTCTAAATTTAAATTCATATTTTGATCAAATCAAATTCTTAATTCTTTTGAAGGTGTTCGGATTAGTTGGATTACTTTTTCGTGTAGTATATGAGATTGGAATATTATTTATTGTTTAGTTTTATTTGAGGGGGGGTAAATTGCTTCGAAGAATTAATAGGAGGACTATTTTAAAAATAAATAAGAGTGTAAGGATTCAATATTTGGTTTTAACTAGAGGGGTTATTTTGTAATTGTTTGCTTGTTTATGAAATGATAAAGAGTTATGTGGAGGGAGTTGAGATGATGTGGAGGTAGGATCTAAAGTTTAGTTGGGATACTGTAGACCTACAGACCCTTGATGTGATCTCCCTCAACTACCAAGAAAAGGTTGTGTCTAATAATATATATTATTTCATTAACCATAAATTATAGATTGATAATTATTAATTAATAAATAAATATCTTTTATATTATTTTTTATGTGATGAAACTTTATTATTTAAAAATATACTTTGTAAATTTAGATTTGTGAGTAAAATTTTAATTATTTCAGAATTTTTATATGGAATGTATATGTTAACTCAAATTCGAGATTTATTATACAAATTATAATTTTTTACCATCATACCACGCTACTTGAAAAAAATTATATCTTATCATTAAAGTAAAGTTATGACACTTAATGAATGTCTTTTTTTTTCATTTTGTAAAAAATACCATGTGAGATTTAGTTGGATTGACATAAATTAAGTTTTATTAGGTAAATATTTGTTTTCTTGATTTGATTTTAAACCTTACTCGATTCAACTTCAATTCATGAGTTTTATAAGTCAATTTCAAATTTAATAACTTAAAATATGAAAGAAAGTTTTAGGAAGGAATTGATTTTTAAATGCATATCAAGGTTTGGAAGGTTATTAACTACAACATATTTGAAACTCTCTTAACTGAATTTAATTAACAAGTTTTAATGAAATCCCATGTTTGAAACCCCAATGTATATCCTAAAAATACTACAAGAAAAAACATTTAATATTAAAATTATTTATTTCAAAATACTTATTTACTAACCCTTTCTTCTTAAGGATCTTTGAAGAAATAAAATAAAAATAACGAGAGTAATTAGAAAACAAGATGAATTTAATCTTATCTCTTCGAAACATGTAAATCCAATTTATTTATTAATTCAAATCAAATCAAACACTATAATTAAATTTAATTACGGTAGAGAAGTAGTCTCTAACAATTATTTTGGGGTTTGTTTTTCAAAAAAGAAAAGTTAAAACATAAACAACGTAGTATGACTAGGAAAAAAATATGATGTTAATTTTTCAAATACAAATGATGTGGTTTTCAAATAGTAATGTCAGTCCTTTTTCTCCAACAAAAAAAAACCCAGGATGAACATTTTTTTTTTTTACAAGCAACACTTATAATTGAATTCAGTTCTAAAAATTAAATCAATTTTTGTATTTGATAATGTTGATTTTAATTTCAAATAATATTTAAATTAAAAAAGTAAATCTAAAAAAATGCATCTCTTTCTTTTATAAAAAAAAAACCTTCTATCACAAACCCAAGCTTTATTTCTCCACTTTTGCGGACACATACATGAATAAATAGGTGACTGGATGCTTGAGAATATTGTTGTGGTTGTTTTTTTAAGTATTTTTTATTTAAAAATATATTAAAATAGTATTTTTATATATTTAAAAAAATATTTTTAACATATACAGTAAAAATAATTTAAAATAAAAAATAAAAATAATACTTTAAAAAATACTTTTGAAATAGAATGATAAATCAGGCCACATACTCCAATATTTATACCACCTTTGCAGTCTCGGGTACTTTATTGTCAATGACAAGAAACCTATGGAACCTATAATAGTGTTTGTTTAAGATTATGGATGTAGTTTTTTTTAGAGTGTTTTTTATTCAGAAATGTATAAAAATAATTTTTATTTTATTTTTAAAAAATTATTTTTAATATCATCACATAAAAATGATTTAAAAACATAAAAAAACTAATTTTTAATTTAAAATAAAAAATAAAATAAAATTATTTTTTTCAAAAATATTTTTGAAACGTAATGTCAGGCCTATAAAATTTAAATTAAAAATAATATTTTATTATTATTTTTAACAACATAATAATTTTTGAATAATATTTTTAAAACATAAAATAAATACATTGATAATAATTTAGTAATTAACAACACCATCCCTTGAACCAATCTTTTAAATTTTACAATCTTGTCTTCACTTGATCTTTATGAGTCACAACAACCTCCATCTACTACCACTATCTGGCAAAGAGCAGTGCATGTTTTTTTTTCTTTCTATCATCGAGTTTAGAAAGTAGGCCAGGGCAATGAATAAATTGTGATTAGAGGATTCATTTTCTTAAAAAAATGGTTGAATGACTTGTGGACTATCCTACTTTTATTATAATAATGACATCTGGAATATTTCTAGATTTTTTTTCTCAACATCCCAATAGAAATTTTAATCGAAAAGGTTTTTTAAAAACTTAATAAATAACTTATATATATATATATATATATTATAATATTTATGTTTTATGCCATTTTAAATAATTATAAGGCTACTTGTAACAAAAAGATATGATTTATGTAACAAAAATAATTTCTAAATTCAATTCTATAGATATCCCAAACAATATAATTGTGTAATTTAATATTTTATTTCAAGTATAAAGCTTATACCTCTACATTTTCTGTTATTTGTTTATCAAATACCCCCGTAGATTCCTTTTCTTCTAATTTTAATTATTATTTTTCTTTGCTGGTCAATGTATCACATCGATTCTTTTTCTTGCTTTGGCAGTCGTCTATTTCATTAGATGAAATGTGTGTGTGTGTGTGTGTGTGTGTCAGTGGAATTTAGCGGTGGAGGAGGATACGTTGGATCTATCCATAAGATGGTAATTCGAGCTAATTTAATATTAAATAAAATTATAAATTCATTAAAGTCCAAATTGGAAGATCTAAAAATGAAAATCTGAATAATTCTTTTCTTGTGCTGAAACCAATGTTGGTTTGTGGGAAATGATCTGGCCTTTTGTTTTTTCTTTTCCCACTTGACCAGGCCATGACAGGAGTTTTTGTTTGTTTATAGGGTTTATGGTTCTTACAAGATAGAATTTATAAAGATTAGTGGGCATAAATAATTTATACATTTAATTTGCATGATAATATAGGGTACGTGGTGGGGTCTAAAGGGTCACAGACAACCCTAAAATTCAACGAGTCAGCTTTGGAATCTACAACCATGTTTTCCATTACCAGCACCTTTGTGGAAAAAATAATTTATCAGCAGAAAAGAAAAGAATCTCTCTGAGAATAGGCTTAGTACTTCATAAAATAAATAAATAAATAAATAATTAAAGTGCTTCATCTTTAATTGTAATTCAATTTAAACAAAACTATTTTATGAGTACTGCATGCATGACCGATTGCAGAGCAAGATCCATCACAGCTTGGAAAAGGGATTCCTTACCACACGATTCATCGCTTTGAATGGCATAGATTGTCTGGAAATCTATACACTTAGCCACCAAGATTAAAAGAAAAAAAAAAAGGATCAAGATAGATGAACTAACGAGAAAGTCCTGCGGAATATATTTCTTGATTCTTGAATATGATCCAATCACTAATTAATTTCAATCCAAGCAACCTCACGTTAGCTCTCTCCGGGCCCCCACAAACCAAGTTGAATTAATTTTGCGTGTTGATTCGACTATTCATTTCCCTTTCTTCTTGATTATCGAGTCTCACGTTTCATCTATTTTTGTTTATTGGGTTTCACGCATGGTGTTCTTCGACGAATGATCTGCAAAGTCCACGGGTTAGGGCATCATTTTTTTCAATTCGATTAGTTTTTCGCTGGAAAAAAAGTATGCGCATAAAAAATTGCAGTCACTAAATTGATTAATTTAGAGGTTTTAGATATTGATGTATAAGTATTTTTTGGCACTTTATAAAAAAATGAATTAGAATCATAATTCTTGTTTAGGTTTAGAATAATCAAAGACAAGGTGGGGATTTATTGATTGGCGGGTGAGACTTATGTTAACATTCAATATCTCCATATAGTATAACTCTAATACTCTTCGACGTGGCTGCGTGTTAAGCTTAAGAGCCCGTTTGGCATTGCGGCCAAACCGCTGTTTTGCTGAAATTCAATGTTTTTAAATCATTTTAATGTGCTGATGTCAAAAATGATTTTTAAAAAATAAAAAAAATATAATTTTGATGTAATTCGGCACGAAAAAGCACTTTGAAAAGCTACCGCAACCGCTCTCCCAAACATGCCCTAAGAGGACGAGGGTCTCTCACAAACTATCATAGTAATGTTACTAGACTTGGCTATGCATTGAGTCCGGATAAACATGAATTCGACAAATTATTAAATTCTATATCTTTAAGTTTGTATTGTGTCAGGCTCAAGTGAACATGAATGTAACGAGCTATCAGATTCAATGCTCTTATACTTGGTTTTGCATCGAACCCAATTAACACGAGTCTAGAAAATCACTATATCCATCACTTTAAGGTTTAGTTGCCCTCTAAGCCTAATTTAGCATGGATCTAGCGACCTCTTAACCTTGGACTTGGTTGTGTGTCAAGCCTAATTGACACGAGCCTAGTGTACTAACAAACCCAAGATCTTTAAGCTCGACTTTGTGTTAAGCACAAGTGAGTATGAGTATGGCTCGCTACCATACTTATTGATCGTGCCCTTGATGATGTATTAAACGTAGAAGGCTAAAGGACTAAACATTATTAATAGGGGTAATGTTGGGTCATAAGGCTCCATTTGCTTATTCTAACAACTTTTAACATATAATATTAATGTTAGATATATTTTTCCTTGTCAATGCATATGTAAAGGATGTTCCTTTCTCTATTAATACATGTGCAATAGATATTTATCTCAATGACTTCATCCTTGTCACTCAAGAAAAAAACAAAGTTCATAGGTTATAAATACTCATTAAACTATCTGTAAAAGGTTCACAATTTATATTCTAAAAAAATATATTTTTAATTCCAGAGTATTTATCATATAAAAACTGAGAGCAAACACTCTTGTTCTTGAAAATAAATGCTCATTCTTTTATTTATTATAATGATTTTTCTTAAAAATCAATGGTTTACCAAATGATTTTAGAATATATCATTTTTTAATAAATCATTTTTTTTTCTTATCTAAAAGTCTAGAGGGAAAAAAAATGATATACTTTTTTTAAAAAATAGATATAAAAAAGACAAGTTTTTTTATTAATAAAATACATCATTTATATGTAAGAAAATGATTTTGTTTATAGAATATAGGGATGAGATCTAGATTTATATATCGTGATGGATAATTAATTAAAAAAAAGTTAAACATCAAGAATAAAATAAATATAGATAAAACAATCTTTTTTAATTTTTAAATCATTAATGAAATAAATTTGTTTAGATAATAGATATAAGATTTATCATGATTCTCTTAAAAAAACTGAGCTGCACTCGATCTACATTTTTTCAAAATTTGTCCGTTAGATTCTACTGGTTCTCGAAACTTTTTTTTTTTTTTTTAATGATATTTCAAAAAACAATTTTTTACTCCCAAATCTTGCAGCAGGCTCGCACTATATATATAATCATCATTGCTCGAGGCCCGAAGCAACCAAAGAGCACACAAAGTACTTGCTATGCTCAGCAAAAACTTATAGCCCTGCGATTTCAACTTTGTTGTCAGTGCAGCATTCAGAATTAAAAGATTTAAAATTCTTTTTAATCTAGTAGTTTTAAAAAGGGAAAATGCTAAAAGTTTATCATTAAATATTTGGAATTTACACAAGCCATGAGAAAGCAACAATACCCCGACCCCCACCGAACCCACGAGAACTACTTCCTTCTAACGCCGGCACCACCGGCGGCGGAGGCCGGCAACACTGCGGAATGCACCCCTAAAATGAACGACAAGGAGAAAACCCATTAAATTTTCTGGAGTTTCTCTCCCTTAACAACAGGATTAGCCTTGGCAATCTGTTGTTTCCCTAAACTCTTAAAATCAAATTTACAACCATGTTGTTCCGGGTACCTATGTGTTCCACAAAACACCATACCACACCTGCACTTGAACCCCGTCAACCCCACGCGCCTCCTGCACTCCAAGCACCTGTTTGGCTGCTGCTTCTCAACCGCAGGCTCTCCTGCCTTTAACTCCTCTTTTTTATCATCTCCCACCACCACAACAGGAGCTTTTGGGTTGGTGTTGAGATTTAGAACATCAACGGCCGGGGATGAGGAGGAAACAGAAGCAGCCGATGATGATGGGTTTAGCAGCTGATGATTCAAGGTCTGTGATTGATGAAGATCACGGTAACACTTAGAACAAAGATTTTCTTTCGCTGAGCTCCCATAAAAACCGCAGTTGTTTACGCAGAGTCGTTGTTCTTGGCATCTGTGTTGTTCTTCTGCCATTGTTTTTCAGGATTTCTTGATTTCCTCGTTTTTAATCTAACACACACAAGGAAAAAACCCAAGATTTAAAAACACACAACAGCAGCCGGACTCGGTTATAACCAGTTTTTTTCTTCAAAAGTAGTAGAAAAAAGAGGCAGGGAAAGATGAGATAATAGCAAAATCATATGGTGATAATTACCTGGTGGGATGTGTTTTTAAGCTCTGAATTGGAGAGAGAAGAAAAGGGCAGGAAGAACAAGAGAGAGGGGTTGAAAATTATATACAGAAATTCTGGCGTGGAAAGGGAAGGGAAAAAGAATCATGTATCCGAGTGGAGTCTTCTTCGTGTCCTTCCTTTTCCTTTATTATTTTTTCTTTCCTTTCTGTTTTCTTTAGAGTTAAACAAAAGGTTTATTCTTTTTATAAGCGTTAAATAATGGAAAATTTTATTTATTAATTTATTTTTAAATTCTGGCCGTCAAAGTTGAAACTGTTCGAGAAGCCGTTTAAGACACGTTTATTCATTCAGGTGTAAGGTATATCAAGGATAGTACATAGTTTTTTTTTTATTATTATTTTTAAGAAGGGGGTGTTCAATATGGACCGTTTCTATTTACGCGTTGGAAAAAGATGATACTATAGTAAACCTTTCATGTCTTTTTTTTTAATTTAAAGTGTTTGTTAGAGGGTCGGTTAAAATTAGTTTTGAAAGTGATTTTTTTTTAAAAATATATTAAAATATTTTATTTTTATTTTTTTAAAATTATTTTGACATGAAAATGCTCTAAAAATATCAAAAACATTTAATTTAAGGGTAAAAATTAAAAATATATTTTTTAATTTTTTTTAAAAACATTTTTCTAATGCAGTATCAAACACCCATTAATTGGAGATGGGACCAACCATCTAGTAGGTAGTCTAATGGTAAAAATTTGAGACTAAAGGGTTTACTTCTCTCTTGGTTTCAAGTTCGAGTCATGTGGTTGTTAATATGATAATCACTAGAAACTTATATAATCATTAATTTCAAGACCTGTGATATTACTTGAGGTGCATGTGTTCTAGAGGGAGGGAGGGAGGTTGTTTGGCCACCAAAATCTATCTTCATCAACAATATTATAAATATACAGGGCATGTGTTCTAAAGTTCTTATTGGTTATTTCTCCTCATAATTTTCAACCCAGCCCTTTAAAAATTCTATAATAACATTTTAATTTGTTCATTATTTGTATTTGGTTCATGCCCTTTATATTATACATGTATATATTTTTTTTATCTAGAGTAATTTATAAAATTCAAATGTCTTTTTATTTTCATCGATTTCTATTTTTCTATTGCTATTTGTTTTGTTTAAAATCATTTTTAAAATTAATTTTGTTTTATAATTTCACCATTGTTTGAAAAAAGAAGAAGTTTATATCAAATTTGATACTCATTCTGTTTGGATTTTTTATTTTTTTTGCTTTGACAAGTTTTTTAAATTGGTTGGTTGCAAAGCATATTGATTGAGCTCAAATCCAGAGTTTCACGGGTTGAGAGTTTTAAATATTTAATCGGGGTTTGCTTGTTTTTCTTCTTCTTCTTTTGTTGAAGCTGATTTTCTCCATGTTTCATCCTTCATTATTTATTCAATTAGAGACTAAGATTGTTTTTTTTTTATAAAAAAAAACTATTTTATATGAGATTTTTTTATTGGTCTTGAAAATGACCTAGCTTTCTCGAGTCTTTTTAATTATTATTTTTGGTTAATTCTTTAAATTGATATTTGTTTTCTAATCCCATCCTTCGATAATCAAAATACTCTTTTTTTTTTCTTTTTTTTTTATAAATTGTTAAAATTATAATTATCTTCTATATGGTTAGTCACAGTTTCATGACTAAAGTTATCGGTTTCAATGTTTAATGTTGATTTACTTTTTTTTGAAAAATAATTTATCTCATTTTTATTCTTCAACAATTTATCTATTGAAAATTGGTCTTTATACTCTCCTTTCTCTTGTCTTTCTGTTATGTCATTTCGATCTTGTGCTCATGGTCTGGGTCAAATTTTTTCAACTTTTTTTTTTTTTTTTATAATATATATTATTTTTTTACAATATTTTATTTGCTAGAGATTGAGCTTCCATGTTCTCTTTTTTTATTTTATTTTCTATAAGACTGTCACACTCTCATTTAATTTATTAAAAATTGATCTTTGAATTTTTTCTATGAGATAATCCCATTCTTATACTTATAGTCATAGAGTTTGCAAGTTAACTTGGTTTAACAAAGTTTTTTCTTTTTAAATTCAACAATCAAGATGAGTTAAGGTCTAAGTTTCTTTTACTTTTTTTCTTTCATTTTTCATTTATATTATTTAAATTACTAATTGAAAATTTAACCAGTGACTTGATTCTAAAATATATTTTTTGAACTCTTTTTTTACGTTGAAAAACTTAAGGAATATATAGGGAGTGTTTTATTTCAAGGGATATTTTTATTTATAGAAGTAGGAGAAGTCCTTGAAGGAAAAAGAGATCCAAATCCTGTACATAGAACATGCCCAAATCCAAATAAAATTCAGAACAGGTCATATGAATGTGAGGGGAGGGTGTGTGTGTGTGTGTGAGGTTGAGCTTTTCACTCCCAAATGGTACCTAACAATGAGACTATTGAGGAGCTGCTCCAAAAATATTAAAAAAAGAGTTGATTGCTATCAATAAAAAAAACTTAAGCATTTTATAATGCAAAAGTAAAAATGGTATCATAGTTATGGAAGCAGCATTCTAGAACCAAATTTTGAGGTCATAATAATTCTTATGATAGCAGGATCAACAATAACAGCATGCCAAGATCAAGTAGTAAGAAAAGGATGGGCCACCATTTTAGTTTGCAACAGCTACTACATAAGCATTCCAAGCATCTACCTGTTCAAAAGTCATGACCTCCTCGTACTTTATCTCTCGTCCAGCACCAAACCCTTCTGTTCTCCTGCTTGCCTCAGTGTCTGGCATCTGCCGAATCCAAAAATGGACGGATTGAAATCCAGCCTCTTCCAAGCAGTCCTTGATCTCTGGCAATGACCATCTGGGAGCATAAAGAATCATTAGCAGGAATTCTATATATCAATGCCAGTGTCAAACGACGAAAATATTTCACTGCACATTCCAGTGTGAAAACAACACAACTTACAGCCTCCAACTGTAAGAAAATGCATGGCGAAGTTTTCTCTGTTGCTTCTGGAGATGAAAGTGGAGGCTAATCCTTGTTTTGCGCCCGATGATATCAAATTCAGCTTGCTCCCAAATATACTACACATGTTAATAGCAATTAAGTCGTTAAAAAAAATTGTGGTTTGGAGTTCCAGAAGAAATTTGGCAGCAAATGACTTTAGCCCTGCAATTGAAGGAGGTCAGGGAATCCTATGATATATAATTTCACTTCTGCATTAGCTATAGAGAAAGAAAATACTATACAAAAAATCAGTAGTAAAAAGGAAAAAGTTAGGAAAGCATGGCAAGAAGATGTACTAGTCATGGAAGTTCATATCTATGGACGCTAGAATAACAGAAATGGCTTAAAAAAATAAAATCTATGATTAGAAATATAAATTTATAAATTCAGAAAATGAACTTTTTGATCCAATAGATTCCTAAGGTCATAATGTTTGTTTCATCGTATCATTAAGAATTAAAAATGCCTGCTACGTATTATTACTCCTGAATCAGTTTGAAGTAGTAGTCTATTACAAAATAGCATGAAGGTTTATAACCCAACTTACATGATAATTATTTAAAAGATACATCCTTTAAATCCTGAAATTTTCCATGAAAGGAAATTGATGAATGTGAAAGTTGTACCTACAAACCTCCAGTTAATGTTGCAAATTCATATACGTACTGAAAGCATAAATATTTACCGTAAAATTTGGAAATCTTCTCTGAAGCCTTAGCTTGCTCTCTGATGATGTACCGCCATATAAATCCATTACAAATATACCACCCTTTTTCGACAAGACATCAAGAACATGCTTGAAATACAAAACAAGATCTACTCGTTTATGGAGACAACAGCAACTGTAGTTAAAAGCGCACACAATATCTCTTGGAACTAGCTGAACATTTCTCTTCATGTACATATCATCCGTCGAGGTAGATGAGCCCACCTGGACAGCAGATTTTACTTCATTGCTTTCACTGTCATCTTTGCAATCCTTGGATCCAATGCTATTGATGATTTCTTGAGATTCAAAATTGACTAATTTGGCTGCAAGAGGCTGCAAGACATTTCCATGGAAGAGGGATATTCTAGAATATCCATCAGCTCCGACTTTATTTATGTTATTTTCTATGCACCAATTTAGCGCCTCAAGATCCAAATCCACTCCTACAGCAGTCCGTCTTGAGTCATTACGAAGCCATTCTGTACTGTCAAAAGAATAAAGTTGTGAAGGCACGCTTAGCATTGCCTTTGAGAGTAGCTTGTGGACACATCTTGTGTAAACCAGTCATTTTATTCATAACAATTCCTTTACCAAATCAGGAAAACAAAGTAACAGGTCTTTTGCTAGCCTACTATATTCATTAAGAAATGCATCGCATTAGCAGCAATTTAGAATGCACGTATGAAAATATTTTTGTATCTTTCAGTTTTTGTTTCACATTGAACGATTGGTTGACAGAAGGAATATGCTTTTCAATCTGAAAACAAAGTTCTTTTGACAGAATATAATTTATCTCTAGAAGGAAGAACAGACTCGTTTCTGAGGAACTACCAACTCACGGTTTGTTACCAAACCACTTGAACCAATTCTATCACTGCCATCACAAGTCAACAATCACCACCACAGCTGTCATAATCACTTCCTCCGTCATGTTATCAACACAGCCATCATTACCATGCACCACCAGCACCACCAGCACCACTGCTAGCTTGTAACAAACACAAGCATCCCATAATCACCACCTGATCACTTTTGCCACCGCTGTCCACCATTAACATGCCACAACAAAGACAATTACCATTTACCATCACCCCCAAAATCTTACCAACATCAATTCACCACTCCTAGTACAGTAACAAATCACCTCACTGTCTTTGTCCTAAACACAACCACATTGTCTCCATTATCACTCCACCACTTCTACCATGACAACCACCACCACCTTATTGTTGATGTCCTCACCTCCATCACTATAAGACTAGTGACAAAAAAAAACTCATTTTCCAAGAAAATTTTTCTGCGAGATAAATGCAACCAGCCAGAAGATGACATTCCCCTCATAATTATAACAAATTAAGATTTCACAACTATGAATATATCAAATAATTGATGGATGGACAGAAGATAATTGCTATTGTGATTATTTCCCCCTTCCAGATATCCAATTACAAAATAGGAAAGCAATGTCTCAGTTTTTCTACAAACAACTAATTTGCTTTTGAAATTAGAATCAAATTACCGAACTCTACTTGAAAACTCGAGTTGGATGAACCTGAAAAATGTGGAAAAGTTGATCTTAATTTATTCTTTGCATTTTCATGTCATTTTGTTCTTTTAATTTCTAATGAATCGCATCAAAAAGGAGGGGAGATAAAAGGGGAATGGCTGCACAATGGTAAAGCAGTAAAGCCAAGTATGTTACCTAAGAAGGGCAGTGCCGCAAAAATCTTCCTGGAGATGAAGAGGCAACCTCCCACCCACGTACAGCAAAAAGAACTTCTGCAAGTAGCTTATGTCTCCTTTGGGTGACTGAATCCACATATCACAAAAAATCCTTAAAATCCCACCTTTACAATCATAAAAGCTGAAACTTAATAGCCAAAAACATAATTATGCAATTCTATGTATCGTTCCTTTCAAGTTAATAAAACCATTTCATCTCGTAATTGCTGCAAATTCAGACAAAAAAACTCACTCCCTCGTCTCTAATTTGTCATCCACATTCCATCAAGAACCAAATGCAGCGCTAATAAGAAAAATAGGTTGATGGGTTTTGTTCTTTAGCTTTTGTTCCTAGTCTAATACTCGCATAACAATAACAATGAGGCCATACTCTCTCAAAAAACCAATCAATTATAATTCATTGATTTACCTGTACAGATTGCTGGTAGAGAAGAAACTTCGAGGGCATGCCTTTCTTTGATGCTGTTTTGTCATCAGCATCCTCCTCCTCCTCTTCTTTTTCTTCTTCTTCATTGGAGTCATCCTGTTCTGGTTCTTGGCCAGAAAGAGAAGAAGAAGCTAAACTTTGTGAGTAGTTGTTATTGAAGTCATAGTCTTCTTCGTCTTCCTCGTTTCTATAGTAAGAAGCTCCTCTTCGTGAAGTCTTCTGCTGTTGTTTTTGTTTCTTTTCTTTCTTTCCCATTTCTTGGTTTTGTTCTCCTCTCTTCTATGCCGCCGCCGCCAACATTAACATCACATGACGCCTGTATTTACTGTGCGAAAGTTTTTCCTAAAGCTTCACCAATTCCGAATTTACTTTCCGAAAACATTTCGTGCATTGTCGGGGAAAAAAGAGCTTCTCGTACGGTGAATTTGGAATAACAAATTTTAAAAGAATATTTTATAAGAAAAAAAGGGTGCATTTCACCCACAATTTTGGTTTGATTTTCAGGATTAATGATGTTGCTAGAGATAAATATTTTGATTTGGAATGTTCTTTTTTGCTAATTTGATGCTTGTAAATCCTATTTAGAATCTTTCTTTTGAGTTAGTAAAATTCTTAGTTCTAAACTCTTACTATTAGTTGCTAATATAATAGTTATTATATGCTTACATGGTCGTTAACTTAAAAGTTTGTGAGATTTGTCGAAGCATGCACAAGCTGACCCGAACATCTATATATATATATATATATTATTAAATATAATATAAAAAAGTTCCATCATGATGATAAACCAAATTAGAAAGAAAAAACTTACATACATAAGAAATAGTGGTATATATGTAAATAAATAGAAATATAGTTAATATGTATACATTTAATGGCTTACCTAGAAAGTCATTTTTTTCTCTATTAGTCTTGACCAAGAAAAAAGAAACAAAAGAGAGAAGAAATTGATATTTTATTGATTTTCCTTCACAAAATCTCAAGAAAATAGGATAGAATAATAAGAAAATAAAGAGTTTTAGTGAAAGAAGAAAAGCTTTGAGAGGTTTTATGGGTTTAAGCTTGAAAAAGAAAAGAGAAGGATAGTAAGAATAAACTGAAGAACAAAACGTAGTCAAAGCCTTCCATTGTTAGATTTCTTTATTTTAGCGTTATTAAGAGGTAAAGGATTCTAATCTCAGCTAATTTTAAAGTTTTGTGATGTATCTGTGAGAATTTGATATTGATGTTCATTGTGAAAAATTAAAATTCTAAAAAGGATTGTTTGAATTGGTTGTTTGATACTTGAAACATGTTCACATGCATGGAATTATGATGAGTAAAGTGTTGATTAAGTAATATTGAAGAGAAAACATGCATTTCTTAGTTTCAACAAGGTTTAGAGTAACACTTTGAATTTGTTTGATTTTATTGTTAAGAAATTTGGATAGAATTGTGTTAGGATAGGAAGAAAATAATTGGTTAATGCTTGGATTGTGGTAAAACTTAAAGAATTTGGTGTTCTTCCCTTATACCCTTATTCGACCAATAATGATTATATAGGGATTTTGAATTGGTTGGTTGAATTGATATTTGATCCATGTTAAAATATGTTATTTAGATGTTCAATAAATGAGTGCTATATCAATTACAAAGAAATGGAGAGAAACATATGTATTATTTAGGAAATAAGGTTTTAATCACATGATAAGAAAAAAAATGATACAATTTTTTTGATTTAATTTATGGGTGAATTATGTTTAGACATGCTTAAAGTAAGAGATAGAACATGAATTGAGTGTTAATTATGATAAATTTAAATGAAATTAAGTATCTTTTTTCCATAGTAAGTTCGCCTAAGAATAAAAAAATAGATTAGATAAAGTTTATTGTATAAATTGTTATGGAAATTAGATAATAATGTGTGTGATTGATCAATCAATGATTTAGGGTGGTATCTAAGGAATTTTAAGAAACATGAAAGAATTTATCTGTCCTTCTTGTGTATGTTTGGTTTTGGAATGACAAAAAGAATAATGGAAGAAATTAATCTAGTTGAGGTAAAAATTGTATTGTAAGATGTTAAGTGGGATGTGCAATGTTTAAATCATATGCCAATTTACTTTGAATTTGTAAATTGATTTCCTGATCCAAAGATAATCTGACATAACGGTTAAAACATAAAGTGATTTAAAATAAATATTTAATATATGACATTTTTTAATAAAAAATAAAATAATAACATATTAGATCGATTCATGTCAACTCGAACTAACACACAATTTACATACCAAGTTATGAGATCATGATAACCTCATAAAAAATAAATTAAAATAATTGTGAAGCTCAATTTACAATAAACTCATATTAAAAGATGAAACTGAAAACAAATGCAATTTAAAAAAATAACTTGAATTAACCCTGATTAACTTTCTAAACTTGCGATCCAAGTCATGAAATCAAGATACCTAATAAAAATTAAATTAAAATAAAATTTAAAACTCAATTCTTTATTAACCTAATGTTGAAAAATAAAATTGATAAAAAAACCAATTAAAAAAGCATAAAAAAATTAATTTGAGTTAACCAGGGTTAACCTGCTACACTCGTGATTCGAGTCATAAAATAAGAATAAATCATAGAAAGAAAATTAAAATAAAACATAAAGTTCAATTCATAATCAATTTAATGTTGAATGATAAAATTAAAAAAAATTAGATTTTTTTTTGTCTCATTCGAGGTACTTTGTTGATTCAGATCATGAGTCTAGAATAGACATATAAAATTAAATTAAAAAAATATAAAACTTAATATCTTATAAACCTAATATTAAATAATAAAATTAAAAATATCAAAAGTAAAATATTTTTTTCGTGTACATTATTTGATTAATATTTTTAATTATTGTAAATAATCTGGCGAGCAATTTTTCAATACTAGGAACACACTTTCTTAAGAACTTTCCTTAATCCAAATGGCTCCTTCTATCTCCCACACGCGCTTCCTTCCCTCACATCTCTTCTCGCCTCTCCCCTTTCCAATCCCTCCATCCTCTCAAAATCCCAGTCCCAATCTCTCTGATTAACAAAATCCAACCAAATAAATCCCTAGTTTCTAGGTTTTCAAAAATTTCTCCAAAAAATCAAATCTTTTCTCATGCAATCATCATTCATCCTCTCATAAATCTAATCGGAATCAAACCCTAGCTATGTACAGCAATTTCAAAGAACAAGCAATAGAGTACGTGAAACAAGCTGTACAGGAAGACAATGCAGGGAATTACTCGAAGGCGTTTCCTTTATACATGAACGCGCTTGAATACTTCAGGACTCACTTGAAATACGAGAAGAACCCTAAAATTCGTGAAGCTATCACTCAGAAATTCAACGAGTATCTTCGTCGGGCCGAGGAGATCAAGACTGTTCTTGATGAAGGAGGTCCTGGGCCTAATTCTAACGGGGATGCTGCCTTTGCGACGAGGCCCAAGACTAAGCCGAAAGATGGTGAGGATGGGGATGATCGGGAGAAGGATAAGTTGAGAGCTGGATTGAACTCGGCGATTGTAAGAGAAAAGCCTAATGTGAAGTGGAATGATGTGGCTGGTCTTGAGAGTGCTAAGCAGGCTCTGCAAGAAGCTGTTATTTTGCCCGTCAAGTTCCCTCAGTTTTTTACAGGTAGGTTTTAGTTTTGCTGATTTCGTTTTTTTTTTTTGGGTTTGATGAATTGCGGTTGAAAGATGGGAACTTGTGTGTTACTGTGGTTTTTTAGGAGGAAGCAATGTGTGATTGATATTGTGCTGTCTGTTTTGTCGATTGGACTGGATTGCTATGTTTGATTAATTAGAGATTAGTATGTGTAAGTGAGGATCAAAGAATTGGGTTCGTTTGTTGGTGCGTGAGAATTGTGTTTGTGTGGTTATTAACTGGCTAATGAAGTCATTATTGAACTGTGCTGACGGGACTATGATTTCTATTTTCATAACCTGTCATTTATGCAGCTATTTCGATAATTTGTTTTCTCCTCGTAACTGTCTAATTTGTTTTTTCAAGTATAGCGAATGAGAATGCCATTGACCTTTTGTTATGATCTAGATGGAGCGAAAAAGAGTTCAGTTTCATGTTTTTGATAGAGTCGCCTTGTATTTTTGTTCCATGTAAATGAAGGTGAATTGATATATTTTTTAGATCATAAATGATGAATGATACATTCAAATTTTGAACGAGAGTTATGAATGTCTAGCACCTGCTTCTCATCTGGGGAAAATCCTCCACTTCTATTGAAGCATTGTTTGGCTACCTTACTCGCTTCTGGAACGAAATCAAGTGAATTAAGCTAGCTTCTGTTCTGTCTCTAAAAGTGAATAGAGAAGATTTTTGTAATAGGAGAAATTTTTGGATCTTATAAATTCCTCATATGCATGTGGTAGTATTTTGATTTTTCTTTCAGTATGGTTCATGGTTACTTTTGTAATAGGAGACTATAATAGATTGTGCTCAATATGAAGTGGCTCATTTATAATATTTTCTAGGTTGCTTGTCTTTGCATAGGCTTACACAATTGGACTAGATAGTGATGAGAGGGAAAAGAGATTTTGAGTTCTTGAGGGACTTTTATCTCTAGTTTGTAGAGGTGGTTCATCATTGGCTTTTCAAAAGTCCAGCGTCCTTTGCCTATCATTGCTGTCAAATGGTGCCCTACTTTGTTAGGACAACCTTCCACTAGTGAAATCCATGCTGCATTTTGTTTTGAACTTTAGATTACAGCGTTGGCCATCAGTATTAATTGGTCAACCTGTTATCACAACTTTGACTTGTTTTGTTTTGCCAAATTTATGAATCCTCCATTTGCTCTCTTTAGGTAAGAGACGGCCTTGGAGGGCTTTTCTTTTATATGGGCCACCTGGAACTGGAAAGTCATACTTGGCCAAGGCTGTTGCAACTGAAGCAGACTCCACTTTTTTCAGGTATATATTTTTTTAATCATAAAATAAACCCTTATATATGCCTGCCTCAAGATATACATTTTTCAGTTTGATGTTTATTTCTGCTTAGTTTCAAGTATGCATGGTTGCCCCCCAAGGGAGCAATCTTCTGCATTGCTGTAGCAGTTCATGTTTCTTGCCCTTGTGTAAATATCTCACCTGTTCTGTGTCAAGACCTTTTATGTTTGTTTGTTATTAGACCATAGCATGCTGGTTTTGAAACCTTTCCCCCCCAGTATTTCTTCCTCAGATCTGGTTTCAAAGTGGATGGGTGAGAGTGAAAAGCTTGTTTCAAACCTTTTCCAAATGGCCCGTGAAAGTGCTCCTTCAATCATTTTCGTCGATGAAATAGATTCCTTGTGTGGCCAACGTGGAGAGGGCAATGAGAGTGAAGCTTCGAGACGCATAAAGACTGAACTTCTTGTGCAGATGCAGGTATCTATTTTCATGTGCTGGAAGTGAAGGAGAATGTGATCTCCTATGCTATTATAAGGCTTTCATCTTACCCTCTTACTCATTTTGCCTTCATTTAGTTGCAACTATTAATGCTTTTCATTTCACAATGTAAAATTTGATCTAACTATGTAAGAGAATTGTCAAACACATTTGTTAAATATTCTGGCCGAGAAAAGTTTCTGGCCGAGAAAAGTTTCTGGCCTTGATGGTGCAGAAGTCAAAAGATAGATTGAGGCTGGATTTTAATTATGCCAGTTTTTTGTTATTAAGATAAACTCAACACAATGGATTATAAGTTAGTTTTAGTATGTATTGTTTCCTTGAATTCGAGATGGTAATGTAAAATCCGACTTAACAGTTTGTGAATTCATATTTTCAATTTTTATTATGGAGTCTGACCTTGTCTTTCTGATATATAGGGTGTAGGGAACAATGATCAGAAGGTTCTTGTTCTTGCAGCAACAAATACTCCATATGCTCTAGATCAGGTGAGGGGGTTCTGAGATTATTTTTGGCATTTAATTTTGAATCATCAAGTCTATTTGGCACTGTTTATAATCAGTAGTGAGCACAGGCCATCAGGAGACGTTTTGATAAGCGCATATATATCCCACTACCCGAAATTAAGGCTCGGCAGCATATGTTCAAGGTATTATGTCTAGTCATTGATTTTGTAATAGTATTACTCCATTGCAAGCCATCTTTATGCAAGCTACATATTTTATGAGATTTTGCTGTGTCTTGAATTATTTGCACAGGTGCATCTAGGAGATACTCCTCACAACTTGACTGAAAGTGATTTTGAAAGCTTGGGTCGAAAGACACAGGGTTTTTCAGGTTCAGATATTGCTGTTTGTGTAAGCACATTGCCCCTATCTTTTATTTAATTTTTTCCTTGGTCATAATGGTTTGTGTGGCTGATGCCATTCCTTTTGCTCTATTTTTGCCCCTCAGGTCAAAGATGTCCTCTTTGAACCAGTTCGTAAAACCCAAGATGCTATGTTTTTCATAAATAATCCTGATAATATGTGGGTGCCTTGTGGACCAAAGCAACCTGGTGCTGTCCAAATCTCGATGCAGGAGCTTGCAGCAAAAGGACTTGCAGAAAAGGTAAGTGCAGATGCTTTAAAATAAGATCTGTTATTGCCCTATTTTGGGTTTTGAGAGGTAGAATATAGTATTAGGCATGTCTGCAGCTTTTTTGATGACATGGCCGCTAATAACACTTGAACTTGTCGTTTTATATTTGCGATCCCATGTCTTTGCCACTGCATCAAGCAATGACTTATAATCAAAGATCTTTCTTTTTCTTTCTTTCTGAACATGTACAAAAAGCTTATTTGTCTGTAAGGAAATATATGTAGACCTTGGGAGATAACAAGTGGGGATGTCTGCATTTTGATTTCTTGTCTGCTTATTGTTTTAGTAACAAAATTTATCGATGCTGATACTACATCTGCAGCTCCTTCCACCCCCAATAATGAAAACAGATTTTGACAAGGTCCTAGCAAGACAAAGGCCAACAGTGAGCAAAGCTGATCTAGATGTCCATGAAAGATTCACAAAGGAGTTTGGGGAGGAAGGTTAATGCAGATGATGACATAGAGACACAATGGCCCACGCTTGTGAGTGCCGCCACTGTTATTTGTAATTTAGTTATTGCTACTGGATCCACGGAATTATTTTAACATTGGGGAAAGGTGACTTGACCTTCCCTTTGTATTGGGATGAAAAAGCTGAAATTGCTTGTTTGAGATTGTGTAAAAAGAAGAGCTTCAGAAATATTGCCACAGAATTGTGGACGTAATAATACACCATGCATCTCGCCAACTTATTTCTGCCATGTCATTGCTTGCTAATCATGCTTTTTTACCAGGGGGTCGAATTACAGGATATCTTGGAGTGGGGTGTGAGGGGATGGGGCGGGGGGATCCTCTTTTATGTTCTTAACCGTGATTCTTAGGCGAGGTGAACGACAGCCAAGGCAAATGCATATGATCTTCGCTAAGAACCTGAGATCATATGCTCTTCTAACCTGGAGAGTTTATATTAGATTGAGCCATTCGAAGTGAATTGACATTATTTCAAGGCATTTAAAATTTGGTATCTATCGAAAAATGGAGAAAATGACAGTGATGTGCATGTTTCACCGAGGTTCAAACATCACAGACAGCTAGATAACAGTACTGTAAGAATTTTCTGAGCTTGACAACCATGGATTCTTGGATCAGCTTATAAAGATTAAATAACTTATTCATTAAAATCCTAAGGATGCACCCTTTACAATAATTTGGGGCGTATTAAAGATTAAAATTCCCAGAGTGCTAGACTCGAAATTCAACCCCCGGAATGCAATGGAGAGAGTAAAACCTCCTGATCACCCAATCAATCTCTTCAGGTTTCCATGTGATGAGTGACATGCCGTCCCATTCAGTTGCTTATCATACTAGTTCACACACGCTGGATTGTAGTGCACATATCAAGCACAGAACTACTCAGAATCCAGAATCTAATATGTCAGCAAAGTCGTTTGGACAATACAAATGTAAGTTGATTTACATAAGTATAATGGTGCACTTAATGTTGGAAATTATTTCATGATACAGATTAGACTTCCTTAAAAATCAATCATAAATTACAAGTGAGTAGTGTTAGATCATTCAAAATGTTAACTATATCATTAAACTGCCATAAACTATACTTTGCAGGGTTGGATTTTTCCAAACTAGCTCAACCTTTGTATTATTGGATTTTATTTAGGTTTGCTTATTGAGTTTAATTTAGTTATTGTTTTATTTATATTTATTTATTAAGCTTAATTTAGTTATTATTGGATATTTTATTTAGTGAACTATAAGCCCAATTGTTTGTTCTAGCTAGTATATTAGTATTTATATCTTATTTTTTGAAATGTTAGCAGATGTTGATGAATTAAATAAACACTAAAAAGTTGCAGACTTTTCCAACTTCCATTCTTTTATTCTGTCTTTTTCTTTGGTGTTTTCTTTTCTTTTTTTAGCTTATTACTTCATTGTCAAATCTTTTTTGTCCCACATCAAAAACATTTTGAAAATATGAACACTCCCTAAGTCGGAAGGTAACATGAAATATCACATTGAAAATATGGAATTATGAATCTTATTTGTCAAGAATTTATCAAAGAACTAATTCAACATAAAAGCTTAAGTTATTAGATAAATTTTCAAAAATGGTTATGTATAACTCCTTAAAAGCTTTTTGCACTTGAAATTTGCATATATTTACTATTGTTTGAACTTAATTTTATTAATTTAATTAGATAGATTTAAATCTGTAATTACTTGAGTATAAAATCTCTGATATCATATCAAGTAATACACGACTAAAAAAGCTTAAGTTGTCGGGTTTCTAACTGAATTCATCTTAAGAATTAGTTGAGTGGAAAAATTGATCTCATTTTAATTTTTAAATAGTGATTATTATATGTGTCTCATTAGATTTCCTCACAAGTTAGTCCATATAAAAATCATAATTCTAAAAATTTATTATCAATTCAATAATATATTGACTTATATTTGAAAATCAAATACAATGTCTAACAATGAGTCATGATCCTCTAAATATTAAAAAAATAATCATACTTAACATTTCAATAAGTAGCCTTTTAAATTAATTATTATCTTTTTTTTTTTTTATCAAAAATGTTCTAATTTAGACATTATAGTATAAAGCATGTATACATTGTCAAATCATGTTAATTCTCGACGTTATAGTCAATGATTTTTTGAATAAGATTTTGAAACTCTTTTCAAGACTTATTTCACCTTGTTCAAGAATTTCACAATCAATACTATTTGAAAACATGTATAATATTTTTTTTAATTCATCTAAGGGAATGAATCCTCTTTTGATTTCTCAAATACTCTCATATTGGTTATATTATATCTAATATCCATATGTTTGTTACCCTTGATTAAAATAATCCAGTAATCTCAAATCTAAAAATTACACTCTATATAAAATAACTTAGTAATCTCAAATCTAAAAATTACTTACACATCTATCACGAGAGTCTTTCCATAGAAATATATGATATCTCCATATGAGATTTTTTTTGCAGGTCGGTTCATTGTACATGTTATTTAACAAACACTTACATGTTAGATCTAAGTATCCCCAAAACCGCAGTTTATAAGAGCAATTGTTTTCTTTCATAAAGAAATGAACATGATATGTATCGGTCTCAACAACTCTAATTACTGTTCAATTTTAATATAATATTAACTAGGAATATTAGGAACACTGTTTTGATATAATATAAATCTCATAATTATAACAATCTTATAATTTCTTTTGCAATGCGTTTTTGTCTCATTAACCTTATTTTTACTATACATTCATTAATCAAATACAAATAAATATTAAAGATATAATAAGCATTTATTAATAATAAATATGTTATATGAATAAAATAGTGCTACTTACAAGCAACCGATGGGTTAGAGAGCATATTCACTAACAAAAACTCTCATATTAATCATCTGGCTCTAGAACACAGATACAACCGAATCTCTTTGGGCAGCAAGATGAATAAATCTTTGAATCTCTTCCCTGTAAAAAATGTTCATGTGATGGCCAAAAACATAAGAAAGGACCTGAGAACACAGTACCTGCAAGTTGGTGAGCCTGCTCTTCTGTTAGAATGGCTGGAAAACCTTTGAAGCTTTTAGTATAATGGTGAATTCCTGCTTCCTTTGCTTCATCAAAACTGAAAATTGGACAGATTCATCAAGAGACGTCAACATTACACTAAAAATTTCATGGTTATGATTGAGTAGAGCCTTGCCTTCCAGTAAACTATGTAATGCTGCATAGAGACTCGTAACAGCCCATCCAAATTCCAAAGAAATAAGATTATGCATTGTATTAACATTCTAAAGCCGGCTACTGATAGAGAGAAAAGATTTGCTTGTAGGAAAGGTGATATAATCCAAGTTAATACATTCAGAATGCATGCTGATCTTGAACCTGGCTTCTGTGAGCCCAAATATTTCCTTAGCTGGATACTGATTTCGACACTCGCAAAGAATATTTGTGTGTTTGTGCAGGGGCCATTTCTCACAAAAAAATTAAGGAAAGAAAATCGAATAAAAATGGTCAAAACTGGCATATATTATTATTATTAGAAAGAACTATTATTCTCTTACTAAAAAATCTTCTTCAACCATAATCATCACGTACGAACAAACAAAGGACCGTTGACGGCGGCGTCGAAGCCTACGCGCCTACATTTCACAACGTTGACCGACGGTGGCGATGTGAAGGAGTTCGTAGTAGGTAAGGGATTGACAGTGCGGAGGTACGGACCGAACCACTTGTTTTGCATGTAACGGTTTTTTCTCCAAGGAGGCAAGTAGAGTTCCCCGCTTTTCAGAGATCTCCTAGCTGCGTCACTTATGCTCTTCACGATCGTCTTCAAATCCTCACTTTTGCCTACAAAAACACGAGGAAGATGGTGCAGAAGCTTCATGTACGGGCTCGTAGGCCTCGCGATCTCGAATTGAGAAGCGAAATCGAGATCCACTACGTAACGGTTCTGCAATGACGGGGATTTCAATTGCAACACCACGTCGATGAACTCGTAGCTTCCGGCAGTCAAGCCACCACCAGAGGACTCCCATTTAGTCTTGCAGATCGCTGCATTGTGACCTAATTCTCTCAACAAAGACATCACTTTGCGCCGCAAAACAGGTCTTTGATTTCCCAAACACGAAAACCCCTCCATCGCTTTCGAAACATGAAAGAACAACAAGTTTCTGTATGAATCGTTACTGCTTGATCTGATCATATCTTCGACGAAGTCAGTGCAATCGATTACCAAGTCGACTCGCTCTGAATCTGACCCGTGACCATTAGTCGACTCGTGAGCAAAATCGGAGCCTTCCTCTTCAAGAAAGCCGTGAACGAGGCCAGACAGGCAAGGTGAGTCGTCATGATCAGCTGAGTGCTCGCTCCCGCTACTAGAGCAACGGTGTTGACAGCCAATGAGTCGAGCTTTAGCTTTGTCGTCGAGGGGGTCAGTAACTCGTTTCGCCCTTGCAAAACCTGACATTTTTTAATTTTACTATCTTTGTTTTAAAAGGGTTTTGTACCCTTTAGGTTTTTCAAGAAGTTGTTGTAGTATTATTTACATAAGAAGAAAAAGAAGAACTGGTGTAGGTTTTGAGAAGCTAAGCGATAATTTAAGATTAAAGACAGGGAACATGGAGGAAGAAGACACATGTGATAAGGTTTATAAAGAGAAAAAGAAGAAATAATTCGTCGAGAAGATAAGATAAATTAGTTTTCAAGATGGATTTGCCTGGGAATATGCGTGGCAGTTTCTGTAAAATATCGGGGTTGGTTGGTACCTTTTTTTATCTTCAGAAATGGTTTTTGAGTTATGGGTGAGGATATAATACGACCAGGGAGGAGAGTTAGCATATCCAACGGCACCTAGGGTTTATTCGAGTTGCACTCACAGTAGGTGAGTGGATTGGAGGGATATGATTTTTCCTGTTGTCGGTGGGGTCGGGGAGGGTTCCTTGAGTTTGGCACGTGGGTTAATGGAGATAGAATGGCGACACGTGGAGATACATGGTGGGGTCCAGGATTACCCTGCCTCTTCAAGGCAGGGAAGGGTGAGGTGTGGGGGGCACGTGATAACAATCTGCTTTTATGGACATGTAGGATTAGGTAATAATTAATTAGGGCTTAAGAAAGAAAGAATGGTTTGAATGATTATGGCTGTAACAAGACATTGAGAAAGATGTTCAAAAAAAACTTGTCAGGGAATATGCAATTTTTCTGATGACTTTTCAGAGTTGAAAGTCGAAACATCTGATCTATTTGTCACTATTGCTGCTGGAATCCAATATTTCCTGTAAGATTTCAAGATATCTGCTACTTCCGAAAGATATGGGCAAGACATCGAGGTTCTGTCTGCCAAATGCCTCTGTCTGCCAAAATATTCAGACAAGGTGCTGTAATATCTGGCTGCAGATAAATATTGGAATTCGAATTGTTAGACCAAATCACACTTTAAACATTTCATTTCTTTCTTTTCTACCTTGTTCTGTCATCAAATTCAAAACCTAAACATGTCCGAGTAATAGCACCTGGTCCTTGGGAAGAAAACATGGCCCCTTGTGCAGATTTTGGGTTCAAAACATCAACTGTTGGAGCAATTCCTGGCTCTTGCTACTGGTTTGCTGCAGTCAGAGAAGTGTTTAGTAGTTGTCACTTCAATAATGTCACCTTGAGGCTTTCTTTTTGTTTCCTTCAGTAAAGAATTCTTTAGGCAACAACCTGAAAGACTCGCTTTTGTGTCCGCGTATATGTCTGAAGTTGTTGTGCTGCTACTTCACCGATTATCGAGCCTGAATTACAAATTGAAAGCTGACATCTTCGACAGTTGGGTCGATCAGTTACCATTCCGGCACTTCCACCCACTTGTACTACTACAGCCTTTTGTCTTTGAATATCATGTAAGAACCTCAGTTGTGTGCTCGACCACAATTAATTGATCTTCCCTTTAATCTTGGCAGCGGACAATATAAAAATGCAGCATAAACTGTTCTTGCTACGGTGACTGACTCTTCAATGAGCAAATATTATTGTAGCCACTGCCAAGTCAGGCAGGCAAGAAATCGGCACGGCCGAGATTATAGTATAGCTGACTGGTAGCGGAGTTGTTGCTTCGGTTGCTACATGATTTTGAAGACCACTAATGCGATCCTCATGATCATGTGGTCACGCAATTTACAATCAAGACTGAGATTTGATTCTGAAAAATTAAAATAGATCTTATAGGAGTGTGACATAATGAAAACATGCCTCAAGGAACCAATATTATTGAAATGGGTAGAATGACGTCACGAGACCAACTAATCTTCGATAAGTCAAATTCAATTCGTTCAAGAACTAAAGAATGCAAGAATCACTCTCTCATGTTAAACTGAAAAATTCAAAAATAATATTCATCGAAGGCTGACAAAATTTATCTTACATAAGTTTATATGGTTCTTGAAAAATTAACCCTAATTGACCCCTTATGTGGACTTAAATGAAGTTCACTCAAAACTAACCTAAAATTCTAAACTGAAAAAATCATAACTTAATCAAAACAAGTCTTGGATCCTAGTTGAAAACAAAATATTAATCAAGCCCAAACAAGAATTGGATTGTAGCTAACAAAAAAATAAAACTCATAATATTAAATTCATGTTATGCCATGAGAAGAAGAAAAGGAAGTAAAATATTATAAAGCTAATTCATAGCTTATTTATAGCCTTCCATGCAACCCCTTAATTCTAGAAACAAAAAGAAAAGGTAGTCACTCATGTCATTTCCAAGTTGTAGTAGGATTCTTTTATTTTATTTGTTGTCCTTATTTCATGACCCAAATAAAGTTGTAATAGACCTCTCTTGCACATGGATAAGATGTATTAGAGTCTCCTCTTGATACTTCAATGGAACTTGCAATTTTATCTTGGTTGAAACCTTCAAAATCAATGCATTCAATGTCTCTTTCAATGTTTTTATCTTAGACTAGGTCATTGAACCATTTGGAACATGTAATGAATCATTACTAGTGTTTCTGGGTTGGTCTATGTCAACCAACTTTGGTAACATTTAGCTATATAATTGGAATTTACATTATTGATTGTGTTTTGGGAACTCGTCAGATCTTAAGTTATCTAGTAATGATCTGGAGTAAATTTTCTCATTTAATTTCCCTGCACATGAACCAGCTTGATGCAACTCTGTAGAAATATGCAAACTGATACGTCCTAGAAGATTCATTTTAAGCTTTTGAGATTAGAAGAAGTGAAGCTTTAAGCATTACTGGATGGATAAATTGAAGTCAGTTTGGTAAAATGAATAGCACTTTGATATTGGCCAATTTGTTTCATAAAAATGAAATATAGTATGAAACTTCTGAAAAAATCATCCAAATAGGAGAATTTCACGATCCTTTTAACATTTGAATTTTCTTTTAACTGATTATAAGTTCCAATAAATTCGGTCGTCTGTGACTGTAACTTGAACACCATCTAGATAATCAACCTTCACAACATAAGCAGCCAGTCTCATACTATAATAAGTAATCGTTCTATAAACTGATATGCTTCCTTTCATGGTGGACACACCAATCGAGGGGTAGTTAAAGTCATATGATTGTTTATTTGGGTTAATGTGTCCGGATCCAAAGTCAAAAGGTGTCATGTGCATCTTGTTAAAGAATAATATAAATTATATCTTGAGGTCTCACCTAATAGCTTAAGCTTTTAGGTGAGATGATTTTTGACATGGTATCATAACCTTATTGATCCAACAGTCACAAGTTCGAATCTCACCACCCTCATTCTATTTGATAAAAATCAAACACAAGGTAATGTGAGTCTGTGCAAGTTTCAAGCCCAAATGGCTTTCACTTGAGAGTGTATGTTAGAGAATAATATAAATTATATTTTGGGACCTCACCTAACAAATTTAAGTTTTTAGGTGAGATGATTCCTTAATACATCTCTCCCAATTAGTTTATGAGTGTTCTCCATGACTACATCTGTAACAATGAATTCAAGTAATAGATGTCAGATATGGAGAAAGACATGCAATATATTTGTTAATGAATTGAGATTCTTATGGTAACTTTTCAGTGCTGCAACATCTAACCTGTTGTCATTATTACAGACTTCATAGCTGCTAAACTCCAAGAAGGTCTGTAAGATTTTAAGACTGGTGCAACTGCTGAAACATGTGTGGAAGGCAGAAAAGTTCCAGAGATTATGTTGTCGTTGGATGGTCACCCACCCGTGCCAACAGTTGATACTAGAGACCATGCTGCAATATATTCAGACCAGGTGTTGTATTATTTGGCTGCAATTAGAATATAAATAGTGAGACTTGTCAAGAAAACATCTCACCTAAAAGTTTAACCTATTAGATGAGATCTTAAGATATAATTTATATTATTTTCTAATACACACCCTCATTAAAAGTTCTTTGGCCTTGAAACTTGCACATGATCATACTATCTTGTGCTTGATTTTTATCAAATAGAATGAGGATGGTGAGATTCGAACTTGTGACCATTGGGTCAACAAGGTTCTGATATCATTTCAAGAAACCATCTCACCTAAAAGTTTAAGCTATTAAATAAGACTCCAAGATATAATTTATATTATTCTCTAACAAGACCACATCATACTTCAAAAATCACATATGATGTACAGATTACCTTGATAATATCCAGCGTCATAACATTTGGTCCTTGGGAAGAAAACATGGTCCCTTTTGGTTCAGGGTTATGTATTCAATATAGTCCTGTGTGGAGCAATTCTTGCAAATGGATTCCTAGAGTAAAAGAAGTATATTAGATTAAAGAGCTTTCATTTCCATAATGAGAGTTCCTAATTACTTGAGTTTTTATTTCCTTCAACCATGGATTCTGTAGGAAATAAGTTTAAAAAACTCACCTTTGTGTCTGCATATATGCATGGAGCTGGTGTGCTTCTTCCTGACCTACAAATATGCCTGATATTACAAGTTGAAGCCAACTTCTTTGACAATTGGATCGATCAAATATCATTCCAACACCTTCGCCTAGTTTTTCAGCTACAGCCTTTTATCTTCGAGCATCGGTGAGAACCTCAATTGTACACAATAATCTTCTGTTTCATCTTCGCAGGGTCTAGAGTATTGTCCTTGCAGAAGCTAACAGACTAAGAATGGATTAAAAATCAATCCTTTAATAAATAAGCTCAAGTCACAGGTCTTGGATATGGGGATGTATCAATATGGTGAAACTTTATTTTACTTTCATTATCAAAAGGGTATTTGCTGATGTTGAATTGTAGTTTTGTAAATTTTTGAAATTTGTTTTGCTTCAGATTAATTTTGTGTTTTTTAATATATTGATGTAAGAAAATAATTTTTTTAAAAATATCAATAAATTTCAAATGAAAAGTTGATGAGAACATCAAACCTGATATATGTTTCACATGTTTTACGATCTATGATGATGGAAGATAGTTCAACCTTTTTATTTTTGGATTTTATTTGGGTTTATTTGTTATGCTTAATTTAGTTGTTTTTTTAGGCTTATGTATTGGATTAAATTTATTTATTACTAGATATTTTATTTAGTGGACTATAAGCTTAATTGTTTGTTCTAGTTAGAGTTTTAATATTTATATTTTATTTTTCAAAATGCCCCTTCTCTTTTTCTTGTTTTTTCTTCTCTTTCTTTTAGCTTTTATTCTTAGCTTTTTATTTTCTTTTTTCTTTTTCTTTTTTCTTATCTTTTTACTCCATTTTCAAATTTATTTTGTCCTACATGAATTTTGGTATCAAAGCAAAAACTTTTAACTCTTCTTTACAATTAATTGATCTTTTAGGACTTGTAAAGATCCTCAAAATTCAATACAGTTCATACAATTATTTTTCACTCCTATATCAAGTGTGGGGATAAAAGTTGTAAGAATATCATTGATAATGAAAGTTATATCAATGCAATATCTTCAAATAATATAGCTTGATTAGACCTAAAATATGTTCTTCATCTTAAGTGATATATTATGTAATGGGTTAATAATAACTCAATAGTAGTCGATGAGAATATATTTTTCCCTACCAAGTTCTAAACTATCGTGATGACGTTTGGTGTGATGTGATGTAAGACATGTTATTTTTAGGAGGCCATGGATATATGATTAAAACTTCATCATTTCTAGTCAATTAAATTGTTGCTCTTCTGATTTAAAAGGCAAAAGGATCAAACTCATTGGATTACCATCAAGACAAAGCAATAAAAACAAGAATAAAAAAGAATATGAGCGAACAAAGACTTAATACAATGAGTCCAAAAAAGTTTTAAAATGAGGTTAAAAAAGAACTTATTATGTTTAGTTCAAATATAAAATAGTTTCAAGTAACTCTTTGGTGGAATTACCTAAAAAGGTAAATATAGCTAGCATAATAGGTTCAAAAGAGTTTGAAAATGAGATTCATAAAGAGTCAATGATGTCTCTTTTAGTTGTAGAAGTTTGTGGAGACTTTCAAGTAAAGTTACCTGAAAAGGTAAGTGAAATGTTGAGAGAATTTCAAGATAGTTTTCATTTTAAGTTCCTTGATTCCTTGACATTTATACTTTAACACCCATCTTTTTATAGGTTTTGAGCAGCCTTACAAACATCCTGATTTTTCACCTTTTATGATTGACATATAAGCATATTATATATTTTGAACAACTTATAAGCTCTTTAATGTTTTTCCTCTATGTTTGACAACTTATAAGCTCTTTAATGTTTTTTCCTCTATTTTTGACATACATTATGTCATGAATCTTGAGCAGTTTATTGAGCTCATAAGTCCTTTATTTATCTCACCTACTGAGTGCAACTCGAATTATACTATATATTAAAAGAGGTCATGGTTCGATTATTGTAGCTTGTGAGACAAATCACTGTGGATTACAATATTGTTGCTCAGTTTTTGGGTCGGTCGGGTTAGGTCGTTCAGGTCAGGTCGTTTAGTTCGACACCTTATTGGTTTTTATTTTTTTTCCACAATAATATATGAAGAATCGCGTGTAGCTCAGTGGATAAGGTGTGTGTTTCCTGATCAAGGTCTATGGTTCGAACCCGCAAGGTGACCTTTTATGCATTTGTTTTTTTCGATTTTTTTTCCTCGTAATCATTTTTTTTTTGCTTTTTTTCTTCTTTTTTAACTTATACATTTTTATTTTGTTCTTTCTATTGGTTGTTTTTTATTAGTTTTTTTTTCACGTCAAAGTTGTTCTTAAAAATTTGTTCTTTTGTTAAAGTTTTTGGGCTTTTTTATTCTTTTATTTAATTTATTTTCTCGTTATTCATGCAATAATAATAATAATAATAATAATAGTAATAATAATAATGTTTTCTTGTTACATTAATAATTTTAGTTTTTTTCTTGCTTCCTTTTTTAATAATGTTTTCGAGTTTTTTCCTCCTCAGAATAATTTAATAATTTTTATTGTTTTAGCAATAATAGTAATTATATTTTTAGATATTAAACCTTCGATGTTGTTGTTGTTGTTGTTATAATAGGGTGTGTTGATGTGTTTCATTATATCAAACCTTACATATATAGATGTTATATTTTATTTTTGAATTAGCAAAATCTATTAATTATTTTAATTCTAATAATTATAAAAAATATTTGTTCGGCCTACAATATAGTACAGGTAATTAACTAGTAAACCCTAGGTGCCGTTGGATATGCTTGCCAAACTCTCCTCCCTGGTCGTAACTCTCCTCCCTGGTCGTATGATCATATCCTCTCCCATAACTCAAAAACCATTTCTGAAGATAAAAAAAGGTACCAACCAACCCCGATATTTTACAGACACTGCCACCGCATATTCCCAGGCAAATTCCATCTTGAAAACTAATTTATCTTATCTTCTCGACGAATTATTTCTTCCTTTTCTCTTTATAAACCTTACCACATGTGTCTTCTTCCTCCATGTTCCCTGTCTTAAATCTTAAATTAACGCTTAGCTTCTCAAAACCTACACCAATTCTTCTTCTTATGTAAATAATACTACAACTTCTTGAAAAACCTAAAGGGTACAAAACCCTTTTAAAACAAAGATAATAAAATTAAAAAATGTCAGGTTTTGCAAGGGCGAAACGAGTTACTGACCCCCTCGACGACAAAGCTAAAGCTCGACTCATTGGCTGTCAACTCCGTTGCTCTAGTAGCGGGAGCGAGCACTCAGCTGATCATGACGACTCACCTTGCCTGTCTGGCCTCGTTCACGGCTTTCTTGAAGAGGAAGGCTCCGATTTTGCTCACGAGTCGACTAATGGTCACGGGTCAGATTCAGAGCGAGTCGACTTGGTAATCGATTGCACTGACTTCGTCGAAGATATGATCAGATCAAGCAGTAACGATTCATACAGAAACTTGTTGTTCTTTCATGTTTCGAAAGCGATGGAGGGGTTTCCGTGTTTGGGAAATCAAAGACCTGTTTTGCGGCGGAAAGTGATGTCTTTTTTGAGAGAATTAGGTCACAATGCAGCGATCTGCAAGACTAAATGGGAGTCCTCTGGTGGCGGCTTGACTGCCGGAAGCTACGAGTTCATCGACGTGGTGTTGCAATTGAAATCCCCGTCATTGCAGAACCGTTACGTGGTGGATCTCGATTTCGCTTCTCAATTCGAGATTGCGAGGCCTACGAGCCCGTACATGAAGCTTCTGCACCATCTTCCTCGTGTTTTTGTAGGCAAAAGTGAGGATTTGAAGACGATCGTGAAGAGCATAAGTGACGCGGCTAGGAGATCTCTGAAAAGCGGGGAACTCTACTTGCCTCCCTGGAGAAAAAACCGTTACATGCAAAACAAGTGGTTCGGCCCGTACCGCCGGACTGTCAATCCCTTACCTACGAACTCCTTCACATCGCCACCGTCGGTCAACGTTGTGAAATGTAGGCGCCTAGGCTTCGACGAGGCCGTCAACGGCCGTTTGTTTGTTCGCACGTGATGATTATGGTTGAAGAAGATTTTTTAGTAAGAGAATAATAATTTTTTCTAATAATAATAATAATAATACGCCAGTTTCACATTTTTATGCGATTTTCTCTACTTAATTTATTTTTTGAAATTTTGGATATAGCACAGATACACACACTAATTCATGCGAAAATATCTCCTAAACATCGCACCTCTTAAGATTTGTTTTAGATGATTTTAATACTAGAATGTTATTATTATTATTATTATATTCTTGTATGAAAATTATTTTAAAAAATATATCTTAATTATATTATTTTAAATTTAATATTGATTCACACGCAGACTTACAAAATAGTGTAGCGCGGCAAATGCACATCGTCTTTGCAGCGGCATCTAGGAGTTGATTTTTGTTTTTTAAAATAAATTATCACGTGGAAATAGTAGAGTAATCCTGGCCGTTAGAATATCAAAAAGGTCGGAATTAAAGTATCCAACGGTGAGTGGTATGGACCTGATAGAATATGGATGAGGATGAGATGGCAGCGTGATGTGATGGGGATTGGGGTATTTCTTCTGATGGCGACATTTTATATTGATGACAGATCACTGGCGATTAAGGAGTGGGTACAGGTGGCGTGTAGGAGTGAAAGGTGATTGATGAGTGGGGAACAGACAGAATTGTTTGGATAAGGTTCTTTATTGCCATTTCTAAAAGCTTAAGGGGACTTAGTTATCTGTAATCCGGCGGCCGGATTAGATATTTTTATTTTTTATAAATAATATTTTTGTTGTTTAAAAAACTTGAAGAGAAGAAATTCATATAAAAAATTATTTAAAAAAAAATAATTTAGAGAAATTAAGGGTCAGGTGTTCCTAGACCCGGCACATTTTGGTAGGCTTACGGACGGGCTTTTCCTGAAATACCTGTTTTTATTTCTATGCCTTTATTTTTTTTAATGCTGCATTTGTATTATCCGACTCTGTTAAAGCTGCAGAAACATAACATAACTCAAATCCATGAAAGATGGAGATGTCTGAGGGGGGTGTTCGGGAGTTTTTTTAGAAAATACTTATTTGAAAAAAAATATGTTTTATTTTTTATTTTAAATTAATTTTTTTTATATTTTTAGATTATTTTAATATGATATTCCGTTAATATAATTCCATTAAAAATCATGATGATATTTTTTAAAAAACAAATTAATATTGATATATTGGATATACTTAAATTTAATTTGTCAAATCCATGATTTAGATTCTAAAATTAAGATCATCTCATGAAAAAAAAATTATGAATCTAATTTCATAATTAACACGATATTAAAAGATAAAACTAAAAAAAAATACAAAAAACAACTCAGGTCAAATTAGTTAACCACCCGAAACCCATGACAAGAAACCTCAAATTAGGATAAACATAAAAAACAAAATAAAAACTTATCTAAGTCAACATTTGTTAATCTACCATATGATCTAGTCGATATAGTTTAAACGAGTTGATCGGGCCCGCTTCGCTGGGCATTTTTATCTATGTAGAAAATTAATTGATTTTATAAATGTTGTATTTTGTTATTTTGATATTTAATTATTATAATTGTAATTGATAAAATATGCTAGAAATGGTTTTTTTCAACCAAAATGTGATTGAATATTGGTATTGGTAAAAAACTTTTGATAAAATTTGTTAGAAAATTTGCTAAGAAGGTTAAATGATTTATAAGAAATTTGTTGTCACGGATACTCTGGTTAAAAAAACAAAACAACAAAAGAAACCCGGTTAAAAAAGAACAACTGAGTTGGACAGTAAAAAATAAAAAATACATGTGAAAAAAAGGTCACCGTTTATTCAAAGAAACAAACAAAGGGTCTAAAATATAAATTTAAATTCAAAGCCAAATTTTTTTTTATAAGATTTATTCATCATATTATTATATTAAATATTTTTAAGAATGACGATATTAATTTTTTTTTCCAGAAATTGCAGGTCATTTTTTTTCTTTCTTTATATATTTGTAGGCGATAATATGAAATAAATATTAAACACATATACTTAGTTTCACATATTATATAGTGTGATTGAAATGGGAAGTGATTTTTATATTTTTTAATTGTAGATAACCTAGGTAAATTTGTAAAAAAAAAATAATATGAGTTGTCTCTTTTCCCCAGTAATATTAGATCTGACACATTATAAATAAAAAATTGCAATATTTTTTAAAAAAGGAATATATATTTTATGCGTGCTATAATTACTTATTTGCTGTCTAAAAAGAACATTGTAGTCGAAACAGAAAGTGTCTAATATATTTTTTAATTGTATATAATCTAGGCAAATTTGTTAACCTTTTGTTTTTTTGAGTTGTATTTTTCCCCGGGTAATATTAGATCTTAAATATTAAAAATGCAATTTTTTTTTCAAAAATACAGTCTAACAAAAGAGCACAAAATTAAAATTCGAAGCCAAATTTTTTTTTTTTTTATTATTTGATAAGATTTATTTTTCATATTATTATATTAAATGTATTTAAGAATGCTGATATTAATTTTTTTCGTGCAAAAAATCTGAGGTTTTTTTTTTTTATCTCTTTATATATTTTTAGCCGATAACATGCAATAAATATTAAAACATATAATAATGACTTGTCTGCCGTTTAGAAGGAACAGTGTAATCGAGACAAATGTGACCTATTTCGGTTTTTTAATTGTAGGTAACCTGCGTAAATTTGTCTATTTTTTGTTCTTGAGTTGTCTTTTATCCCCAATAATATTAGATATAAAATGACTATTGCTATTATTGCAAAAACAATTAAAATTATAAAATTTTAACGGAAGAAAAAACACTCAAAAATATTAAAAACAGAGTAAGCAAGGAAAAAAAAACTATTATTATTATTATTATTATTATTATTCTAATTAATGAAAGTGGTAGACATAAATCAAAGGAAAAAAAATCGATGGAAAATAAAATTATTAGGAAAAACGTAACAATTATTTGATAAGCATTATAAATTTAAACAGGGATATTTTATAAGATTTATTCTTCATATTATTATATTAAATGTATTTAAGAATGCTGATATTAATTTTTTTGCAGCAAAAAATCTGAGGTCATTTTTTTTTATCTCTTTATATATTTTTAGGCGATAATATGCAATAAATATTAAAACATATAATAATGACTTGTTTGCCGTTAAAATAGAACAGTGTAGTTGAAACGAAAAGTGCCTTATATATTTTTTACTTGTAGATAATCTAGGCAAATTTGTTTACCTTTTGTTTTATTGAGTTGTATTTTTTCTCGGGTAATATTAGATGTTAAATATTAAAAATCCAACTTTTTGATTTTTTTTAAGAAATAAACTTTAACAAAAGAACACAAAATAAAAATTCAAAGCCAATTTTTTTTTTTTAAGATTTATTCATCATATTATTATATTAAATTTATTTAAGAATGCTGATATTAATTCTGTTAATCCAAAAAATCTAAGCTAAATTTTTTATCTCTTTATATACTTTTAGGCGATAATATGCAATAAATGTTAAAACATATAATAATGACTTGTTTGCCGTTTAAAAGGAACAGTGTAATCGAGACAAAAGTGACTTGTATCGTTTTTTCATGGTAGATAACCTAGGTAAATTTGTTTATTTATTTTTCTTGAGTTGTCTTTTATCTCCAGTAATATTAGATATAAAATGACTATTGCTATTATTGCAAAAACAATTAAAATTATGAAATTATTCTGAAAAAAAAAACACTCATAAACATTAACAAAAGAGTAAGCAAGAAAAAGAATATATTATTATTATTGTTAGTATTAGTATTAGTATTAGTATTATTATTATTATTATTAGTATTAGTATTAGTATTATTATTATTATTATTATTATTATTATTATTCTTATTATTATTATTACTATTATTATTATTATTATTATTATTCGTATTATTATTATTATTATTATTATTATTATTATTATCATTATTAGTATTCTTAGTATTATTTTTATTTTATTATTATTATTATTATTATTATTCTTAGTATTATTATTATTATTATTATTATTATTATTATTATTACTATCATTATTATTATTATTATTATTATTATTATTATTATTATTATTATTATTATTATTATTATTATTACTATCATTATTATTATTATTATTATTATTATTATTATTATTATGTTAATAATGGAAAATCAAACACATATTATTATTATTATTATTATTATTATTCTTATTATTATGATGTTAATAATGGAAAATAAGACACAAATATCAATTTATCAAGGGATGAAAATCAAAAATTAAAACTATAAGGGCCAAAATGAAAATTCAATATATTATCAATTTCAATCCAAGGATCCAATTAAAACTATATCGTCTCCGTCCACCGTATGACGCCGCACGCGCCACCATAACAGGGCGTGGGGCGTGAAATAGGACTACGCGTGTGACACACGCGCTGACAATAAACGCGGAAAATATTTAAAAAATATGGTCAATTACTGGACGGCCCCTGGACCGAAAACCATGTTTTTGTCTTATTCGACCCCAAAACCGTAATTAGCCATTTTAAATATATATTTAAAAAAAAAACCTGTGGCGGACCGGACTGGACCGGTCCGGTCCGTACGCGTGCAATTACAGGAATGGCCCTTACACTCAACCCTTTTTACCAATTGACCGAGCCCTAATTTGTCTTATTACCGGGGCTAAAATCGCCATTACACTGTTCACAATAAAAAAAAAAAAAAAAGGCAGACGAACAGCCGCGACGCACGGCCGAGAAATGGCCAGTCCACAGTGAATCGTCTCTGGTGTTACAGTACCACCCCGAGCTAAACAAAGGAGATAGAGTAAACAGGATTTGGTCAACAGGAGTTTGTATGGCAAGATCGATCTCCTACTTCTTCGCTAGAAACCTTTTCAATGACAGTTTCATTCTGCTTCCCATCTCCATAATTCACCAGGGTTTGGTCTGTGGATGAGCAGTTCCCATTGTTCCCCTGCACTTTTGGTTCGTAAGCTCCTTTGTTGTTCCCTACAGACGTTGGAAAATATTACAGATAGAGTAAACACAGAGTGATGATCTTGGTAGTAACTGGCATGCATAAGGATTAATAGAATTAATTACTCTTAAACTCCTTAAAATCCCGACTGAGAGGATGTTGAAAAGGTTGATGGGCTCGATATATATCTTCATCTCTTTCTGTAGCCTCAATGTCAGAGTTGTCTAAATTATCTGGTTTACCTTCTTCATCAGAATTCGGAAGATTTTCAGATGAATCTCCCTTCAATCCTACGAGTTCCTCTTCTGTTTGATTCTTGTTTAATTGTTTACGTGCACTAGAACTCGAGGATGCTTGATGTCTATGAAACAATGCTTGACTCCACACAAAACCCGAGATGAGGTGGCGGCGTGATGTGATGGGGATTTGGGTATCTGTTCTGATGGCGACATTTTATTTTGATGACAGATCAATGGCGATTAAGGAGTGGGTACAGGTGGCGTGTTGGAGGTGAAAGGTGATTGATGAGAGTGGGGGACAAAACAAAATTGAAAAAGATTGGATAAGGGTTTTTATTGCCATTTCTTCAAGCTTAAAATGACTCTTACAGGGTGTTTGAGAGAGCTGTTGTTGTAGTTTTTTAAAGTATTTTTCGTGTTGAAATACATCAAAATAATATATATATTTTTTTTAAAAATCATTTTTGATATCAACACATCAAAATAATCTAAAAACACTAAATTATATTTATTTAAAATGAATTTTTTTTTTGAAAAGCTACCAAACGGCGTTTGAAACGCCATCCAAACGCCCTCTTAGTTATCTGTAATCCAGCGGCCGGATTTGATATTTTTATTTTTTATATAACAAATATACATAAAGGTTTTCCTTTTTAAATATAATTCCAACTCTGTTAAAGCTGCAGAAAAACCAAAAATAATATAAATTATATTTTAATATTTCATTTAATATTTTAAGTTCTTAGATGAATTAGTTTCATGATATCACGGTTTTGTTCGAATTTGTCATGAGTTTGAATCTCACTATCATTATTCTATTTGATAAAAATCTAGCATAAAATAGTATAGATCTTCGCAAATCTCAAGCCTAATGAGCTTTCACTCGAGATATTGCGTTAGAAAATAATATTAATAATATTTTAGACCTTACTTAATAGGTTAAACTTTTAAGTGAAATGATTTTTTTAATAAATACTCTCATTCTATATGATACTTTAATAATATAAATTATATTCTAGTATTTTATCTAATATTTTAGCTCTTAGATTATAAGATTTCTTGACATGATATCGGAGTCTTGTTAACCTAACAGTCACGAGTTCGATACTACTATTATTTTATTTGAATAAAATTAAGCACAAAATAGTATAAATCAACTCAAGTTTAAAGTCCAATAAACTTTCACTTGAGAGGATGTGCTAGAACATAATATAAATCATCTTACATTCTTACTTAGTAGGTTAAGCATCTTTTAGGTAAGATAATTTTTTAATAAAAACTCTCTTTTTCGCCATGGTATGTAGTAAGTTTTCTAGCCGGGGCTTTCACATGGAGCAAGGATATCTCACTGCTCGTAAAGTTAGAATTCATGGTCATAAAGTGCTCTGGATTTTGACATCCAAGGATGGCTATTCCGTTAATGTATCAATCATCGTGCTAATTTCCTATCGAAAGTTTGATGTATCAGTCAACTGCTTTCATTGGTTTGCCAAATGTTCTTCTAATCCCAGGAAACTTCCAACAAGATCACATGTTTCAATCAGAATAATAAGACTGGGAAAGTTTATTGTCGCCTAATCTCAACGTCCATAAAACTCCATTGGCTAGCTCATTAGACACTACACAGTAGTCTCATGATCCTTTCAGTTTTTCAGCGCAACTCAGGACTTCAGTTGTTTTACCTGCAAGAAAGGAACTGCGGTGTTCAGTGAAGGCATGAATACCAGAATGTGACGAAAAATTGTAATTGGAAGAAATGAAAGAATCTACAGGATGCATCAGATCTTTTCTCTTTTTTTTGTCTGTAAAATAACTGTTCAACTTTGCAAATGATGGCCATTCCATATTTCTATAAACATTGTAAAAGTTTTTATTAACAGCCATGAACGAGCCCAGAAGCAAACTTAACCGCAATAAATTATTATGTGCAGACATGTAGATATAGATAAGCTCGTATGTACTTGAATGTATTGCATAAATGGTTTCCAAGAAGTGTAATGACAAAGAAAGATATATAAAAAAATCTTGAATTCGAGTCAGGGTGTGCATCTCTTGTAAAAGTCTGGGACAACCGGAGTTTTATTCACTTACCTAACCCACAAAATACGTTTTTCGGAGAGTGAAGTTTCCTCGAATCCAAAAAAAAAAGTTGCATAAATGACAGTAAAGCTTAAAGAGATTATTGAACGATGACTGCCCAGCCAAAGTTGATTGCCACATGCTAAGGGACTTTGGTTGCTAAAACAGTAAAACGCACCCGACTTCATGGAGCCAATTGCCCAATTAGAGTGGGGATCTCTTCTACGCAAAGTGAATCCTAAATCAGCATTCTCTACTTCTCTGCCAATATAATCACCATCGGTGGATGTTCTTTTCAAAATTGATCACCCATCAGTTTACTTTGATGCGAGCAGCAGTCACAACACACTCTAAATCTTGAAAGAGCATGCTCAAATGAATTCAGCTGTCAAAATCTTCTTCAAACTCTTTTTACCATAAAGCTGTCACGTAGAGAATAAACATCGCTGTGCAACCTTAAGTTTCTGTTTTTTTTTGAAAGTTTATGCACTGTATAAAGTTAATGTGGCTCCTTGGCCTAGATGATGGTATTGTTGACCCCAGCTTGTCAATGGAGGTTACCAACACCCAATATGATGTCACCAATAATCACCACAAGAGCATAAACCTCCCTTAAAGTGATGGAATCGATTTGAATCCCTGACAACAATGTCCCGGCCTTCTAGAATTGATATTAACTTAATAACACTGTGGCAATCTCCACAGACTCTCAGGTTCTTAACAATTTGGAGAGGAGTTCCAGGAGGAGTGCCAATTAATCCAAAAGCAATGGCAAGCCTCTCACTATGTTGAGAGAGAATAGCCTCCTTGTATTCCTCATCAACATCCTGAAGCACATAGCTAGTATCAGGATGGTAACCCGCACCCTTCAATCGGCTACTCAGCTCTTCAAGTTTTGCATAAATTTGATTAGAAAGCGGGTGAGAAACATCACCAGCCAAAAAAGTGTAGGTCTTGTTCTTCACCTCAATCCAGCTGTACCCTGCTACTTTTTTCACTTTCTTCTCCTCCATCAATTTCCTTACTTTGGCTCTTTCTTTCCAGTCTCCTACCGAAGCATACATATTTGTTAGCAGGACATAGGAAGCTGGGTTTTGTGGCTGCAGAGAAATGAGCTTGTCTGCTGCAAGTTTCCCCAACTCTAGATTACGGTGAACACAGGAAGCAGCCAAGAGAGTTCGCCACACGTTTGCACTTGCTGGAAATGGCATCTCATTTATGATTTCCATGGCTTTTACAAGCATTCCAGCCCGGCCATATAGATCAACCATGCAAGAATAGTGCTCCATTCTAGGCTCAATATGGTGATCATTAACCATTATATCGAAATATCTTTGACCATCATTTGCTAGTCCAGTATGCGTGCAAGCAGAAATGACGCCGATGAAAGTTACACCATCCATCTCCAAGTTTTGCCTCTGCATCTCCTCAAATACTTCAAGAGCTTTCCTTCCATAGCCATGTTGTGCATATCCAGAGATAATAGAATTCCATGAAACTAAATCTCTCTCCCTTTGCCTCTTGAAAACTTCAAATGCACTTTCAATGTCCCCTCTCTTTGAATACATGGTAAGAAGAGCACTACTAACACACAAAGCATTGTTGAATCTTGATTTAATTGACCAGGCATGGAGCTGTTTCCCTTGTTCCACTCCTGCAGTAGGAGCTGCACATGCGTTAATGACACCCGAGAAGGTATACTCATTCGGTTTAACCCCCTCCTTCGCCATTTGTACAAATATCCTAACAGCACCCTCAGTGTCTCCTATTTGAGCATATCCAGAAATCATTGCCGACCATGCCACGATGTCCTTCTCCTCTATTCTTTGGAAAACCTTTGAAGCTTCATCAACATTCCCTCGTTTGACATAAGCATCTAAAAGTGCAGTTCCAACAGAAGGTGACTTAACATAATTTCTTTTGATGGCTTGTGCGTGCATATCAAAAGGGGAAACACCAGCTTGAGCCGTAAGTATAGTCGAGTAGGTAAAATCATTTGGTCTAACACCTTCCCTACTCATTTGGCAAAACAGGTTAACTGCTTGTTTTGCCATGCCATTCTGCAAATACCCACTAATCATGGCTGTCCATGACACCACATTTCGAACTTCATCACCCATCACAGAAAATATCTTGAAAGCACTGTCCATTTCCCCACACTTGCTGTAAGCAAGCATCAGTGTAGTCCTAATATTCTTATCATATTCAAACCCACTCTTTAAAACCTGACAATGAAGCTGCCTGGAAAAACCCAATTCCTTAATATTTCCACACAGCTTAATAACAGGGGCAAAAACCATCTTCGTGAGCTTTACACCAGCAAGTCTCATATGGTAAAACACATCCAAAGTTTCTAAATGTAGCCCATTTGTTACTAGACCAGCAACCATGCTGTTCCAACTAACAGCATTCCTATCTGTCATACTATCAAAAAGAGCTCTAGCATCTCTAATCATCCCTGACTTAAAGTACATATTCATCAAAGAATTGCTAGCATACGTAGCAACCCCGAACCCATTCTTTATCACCATTGTATGAACTTGAATTCCCGCCTCAACCATCCCTTCATCTGTCAAACCGCCAATAACAGCGGAAAACGTAAATGGGTTTGGCTTAATCCCCTCCACTAGCATTCTAAGAAACAATTTCAATGTCTCCACATTCAATCCATTTTGTGCATATCCTGTGAGCAATGAGGTCCAAGAAACTACATTCCTCGCCCCCATTTCATCAAAAGCTCTCCTCCCTTCTTCAACATTCTCATTCTTCAAATACATATCCAAAAGTGCAGTACCTACACTAACATCCTCCAAAAAACCAGACTTTAAACTATGGTTATGCACTTGAATACCAAAGTTTCGATCAAACAAGAACGAACAGGCTTTCAAAACACAAGAAAGAGTTGACCCATCAATAAAAAAACCCGAACGATGAATTCCCACAAAGAGATCGGCAACCTCTTTGTTTCTGTTCTCTCGAGAGCACTGAAAAAGCAAGTGATTGTAGCACGCAGGGTCTTGTTGCGGACTTTTACAGAACACGGGGTGTGCTTCTGACAAATTTGGAGGTTTAGAAACTAACGGGGGTTTCAAGGCAACATTATGGTTTTTTAGCAGAGGCTTGTAAGTGTGGAGTTGCAGATGGAAGAGGTATCTGAGGGTTTTTAAGGTCTGATTTTTCTGAGGTTCTGTAAGGGTCTTGAAAGTCATGTTTTCATGTCTTCAGAGTAACAAGTTGCGGCATCTCTGGTTTTATGCTCTGGAAAAAAAATATTCAGCCAAGTTAGATCTTTGGAAACTACAAGGAACCCTCTACCTATCAAGTGTGATTCAATGAGGTCCCTCCCTTACCAATTGATCAGTTTTAAACATATATGAACTCAAATTGAGAAATCTCAAATAGAATTTTTGAAAGCATACATAAAATTAATATATTGCTATCGTAATATAAAGGAATTAACTTATTTTTCATATAGCAATAACAAGCAAAAGAAAGATAACATACACTAAAAAACATAGAAAATTATGAGACAAAAATTTTACTAGATTAAAATTGTTTAAAAGGAAGAGATTGTAACATTCATTTTTTTAAAATATTGTCAATTATTATTGAAATTTAAGTAAATCCAATCAAATGATAATTTATTTTAAAAATATAAAAATTATTCCTTTGGTAATTAAAGTTCACATGTAATGTTAAGTTTTGGATGGTAGTTAGGGTTAAAATATATATCTAGAAGCATATAGTTTTCATGAGAGTTAAAATAAAAATAATATAAGAATATTTAACGTATGTGAAAATATTCAGTTTGCTTTAAGAATGCATCATTGTTTTAAATAATAAAATATAAGGATGAACATGAAATATTAATAAATATATGAGGCTAAAATGTAGTTTACCCATTTGTTTTGGTATGGTAGCAAGAAATTAGGACAGTACGGTACACCAAGAAAAGGCACAGCCACAGTTTTAACTTACAAGAAAAAAGGTAACGCTGAACACAACTTGCAAGTTGCAAGACAAAGACCCATTCTATCTTACTGTCCTCTTCAAAATCTAAACCCTATTTTTCTTTTCATCTTTGCAATCTTTTTTGCCTTTTCTTTCAATTTTGTACTCTTTAATTCCACCCCCTGACTCTGTGCTTCACTCACGCACACTCAAGCAATCTCCTGTGCTTTTATATTTTGACCTTCAGTAGAGAAAAAAAGTTCTTTGCAATCTTTTCTCTTTTTAATTTCTTAGGATTTTATAGGGACTTGGAGATTTCAAAGAAGGTTTCTTGTTCTATCAAGTTCACGTCTTTTCTTGTTGAAACACCTACAATTAGCCTAACAAAGATACCCTTTTGTTTGTTTATAATGAAGTAGGTGTTCATTTGTGAACTGGGTCTTGTTTCTTTAGTGTAATTGAGGGTTTTAGTGTTGAAAAAGTTATGAACTTTGATGCCCTTTTGGTGGGTTTTGAAGAAACGAATTGAAAAGATTGCTTCTTGGGTTAGATAATCACTAATATAATATGATTGCGGAGAAACCCAGTTGGGTTAGGCATGAAGGAATGCAAATTTTCTCCATTGATATCCAGCCCGGTGGCTATAGGTTTGCTACTGGTGGAGGTGACCACAAGGTATGTTCTTTCTCATCATTAATGCTCTGTTTTGCCTCCAGGAGTAAAGAATAGGAAACTAAATCCTTCTTATTTGTCATCATTTAGGGATTTTTAGAAGTGAAATCTTTGATTAATTGTGCACAATTGCACTAATTTACTTAGCATGGACTCGTATGGCTTTGTTAATGCAGTTTAAGGAAATGCCATTATTATAATTGGCAATATAGTGCGATGCTCTTCTATTTTTTCCCTTTCAAATTGCCATTATTTCTGTATGCTTTGGATTCCGTTTGGCTGATTGTGCGTTCTTTCTTCCTTTTTCCTATAGTGTTTGAATTTTAGGAATTTGTGTCTTTGCTGAATGCAGCTAAACCTGCCTCACAAGTTGCAGCGTGAAAAAACAAATATTTGATGAAAAATTGTCGGTTGTAGTAGTTGCTCACTCATGGAGCGAAGCTGCAGTTAAGTTATTAGTGATTGTGGGGGAAGAGAAGAAGTATTTGGTTTAGTATGAATTTTGTTTATAGCGAGCCTCTAAGGGAATTTTTCATCCTTTAATTTCTGTTTTCTTTTTGATTTTCTACACTTGTTATGATTTTTGAGTCAAAGACTTTCAAAGCAATATAGAAAACTTATGCCATTTCGTTTTTGCTTTCAACTTTGTGTATGATTTCCATGTTTCACTCTGTTGGGTAACGTTATGTTATTGAACAAATGAGTGCTTTTATATATACAATATAGTACATGATGAAACTTCAGTAGATGCTAGATGCCTTAAATATAGATATTTCATTAAGTTGTTGCATTTGGGTACTTGAGCATGAGTGTGGTAAGTAGGGGAATAGGAATTAGAGCTTTTTTTTTTTTAATTTTATCATTAACTTTAAGGCTTCAATCACTATAGCAATGTGTTTAGTGATTTAACTCGTGGTAACTAATATTTATTGTTTTCGAGATGTCTACTTACCATGATAAAAAGATGTTATTCTTATGGATTTTGGTAATTTTTGGAGCTCTAAATGTGAGTTTGTTGAGTAGCTGTTATGGAGTGCAACCCATAATTTCTTGCTGTAATATGTCAACTTGGTAGTGGTAAAGAATGTTCGTAGCAAACTTTTGTGCATTTTTGATGGAACTCCTTGTTCTTTCTTTCACAATTTAATTCATGGCTTTATTGTAATCATTTTTATTGATTAATAAGAAATTGGTTTCTAACCTAAATAGATCATCAAGGAGGCATTTGTTTTTGTTTAAAAGTGGCTGCTTAACATTGCTTCACCTTCTTTGATGTGCAAGAATGTGGTACTGTATATGATTATGACCAAAGATTCCCATCTAAAGGGCCTGTGAGTTAGGTCTTATAGTCATCTGTTACTCCTGTCAAATTTTGTCAGGTAATTTCTTTAAGTACTTTACTATGAAATCTACCTTTCCCACTAATTATATGCAGGTTCGGATATGGAACATGAATTCTGTTAGCAGGGACCTGGAAATTAACGAACCAACACAAAGGCTGCTTGCAACTCTCCGTGACCACTTTGGGTCTGTCAATTGTGTTAGGTGGGCTAAGCATGGTCGGTATGTTGCATCAGGGTCAGATGATCAAGTTATTTTAGTTCATGAACAGAAGCCTGGTTCAGGAACCACAGAGTTTGGCAGCGGAGAGCCTCCTGATGTTGAGAATTGGAAAGTTGCAATGACATTGAGAGGGCATACTGCAGATGTGGTAATGAAATCTCTTTTACTACTGGAAAGTTTGAACACTACATGAAAGTGAAATCATTGACTTGTAATATTTCCTAATTGAGTTTCATGCTGCCTTTTTTTAGAAAACCAAATTGTCTAAACTCACACACTTAGGGCTTGTTTGGGAATGTGATAGAGGTTGTTTTTCAAAGTGTTTTTAGCTACACAAATTGAAATCATTCAGTCGTATTGTTTTTGAAACTGAGTTTCTCGCTTTTTTTTCAAAAAAAAAAAAGAAAAAGAAAAAGAAAAACTGTCATTTTCCTCAATAGATATTGACTATTGAAAATACACACATACATTTGTGCATGCATAATTATGTCTAAACATATAGATATATTATATTTGACTAGTTTGGATGGCTCCTCCTTAAAGCATCAGTGTGCATCCACATGCCAGGATAAACAAATGAAAAAGAATAAACGGTGATTAAATATATTAAGTTTATGTGATTAAATTCCCCTCTTAATTTGTGAGTGTAATTTCTCATGGTCTCACTATGTGTCATCTAACCAGGAAGTTTTATTTCCCATGCCTAAAGTAGGTGGATCTTAATTGGTCTCCAGATGACTCCATATTGGCTAGCGGGAGTTTGGATAACACTATCCATATCTGGAATATGAGCAATGGCATTTGCACTGCTGTTCTCAGAGGTCACTCTAGCCTGGTTAAAGGCGTTACTTGGGATCCCATTGGCTCTTTCATAGCAAGTCAATCCGATGACAAGACGGTTATTATATGGCGGACAAGTGACTGGAGTCTGGCTCACAGAACAGATGGCCACTGGACTAAATCAGTATGTTATTTTCCTAGTGGATTTTCTTTATCCCATCTTTCCTATTTACTAACCTTAGTGTGTTATTTTCAGCTTGGATCTACATTTTTCAGGCGCCTAGGATGGTCCCCCTGTGGTCATTTTATAACCACGACTCATGGTTTCCAGAAGCCAAGGCATTCTGCACCTGTTCTCGAGAGAGGGGAATGGGCTGCCACATTCGATTTCTTAGGACACAATGCCCCCATTATTGTGGTGAAGTTCAACCATTCAATGTTTAGAAGGAATTTTGCCAATGCTCAGGAAGTGAAAGCTGCACAAGTTGGGTGGACTAATGGGGCCTCAAAGATTGGAGGGAAAGAATCACAGCCATACAATGTTATTGCAATTGGGAGTCAAGATCGCACTATAACTGTATGGACTACTGCAAGTCCGCGTCCTCTTTTTGTGGCCAAGCACTTCTTTACTCAAAGTGTTGTAGATTTATCCTGGTAAATGTGATATTTCCAGAAAATATATCATTGTACTGCTATAGATCTGTTTCCCCTATTGTAGCGATTCTAGCCCGTGTATTCCATTTTTGTGGTTCTTCCTTCATCTAATTGTTCTTTCCTCTTTTCTAACAGGAGTCCTGATGGGTATTCACTTTTTGCGTGTTCCTTGGATGGTTCGGTGGCCACTCTCCATTTTGATGCTAAAGAACTTGGACATAGGCTAAGCGATACTGAACTTGATGAGTTTAAAAGAAGTCGTTATGGTGATGTCAGAGGTCGACAGGCAAACCTGGTAGAGAGTGCTGCACAGTTATTGCTCGAAGCATCAGCCAAAGAAACAACAAACAAAAAAGTGGCATTGGATATTCAGCAAAGTCAGATACCTGTAAAACCTTCTGTTGACTTGGGGGTCATTACAAAGACTCCCGAGCCTCGAGTTGATGGTGGCAAGAAGAGTGGGGGAGCCACTGGTGATGGATTAAATAAAGTGCCAACTCCTGCCCAGGTTTCTAGTCCAGTAAAACAAAGAGAATACAGACGTGCTGATGGTAGAAAGAGAATCATTCCAGAAGCTGTAGGAGTGCCTAATCAACCAGAAAAAATGGCTGGTGAGGCCCAGCCTCAATCTCTTGATTTCCATCAAGTGTCATCTGATCACAGAAAGGTTGAAAATGGAATAGGTTCTGTTGATCGTGGCTTGCAAGAGAGTTCTATCAGGGGAAACGCTTGTCAGAAGCTCTGATTTAAAAGAGCGCTCTGTTGTCACTGCAAGGGCTACCGTTACTGAGAGCCTGGTTATTGAGAAGGTTCCAGGTTCTGCAGGAAGAGATGGAAGCATCAATGTGGAATTGTCTGGGAGCGTGAAGGCATCCAGTTCTTGTAGCACCCCTCTCTCAATCAGGGTATTTGATAAGAAAATAGGAGAAGATGCCATACCAATATCCTTGGAAGCTCGTCCTAAAGAACATGCAGTAAATGACATTGTTGGGGTGGGGAATACATGTATGATGAAAGAGACAGAAATTATTTGCACAAGAGGGGCTGAAACTCTCTGGTCTGATAGAATCTCAGGAAAAGCTACTGTTTTAGCTGGAAATGCAAACTTCTGGGCAGTTGGTTGTGAAGATGGATGCCTACAGGTGATTGAATCTCATCCTTTGCAAATGGCCCAAAGCTGTTTTTTTCTTCAATTGTTTAAAGATTTGAATTGCTCTCAACATTGCAGTATATCATAGATCTGTTCTCTTGTCCAGAGAATGAAAAATATTGAGTAGCATAAATTTTTAACTGCAAGAAGAATGATTCTGTGGATTTCAGGTGATCACTGGAGCGTTTTAAGATCGCTGGTTGGTTTAAAACATATTTTTTATACTCAAGTATGTGTCAGGAATCTTCTTAATCAAATGTACTGCAAACCTGTTTGTTAATAAACCCAACATTTTTGGATTTCTCAAATTAACTGAGAAGGAACTGCTGATTTTTGAATAATTTTTGAATTAGTTGATCAAACGGTTAGAATTTGTATGTGAAGGTAATCAGCCACAATCAAAGAATTTAGTCCCTAAACTTGCCCATCTCAATAGTGGAAACTCTAAACACATTCTATGAGGGAATTGGATAGTGGTCTTGTGAATTCAATTTTGGGGACCTGAATTCAAATTCACTATTCTGATCGAATATGTTGTGACAGTTGGGTATGAAACACAACAGTTTGAGAGTTCTGATTGGTCAGAATGGTCTTGCCTGTTCACTAAAGATCATGGAAGTTCTGAATATCTACCTGCCCTTAAGATGGCAAACCAATCTCTTGCACGCTATTTTTATAAAAAATACACCAATAATGAAACACTTGAAGCTGATGCTTCAACTCATATTTCATCAAAATCACAAGGGGTGTGGTGGATTCTTGACATCCTAGTTGTAGATTCCTATTTTGCTAGTTATGTTTCATATCATGCTAGGTTTCTTTAAGCTGATTAAAACTTCTTATAGTATAAATGTTCTGGTTGTGTTTGAGAAGGTTTACACGAAGTGTGGGAGACGTGCCATGCCAACCATGATGCTGGGATCTGCAGCAACTTTTGTTGATTGTGATGAGTGCTGGAAGTTGTTGCTGGTCACAAGGAAGGGATCTCTGTATGTATGGGACTTGTTTAGTCGGAGTTGTCTCCTTCAGGATTCTTTGGCATCTCTAATTACCTCAGACCCAAACTCTGTAAAAGGTTAAGTATTTTATAATAACATAATACTTGAACACAATCCAGAGCATAGGTCTTTTTGGAGCATTTTACAGCCCATGAAATCTTTATGCGGGGTGTCAATTTTGTCTGTGCTTCTAATTGGATGCATTATTGTGTTCTCCTCTCTCTTTCAGGGACAATCAAAGTTATATCTGTGAAGTTATCAAAATCTGGCTCTCCTCTTGTTGTTTTGGCCACACGTCATGCCTTCCTCTTTGACATGAGTCTTCTGTGTTGGCTAAGAGTGGCAGATGATTGCTTCCCTGCATCAAATTTTGCTACGTCCTGGAACTTGGGTTCGATTCAGAGTGGTGAGCTAGCTGCATTGCAGGTGGATGTCAGGAAATTTTTGGCCAGAAAACCAGGTTGGAGCAGGTATTCATCCATTTCAACAATGCTTATTTTATTATCAGAATTTTTAATTGAATTAGATTTCACAATTTTAAATATGTTATCTAGAAAGATTGGGCAAAAGCCTCTGTAACACTCTTTGCTAACTTACTGCTGAATTTATTTGACAAGGAAAAAAAGGGTAAATTACAATATTCCCCGTTGCACTATAAAATTACAAGCCAACCCAAAAATTTGAACGTATCGATTTTTTTATTTCCTTTTTCCAACTTATGGAGGTTTTTTTAATCAACTATCTTTTTTGAAATAGTAATTACGGACATTTTGGGTACTAAAGGGAGTTTATGTGATACTTTCTTAAACATGGAGAGGGTTTTCTAACTTTTAAGTGGTCCATTGTATCTGAGGATTATTGTTGTTTACTAAGAAAAAACAATGAACAAAAGGAGACAAAAATTAATGGCAAGTACTTGGGCTATCTTGACATTCCTAATTTCTTGAAATTCTGAGGATTTCATTTAATTTCCTTGATTAATTGCCAAATTTCAAACTAATCAGCGCAACATTTCAATTGTTTTATGTTCCTTCCGGAGTTCATATTTTCTGATTTATGCATCTAGTTTCTATTGCTTCACATTTAGTGGTTCTGTTTTCAGAGTGACGGATGATGGAGTGCAGACACGTGCTCATTTGGAGGCTCAGTTGGAATCCTCTTTAGCTTTAAAGTCTCCTAATGAATATCGCCAGTGCCTTCTATCTTACATTCGCTTCCTTGCAAGGTATTCTTTTTGTAGTGCACTTATTATCTGTTTATTTTTCCCTAATGTTTATGGATGACAGCTGGTACATACCGGGCCTTCCTCATGGTTGAATCTATCTATTCAACTCACATGAGTGTAACTTTGGTTGCAGAGAAGCCGATGAGTCTCGTTTACGAGAATTCTGTGAGAGTTTTCTTGGACCTCCTACTGGGATGGCTGAATCCACATCTTTAGATGCAAAAACTGTGCCTTGGGATCCTTGTGTGCTTGTAAGGCTTTCTGTATTCCATTTTTAGTACCTGATCCCATATTTTTCTTTGCATTTTGTTTTCTGTGATGTGTATTTTACAGGGTGTCTCTTACCGGTATGCTTTATATAGGATTACATGCTGAGCATTGTACATTCAGATCCAGTTGCTTTTAAAATCATAACTCTTCTGCTTTTATACATGTATGGAAACTTAATGCTTTGGTCCAAATTTTTTTAAGAAAATCTCTAAAAGCTTGCATGAAAAAAATCCTTTTGGGGCATTATTCCTTAGTTTATTTCCTTTAATTACTGGTATTGTTGTTCTTGGTATTGTTTTCTAAGTGCTAGTCTGATCTCTGCAGGGAATGAGAAAGCATAAACTCTTAAGAGAAGATATTCTTCCGGCAATGGCATCAAATAGAAAAGTCCAACGTTTGCTAAATGAGTTCATGGATCTCTTATCTGAATACGAGAGTGCAGAAACTAAGCTTGACCAAAAAACTCCCAATCTTCCAACTACATCTCAACAAGCAACTAGTCGAATGGATTCTGATCGACCTGTAACAGAGAAAATGGACACTACCCCACAAGCAATAGATCATACAAACTCTGCCCAGACAGCAAAAGATCACGAGGACCCTACCCCCATTATAACTGGAGAAGCTGACTGCACTCCACTGGCAAATGATCAAGTAGATACATGCCCGATGGTAACAGATAAAGTTATTCTGGATTCTCTTGACAGAGATACTGGTTCTTGAATTCTGCTTCTAACCAATAGGATTAATGTTAAAAACTCTAGCAGACTGACACATGGTGTTGCATAAGTGGATATAGGTACATGTATAGCTCACAAATTCATCTTGGCATCCACATATTAGAGAAGAAAAGGCTCCCTCGTTTTACTGATTTGGCTGGTGCATCTCTTTTAACTCCTTTTATGCTGCACCTGAGTATGTAACATAAAATCTCATATTCAGTTGGCTAACAATTTTTTTTGGAGGGCTACGTATAGCTTTCTGAAATCAATCTTATTCCTTGTACAAGCACAGGCATAATGTTGGTTAGATCTTCATTTAGAAAGTCCCATCTCTCAGATTGGAAAGATAGGTTCACTTGTTTTCAGCTCCTACATCTGCTTTATTTTTGTTAGTTTGTATTTTCAGCTCGGTTCTGGTTATTTGGCTAGCTAGCTCTAGATCCCACAGTAGTTCATGCTCCCTCCCTTTTGTACCTTTTTCTTTCACGTTTAATTTCCATTAAGAGATCTATACGAGTCGATGAAACTATTAGTGCGTTTAGCAAATTACTTGGGGTTTGCATTTATGGCCTCTCAACTGTTTTAGCTGCTGCATTGAGTCTGCCATTGGCAATGGAGGTGAGGCAAGTTGGTACGTGAGGGATGAATCATTCAAGCAACTCAACCAAGATTTCCCTTCTTTAAGGGCTGGATCTTAAATAGGTTGTGTGATGGGAGTTAGGGTGTGTTTGGTTGCGGTTGCTGTTGGGGTTAGAGTTTATAAAAAAAATATTTTTTTGAAAAACACCTTGTGGTTTATAACTGAAATTGAAGTGTTTGGTTAAAATTATAATTGAGTTTGTGGTTTAATGAAAAGTAGTTTTAGGTGTTTGGCTATCATATTTTTTATATTGCTGTTAACTTGTGAAATTATTTTAAAGGGTATAAACATATACATTATCTGTTAAATATTGTAAATTAAATAATCATAATATAATTAATAATACAATTTGATTACCTCTGGGAAGAAACTAAGCAATTAGATTACATGATCTCTTTTGTGTGGAAATGGTGAAATGTTGAAAAAACATTTGCTTAGATTACATGATCTCTTTTATGTGGAAATGGTGAAATGTTGAGAAAACATTAGGGTTTTTTTATGTGTTTGTGTGATGAGAGAGAGTGTGGGAGTATTTCTCTTTCTTTTTTTAATTTTTTGCTCCTTTATATGTGTTTTGCAAACCATTTTATAGATAAAGTTTTTTTTTTTTTTTATCTTAGTATATTATTTTCTCTCTTCAATTTTTGTCCCCTTGTCCAAATATATTTATTTTTTGCTCTCTATTTATGTGTTTTGCACACTATTTTATAGTGCTTTTTTTTTTTTTTTTGTCTCAATCCCTTGTTTTTTTATCTTTAATTTTGGTCTCTTGGTCTTAATGTTATTATTTTTTTCAAAAATATTTTTAAAAATAGGGTAAAAATGAGTGACAATAATTGAAACAATGATGAAATTCTAGGGTCTTTGGCAGAGAACTTTTATTATCAAGAATATTTAAAGAATATTTATGTATAAACTAATAATTGGATTGAGAAAGTTAACTAATTATATGTTTTTTTATTAAAAAAATATAAAATGATATTTTTATTTAAAAAATATCCTTGAATTATAAAAATATATAACTAAAAATTTGCTCAGAATGTTTTTAAAAATTAAATAATAAACCTAATTGATCATTGAAATTTTTAAAGAAGTGTCCCTACAAAAAGTAGTATTTTTGAAATAAAAATATAATCATGTCATTTTAAATAATGTTTTTTTATAATAAGATATGTTGAAGTAAATGGAAAGTCATCGAGAATGCAAGAAGATATATAATAAAATATGTTCAATTATAAAAATAATTAGAGCTTAATTATTTACTTATATATTTATCGAAAACCTACCTTCACCTAGTGTGGCATCGTTCTTTTAACAAATTTTCTTGTCATCAATGAAATTTTAGTCACGTCTATATCATGAAACGGTGGCAGAGACGCAATGAAAAGCTGCTTTTCATGAAATTGTGTTTTAATAATTTTATTAATTGTCACCTAAATAAAATTTTCAGTTTTTTTTTGCATTAACTAAATATTAATTTGTCAATTTTTTTGCAAACTCAGTTTAAACTACAATACCAAATACCCACTTAATTCTTCTGTACGAAAACACATTGACTTAATCCATCTAAAATTTTGAGCTTCGTAGGGTGCCGACTTAATTATATCGAATTGAACTTTATAGTCAAAATATGTAAATGGCTATGTTTGTGCACTATGAAGTTATCACGTTGATGGCATTTTCGAATCACTTTTTGAATATTAAGATTAAATTATTTTCATATGATCGATCTAGATAGAAATTTGAACTAGTTTTGTCCATAATTGACCAGGCGAGGCAGCCAAGGACTCTAAATTTTATGCTAAATTGCATCCCACCAATAGACTCGCTAACTTGTAAATTGGGAAAAATAAATCAGACACAACAACCTAACAATGCAATGACAAGAGCTCATGCAATAAAGTCATCCATAAGTTTCCGATGATGAAAAGAAATTGGACAGCTGAGTTTGCTTTTAGCATTTGTTAATGATATCTTACACATGAAGAAGCTGACTCTGATAAGCTGGATCCTGTTTTTCCTAACATGAGCTCAAGCTGCCAAAAAAATCAGATTTACAAGTAAAATGGAACATAACTGGCGAGCGAACCTCCTCTCCTGCGTTTAAGATATTGGCAGACATGCGCGTGAGAATATTTTTGAATGTCTAGTTGTCTACCATCCCACCGAAACCCTAAAGGGATTGATCACCTAATCCTATTACTAATAAGGAAGAGTTAGATTATAAACAATGCAGCTAGTCTCTGTGAATGGACACCTGCGGTATATGCTGCTGACTGCAGCAATAATGGACCCAAACTTGTCGAGTTAACCAAAATACTTTCACCTTTTAATCACTACCACCAGAAGCTTGAGATGCAAGATTCTGGACATGTTCTATAGATTCTGCTCTGCCAATGAATATGAAGGACACAAGAGAGTGCCAAAAACCTCCTTTTCCTAAGATATTAGCGATGAAAGATATCCTTTTGTGTATGGAAAAATAAATGGAGTTAGTTCTCCAGTCGAGTAAGAAGAAGATTGTTTGACCACCTGGGTGTTGTGAGTGAGTTTTGCTGTTGTGATGTCAGAAAAGAAAATAAAAGAAGGAAAGGAATTGAGAAATGTTGTAATGTAACGAAGTTGTGCCTTTTGAGTGTAGATTTTGGCACTTCTTCTTCCTCTATTGATGATTTTCTGATATCAAAATGAATTTTAGAAGTGAGATCACTGTAAAAGCTAGCTTATGTTATGATAGTATGGTGTAGTGTGTGTTTTCAAAATATTTTCTATTTAAAAACACATTAGAATAGTATTTTTTTAATATCAAAGCTATTGAAAAACAATACAAACAAATAATCACATTGATATTTTTTAAAATAAAACACAATTTTAAAATATATTTATAATTAAAATTACTGTGCTTTGAAATAGGTACATAAAGTAGAAATAATAAGAACAAAAGTTATGGAGAGACATAATAAAGATAGCACTGCCTTTTATGAAACAATTTTCCTTTTTCATTTCTCAATTCTGTTCTAGATGTTTTATTTTTTTAATAATATGTTTTGATTTTAAAACATTTCAACATGTTGTTTTGAGGTTTTATATTTTTTTTCAACTGGTATAATTTCAATTTAACTTTAAAAACAAACTAACTTGAAATTATGCAATTCAAATTTCATATACAAGTAAAAAAAATAAAAATTGAATTGATATGACTCGATCAACTCAATTATTCAAAAGACAATTAATTAATAAAAATATAGTTTAACTTTAAAAAAAATTTAATATAACAGGGTTTTTTTTTTAAATTATTTGATATTGAATCTACTGAATCACCATAGTACAGTATTCAAGATCTCATATTCATTAGATTTTATAATACCCGTGGAACTTGAAAAATTACAAAGAAATTTCCCTTCATGATCTCTTCGAACACCACAAAATGTTGAAGGCCCTACTTTGCCGATGTGTCAATATTTCACTTCAGCATATCTATAATCTATAAGATGAGGTATGAAAGGAGAATCACTTCTTATATTTGTCATGTTAGTCCATATAATAAGATCATTTGATGAACAAAATAAATTTGAGATACTATAGCATAAACTCTTATTATTATATTTTACTCAAATATAAACCATTTGTAAAAATAAATAATATATATTATTTTAGTCTCTTTTTTTCTCATTAAAAATTATATTATTATGGACATTTCAATTAGACAAAACTATACAAAAAAAAAAAAATATATATATATATATATATATATGGCATTCCATAATAAGAAAAAAAATGTAGGCAAGATCAACTGCTACCCTTCAAGGGAGAACGAGCAACAGTTTCCAAATTAATGGTACAGTATAGTGGTTGGAGTTACAAATTTGACCAGTCTTTGTACATCATGGAAGGGTTTTGAAGGAGACCACACCTCCCACAAGAAACCAGAGATGTGAAAGGCGAGAGTGGGTCATAATTGTGTGAATGCTCGTTGCATGTTGGTACAACCTCATGTAAATTAATTAAGCAATCTACCATAGAAAAAGACATCAGCTACTTTCGTGCACACTACCTCAAAAATCCCCCCCCCCCCCCTCCCCCTCTTTCATATTTGTGCTAGATTTTTGCAAAATCATTTGTGCTCATCTTCATTTCAGCAAGCACACAGAACACAAACTTTCATCTCGCTCTCTCTCTCTCTCTTGCAATGGAGTTTGGAAGTGTTGTTCAGTTTCTTGAGAACAAGACCATTTTGATCACGGGTGCAACTGGGTTTCTAGCAAAGAGTAGATACCTCTCTCTCTCTCTCTCTCTCTCTCTCTCTCTCTCTCTCCTCTCTTCTTGAGTAATGGAATCGTGAATGGTTTAACTGTTCTTACAATAATGCAGTTCTTCTAGAGAAGATATTAAGAGTGCAACCAAATGTGAAGAAGATTTACCTTCTTTTAAGAGCTGCTGACACCAAGTCTGCTTCGCAACGCTTGCAAAATGAGGTATACAATACTTGCTGAGGGAATAAAAGGCAAAAGAAATAGTAAGAATGAGAGGAAAGGAAACTGAACTACCATATATAGCTTACAAAATTTGTGTCCTCTTTCCTTGTCTTTCTTCCCTCAAATAACAAAGAAATGGATGGTAATGACACGCACCGATGGACTCATTTAGCTAGGGCAACACCATTATATTGGCCACCTACATCTTTTTCAAGTAATTTTGTTACTTATAGAAGTGAACAATATGGGAAAGTAAACATCTGATGCCGTTCAATCATTAAGAACCTTGGAACTACGTGGTTAATTTGTTTTGTGTACGTTTGTTATATATGAAATTGTTTCTAACCTGTTTTATTTTCTAGATTCTAGGAAAGGACTTGTTTACACTCCTAAAAGAAAAATGGGGTGCTGATCTAAACTCCTTCATCTCCAAAAAGATTGTACTGGTCCCTGGTGACATCTCTTATGATGATGATTTGGGAGTGAAAGACTCGGATTTGAGGGAAGAAATTTGGAGTCAATTAGATGTTGCTGTTAACTTGGCTGCCACAACCAATTTTTATGAAAGGTAGACAAGAACAATTGACTTTTTTTTTTTTTTTTTTTGTGCTGTCCTTTTCCGAAATAAAAAAGACTGAAAAACAAAGTGATTGGTTTTCTGTGTTTTTTTTTTGGGTATTTTAATGTAGATATGATGTTGCACTCGGCATTAACACGATGGGAGCTAAGCACGTCTTATGTTTTGCCAAGAAATGTGTTAAACTGAAGGTTCTTGTCCATGTATCAACTGGTTAGTATTTACATTTGATCATTTCAATATCCTTTACCTCTAATAATTTTGTCCATATATACTGTAAGAAAGTTAATATATGATTTATATTTTTCAATTTTAATTATTATAATTAGCAGCGATATATCTCCTCGGTCCTTTTTTCTGGGTCTAATTAACCATCATTATGGGGTGCTGTATTCGTCTCAGCTTATGTTGCCGGCGAGAGGGAAGGGCTGATACTTGAGACTGCATTCGGCATGGGCGACGCACTTAACGGTGTCTCAGGGCTAGACATCGATGAAGAGAAGAGACTGGTTGATCAGAAATTGAATGAACTCCGAGCTGAGGGAGCCACCTCTGAAGCAATTAAAGAGGCCATGAAAGACATGGGCATCGAAAGGTTAGTCACGAAATTGATTTTTGGCATTTCAATTTCCAGATTTGCCATTAGAATGAAAGTGCTCCATGGATTATTAAATATTGTAGTGGAAATAATAGAAATATTTATAATTCCTTGAAAATAACTAGCAAAATTAACAAAAGTTCATTAACCTTGGGAAAAACCACCGTAGAGATAAACCTATCTGCATTGTTCACTTAATAGTATAATGGTATCTTTGCCCTTTATACAAAAAAATTTTTGCTATCGGGGGCATTGAGGTCTTTCACAATAAGTATTAGTCATTAATTACTAAATTGAACAAAAAAATAAATAAATTAAAGCTACTACTTTTAAGGTACGTACTCCTATGTGATTTATAGTCTTCAACCTAGAAATAATTAGCTTATAATAGATTCATGTATACCAATTACATCATCAAGTCTTCAAGGACCCCAAATGAAGGACCCTACGGCCTGGCCGATGATTTATGAACTTGCATAGCCCAAGATTAGAAGCATATATCCATTGAAAAGAAGATCCATTCAGGGCTTCAAAAAACCGAACCCCAAGAACATTAATGCTCCTACTTCTATTCACAACATTCAAGAAATAATAAATCAGTTTGGTAGATAAGCAAATTGACAAGAGACAGGAACATTAATGCTACTATATATTCAAGTATACTTAGAGATTAGCTGTGTTTCGTACATGGCAGTAGTTGTATCTTCATAACGTTCAAGAAATCTGACCAAACTCTGGGACTGCCTCAGCCTCTCGAACTTCACCTTCAACTCCAAACAGATTGACTAGCTGACAGAGACCTAGAATCGAATCACAACAGCACTCTCAGCTGGGGAGGCTGATTGAAAGTATAAACTCGTAGACCTAACTGGAGGATTTATTTTCTTAACAATTGTTAACTGCAAAAATACAACTATATATATGTATATATGAAGAGGGGCATGACCATATTAAGTTAATATGGGGAAAATTGAAGGCTGAAATATTCTCTAATTGAATTGGGGTGGGTACATGTTGGGTCTGTTTAGTTGATCAGTTCTAGTGCTTGCATGAAAAGAAAGAAAAATTCTAATAGAAAATGAAATGAACATAATAGTAGGTACTGATTAGCTTGTTCTCGCATATATAGTTTAGACGTGCAATTTGACAAAATTAATGGAATTTAGGGCAAAGGTGTATGGATGGCCAAACACTTACGTGTTTACAAAGGCAATGGGAGAGATGCTCGTAGGCGACCTGAAGGAAAACTTATCTGTAGCCATCATACGCCCTAGCATTGTCACCAGCACTTTGAAAGAACCTTTCCCTGGTTGGGTTGAAGGTATCAGGTACACGTCTAGTATTATGCTGCTACATTTAACATTTCTGTTTGTTCTGGATAAGATTAATGGCGTCCAGAAAGCAATGCGGTAATTTACTAGCTAAATCTGTTCATCTGTAGAACCATCGATAGCCTAGCTATTGGTTATGCGAAAGGAAGGCTTACATTCTTTCTTGGGGATATTACAGGAATAATTGATGTGGTGAGTTAAGCCGATTTTTCGTGTTGATTCGTTTCTTGATATGATTGATTAAATATTCATCTGGGAAAGAAAAGAAAACGAGCTGTTTCGACGTAATTTTGTGCAGATACCAGCAGACATGGTGGTGAATGCCATAGCTGTAGCCATGGTAGCTCATGCGAATCGTCCCTTCGACGACGCAATTTATCAAGTGGGGTCCTCGGTGAGAAACCCTTTGACATACTCTAATCTTCAAGATTTTGGCTTCGATTACTTCACCGAGAACCCCTGGACTGGTAAGGATGGAAAGCCTGTCAAGGTTGGCAAGATTAAAGTATTGAGCAGCATGGCTAACTTCCACAGATACATGGCAATTCGCTACTTGCTATTGCTAAAGGTTTGATCAGAATCTCAAAACAACACCTCCCTACCAGTTAATCTTCTGCTCTCTCAATTTTTTGATTTATTATGTTAATTTTATGTTTTTGTACAGGGATTAGAGGTGGCAAATACGGCATTTTGCCATTATTTTGAGGACACGTACAGAGATCTCAATAGAAAGATCAAATTCGTGATGAAATTAGTGGAGCTTTACAGGCCATACTTGTTCTTCAGGGGAGTGTACGTATACAATTAATGTACAGAACTAACGTTTTCATCCATTTAACTCTGATGATTTACGATCTTCACATTTCTGCTGCAGCTTTGATGACATGAACACAGAGAAGTTGCGAATGGCGGCAGAAGAGAACAACATAGAGACCGATATGTTCTACTTTGATCCCAAGGGAATTGTTTGGGAAGACTACTTCACTAAGATCCACATTCCAGGGGTGGTAAAGTACGAGTTCAAATGATGATTGCCGGCAAGGGGATTGAAAATTTGTTCCAAGAATTTCAAATGTTACTGTGTTTTGAAGCGGAATAATAATAATAATTGTTGTTGATGTTGTTGTTGTTTAATCAAGGCAGGATTGTGTTAGTCAACACAATGCCACCTAATTTATTGAATCCTCACAAATAGAGTGAGAGTGAAGGATGAATGAATAAATACTATGATTTATTTTATTGTTATTATTATTTTTATTATAATACCTTATCCAATTTAAAAGGGCTGAAGTCTTTATTTTCTCTCAAAGAGAGGGAAAAAAAAGAATCTTAAAGGGAATCTTCTTCTTCATCATCTTTTATTCAAACTTTGATCATCCAGGACAAGGTGATTTTTGATGGAAGAATGAAAATTAATATTGTGTCAAGTGTGCGGCGAAGATGCTGGATTTGGTAATGGAGCAACCATACCATAAGGGTATGGCCAAAAGGGGTTATAATAAAGTAGATATCAACTTTGAAAAGAAATTGGTGCAAGAGAAATTAAGTCAATTGAGACTATGATTAAGGTTATTTTTAAAGTGTTTTTTGTTTAGAAATGCATCAAAATAATATATATATATATATATATATATATATATATATTTATTTTTTTTAAAGATTATTTTTTTCATCAACACATAAAAATGATCTAAAAACACCAAAATATTTAATTTAAAATAAAAAAAATAAAAGTTTTTCAAAAATACTTTTAAAATATAGTGTCAAGCACCTCTAAATAAACTCTTATTAGAAGATGTTCCACATGAAGAAATTACTCTTCAGCTGTGAAGGATTTCAGTATCCCTAAAAGACGTTACGTAATCACAAAGAATTTGCGATCTAGACAGCAGATCTCGAGTTTGAGTCGTGTGTGCACTTTTTATAAGAATCTGAAACAACCGGGATTTTACTCGTTCACATGAGCCTACAAAATATATTTTTTTTAAAATAGGGTTTCCTTATTAAAAAAAAAATCAGCATTGAGCAGTGTTTTTCTTCTTTTTGTAATGGTATATATCTATTACGTGGAGAATCAAACTGTTGTAAATTAAATTTATTTCAAGACCTTAAGAAAAATAATGGTGTTTACTGCATGAGTGAGATATATTTTCAATGGAGTATTTGAAAATTTAAAACAATACATTATGCGAGGTAACAATTATATATTTAAATTATTTATTAACCATCCTAAATATGTTTGTCACAAAGAAATTGTTTGATACAAGAAAAGCAAAACATGTTGACCTCTACAAAAATTGTCACACTAAAAGAGATGGAGAATAAATACTATAATGATGGTTTAATTAATGCTTCATAATGGTTTCTTGCTAAGAATTATAAAGCAGAATAAATTATTCCTAATTTAAAGAGCCTTTATTCATAATTTTAATGAAGTGAAAGATTTTTTTGTTTGTTTGGAATTATATTTTTATGTTTTAAAATTGTTTTGATGTGTTGAATATCAAAAATATTTAAAAAATAATAATAAATATATATTATTATAATATATTTTTAAAAGCAACAGGTATCATGGAAGATGTTGTCCTACTTTCACTTCACCCCAATAAAAAGGAATTTATTGACTGAACAAAAATGGAGTGTTGAATTGAAATGTTTTAGAAAACATGGGTGTACTTGAACGAAAAAAATTAAAATTTATGTACTAAATTGAGAAAAAAATGTAAATTTGATTATAACTTTCCCTGCATAGAAACGAGCTGGTATATGTGGAGTGAGTGCTCTTTTTCCCCAGTGGGGTTAGGGTACATTATAACAATTATTACAACATAAAAGGCCAAAAATTAGCTTAAAATGGCTCTGGTCACAAGGAATATGCTGCTAGGAAGGAGATGGTGACCTCTCTTTCCTTTTTCCAGTCAGAGCTGTGATTTTATCATCAGATTCTTGAAAAGAATCTCGGCTATGGAGTTTATTTTTGCAACTCGCAACACTTTCTGATCTGCCACAGCTCGGTAATTTACTATTGCAGCAACAATCATGACTGTCTTTCGACTCTTCCATGCACGCATCTTCTTTAAGAGCATCATAAGATCTTGGCCTAGAAACGCACAGCCAGCTTTGAGGAGAATCATTCCCATCACCTGCTACAGGGACATGCCACGATCCATTTTCTGATTCCTGAAACCAAAAGAATGGCATCTCAGCAACACTAAAAGTGTGATTATGAACAGAAGGGGAAAATAAGAGGAAAACATAGACCTATGACTAAGGAACTAGAAGGCAGCCGTTCTGCAGCAGAATTGGCCATGTTGGAAACAGTACCTGGATAACTATCGAAAACAGAGGCGGCATTTGAAGTTCGAGTTTCCCTTTGACAAACGTATATCGGACCTGCATCCAGGAATGAAAAAGGATTTAGGATCTTCAGTGATAGTTCACCAATCACTACTAAAACCATAAAGGAGTGCTGTCCTGCTGCAAAAAACAATCCAAAACAAGGAAATAACTTGGAAACAACCAGGGACAATAGAGCCAAATGGGGTTGGAAAGATATTTCATCTAAAGTTAGGTGTTGAAAAGAAACCAAAAACTCTATTTATTCATCCATGGATAGGAATATATCTAAAGCATATAATCCATCAAATAAAGATAGGTTGAACCTAGATGGTTATTATTCCCGGAACAGGAGGCATTGCTTTCTTCACGAGCATATGACAACAAAAGTTAACCTCATTTAGGCCTCGATATTTACATACTTGTGAAGAGAAATATAATGATTTATCAGATATAGTTGCACCTGATATTCCTGTGGTGCATCAAGTCTGTTACAGTCTCATTTTCGACAAAATACATTCGAATAAATCTCAAAAATTAAGCATGGATATGAAAGAACATAACTTCATGTTAATTCACAAAACAATAATTGACCAAAATGACTAAAAAAAGACATTTACATTGATGAATGCTACAGTTCTTAGTGTTAAAATAACAGTTGAAGTCAGGTTTTAGAAAATAATAACTAAGAAAGACTATGTGCGTGATACAAAGGCAAAACAATTTGAATACGACCTAGTCCTGGGTTTCAAAATGGATATTTAAGTCTAAAGAGATGTCTATAATAAATGTGCCACTACAATAATATATTTGAGTAAAGATAGAGAAACTTTTAACGATCAAGCAGATGCCTTGCATTTTCTCTAGAAATGATTGCTTCACCATATTTTCTTAAGAGGAAACAGTTATTAATACAACATCCAGGAAATTAGAATAACAGCAGGTATGCATTAGATAGGATTATGACATAGCACATACTTGATGTCTTTCTTTCCACTTGACAAAGAAGTCGCTTCCTATTAGTTCAAAAATGTGATCTCGCATTTCATCATTTGTTACTAGCAAGCATCTAAGTTTAACAGCAGCATATAGCCAATACCTGAAATACAGAAATTATTAATAGATTACATATACAGCTAAAAAAAAAAGGTGCACATACATACAACCATCAGTTCTAGAAGTTTATACCAATCATCATTGGAACCATGAGGCGTGGTGTAAAGAACATCTTTTTCTATCCACTCTTGAATCAACTCTCTCGTAGAAGGATTCAGTAGCAGTGCTCGAAGACGCTTATTGTGCAAAATAATAAGTGGCCATTTTTTCCCACTCTGATTGTACAGGTCTTTTATAACAGCATCAAGCTGCTCTATTTCAATTTGAGAGAAAATATGGCAAATGTGTTAAACAAAATAGCAGTTACTAAAGAAGCATACCTAATGGAAGAGATAAGAAAAGTAGTATCAATTTCAAATGTACATCTACAACCTGAGAAATGCTAAATCCGCCTTCTGCAAAATTCTGCTGATAAAGTCCAATATTTGCTCCATCCACTATTGCTTCATAGTTGGCATGCTTTTCTAGCCAATTCTATTGTATAATATACAGAATGTTAGGAGAGAGAATATGAATAAAGAGATTTGACTGATAAGAGCAGCAATTTCTTTCTTAAAAAGAGTGCTATTTAAATTCTGTATCATTCCCAAATCATCATGAATTTGAAATTTTCTATGAAAACACAAAAGCATTTGCATGTTCTGTATCGAAGTTGAGTAGAAGACGTTGCCTATCTAAATATACAAAAATCATAAATATTTAAACTGAATTTGATCCTTCCATCCATTTAATGAACTTGAAGAAAGCTGCCAGTTAGTAAGGCAAAGCATGTTAAAGGACAAGAGCATTTCAAAACAATGGCCCAGTTACTATGCCAACATAACAGGGAATAGCTATATGCACATATGAAGAAAATGCTTAACAACTATCATCATTCATATGTATATGCAAAGAATGTACCGTATAAAACATTGATAACAGTCACTTGATGAATAAGCACCAATTCACTCATAGTGAGAACACCAAGTCACCCAATCGCTCTCTACCTCTCTCTTTTTTTATTCGAAGTCCTGGATCTTTATAAATTTTCAAATTTAGCATAGACCACAACAATACCAACAAAAAACGTGTATAATGAAAATAAAAACTTGGGCACAATCCATTACTAAATGAAGAAAAATAAACACATCCACAACTCACCTGAAACTCGCTAAAATTAGCCTTAACCTCCCTTTCCATAGCCAACCCAGCAATAGACTCGGCAAACCTCTCCGTTTCGTCATCATCAATATCAACAGAAACCAACTGCTCCCCACAACAACGACATTCTCCACCAGTATTCACACTTCCTCTCCTCACCACCCACTTTTCGTTCCCAATCCATCCAAGCCCATGCCACCCTCCCCCATTTCTTGAAACCGCCTCCCTCACTAGTCCCGCATCCAATTCCACCCCACTACCCTCAAAAACCTCAAACCAACGTTCAATAACCTTTGCAGTCTCTTCTCTCACGCACCTCACCACCTTCCTCAATTTCTGCAAATACCCATAAACCCTCTCCTCTCTTCTAGTCTCCACGCTAACTTTCAACAATGCCGCAATCTCCCCCTCTTCTAAACCCACCCCCATTCTCCCCATATGCTCCTCCACTTCATAAGCCTTATCACTCTCCAAGTTCTCACAATAACAAAACAATGCAGGATCGTAAGTCCTCAGCCTTGGCAATTCATTATAAGCCCCAATATTTTTAACCAAATCAAAAGCATAATCACCATCCCCTTTAGCGGAAGCTAGTCTTGCAACAGCTGTGATGGAGGCCTCATTGGGTTTGATCCCATTAGACACCATATGATCAAAAACTCGAAACCCATATCGCAAGGACAAGTCTTTCGTTGATGGGTCATTGAGTGATATTGAACAGAGGTAAAGGAGAGTGTTGAAGTGGTGCTGATTGAGACGAGTGCTTTGGGATAATGCAGTGTCATAGAGGGATAGAGCAGAGTGTAAGTCTTTGGATTTTGAATAGAAGTTGAGGTTGCAGCTGAATTGGGATTCTGCGGTTTGATTGTTTTTGGGTTTCTTTTTGTTGGCTGAGGAAGCCATAGCCTTGGATGGAATTCTCAGAGGAAAGGCAAAGGACAGTATTCAAAAACCCTAGACGTTGTAAAAGAAAAACCCAGTAGACTATGAACATGGGCTAGGCTTTCGTATTTATTTATAGTTGGTTGTAGTGTTCTTAAGAAATAAAAGGTTTTGTGCTTTCAAGGCTTAGAAATATGGGCTGGGTTTTAGATAATAATCTTAGTGCTCTTTTTGTGCTTAATGGGCTTGGGACCAAGTAGACCAATTGCCCTAAACAAAAGCCCGCTTTATGTATATATTATATTATATTTAAAAAATATAAATATTTTACCTATATATCTATATAATATAAATAAATATCTCGGTTTATGTCTGGTTGAATTTCAAGCTGGGTTTAATAATATTTATATTTGGTTCATCAATAAAATAACTATTCAAAAAAAAAGATTGAATTTAGCTTGGGTTAGCTTTTAATTGATACACACACACACACACACAGTAGAAAACTTAAATTCCTCCACTCCATTAATATCCTAGTTGATGCAAAAATATTAATAAGTTTATTTTGAATAAATATATTAATATTGTAATTAAGGCCAACATCAACAAAACTATTGACACGACATGCATTAGCAAAATTACCTAAAAACAAAATGGTCGGTCGGTCCTGCATCAACATGACATCACAAGAAGTGAGATAGAAATAATGCATAGAACTATATCAGTTGTTAACCAAATGAATGCTCGAGTGCGGGTTTGAATTTCAAGCTTGAATGCTCCTAGCAAGCTCAGAATTACGGGGACAGGATGGGTCTATATATCACTCTTCTATATTCTAATAAATTGCTTTCTTGACCATTAAGTTTTTTGTTTTTGGATTCGAGAAAACTTTATCCCAGAAAATGTATTTTGTGGGTATAAGTGAGCGGGTAAAACTCTGGCTGTCTCAGATTTTTATAAAAAAATACGACTTGAACTCGAAACTTGCTGTACAGATCTCATGTTCTTTGTCATTACGTCACGCTACTTGGTCACTTGGTCATTTCCGAATCACTACCACGATAAGTTGAGAGTTCGATATCATGATCCAGAAGACTTGTACGTCTTCTATCGTTGCTGGTTTCCTTGCTCATTATTTGGTGGCCGCCGCATGTTTACCGTACCTTCGAAACACAAACATATTTACCATGGAGAAAATAAGCACTGCCATTCATGGAAATCGTTATGAATTCAAAGCCAGCTTGAAAAAAGAAACCCTAAAATGATGCCCAGTCACCTCGCCACAAGTGGATCGACTGCATGTGAGCAAGAGATTCAAAGCCAGCTTGAAAAAAGAAACCCTATAATGATTTGATTGTAGTCGATCGAAGATGAAGTGTAATGGATTTTGAGGTCGGAAATCTATCAGTCGAGGTTGATGACTAAATCTGATTAGGGTTTTGGTGAAAATTAAACGGAGCACAAAATGGCATTCTTCTGACGTTGAAAAGCATATGAAAATTACAAGTTGAAAAAAGACCTTCAAAATATATTAGTGAGGACTGCATAGCATATGGCTTTGTCAAAAGAAAGCTTAGAATAGAGCATTAATCAACGTTTCTGTAGATTTGCTTCTACAATTCTCAATCTCAAATAACATGCATGTTTAATTTCCTATCGATAGCCCCACTTTTCACTTTCACCGAATACATAGTTAATTAATTCTATAAATTATATATTTAAATCAAGACTATCTTAATCCAGAAATTTCACATATTCCAAACCATTGAATAGACACATAATAATAATCTTAGACATTATTTTTTTCTTGTTAAAGTTTTTGATTTTTTTGTTTTATTTTTCAAGATAATTTAATAATTTTCATTATATAGACAGTGATAATAATAATAATTTTAATTGTTACAATTATGATAATAATAGTTACGATACTAATGATAATGGTTGTAGTGTTTATGGTATTAGTAATTATTGTTTTGATTATAATAATAGCAGTAACTCATAAAATAATATTAAGATACCAATAATAACGAAAACAACAACAACAAAATAATAATAATAATATTAATAAAAATAACAATGTTAGTAGTCATAGTAATTATTGTGATAATGATAGCAGTGATAATAATAATAATGATAGTGACAACGATAATGATACCGATAATAATTAGAATACTAATTATTTACAATAATGGTAATAATAGTAGCTACAATAAATGTAACAATTTAACAATTAAAATAATATTAATTAAAATAATTTACCATTCAATGGTTAATTTATCACCCTAATTGCTGTCGCTGTTGATCACACTGTTTATTCCCATTATTGTCGCGGCAAAATCACTATCATATGAGTCCTGACTCGCAGAGAGCTCAACCTCTTAGAGCATGGGCCACGTGTCTTCGGCAAACCTACACATCAAGAATGAAAGTTGAGAGAAAACTTGAAGTGACCCATGAACTAATTCATCCACTCAGCAGTCATTTTCCTATCGTTGAAGTTGAAAGCCACCCTCGAAATTCTGGCCATATCTGAACGAGCGACCGACATCTCACAATACGAATGATTCACTCAAAACAAGAATCATCTGTAACTAACAGTAGCCTCTCTTTTATCATGAAATCAGCTTGGGATTCATGTGTATACTATTCTACCCTATTCAATCAATGGAGAATACAGGAAAATTCAGGGTTTTTTTCAAAAAATATAGCAAATTCACGTGTAAACTCGCCTTCAAGAAACCTTAGTCAAAAAAACCAACATTACCACTATTGTCTTTGGATTCTTTATTGAAAACATGATTATAAATGAATATTAGGTTTCATTATTTTGGCTAATATTTTAAAATTCCATCTAGAAATATCATTTGATTTCTTTATTGGTGTTCATAAGAAAACAAATGTCAGAGTTTTAGGAAATTACAGGATTAATACCACGCATTTTGCGAAATTTACTTCTCATAGTGACATTCTTTGTTCCATCATACTAAAAACGTGTTTGATTTAAAAAATATATTTTTATTTTTTACTTGAAATTACAAAAATAGTGTTTTTAAATTATTTCCATGGGTTGATGTCAAAAATAATTTAAAAAAATAAAAAATTATTATTTTGATGTATTTTTAAACGAAAAATATTTTTAAAAACAACTTTAATCATGCTCTCAAACAATCATTAAGTATAGAATGATTGATGGATGCTCGTAATTATTTTCAAGCTATTGCCAAGCCTCATTGGAGTTGTGTTTAGATTAAACAAAAAGAGAAATTGAGTAGATGATTAGTTTGTTTCTACTGTTTTTTCATTCTTCTACGAGAATCTCCCACTACAAGAAAAGGTGCCTGTTTGCATCGGATTTTTGCAACGGCAAAAATCCGTTGCACAAATTGCAACGGGATTTTGTTTAGCAACGGATAAACAAATTCCGGAAATAAAAAAAAAACATGGGTTGCAACGAATTTTCCGTTGCAATTTAAAATCATTTGCAACGGATTATCCGTTGCAAATAAAATTACTTTGCAACGGATTTTCCGTTGCAATTTAAATTTGCAACGGCGAATCCGTTGCAAATCCCTTTTTTTTCAAATAATATAAATTAATACATAACATCGATTTGGGTGCTACTTTTTTTAAGTTAATCAAAATGTTCCTTTAATTTCTTCTCTCTCGCTCCCGTTCATTCATTTCCACATTTTGCATAAAATTTAAACACTGCACTCTCCCCTCAAACAGTGTTGTGAACAGTAAATCCATTTTTAATTCCGTCTCTGCTTCGCGATCTCCTTCTTGCCAGCGTCAATCTTCAGTTACCCACAAGACCCATGTAACCACAACGAAGATCGACTTCCTCTGGTGCATGGTACGGTCAGTATTTCCATGTCGCTTGCATTTCATTTCCTGCATTTTATGAACAGGCCAGCTTATTTCAGTTTCTCCTTTGATTTTCTATTTCTTGCATACCAAGAGTTTTAATGGTGAAAGAATCCGTTTTTAATTCCGTCTCTGCTCCGCGATCTCCTCCTTGCTAGCGTCGATCTTCAGTTACCCACAAGACCCATCCTGCTAAGGTTGTGGATCTTGAAAGTTCTATGAGAGGGCATTCATTTGCTCCAATATACGATTGTGAATGTTTTAAGAACTGATGTTTTTTAGCTTGAGCTTTGTTGCAAGCTGCTTCCTTACCATGTAATTTCTATTGTAGGGAGTGTCAAATCCCTTATAAGCATGCCCTGCTTCATGTCCCATGCTAGTATACCAGCTGCTGTACGAGAAGTCAGAGGTCTCATTGAAGATCTTATTCATCTCTCAGTGAGGATAGAGGATGTCAATTTTTAGTTTTTTTTCTGAACTAGATTAATGGATTTAATATGTATTTTTTTATTTCATGTTGATTTACTAAGACATATAAATTAAATTGAATTTTGTTGTATTATGAATTTTAATTTACCATTTTTTTTATTTCAACCATATTTATTTAGTTTTAATATTAATGATATTTCAATATATTCTACTAGTTTTAAAATATTTATTCATAATTAATTAAACAATAAATAAATATAAAATTGAAGAAAAAAATTAATTATCATTTGCAAAATTGCAACGGATTTTCCGTTGCAAAGTTTGAATTTGCAACGGAAAATCCGTTGCAATTTGCAACGAAATTGCCGTTGCAAATCAGTTGCAAATTCATTTGCAACGGAAAATTCGTTGCAAATGAATTTGCAACCGCATGATTGCAACGGATTATGTCCGTTGCAAATTCCGATGCTAATTAATATTAGCAACGGATTCCTTTATTATTTGCAACGGATCAATCCGTTGCAAATGACTCTCCTTTTTAGTAGTGTCCATTGCTCTCGTAATTATTTACTTTTTTAATATATTTGTTTTAGTGAGAATGCATGTTATTTTTTTTTAGTTTCACGATTTCCTTATACCATATTATAAGTTGATTTAAGTTGGGTCAACATGATACTAAAATATCAATTGAGAGTAAGTAATGACCTACAAACCTAATCTAGGATATAATTAAGAAAATGAGTTGAAGAGTTCAATACAATTTGCTTGTCTGAGAATGTGGCTATGGTTGTTTTTAAAAGTATTTTTTGTTTCAAAATGCATCAAAATAATATTTTATTTTATTTTTAAAAAAATCATTTTTGATATCAGCACATGAAAATGATTTAACAACACAAAAACATTAAAGTAAAGTAAAATTAAAAATAATTTTTATTTTATTTTAAAAAAAAATCCTTTTGAAACACAATATCAAACGAGTCTAATATTTTATCATTCTCTTGGGTCAAAATGTCACAAGTAGTGAAGATTGGGTTTCCAGACTAGGCCTTGATCCCAAATCACTTTAAAAGAAAAAAAATTATCTAGAGTTTAGACCAATAATTACATCATCGCAGGTTCAAAACATATGAACAACTTATTTTAAGTAGAAATTTTAGAGTAATGAATTGTTTTTAGTGTAATCAGTGTGTTACAAAACAAAAATGAAAATTTTATAATCAACTTATTTTAAGTAGAAATTTTAGAGTAATGAATTGTTTTTAGTGTAATCAGTGTGTTACAAAACAAAAATGAAAATTAATTAGGATGTTTAATTATTATAAACTAAATTACAACTCCTTACCAATTTTTGAGATTTTCTAATTTCACCTCATCATATGGTTATTGACAGAAGCTTATGCGAGTTTTATGCAAGTTCAAAGCACTGGCATGGCCGAACACTCATATAATTTGATGTCTTGTGACCGAATTTTTTGTGCAACATTTCCTTATTTATATATATATATATATATGTCAAAAGCTATGAGATATTTGCACATTTCCTATTCGGTACTGTGCATCTTCTCACAATATAGTGTCGATGATACCATATGTTTTTCAAGATTTCATTTTAGTCCTTAAAATTTTATTTTGTGCGATTACATCCTAATCAAAGGTTAATTGGTGTTAGTTTTTTAGCCAAGAGTTATGTTAAGAGATGGGGAACCATAATAAAGAAAAGATTAAACATGGATGACATGCCAAAATTAAAAATACACTTTGGTCCTCGAACTTTAAAAAATACATGAATTATACAATTTTAGTACTTCAATATTTTTCAATTCAATTTTGCTACAAAATTTTATTAATTTATTTATATTTTTATTCATGGTTGATAAAGTAGAGAGAGAGGTTGTTGGATTTTAGAGATGAAGAGGAAAAAAATACAGTTGACTCTGATTTTGACCACCCAAATGATTGATGTTTGTGTCAAATGATTTGATTTGATAAGAAATGTTCATATTATGTTGTTTTTTTAACTTTTTATAATTGATCAAAAAACAAATTTGGGCTCGATTAATTTTTTTTTTCCAGGTTATTGGTTTTACGAATCGATTTTTGGGCTTTTTGAGATCTTGGACAAGTTTATCATGGTTTTTAAGATAATTTCTAGGTGTTTTGGTCAAAATAGGTTAAAAACAAGTTGTTTGGCAAAGAAACTTGAAGTCCTTATTTTCTAGTCACCATAATGGATAGAATTTGGCAAACTACAAACAACGAGTTGTGTGATTTTTTTTTAAAATAGTTTGGATGACATGTCATTCACCTCACGCCTAGTCACATGGGCCCCAACCAAATTTAATCTGGTAGGATGGCTTGACTTTCCAAAACCAGCAACGCCTAACACTTTTTTTAATTAAAGCTTCTTTTTATATGTTTTTTTCTTCAACTTTCTTATTTATATCTAGATTAATACCTGTTCTCTCTTTTATTTTGTTTAGAGAATATATTTTCAATTAAGTATTATTTTTTGTTATGCATTAATTTAATTTTTTAGAATTTTTTTTACTCATCTATATTTTTTTTGTATCGATGAACTTTATGTTTAAAAATAAAATAAAAAATACTTTAACATAATAATTCTGATAGATCCAGTTTTGAATGTTATTTTTTACTCTTTTATTTTATTTAGTCAATTTAACAGGTGCATATTGAATAAAAAAAATATCTTAATAAATAAATTTAGAAAATACAACCAACTAAAAAAGGTTTTCAATTTAAAGTATGTTTGGTATTGCAGTTGCTATGGTGGTTGAGGTTTAAAAAAACAGTTTCATGAAAAACACATTTAGTTGCGGTTCATAACCGAAATTGAAGTGTTTGGTTAAAATTGTGGTTGGGTTTGAGGTTTAATGAAAATCATTTTCGTGTGTTTAGTTACCATATTTTTCATATTGTTGTCAACTTGTTAAATTACTTTAAAGGACGCGCGCGTGCGCGCACACGCACACACACACACACACACACACACACACACACACACATATATATATATATATATATATATATATATATATATATATATTGTTTTTTAAATATTGCAGATTAATAATCATAATAATAAAATATAATTAATTCAAGTAAATTAGATACTTATTTTTATTCTCCCATCAAACTACTTGCAATTCTATCATGAACTAAATCGATACGTGAAGGCCTCTACAATCCCTTGCTATTTGATCGAGGAACAACATCTTGTAACATATCATCAGGAATAACATCTACGATCCATATTGAGTTTCAGGATCTTTATCTACATGTTGTAGAGATATAATTCAAAGGCCAAATCCAGTTGCAAGTTTTTGATCCATAATCAATCGAAAAGCAACAGGGTTGTGGAATGAAATGAAGTCACGCGTCTTACCCTTTCTCAGAGTTAATCTCTATCTACACTTTTTTTTTCTTAAATATATTTTTTATATTTTTAAAAAAAATCGAATTGGATCTGACCCAACTAAATGGGTTGGCTCAACCAAGTTAGCCCAAAATGCCCTATTCTGCTGGACTCGGGTTGGGCCGAAAGCAAGCCCAGCCCAAGAGTTACAAGAAACATGAAACGGTGTGTTGCACTGTTCATGTCTTGCGTGAACAGTAGCAAGGTGGTCGGTCGATGGTGACAAGAGGCTCATCTGTCGATGTTGCTGGGTAGAGGAGGCCGAGGTGGTTCTTTCTGTGGTGATGACATCAGAAATAATGGCTTATGATGGTCAGGGGAAGCGTCGAAAGGTTGTTGTTGTTACTGTTGCCGCTGCAGTTTCTTCTACCTGGGCTTGCTACTGATGGAGGTCATGCTGGAGCTTATGGCATGGAGGAGAAGTTGTTTGTGCTTAGGGGGATAATGGTGGTGCTATCCAAACACAGAGGCTAGAGGAGAAGGAGGGAGCTGCAGGTGACTAGGTCCTTCAACCTTTCTTGCCTTCAACTGTGTCCGGCATGAACATCAAGCTTCATGGACACTGAGGAAGATGAATATGAAGCAACCCCTGGGAAGTTATAATTCAAGTAAATTGAGGAAGATGAACAGTAAAACAAAAGTTGAAATCGCATTTCATCCAGTGGAAAGCATCTTTTGATAGCTTCTTCAAAACTGAGGTTGCACTTCAGTTTTTAGTAAGTACCATAACAATTGAAATTGTGATTTTGTAGTAACCAAACGGTAATAAAATTATTTTTCTTTAAAACTTAGTTTGTACCGCAATACCAAATTGCCACATAGAGTAGGCAATATCCAAGTTAATATCCTGCGAGGAGACTGTCTTGGATCACTATAATTCCAATTCCCAATATCCTTCTTCGTTTATTAATGAGCTAGGACCACTGAGTATTGGGTTGCTAAAACAAAAATGGAGCCGGTGAGACCTTAACTACCTCGCTAGGGCAACACTCCTTGAAATTGAAATACAGTGGTCCAAACTTCTTATAGCAATGGCGATGTCAGACACTTGGCATGCACGATGCCTTAGCATCAAAACACGACAATGGTGACTAGGCATGCCCTTTGTGATGTTTTGAGTTCCACATGAGAAGCAATAACCGGCACTAGTTAGAGAATCTTCAGCTAGCTAAAAGAAAAATTAAAAACAATAAAAAATCTATCTTTTATTTTTGTATTTTTATAACTCTAAAGAAAAAGCTATATTAAAAAATCAAAATAACTCCTAATTTATTTGTTAATTGGTCATTTTCCCATTAATTACTAATGGGGTGGCATATTAACATCATTCGATTAAAGGACTGACAAGCTCCTTTCCTCCCGGAAGGTAACCTTAAATTTCAAGTTATTTCTATATGGAATCACGTTGACAAATTCAATGACTTCATAAAGGAAACCTTCGAAAGGGCTAACCTCCAATATATATCAAGTTCGCTTTTATTGATTTGCAATACAAATTAATTTAAAATAGAAAATAAAAATAATTTTTTTTATTTTTTTTAAAACACAATGTAAAATACTATATATAAAATTCGCTTTTATCGATTTGCAAAGTCATTTAGCATCCATTTCCTTTAGAATTTTACAAATTAATAGCTACTTGATATCTATCAAGCATTCATGACCATCTCTTCCTTTAATTTATTATGTGGAAAACGTATCATTGTGTTAAGGAACTATCTTACCTAAAAGCTCAAGTTGTTAAGTGAGGTCCCATAATATAATTTATATGATCCATTTTTTTACATTTATGTTGTGCATAAATAAGAGAATGCTTCGATAACAAAATGATTAAAATTGTTCCCGGGGGTCAAACAAGAACATAGCTATTTAATATTCTCTTTCATGTGGAAGTAAAGAATCTATTTTGTAATCAATATATTGCCTTCAATTACCTAAGCACTTACGTCAAACATACGTAGAAAGTCTTGTTGTCTTCAAGTGAAACTACAAATGGAATATGACACGAATTCAGTAGCTCGTGCTTTTTCCTTAAAGAGAACCTTGTTTTGTCTCTGCGTGTCTTATATTCTCTGATATATTTACCTTTTTCCCAAAACAATAGAGATCGAAGAAGAACCATTTCTCAATTAAAAATGAAAAAAAAATAAAAATAACCCAAGCGCACACTCCAATCTAATTAAAATAAGAGCACAAATCAATTTAGTGATCCACCACGTAGGATCCATCGATTAAAGAAGTAGCAATTGCTGTATTGTATATGGCTACTACGTAAAGATACCGTACCCTTAGCTTTGGAGATTTGATTATCCACCAGGCATATTATAAAATAGACCTGAGATAGCTTGCATGTCGGAGCATCAACTGATCACCAGCTTGTGGATGTGATGCCCCTCAACCACTCAAGTGCTTAGAACTTTTTTTTTATTCAACTAAATCTCATATATTTTATGAGCTCAGTTGAGCGAGTAAAATCTTGATTTTCTATGAATCTTACAAGAAATGCACGTTTTAATTTGAACTTGAAATATGATGTGCAAATCACAAACTTTTTGTCATTGCACCACGTCCCTTGAGACAAGTGCTTAGAACATGTTAAGTAGGCAAATCCAAGTTAAGCAGCTTCGGGCACAAGAATTTGATGTTAAATTGTAAATATGATTTATGGCAAAATATTGCATTTCCATTGATTAATTAGAGGAAGTAGCTGCTAATTTAAAATAAAAAACATAATAATTGAATTCAAGATCTTTCACGAAATAAAACATAGATATCCATTGAACTACAAACTTATTGGTTCATCATGGTGATGCACATAAGGAGATCAAAATTTTATTTATATGTATATATACATATAAATCGGGCTGATTAATTAGATTGTTGTTTCAGTAGTTTATAGTTCAACTATCTTCAATTTATATTCTCTCTTTTTTAAAGATATTGACTTCAGCTTTTTTATTTTGTTTTAAAAAAATAATGTTGCTCCAAGCAAACAAACAATAACAGAGGAAAAGTGCCGTGGACCAGTTAAAAGGAGAGTGGGCATGACTTCCCATATATGCTTGCAAGGAGAGAGAGAGGGGGGAAGGCGAGAACATCTAAAGCTAATATTTACAGCAATTTATGGCCATTCGCAATGACCAATAGCCACCAAAAAAGCACATGCATGCCTTTTAGACCCATTAAAATCATCAATCTGCCAATGACTTGGAAGGGGTTGACCTACATGATCGTCGGCTGCTGGTGTATTTTCAGGCTCCGTTCCTTTTCTTGCATCACAACCGGCAAGCCACCTCTCACGGTGGCTGTAAAGCCTGGGATGAACCTCGGCACTTGATCCGGATCCTCAGCCACGGTGTTAAACCCTCGGATAATTGCGAGAGCAACGGTTTTCATCTCCACAAGGGCCAGTTCCTTGCCTAGACAAATTCTAGGCCCGGCATGAAAAACAGTAAACTTAAAAGGGTTTTCGGGCACAAAAACTCCTTTCTTTAACCATCTTTTAGGTTTGAAATCGAGACAATCTGGTCCCCAAATCTGCTCCATTCGACCCATTGCATATTGATGGTATGTTGCCCTAGTCCCTCTAGGCACGAATGTTCCATCAGGAAGTATATCATCCTCTTGAGCAAACTTGGAATCAAATTGTACTGGTGGGTACAATCTCAAACTTTCATGAATTGCAGCATTCAGGTAATGCATTTGAAGCATTTCTTGGTAGCTAGGAAGTTCTTGACTCGACCCCGTGATTTTTTCCATCTCTTCTCGAATTGCTGACACTACTTCTGGATGTTGTGATAATATCCAGAAGAAACTGGTTAGGCCTGAAGCAACTGTGTCCCGACCGGCCAGGAGAAAGCTTATAACAATGTCTCGAAGGTACCTGTCATCACTGATGGATGTCATAAATCTTGATAGCAAATCATTGCTATTAGACAAACCTACTTTTCGTTTTTGATTTATCATTCCCTCAGCTAACTCATTCACCTTCTTGATTGCTTCTTTGAGCTCCCTCTCTGAGCCTATGTTCAGTAGCCTCTTGATCTTCCAGACCATTGGTGACGCCGCTAGGGCTCGCTCGGCAGATAACTTCGAGGCGGAGTCAAAAGCTAAAGCAAACTCACAAACAGGCAACGATAACTCGAGGCATCCGGGGTCTAACCCAAATGAGAATTTGCAAATGTTATCGAAAGAAAATCTTCTGAACACATCCTGCAAATCCAAAACTTCTTGTCTGGCAGCAGCTGATGACAAGAGGGGAATCAGCCTTTCACGAATCTCAGTGATTATGAGATCAAAAGCATACATTCTTATCGAAACACTCCCTAATTCAAAGCTTGCCATTTTCCTCTGAAACTTCCAAGAATCACCATCAACATTAAAAATACCTCTGCCCAAAAGATCCCCCAAGAGAGCAGAGAAAGGTTTCCCTTTCGGGTAGTTATCAAACTTCGTCTTGATCATGTGCTCAACATTTTCAGGATTAGCAGTGATGATGTTGCCAAGAACATGGAAATGAATAGTGCCAGTTTTGGAATTGCGGAGAAGGTGAGTATACCAATCACAAAGATTAGTAAAATCTTTTCTCCAACTCGAAGAAAGATAGGCCTTGCAAACATCACAATTACACCACGGTTTCAGCCTCCAGATGTAGATCAAGATAGAAAACACAGAGAACAGTATGGTAAATCCATAGAAAAGAAAACTGAAAGCAGCTACAAAATCCATAAGAAAAACGAAGAGGGGGGGAGGGAGGGGAAAAGGCAATGAAATATAGAAAGTAAGAGGAGGTAAAATCTATGCTGAAGGCCAGGCTGATGCAATGAAGAGCTGGTAATGATATATATAGCAAGATTTCAAGTTTTGCTGTCTATCTTTGAAAATCAAATGGTGGGGTTGCTATTTGCTAATCCTCCATCCAATTACTGCTGCAGCAGTTGTTTTTAAATAATTTTTATTTAAAAATATATTTTTTAACTTTATTTTTAATATTAATATATCAAAATAATTCTATTCTAAAAAAAAAAGCAGGCCACTGGTTTGCCAAACGTGCTCACGAGCTGTTGACGACTGAAAAGTATACAAATATAACATCCATCAATCAAAATAACGGATCGAGGAAGTCGAACTACTGCGAGCATATATCAATTTTACATGGATAAAGCGTGCGTAAATAGCATCGTGTGCTCTCGAGAAAAAGACATTCTGCCACGTGAACTTTCTATGTTTTTTCGCGACAGATAGTTGTGTGGTGCATTTTCTTGTTTTAGAGTCTACTATATCATTCTCGTGTATGTATAGGGTAGGGTTACTTTTTTTTTAATATGAAAAGATATTTATGCTTTGCTAGTTATTTTTTTAGTAAAAAGTTTTTGATGGAAATCGAATGGGGCAAAGATAATTCAATAAAAAAATAAATTATGAAGCTCAACTCTTAATAAACCTAGCCTAGAAAAATGAGATTGAAAAAAAAACATTAAAAACTTTCAAGGTCAACCAAATTTAACCCATCAAACTCATGACTCGAGTCATGATAAAGGGATAACTTCATAGAAAATTAATTACAATAAATCATGAAGTCTAATTCTCAACCAATTAAATATTTAATAATAAAAATTTTAAAAATCAATTAGAAAAAAAAACAAGTCAATTTATTAAACTTGTGATCTTAGTCATTAACATGGGATAACCTCACAAGAAGTTAATTGAAAAACAAATTATGAAGTTCAATCCCTAACAAATATAATATTGAAGGATAGAACTGAAATTAAAAAAATCATTATTTTAATAAATAGTGTTATATGAGGAAATGTGGAGGAAACACCCCTATCTCCCTTTTAGTTTTTTGTTATTTAATAAATTAAATATTGACTTATGAAATTGAGATTATAAAAAACTATAATCTTGTTTGATTTTTAATTATTGGGTTGATCACATCAAACCTAATTAAAACCTTATGGTGGCAACTACAAGATTTGTTTTAAGAAAAATAGCAAAGTGATATTTTGATTGAAATAAATGTATGGGTTAACCAATAATTCAACAATCCAAACCCTTTTATAAATCAAGTGTGACAAGTGAATATAAAATCATGATGAGATTTACTTGAATATCAGGTAATTTAATGGTTTGCCATCACAAACACTTGTAAATTATGAGAAATAACCATACACGAATAACATATAAAAATTAACCATTATGTGCCAATGATATAAAAAAAATATATCAATTAAAATATTAAATTGTGATGTGAAATCAAACTCAACTTGTGCTAAATCATTAAACTCTATCTTATTTTACAAGTTTATTAAATTTGTAATGTGAATCAAGTTAAGTTTAAATTTGGCCCTAAAATATCTGCAACTAGTTTTGTGAGATCATTCATATCTCTTAAACTGTACTTTGAATTTAATTGAACTTTTAAATGGAGAGATTAGACATATGACAATATATTATATTAAATTTTTAGGTTAAGTGGATTTTAGAAATATATTATTTTAGAGAGTCCAAATTACTAGAGGGAACTTGTCAAATTTGTCAAACTAAACTTTTGTGTGGTGTCTGTGACACATTTAGAGTTACATGTAGGGGGTGTTTGACATTGCGTTTCAAAAGTGCTTCTGAAAAAAAAATGATTTTTTTTATTTTGAATCAAAAAAATTGGTGTTTTTAATTCATTTTGATATACTAATGTAAAAAATGATTTTTTGTTAAATAAAAAAAATATTATTTTGATGTATTTTTGAACGAAAATCACTTTAAAAAACAACCGCAACCATACTTCCAAAAATACACGTAAACTAAACATCTCAAAATTTTTAAATATATATAGTAGACTCGGTAATTTATTCATACAGAACAGAATAATATGTTTGAAATCTACGAGAAATTTCCGAAAATTGAAGAATATTCGGGCGAAGTTGAAGAGTTTTAGCATGAAGATCATATTTATATTATTATATTATATTAATTTATTTAATGTTGAATAAATATTTTTAATTGAGTTTGTTTTGGAATATTAAACATTGTATAGAAGGTAACTAAAAGATTTCATTTATAGAAATCACACCGCTGCCTAGAGTGTTTGGACGACTAGACTGCCGCTAAAAAACAATCGATTTTATCATTTATTGAAGGCGCGCCCATTCCAACTCTGAGCCAAATTGACCGCCCACTCGGTGCTAAAGTCGTCCCGTGAAACTATTACTATTTCAATTACGCACCGCATTTCTCTCCCGTGCTTCGCAGCTTGCTTATGATTTATGCCATCGCCAGGTACATTGAATGTCAATTATTTAAATGTTAGGGCATTAAAACTATCACAGCTATACTTGAAAATTGAAAATCTTGCAACGACCAAGGCATGGATGTGGCCCAAATATGAATTCAGATTGTAATTTATAGAAGAAGTGGGGAATCTTTCATTATTATTATTATTATTATTATTATTATTATTATTATTATTATTATTATTATTATTATTATTATTTTTGTATCTTATTTGACCTCAGCTTGTTCTTACTTCCTCTGCTAATGTGTCACCACGAGCTTTCCTTTTGGAGATTATTTTTTTTGTCTCGTAGTCTTCTTAGATGATAGTTGATGATTTATTTATGTCTATTTAGAGTATTTGAAAGGGTATAGTAGCTTTCCTTAGCTATAATTACGGGCAAAGGGCACGTTTGTCCCCCACTTATCCGGTAATTCTCAACTAAGGACCTGTTTGAGAGAAAATTTAAAATTATTTTTTATGCAAAAAAATATAATAATGATATTTTTTTATTTTTTAAAAATTATTTTTGATATCAGCACATCAAAATAATTTGAAAACATAAAAAAAAAAACTTAATTTAAAGAGAGAAAATTAAAATATTTTTAAAACGCAGTCACTAAGTCTGGACCAAATAAATAAATAAATTTCACAATTAGATCCACGGTTTATAAAGCATTACTCAATTAACCCCGCCATTAAAGTTTATTGCAGAAACAGTGTTGCTTTAAAGACAATTAGGTCCCCGCTTCTTATGATTCAGAGGTTTGATTGGATAGTTTCTAGAGATATGGGATTCAATTGGGAACATTTTTGCTGGGGACTCAATTAATTAAGCGATAGTTGGGGGATAAACATATACCTTTTCATATGAATAATTTAATTATGCCTGTATTTGACCATTTAAATTAATAAATTGTTATGCCTGGAAGATGAGGTCGTTGACTTAATTTAGGGTTTAAACATGTACCTTTTCATATGAATAATTTAGTTATGCCTGTTTTGACCGTTTATTTTTTTTATAAAATTTATAAATTTGACTTAATATTTTTGAATATCTGGATTTTGCTTTTAGTTGCTATTGTTGCTGTAGCATTACACTATTATTTCTCTCACACTATAAAAAAAACACACAAAAATAGTTAATTAGTGATAGTAAAATAAATAGCGACCTGGAATTTACTCCCTAGATTGTCCTATTGGAGACAATAAATCACTAATTACAAAATAAGGATGGCAACTTCAAAAACAAACGGGGCAAGCAACACTATATATATATATATATATTTGAGTTACAAGTTAGGTGAGTTAACTTGTGCGAATTAATTTTAAAAAATCAAAACAATATCATTATGATTTTTTTAGAAAAAATTAAATTAAATTTTAATTAGGTCACAAATGATGAAGTCCTAAAAATTCCAAGTAGCTTAAAATAAAGGCTTATTTGTTGAATAATCAGTGAATCTTTTAGTTCTAACAATATAATTTATTATTCCTAACTAAGATGGTTGATAGCTTGTACTTAATATCTAACAAGGTAAGGCGATTAGTATTTACAAAAAAAATTCCCTTTAGTAGATGGTGAGACTCTTATATGCTTAAATAATTTTTTTATTTAAAAAAATACAATTATATTTTATAGAAATAGACTCTAAAAATATACATATTAAAGATATTCAAAATGAAGATATTGCGAAACTCTTACATGAATGACCATGAAATATTTATAGTTTTTGAATCTTGTTCTTTGATTGGAGTGGAGAGGATGAACAGTCATTTACTACCCAAGATACCACAGTCATACAATTATCTTTCATTGATTTGTTCAATTAAAAGACAAGCATACAGTAGGTCATGAAAGACTTTAATGCATTTAATAGTGTTGGTGAAGTGTAAACTTTTTTTTAATTAAGTCTATTTATTAGAGAGAGAGAGAGAGAAAAGATCTTTTTTAAAATTTGTATAAAAACCTATGGAGAAGTGGTGTTAGATTCAAACTTGATGTTTAACTCTATAAACACTGTCGCACCCCAAAAATGAGCGCGGCGTGGTGACGACTTTCCCCGTGTGCGGGGAATATCAATGTCAGGGGTATTATATTTTTTCGTGAAAAGGGGAGTCGCCACCTAGTATTATGGTTACTAGGAAACCTAAACTGGTCTTTCAGAGATTCTAGGGTAAGGGACTGGTTGCGTAAAGAGAAGGTTTTAGCACCCCTAGTACGCCCTACCTAAGGTAAGCTGCTTGACGTTTTTGTTTGTCTTATGATTGCTAGGATACGGATATATATATAATATATATTTAAATGTTGATGATATATTATTCCTGCCAAATATTTTGGATATCAACCCTTTAGGATTTATCTATCCAAACACCGATAGTGAATAATAGCATATTATTCCTGCCGAATATTTTGGATAGCAACCCTTTAGGATTTATCTACCCAAACACCGATGGTGAATAATAGCATATTATTCCCACCGAATATTTTGGATAGCAACCCTTTTAGGATTTATCTACCCAAACACCGATAGTGAATAATAGCATATTATTCCCGCCGAATATTTTGAATAGAATTTATCTACCCAAACACCGATAGTGAATAATATGAATCACCGAAAAAGTTTTTTTATATTTTTTTGAATATTGGCCAATACCCTTTGGATTTTACAAACATGTTGTAAAATCTCAAAATGCAAGAAATGATTTTTCTTTGCAAAATCCATGCTAAAACTCATTTTTTCTTCAAAACCCAAGATAATATATTTTTTTCAAAAGAACAACAACTTTTAAAAATATGCTAGTGTATTGGCCTTATGCAAGAAAAACAACACATTTTTTCTAGATTTTTTATATATATAAAAAATATTTTTTATATTTTTTTTTATTAATTTTTTATTTTTTATTATTTTATTATTATTTTATTATTTACGGGTGGGCTGGACTGCCAGCCCACCCATTTGGTGTCTGGGCTGTCAGCCCAGCCTGTCTCGGGCTGGGCTGTCAGCCCAGAGAAAACTAGGGTCTGGGCTGCCAGCCCAGCCCATCTCGGGCTGGACTGTCAGCCCAGAGAAAACTAGGGTCTGGGCTGCCAGCCCAGCCCATCTCGGGCTGGACTGTCAGCCCAGTGGAACTTTGGGGCTGGGCTCCAGCCTAGGGGAACTTGGACCGGGCTTCGGCCCGGAGATAAGGGAATGGGCTCGCGGCTCATGGGCTGGGCTTCCAGCCAAAATGGGCTGTAAGCCCAGCCCTCTAGTGGTCGGACCGGGCGCCAAACCCGGCCCGACCCGACCCGACCCGTATCACCTCTGCATGCAAAAAAAACGAGGAAGATGTACAGTGATATGGTAAATTTCCGAGTGTGATGAAAGGCTTACCTGTTAACACCTTTGGGTAGAGGACGTCGAGGTGGTTCTTCCAGTCGTGGTGGCGTCGGAAATGGTTGCCTGTGGTGGCCGGAATGGACGTCGGAAGGTGCACGGGGCTGCTGCTGCAAACGTCGGGGCTGTCACCTTTTCTTCAACGGAGAAGATGACTGAATTGCTGGAGTCAAGAGGAAGACACCGGTGATGCTGAGGAGGGATATGGGTGGATGATAGTGGTGGTGGCTGGCTCGCCGAGAGGGGGAGAGAGAGAGAGAGCTTCGGGTCTGTTAGTACGTTTTTAGAGAGAAGAGGAAAAACGAAGGCAGAGAGGGAGAGTAAAGGAGAACAGATGAGAGGGAATAGAAGATTCAAAATTTACGTGAAATTTTCCTTGTCTTTCTCCAGCTCTTTTTTCGTCCTCTTTCTGGATCCTGGTCATCGGTTTTTATAGCACTCAGCCGGGGTTACCGTTGCATATGGTGGGCTGCTTTCGGCTTGTTGGTGGCTTCAGGCAGGTGGCTGTCGGTGGCGAGCGCAGGTGGCTGGTCGGCAGCTAGGGCAGGAAACTTGTCGGCGGCGAGTGCAGGGCTTTTCAGTCGGTGCAGGTGAGAAAGAGGTGCTTTAGGGGTGAAAGTGCATTTTGGTCCTTAGATTTGTATTTGTTCTTTATTGCGCCCCTAATTGGATTTAATTTATGAATTTGTGCAATCGTACCCCTGTTCAAATTTCAACATTAGCCTTAACCATTGCGCTTCTTTCATTTCGGTCCCTTACTTCTGATTTATCCAATTTGATCTTCAATTGATCATTAAACTTTCAATTGCTTTTAATTTGACCCCTAACTTGCGCAATTGACTTGAAAAAAATTCAATCGGGTCTCTAAAAATTTTGATTCTCTCAATTGAGCCCAAATTATTTTTAAGAACTTGATTTCTCATTGACTAAGCCCTTAATAAAAATTAATTTGACCAATTTAAAATATAATCAAGCCCCTGCACTTAATTAAATCTTTCGATTGGATCCTAAATTAATTCTCGAACATTATTACACTTTTAAATCGACCAATGATTAAATCAAATTGACCCATAAAAATATAATCATGTCTGTCGACTTAATTTTTACGCAGATTTATCTAATAATAAATTATTTTAACCTTAAATCTGCGATTTCCTTCATTTTCGGACACAAAAGAGATACGATCGAGCTCTCAAAAATATCCAAAATTTAACCTTGATTTTCCTACCGACACCAGCCCCTTTTATTTTATTTTTTTGTTATTTTCTGATAGTTTTGGGGCATGACCCAGAATCGGGTTATGACAGTTGCCCCCTTCTTTACAATGCTTACTACTAAAGTCTTTGTAAAAGACTTTAACTAGTAAGTGTTGTAAAGAAAAAATGAAGTTGGTCTCATTGTGACGGGTGACCTACCCGGTTAGCGTGGTCTCATTTTTCTGGGTGACCTACCCTTGTTAGTATGGTCTCATTCTTCTGGGTGACCTACCCTTGTTAGTATGGCCTCATTCTTCTGGGTGACCTACCCTTGTTAGTATGGCCTCATTCTTCTGGGTGACCTACCCGGTTAGTATAGTCTCATTTTTCTGGGTGACCTACCCTTGTTAGTATGGCCTCATTCTTCTGGGTGACCTACCCGGTTAGTATGGTCTCATTCTTCTGGGTGACCTACCCAAGTTAGTATGGTCTCATTCTTCTGGGTGACCTACCCGGTTAGTATGGTCTCATTCTTCTGGGTGACCTACCCAAGTTAGTATGGTCTCATTCTTCTGGGTGACCTACCCTTGTTAGTATGGTCTCATTTTTCTGGGTGACCTACCCAAGTTAGCATGGTCTCATTTTTATGGGTGACCGACCCGGATAGCATGGTCTCATTTTTATGGGTGACCGACCCGGATAGCATGGTCTCATTTTTATGGGTGACCGACCCGGATAGCATGGTCTCATTTTTATGGGTGACCGTCCCGGATAGCATGGTCTCATTTTTATGGGTGACCGACCCGGATAGCATGGTCTCATTTTTATGGGTGACCGTCCCGGATAGCATGGTCTCATTTTTATGGGTGACCGACCCGGCTATCATGGTCTCATTTTTATGGGTGACCGACCCGACTCGAGGAACGAAACAGCATCGATTCTCCATTTATCTTCCGCGGTTTTGTCGACCTAAGATTCTGTTTCTCCATATCTTTCATGACTTGCAATTACATCAGCTTTCACCACACCTTTCCTGTCAGGTTAGTATTATGACAATAATATGCATGTTTTGTTACCTCTTTAGAAATATAGGTCCCCCCCCCCCTCTTCGTGGTAACATGCCATATCTTTACGCTTGGTGACGAGACTTTTTGTTCCACATAGGACCCTTTCTAGCTCCATTGTAGTTTTCTTTATTTTTACTCATGTCCAAAAACTCAAAACGATATATACTTGAAAGAATTTCAAAGCATGGTTTTGTTTGTCAATTGACACTTTTAAAGCAAATCGCTATTTTATGATTTTGCCCCCCAGTGTGGTGCACAAAAATATATCAAAAATAAATGATAGAACGTAAATAAATATTATAAGATCCTGTGCTTTGAAAAAAATTTCTTGCAACGAGAATTCATGGCCGAATTTTGAGGAAGATTACAACATATCAGGCATAATATTTCTTTACAGAGTCAGAATTCACAGGCCTAGCTAGATCTTCTCCATCCATTCTAGATAATAGCAAAGCTCCTCCTGAGAATGACTTCTTCACTATATAAGGACCTTCATAGTTCGGGGCCCATTTACTCTGATCTTGCCCTGGTACAAACAATATCTTCTTTAATACCAAATCGCCTTCTTGAAATTTTCGAGGTCGAACTTTCTTATCATATGATTTGGCCATCCTTCTTTGGTATAGTTGATGATGACAGATTGCGGCTAACCTCTTTTCACTGATCAAATTCAACTGCTCATATCTGACCTTTGCCCATTCCGCTTCATCTAGTTCGGAGTCTATCAATACTCTCAATGATGGGATTTCTATTTCTAAAGGCATTACTGCCTCCATCCCATACACCAACATGTACGGAGTGGCTCCTGTTGAGGTCCGAACTGCGGTACGGTATGCATGAAGAGCAAATGGCAACATTTCGTGCCAATCCTTATAGGTGACTACCATTTTCTGAACAATCTTTTTGACGTTCTTGTTAGCAGCTTCCACAGCACCATTCATCTTGGGCCTATAAGGAGAGGAATTTGAATGCTTGATCTTCCATTTAGCACAGAGTTCTGTTATCATCTTCCCATTGAAGTTTTGTGCATTATCAGTTATGATCTTTTCTGGTGGCCCGTACCGACATATCAAATCTCTCTCAACAAACTTCTTTACCACCTTTTGTGTTACATGAGCAAATGACCCGGCTTCTACCCATTTTGTAAAGTAGTCGATTGCCACGAGAATGAACCTATGACCATTGCTGGCTTTTGGGTTGATAGGTCCAATCACATCGATTCCCCACATCGTGAAAGGCCATGGGGATAACAAATTAAATAGAGGGGTCGGAGGGGCATTCATTTTGTCCCCGTAGATCTGACACTTATGACATTTGCGGACATAGTCAATGCAATCCTTCTCTAATGTCATCCAAAAGTAACCAACTCTTTGTATTTTCCTAGCCATCATATGTCCACTAGCATGGGTCGAGCAGATCCCTTCATGAACTTCTCGCAATGCGTTTCTAGCTTCAACTCCATCTAGGCATCTCAGCAAAGTCCCATCAGATGACCTCTTATACAAAACTTCTCCATCAAGGTAAAAATCCATTGACAGCCTTCTCAAGGTCTTCTTTTCGATGTTGGATGCCCCCATGGGATAAGTCTGATTTTGGATGAAGTTCTTGATATCGTAGTACCAAGGGTTTCCGTCTATCTCTCCTTCCACTGAGCAACAATGAGACGGGTTATTTCTGATGTCGATGTGTATCGGCTGTAAGTTTTGCCCGAAGTCTATTCTAGCCATAGAAGCTAGTGTAGCCAAGGCATCTGCAAACTGATTTCCTTCCCTTCCTAAGTGTGTGAACTCTATTTCCTCAAACTCTTCAGCCAGTTTAGATAGGTACTCTTGGTAGGGTATTAGCTTTTCTTCTTTGGTTTGCCATTCCCCTTTTACCTGACAAATAATTAACATCGAATCTCCATATACATCTATCTTTTTTACGTTCAACTCCAACGCAGTCTCTAAACCAAGAATACAGGCCTCATACTCGGCCGTGTTATTAGTGCACCCGAATTGCAACTTAGTTGAAACTGGGTATTGTTTCTTGTCAGGAGATATTATCACCGCCCCGGCTCCGTTACCACATACATTCACAGCACCATCAAAGTACATAGTCCACCATCCTAGTTTTTCTTCTTCAACTGAAAACACATCTTCATCAGGAAAATCAAAGTCTAACGGCTCATAATCCTCCATAGCATGGTCTGCCAGGTGATCAGCAATAACACTCCCTTTTACCGCTTTCCTTGTCATGTACACTATATCATACTCAGATAGCAGCACTTGCCACCTAGCAATTCGGCTGGATAAATAGGGCTTTTCACAAATGTACTTCAACGGGTCTAATTTAGAAATTAGCCATGTGGTATGATATAACATATACTGTCGCAACCTTTTTGCAGCCCATGCTAACGCGCAACACAACTTCTCAATCATAGTATACCTAGACTCACACTCCATGAACTTCTTGCTTAAATAATAAATGGCCTTTTCCTTCTTCCCAGACTCATCCTGTTGCCCAAGCACACATCCCATCGCTGTTTCAGTCACTGTTAAGTATAAAATCAATGGCCTTTTTGGTACAGGGGGGACCAGTAGAGGTGGTTTTAGCAAGTACTGCTTGATTTTCTCAAAAGCTTCTTCACATTCTGCATTCCAAATGCCAGGATTCTTCTTTCTTAACAAACGAAAAATAGGGTCGCAGGTTGTGGTTAATTGGGACATGAATCGAGCAATGTAATTTAACCTTCCTAAGAATCCTCTTACTTCCTTCTCAGTCTTCGGAGCTGGCATGTCCTGAATAGCCTTTACTTTTTCAGGATCCACTTCTATTCCTTTGTCACTCACCACAAATCCTAACAACTTCCCAGATTTCACCCCGAATGAACATTTTGCAGGGTTAAGCCTCAACTTATATTTCCTTAACCTTTCAAATAATTTCTTCAATATTTGGACATGATTCTCTCCTTTTCCAGATTTAGCGATCATGTCATCCACGTATACTTCAATCTCCTTGTGCATCATGTCATGAAATAAAGTCACCATAGCCCTTTGGTAAGTGGCACCAGCGTTCTTTAACCCAAATGGCATGACTTTATAGCAGAAAGTTCCCCATGGTGTAACAAATGTCGTCTTCTCCTTATCCTCCTGCGCCATTTTTATTTGATTATAGCCTGAGAAACCATCCATAAAGGAATACATGGAGCTACGAGCTGCATTATCAACTAACATATCTATATGTGGTAGAGGAAAATTATCTTTAGGGCTAGCACGATTTAAATCCCTAAAGTCCACACAGACTCGAATCTTGCCCTCCTTTTTGGGTACCACTACTATGTTGGACACCCATTGTGGATATTTAACCACCTCTAAGAAACCCGCGTTCCATTGTTTTTCAATCTCTGCCTTTACTTTGATCAAAACTTCTGGGTGCGTTCTTCTTAGCTTTTGCTTAATCGGTCTGCATCCCTCCTCCAATGGTAACCTATGGACTACGATATTTGTATCTAGTCCAGGCATATCCTCATAAGACCAAGCAAAAACATCCGTATAATCTCGAAGTAGTGCAATCAAGTCTTCCCTTTCCTTTTGCGTGATCAAAGTTCCTACCTTGAGTTCTCTTTGGCTTTCTTCCGTGCCCACATTTATGGTTTCAAGTTCCTCTTTAGCGGGCTTCCAAACTTGTTCATGTTGCTCTAATAATTTTGCGAATTCCTTAATGTTATTTTCATTCTCGTCTTCCTCTTCTACAGCTATTATGTGTTCTTTATAATTCGGCCATTCGTTCTCAGTGTAAAGTGCAAGTGGTGCTGTGGAAGTTCCGCTTTCAGGGTTCCTGAAAGCGGAAAATGAGTGTAAATGCACCAAATAAAAATAAGAAAAGAGATGAACAAAAATGCATGATCTTCATAAAAATTCAGTTAACAACAAACAAAGATAAAATCCAATTGGCCTATTAGGCCTTAAAACAAAACAAACCAAAACACATGTAGAAAACATTTCATTACATTCTGAAAACCAATGGAGCTTCTTGGGTTTCCCAATTCTGGAACTTCTCTCCCTTGGCTAACTTCCGAATGCATGCATGGGCAGTGACTTCCTCAACGGCATAGATGGTCAACTGTGGTAGCTCTTCATCCCTTTTCCCTGACTGAGTCTTCTTAACGATGCTCTGAACTTCCTCTTTTTCCACAATATTTATGCTCATAGATGACATCTTCTGAAGAAAGCTCTCGTGTCCTGGATCAGGTTGTATGACATACGCTGCCTTTGGGAATGAGACTCTGATCGGAGGAATGACTAAATCCTCTTCTTCAGGCTTCCTTCCCTCGATCCTCGCCATTCTTTTCTCTCTTCTTGCCATAGCAGCCCGCTGATAGTCCTCATTTTTAGGTTTATATCCCAACCCAAATCTTTGTTCTGCAGCCTTTAGCTTCGTTACCCCAACCCATTCGAGTTTCTTTTTGGCTGCTCCAAATCGGGCAGGAACCTTGTTCTTTAAGAGGCTTTTAGCGGCCATTTTAGTGGCCCTTGAGATCCTGGCTTTCCTTCTTGCGGTATTCTCCGGCACCCACTCGGTATTCACAACCTCAAATGCGTGCAGGTTTCCATCCGTACAATCTTCAGCTTCAATAAATGGGACCGCCACATTTTTCATCACGGATATAGCTTCTTCGGCCTTGACGGTAACGAGGACACCATTGGCGATGTACTTCAAACGTTGATGCAACGAAGAAGTAACAGCTCCGGCAGCATGTATCCATGGTCTTCCCAACAACATGCTATAGGAAGGGTGGATGTCCATCACCTGAAGGGTTACCAAGAAGGCTTGGGGACCTATGGCTAGCTCAACTTCGATTGCCCCCAACACCTGCCTCGGTGCACCATCATATGCTCTCGCCGTAATCCCACTTGGATGCATGTGAGAAGGATCTACTGGCATCTCTTCCAGCATGTGTCTTGGCAACACATTTAGGGCGGAGCCATTATCAATAAGAACTTTCCCAATTAGACAATCCTTACATCGGACTGTGATGTACAGAGGTTTGTTGTGTCCTGTTCCTTCGGCGTCGAGTTCATCTTCGGTGAAATATAAGTAATTTGAAGCATGAATTCTCCCAACCAGATGCTCCATAGTTTTTTGTTCGATATCCTGAGGTACATAAGCCTCATTCAGTACCTTCTGTAAGGCATTACGATGGGGCTCAGAACTAAGTATCAAAGACATAATGGAAATCTTGGCAGGGGTCTTTTTTAATTGGTCCACCACACAATATTCGCTATGCTTCATCAACTTCAAGAACTCGTTCGCCTCTTCTTCTGTCACAGGTTTACTTAATTCTTTTTCAAAGCCTACTACTTCTTTACCCTTATTCTTCATTTGATTTCCCAACTCCTCGGGCGTGAAGCAACGACCGCTTCGAGTCAAACCACCGATCTCAGCCTGGAAGGAAGGAGCTTCATCATTTGAAGTGACAACATAATTTCCTGGTGTTGCCTTATAGTCTACCTTCTTCTCATATGAGGGTTTATACAAAACCAACCTCGATAGCCCACTAGCTGTTGCTTGAACTCTACATTTCTCCATTCCTGCTACCTCTCCACTACTTTCCATACTCTCTATCCTCAACTCCCCCAAAGTCAACATCCTGGCGACTTTTTGATGGAATTCGGTACACTCATCAATGTGATGCCCTTTTTCATTATGAAATGGGCAAAAGTCATTTTCGTCGAAGTCGTGCTTGGTCGATCCCATCAACTGTCCAGATTGCACCAACATGCTGTATAATCTAGACATAGTCACCTTGAGAGCCCTTACTTTGTTATCAGTTTCTATTGCATTCACCCCACTACTTCCCGCAGCATGTTTGGGCAAAGGATTCAGATTAACATTGGGTGGATCCTCAAGGGTGATCCATCCGATCTTGATTAATTGCAATACTTTTCTCTTAAACGCGGCACAGGTCTCAATGCTATGACCTGAATTACCAGCATGGTATTCGCAAGTCAGATTAGGGTTGTGCCAGGCAGGGAAAGGTGGCTTCAAAGGGGGTAGTGGTAGGGGAGCAATATGTCCGATGTTTAACAGTTGCGCGTATAACTCTTTTAAAGTCATGGGCAAAGGTGGTAGTTGTTCCTCTGGTTGTTGGTACTCTCTCCTTTGGAAGCTACCTTGATTATGCGTGGGGAATTTTGGGTAAAAAGGTGGGTTTGGAGTGGTGGGTTTGGAAAAGTTGATGTTGGCGGTTTGGGGTGTGGGTGTTTGGTAGCTTTTGTAACTTTTCTCTTTCCCCTTGTACCTTTCTTCGAGATTATTCACATCGACTTCTTTTCTTTTCCCAATGAAACCTCTCTTCTCTACAGGTTCCACAATTCTTCCGCTCCGGATTCCTTGCTCAATCCTCTCAGCAATCCGTACCGCATCAAAAAAATGTTGGGCTGAGCTTCCCATCAGATGTTCATAATAGGGGGCTCTAAAGGTATTGGCAAATAGATTCACCATTTCCGTTTCTATCAACGGTGGCTGTACATTAACCGCCTGGTCCCGCCACCTCTGTGCATAAGCCCTTACAGATTCCTGGGGCCCCTTTTCCATGGTAGACAAACTGGTCCTATCAGGAGCAATCTCCATATTAAACTTGTACTGTTTTAAAAAAGCGTCCGCCAAGTCTGCCCACTTTCTAATCCTGATGTTATCTAACCTCATGTACCAGCTAAGGGCCGACCCTGTCAAGCTGTCCTGGAAAAAGTAGATTAACAATTTATCATCGTGTATTACTTCCGCCATCTTGTTATAGTAAGAACGAAGATGGGTTTTGGGGCATTCTGTCCCACTATACTTAATAAACTCCGGGACCCTGAACTTCCGTGGTATCACGATGTTTGGTACCAAACACGTTTCAGCTGCCCTGATTGGGTCGGATAGATCGTTCCCTTCAATTGCTCTTAATCTTTCCTCTAATGCGGACCATTTGTCATATCCTGCATGGCTAAACAATCTAGAATCTTGTGGTTCCTCATCCGTCAAATCCAATGTAATGGGGATTGGGACGGGCCGAGTGGGTTCGGTTTGTTTCTTTGGTGATCTTGAGCCTAGCATATGAGGTGCCTCCGGGTATTGAACTGCCGGTGGTGCTTCATCTGTCTGAGCTGACGTCCCCTCTCCATCTTTTGTTTTCAATACCTTTTCAAGCATGCTGGTCAAACGCGCCACATCATTTCGGACAGCTTCGAGCTCCTTCTGGTACGGAGATTCAGGCTCGATCCTTTCTTCATTTTCCATTCTCCTTCTTAACCGGGTGTTGTGGACCTTCGCAGGGGGACCTATGTTTCGTGGTTGAGCTGTTTACATGAATGCATAAGCAAATGGAAAATATATGTAGTATGATGAATATGCTTGTATGGATGTATATGAGATGCAATGGGTTTCTCTTGTGAACAATTAATGGCCAAACACTTCATAGAACAGGGGTTTCTCATCATATTGCCGTTAGGAGTACTGCATTTCGAGTTATTTGCTTAAGTCATATTCACCAAAAGACAGAATTTGCATCAGAGACAAGTAACGCCCTTTTTCATTGAATAGATAAGCTTGCTACATTTTTGAAAAACACAAAAAAAGGACAAACAAATTAAAACTCTTCTTCGGTCACATCTTCCCCCAAAGGTAGGAAAGCGAATCCGCGGTTCTCAATTGACTCCAAGAAAGCATCGGTTTCAGCTAGACTTTGCCGATAACGGATGATGTTTCTCCCCACATTTCTAGCATTGGTCCTAATGACCCGAGCGTGTGCAGCAGCTTCATCCATTTGTTTGTCCATCTTGGACAGTTTTTCAACAAGCAGCAAGTTGGTCCTGTTTAATGAAGTATTATTAGCATCAATCTGATCCTTGTGTTTTTCTATCAATGCTAATTTTTCTCCCTGATGTTTTATCTTTACCCTCTCTTTGTCAAGCTTCATTTTCAGAGTTCTTATCTCGTCTTCTTTATTCACCAACTCTGCTTCACCAACTTCATTCTTCACAAGCTCCGCCGAACGACTCTCCGACATTACGTATTTCTTATACAATTCTTCATATTTTTCAATTCTGTCCATCAACTCGCACTGAACCTCTGCAAACTTCTCTTGGTAATATTCTATACTTTCTTGGCATTCATTATGTTCAGTCTTCAACGCGCTGAGCTCAGAGCAACTTTGCACCCATTTCTGATTCATCTCCGCTAATTCTTTTTCAATTCCCAATCTGGCATTTTCTTCCTCGACTATCTTCAACTCGAGTTTGGCTAATCTCGCATCCCTAGATTGTAGTTGTTCATCTAGAAATGCTCTCCTTTTGTCACCTTCGATTACCATTTCTTCCATCATCATCTTGTCCTTTCTGGTCTTGTTCAATTCCATCTGAAGTTTGTCAATTTGTCTCCTCAATTCTTCTTCACTGTCAACCCTTTTCCTTTTAACAGACTTTTCTTCAGTTTGTGGCGACGTCACTTCTCCATTGGCCGAGGCTGAGGTAGCTGAATCTCTCCATTTTGTATACCCTTCGCTTGTACTAGGATTCTCCAAACCTTTTATTTCTACCAAAACCAGATGCTTCCAGTCTTGTTTGATGGCTCTCATGACTTCTTGCGCCACAGGATCTTTAAACAAACCGAAAAACTGAGCAACCCCTTTGGTCCTTGGAACGAACTGCTTGCCCCCATGTTGCCTTACCACGAGAGCAGGAGCATAACTTACATAACCGGTGATCCCTACCAATGGAACCCAACATCGCTGCCCACAGCTCATTAGAACATCCATTGCCTTGATCCATGGAGCCCTCCATTTGAAACCACCCCTTGGTAAGATTTCTAGTTTTTCTAACCAACCTTGGTTATCTAGATTTCCCCATTCGTCTTTTACAACTATTTCCAAAGGTTTTTGGCTAAACCACCAAAAATTATTGAAAATTGGCTTTTTTGTCTCAATATGGCTGACCATCCAGATATACAATAGCTGTGTGCAACACCTCATTGCCCCTTTTCCGTTTTTTCGACAATGATTAAGCGTGATGATGGTCTCGGCTAGAATAGCGGCTACTGGATTGATCCGAGTATTCTCGTATTCCACATAAGCAGCAGCAGCTTCCAAACTTATTATGCCTATTTGGCTTGGAAATAGTACAAGGCCAAATATGCCCAAGGCAATCAGTCTCTCTCTTTCTAGACCGGACTTCGCTTCTAGTTCACACTCTAGCATCTTCCATTTCAAACCCACGACATTTCTCTCAAAAAACCTTTCCAAACCAGAGATTCTGAGCAGTTTTGACAATTCAGGTACAATATTGTCACATCTTAAAGGAAAATAAGCTCTATACAAGTTATTTGGAAATTCAGTCAACAACCCATACTCTTCCATTGTAGGACATAGATCTATATTCCCAAAAGAAAATCGGCGATAATCTGGATCCCAGAAATGAACTAAAGCTCGTATTGCTGGGCTTAAAACCTCTACTTTTGCAATCTCCATTAAACGTCCGTACTTTCCAAAGAACGCCTCTTTGTCCACGTTATGAAAATGAGTCATTAGCTTGCTCACCTCATTCAGGGTGCAATTCAGGTTCTTGAGTGGTGGTAGAACCTCAGCACTACTCTTAATACAGTCTCCTTCGGTCAATTGTGATGACTCAGAAATTTTCCCATATTCCATGATAGAAAGTCTAGTGGTGGTGGCCATTTTGTTCACAAGTCCTGTAAAGCGAAAATGTTCTTTAGATTTATGTCATGTGAAATATATTACGGAGCGTACACCCTAACGATAGGTTCTAGTTCTTTTATGTGAGACATGGGGTAGGCTTACTATTTGGGCTCTAAAAAGGGTCTCTCGCTGTCCCAGTGATCACCTTCGTAAAGGCAATATGGGGTCTTAGCAGATAATGGGATGGTACGTATACCAATCACTATCATCTAAGCTCTCAGCAAAGAGTTGGGGTTTACACAAACTTCAACCTTGACTCAAGTCATAGGTAAGCTGCTAGTCCCCCACCTAACTTAAGGTTTAGTGTGTGCTCTCAAAATAATAAAAAGTGATGCATGACGAGACATATTATGATGACAGAATGAAAAAATGCATGCTAAAGCTTTTAAACAAATAAATAATTCATGGCAACATGAGAGTAAATGAATAAATAAACACACAAAATAATTAACATATCACAAACAAAATTATCAAGCTTAGTCCAAAGTCCCCAGTGGAGTCGCCATTCTGTCGCACCCCAAAAATGAGCGCGGCGTGGTGACGACTTTCCCCGTGTGCGGGGAATATCAATGTCAGGGGTATTATATTTTTTCGTGAAAAGGGGAGTCGCCACCTAGTATTATGGTTACTAGGAAACCTAAACTGGTCTTTCAGAGATTCTAGGGTAAGGGACTGGTTGCGTAAAGAGAAGGTTTTAGCACCCCTAGTACGCCCTACCTAAGGTAAGCTGCTTGACGTTTTTGTTTGTCTTATGATTGCTAGGATACGGATATATATATAATATATATTTAAATGTTGATGATATATTATTCCTGCCAAATATTTTGGATATCAACCCTTTAGGATTTATCTATCCAAACACCGATAGTGAATAATAGCATATTATTCCTGCCGAATATTTTGGATAGCAACCCTTTAGGATTTATCTACCCAAACACCGATGGTGAATAATAGCATATTATTCCCACCGAATATTTTGGATAGCAACCCTTTTAGGATTTATCTACCCAAACACCAATAGTGAATAATAGCATATTATTCCCGCCGAATATTTTGAATAGAATTTATCTACCCAAACACCGATAGTGAATAATATGAATCACCGAAAAAGTTTTTTTATATTTTTTTGAATATTGGCCAATACCCTTTGGATTTTACAAACATGTTGTAAAATCTCAAAATGCAAGAAATGATTTTTCTTTGCAAAATCCATGCTAAAACTCATTTTTTCTTCAAAACCCAAGATAATATATTTTTTTCAAAAGAACAACAACTTTTAAAAATATGCTAGTGTATTGGCCTTATGCAAGAAAAACAACACATTTTTTCTAGATTTTTTATATATATAAAAAATATTTTTTATATTTTTTTTTATTAATTTTTTATTTTTTATTATTTTATTATTATTTTATTATTTACGGGTGGGCTGGACTGCCAGCCCACCCATTTGGTGTCTGGGCTGTCAGCCCAGCCTGTCTCGGGCTGGGCTGTCAGCCCAGAGAAAACTAGGGTCTGGGCTGTCAGCCCAGCCCATCTCGGGCTGGACTGTCAGCCCAGAGAAAACTAGGGTCTGGGCTGCCAGCCCAGCCCATCTCGGGCTGGACTGTCAGCCCAGTGGAACTTTGGGGCTGGGCTCCAGCCTAGGGGAACTTGGACCGGGCTTCGGCCCGGAGATAAGGGAATGGGCTCGCGGCTCATGGGCTGGGCTTCCAGCCAAAATGGGCTGTAAGCCCAGCCCTCTAGTGGTCGGACCGGGCGCCAAACCCGGCCCGACCCGACCCGACCCGTATCACCTCTGCATGCAAAAAAAACGAGGAAGATGTACAGTGATATGGTAAATTTCCGAGTGTGATGAAAGGCTTACCTGTTAACACCTTTGGGTAGAGGACGTCGAGGTGGTTCTTCCAGTCGTGGTGGCGTCGGAAATGGTTGCCTGTGGTGGCCGGAATGGACGTCGGAAGGTGCACGGGGCTGCTGCTGCAAACGTCGGGGCTGTCACCTTTTCTTCAACGGAGAAGATGACTGAATTGCTGGAGTCAAGAGGAAGACACCGGTGATGCTGAGGAGGGATATGGGTGGATGATAGTGGTGGTGGCTGGCTCGCCGAGAGGGGGAGAGAGAGAGAGAGCTTCGGGTCTGTTAGTACGTTTTTAGAGAGAAGAGGAAAAACGAAGGCAGAGAGGGAGAGTAAAGGAGAACAGATGAGAGGGAATAGAAGATTCAAAATTTACGTGAAATTTTCCTTGTCTTTCTCCAGCTTTTTTTTCGTCCTCTTTCTGGATCCTGGTCATCGGTTTTTATAGCACTCAGCCGGGGTTACCGTTGCATATGGTGGGCTGCTTTCGGCTTGTTGGTGGCTTCAGGCAGGTGCTGTCGGTGGCGAGCGCAGGTGGCTGGTCGGCAGCTGGGGCAGGAAACTTGTCGGCGGCGAGTGCAGGGCTTTTCAGTCGGTGCAGGTGAGAAAGAGGTGCTTTAGGGGTGAAAGTGCATTTTGGTCCTTAGATTTGTATTTGTTCTTTATTGCGCCCCTAATTGGATTTAATTTATGAATTTGTGCAATCGTACCCCTGTTCAAATTTCAACATTAGCCTTAACCATTGCGCTTCTTTCATTTCGGTCCCTTACTTCTGATTTATCCAATTTGATCTTTAATTGATCATTAAACTTTCAATTGCTTTTAATTTGACCCCTAACTTGCGCAATTGACTTGAAAAAAATTCAATCGGGTCTCTAAAAATTTTGATTCTCTCAATTGAGCCCAAATTATTTTTAAGAACTTGATTTCTCATTGACTAAGCCCTTAATAAAAATTAATTTGACCAATTTAAAATATAATCAAGCCCCTGCACTTAATTAAATCTTTCGATTGGATCCTAAATTAATTCTCGAACATAATTACACTTTTAAATCGACCAATGATTAAATCAAATTGACCCATAAAAATATAATCATGTCTGTCGACTTAATTTTTACGCAGATTTATCTAATAATAAATTATTTTAACCTTAAATCTGCGATTTCCTTCATTTTCGGACACAAAAGAGATACGATCGAGCTCTCAAAAATATCCAAAATTTAACCTTGATTTTCCTACCGACACCAGCCCCTTTTATTTTATTTTTTTGTTATTTTCTGATAGTTTTGGGGCATGACCCAGAATCGGGTTATGACAAACACAACGAATTCTACCACATGTTAGGCCTAGACAAACATGGAGTGTCCTACAATGCTCGTGGTGTGATGGAAAAAAATCTTCGAGCTCGATGTCCTTTGGAGACGCGAGCCAGGCACACCTTATCAGCTCGGCAACACTTATCATGCCCTCCAGCATGTCTGACAGCTTAGAAAATGAACTACTGTATTTTTATTGATCTATGTTTTTTGAAGAAATAAAATATAAGGAATTTACCTATAAACCCTTGTCGATAAACGACAAGTAGCAGTCAGATCAAACCAAATTAATTAGTGGTTGGATTTTTTTCACCTGACGTGAACGGGTGGTCAAGTCGCAGTTTAACTTGCTAGAAATGAGAAATATGCAGTAAGCGCACAAAAACTGCAACTCGATTAATTGCCTCTCCAGATGATATGACATCTACAAATAGACATACCGCACGTTTTAAATACGCTAGCAACATAGAAAGGCAAGCCTACGGTGTATGAGACTGATAGATGCAACACTTCGATATATATTATATACAGACAAAGTGTACAAAGTTGATGGATTCCATAAACGTAAGCCTTGTTTTCACTCACACTCGGGCCCAGGTTGAAAACAATAAATAAATAAATAGGCTGTAGCCACCAATAAGTGCTGTCAACTTCAGTACTTTACTCAGATAATTTTTTTATTAAATTAGTGTCGGTATTTATTCTAATCTAATGTATTTCAATTAATTTCATAATTTTAAATTTAATGATAATATAAATTTTTAATGATTATTGTATTAATAACCACAAAATTTAAATTCAAATGTTCTTACAACTAGATCACTTGATATATGTTACTTTACTTAAGTATTTAGGAACCCATGAAGTTGCTTGGCATTATCTCATCCCCTTTTATTCTCTGAATCTACCTTTTGACCCATCGGCGATGCACTTTGGCCGGGAATAACTATATATTTTCCTTTGGTTCAGGTAAACCATACCCTTCAATCAGATTTTATATTCGGTGGATAAATCCATTCGTTCTTTTCTATTAAAGTATGGTGTTTGTAATGGTTATAAGAGGTGAATTAGCAAATAATTTATGAAGAGAGAGGTCGGGAGAACCATCGGGTGCAGAGCAATTTTTGAATTGAAAATAAAATAATGGGTTCTACAAGATTGGTTTAAAATATATTTTGGAGGCAAGCATACAATCAAGGTTATAATTATTTGGTTTGTTTTTTACAGATATATATAGTTGGTAAATTCAAAAAACCATCATGGTAAGTTTACGAGTAACCCTATATAGAAAGTTGATCGAAATGGACAAAAAATCATTATTGGCAATGGAATTGATTAAGTTTCTTGCACGATCTATGTAGTGTTGAAAAGCAGCGCAGGATAGGGACGGCTACCTAATTTCAAGTGGCCACTTTTTATAGCTGAGTTTTAATATTAGTAAACCACGTTTCAATTCGAGCTATCGAAGCTGAGAAATCTCCGGCTCCCTCCTCCTCCCATCATCCATGTGTTTCATCCGAGTAATTCAGATCGATGCTGGTTTTTTCAAGATAAGATCAGAGCTAATAGCAATGCTGTCTCGAGCATGCAAAAGTCACTCATCGTACTCGCTATGTATTAGAAAATAATATAAATTATATTATAATTTTTCATTTAATAGTTTTTAGTTATATAGTTTCTTGATATAGTATCAGAACCTTATTGATCTAGTGATCATGAACTTGAATCTCACCACTCTTATTTTATTAGATAAAAATCAAACACAAGGTAATATGAACACGTGTGCAAATTTCAAGCCCATTTTTTTTTTTTCATTTCAGGAGATATGTTAGAGAATAATATAAATCATATTTTAAGATATCATCTAATAACTTAAACTTTTAGATAATATTATAATTTGACACCATGTGCTTCTTATCACTTTCATGCATGTTTGAATGTATGATTGAAATTCTTTTTAAAGGGTTTTTTTCTTCTTCATAAATACATTAGAATGATATTTTTTTATTTTTTAAATTTTTATCGAAACCAGTACCTCAAAATAATCTAAAAACATAACAAAAATTTCAATTTTTTTAAAAATCATTTTTTCTTAGGTTAGCAGACACCCACTTCAACCGATTGTTGTGTGTAAACGGTTATCCTGTTGTAGTAGGCAACACCGCGTCCGAGGTGTATCATAGGACTGGGAGCCGAAATAACATAATAATCAAGAATGTCGCCCAACAACAAATCAAGGCATCCATACGGGAGGCTCGGTGTCCTAGTGCAACATCTCAATGCTGAGCTGTCATGATGACTGGCCAGGTTAAGATGGTCAAATGTAGGAAAATACAAGCTTGAATGTAAGACTGATGACAATAAATTAATTTTGACTTTAAATCATTTTTCTCTCTCGCTATTATGAGTTTATTTATGGGTCAATAAAAATACTTTTTCAAGGTACATCGAAGCTAATCTATAAAAAAAATCAAGAAAAAAATTTATGAACAAAGAGAGAGAGAGAAGAGAAGAATGTGTTATGCTTTTGGTCCTGTAAACTAATATTATTAATTTATAGTGGAATTATGATCCAATACACCCTAAATTAATAGCAATAATTTAATAATTCAACTATCACTTTTGAAAATAAGAGGAGTGCCCTTCAAAACCATTCATAGGTGATCTCGTAGTAAAAGCTTGAGATTAAAAGATTTACTTTTTATATGATCTCAGTTTCGATTCATGTGATTGCTAATATGATAGTCATTAGAAGTTTATATGATCATTAACTTCAAGACTCGTAGTATTAGTCGAGATACATGTAATTTAGTCGAACACTCATATTAATCTAAAAAAAAAAAGAGTAGTGCTCTTCAAAAACCTAAACAAATCAGTATCATTGATTCTGAATTTAATGCCAACTGGTGCCAATGTTTTTAAATTTGGATCGATCCATTGCTTCAACAAGAAATTGATTTAAATTTCTATTTTTTTCACACATGAAGTTAATTGATTTTCAAATCAGCTTTTCTCACTTTTTCAACTATATTAAAATATTTGCTAACAAGTTTTAAATGATATAAAAAATTGGGGTTGACAAAATGCCAACGTGGACTAATTAAAATTTAAAGTTCATCCTATTTTTAATTGTCTTGCTCGAATTTAGTAAATTAATCAACACCGGTGTCTCCATGATTTCAGAATTCTAAACTCGTCTTCAAAGCAATATTACAAAAATGATGTTGCACCGGCGTAGTGGTAGAGTCGTTATATATATATATATATATATATATATATATATATATATATATATATATATATATAAACAACCCTAGATCGAGCACAAGAAAAGGGAGGTTCCATATTATGAGGGATAGGTCGTGGCAGTGGTGGAGCTATGGGGTTTTAATTATTTTTTTATTTTCCTTGAGGGCGACAACAATACTCGTATTGAACGCTGTAAGAAAAAGAAAAGCTACTTAGTTTTATGAAATACGTATAAAATCTTCAGGATATTTTTCATTCTCGGGGCCGGCCGGCCACCCACTTGGCTTCCAGGGGTTCAAAGTCTGGCTCTGTTTTTTATTTGGATAGGAAAGAAATGCTACCCTAATTACTGTCCAAACAAGTCAAGGGATGTAAATCAGAATGTCGGTAGTGGAATTCATCATCCCAAATTACCAAAAAAAAAAACAAATTTATCCTTAGAAAATGAAATAGCAAGCAGTAGATCCAAGATCAACCTGTGAAAATAGTTGAGCTTGGCATCTTGACCATTTCTTTCACGAGGGTGGACGCCCTAGGTTATTATTATTTTTTTTAATTCGAGAAAATCTTTGAAAAGCATATGTTAGGTCAAGATGAATAAGTAAAACACGATTGTTTCAAGTTTTTACAAGAGATGCATGTCTTGACTTGAACTCGAGAACTGCTGTATAAATCTCAAGCCCTTTATCATTACGTCACGCTTCTTAGGTTCCTAGACTACCCATTCATGTGGGTTCTTAGATTCTCATTTTTAAACATGTTAAAAATGATTTCTAGCGTAAAGCTGGTGGATCAATCGGAAAATATCACTGCTCCATCATAACTAACAAGGCAATCAAGCATGGCAGGTGGCCCATCAAATATAACGAGTTATAGATATGGCAGCCAAAACAACAAGATAATTCAAGTTATTTGTTCAGCTCTAATTACCACATTATATTTATTTTAATTCAAGAATGTCAAACCACGAGCTGATACAAAATCAAATTGGCCTTTTACACTTCAAACACAAACAAATAAACCGTAAAGCAAAGCTTTTTTTTCCAAGGGTTTTACACCTGCCGTTTTATAAGATATACAGTGTCTCTTGACCGCAGCCCTTGTGATTAATTGCTGCAGCCTCGAAAGTCAAAAAGAAACTGCAATTTCTTAACTGGAATTGGTGTTCTTTTTCTTTAATTTATTCCTTATATATATATATATATATATACACACACACATTCAATGTAGAAAAATATATATATATATATATATATATATATATATATATATATATATTAACTACTATCTAAATGGCGTGGATTTTGCACTGTTGAAGGCACTGTGCACTTAGACTGAATGGCACTGTGGATTGCGGCAGTGGCTCGACGATTTTGCCCTTAATGAAACCTGCCTTCTTTTTTGTTTTGTCGGGTGGTTTTTGCCATTTGCTTCGTTTTGTTTTTTCGCTTTGCATTTTCTTTCTCGGCCAGAGAGGGGCGGGTCGTTCATGTCTAGGTTGGTCGGCCGGTCGTTTGTGGGGGTTGATGGGTTGCTTTCGGCTCGGTCTGGGCTGGCACGCTGTTGCTTCGTTGTCTCGGTTCGTTGCTTCTATTGGCGGCTCGGCGAGGTCAGATTCTGGCCATTTTCTTGCGTCCATTTTTTCCTGTTTTTCGTCAGTTCTGTGGATGTGTTAATGGGTTCCATTTCTTTGTGTTTTTCTTGCATCTTCTCTGTCGATTTATACTTAATGTGGAATGGGTGTTCGGTTGTTGCATTTATTGGATTGCAATTGGTTTCGTTTTTCCATTATTTGTTTGTTTCGTTCTGGGCATGTTGCTGGGTTGGGTTCGGGTTGATTGGGTTTTGTGGATTGTATGTGTTGGGTTGTGGGTTATTTGTTTAATTGGCTTATGGTTTGATTGGGTCTTTAATTGGTTCATGGTTACGGTTCAATTGCTTCTTTGCTCTCGGTTTGAAGCTTTTTCTCTAATATTAACTACACAATTCGCAACAGTTTGTCCATTAGTGCTGCAAGCTGATTTTCTTGATAAACTATCTCCACAATTTTTACTTCAATTGACGTAAGCAGCACTCACCTGGATTTGCATTGTTGTGCTCTGCTTTCAATTTCTATTTTAGTTCGTTTTAATTAGTTCCTATGATTACACTGTTGCGTTTTAGTTACGTTACTTTAGTTGATGATTTTGCCATTTGTCATTTCGCATTTAATGCCTTTCTGTGTAACCACATGATATTATTTTGACTGCTTTTATCTGGGGCGGTGCCTGCAGAGAACTACTGGATCATTCTACAGCCTTCTTTTGTTCAGTTATTTGGCAGGATCACATGATATTATTTTGACCTCTCTTATCTAGGACGGTGCCTGCAGAGGACTACGAGATCATTCTACAGCCTTCTTTTGTTCAGTTATGTTCTATATATTAGGTCTTCTTTGGCTTTTTTTCCCCTTTCATCTGCCACCTTTTCTTAACTCGGTTTCAACTGGTTGTTTCTCTTCCTCCATGCTTTTCTTTTCATCTTTGCTTGCAATATGTTAAATAATTCTTTCTAATTCCTTCGATGTGGTTTTGTGAAGCTCTTCTTTGCTGATTATCACGTTTTACTCCCAAGTCTGCATAACATCCTTGCTCTTATTCCTGCAACTTTTGAGGTTAGTTGTTTATGTTTTTGAGTGGTTGTTTGCTGATTTGTTGTGTGGTTTTTTACGATAAGATAGTCTTCCAGTTCTTGTGGTTTTCCATCTTTTAGATTTGGATAGTACTTTCTTATCTCCATACATAGAAGATACAAAATTGAAAAGAAAAAAAGGCTTCTGCATACTTATTATCCATCTGCAGCAGCATTGATTGAAGTTTAGTCTATTTATTTGCCAATTTAAACATGTGATTTGAGAGTTAAAATGCATCTCTTATAAGCAATTCATTCAAAGGAAAAATATTTTGCTTAAATGCCTAGGAGTACAAAAGGGAATGATTTAAGGAAACAAATAAAACAGAGTTCTGTAGCTAAAAACAAGTAAATTAACATGTGTAGCATAGGTACGTGCTCATGCATGTCTGTGTGTTGCATGAAGGAGTAATACTGCTAAGGTTTGAGAGAAAATCACTCCTCATGCTAGCTATTAAACCATAATCAATTAACGTTCTGAACAGCATACTATATGCTGTCAAACAAGAGTATACATCTTTCAAGACATATTTCACACATATATAAGACCATTGTAGCAGTCTTTCATGGTTTGTTCTTCTGGGTATACATATAATCTGTGTAAGCAGCAAGTGTCCTTCTGATTAAGCACTCTTCCTCACCAAATCATTCACAGCTGATCTCTTCCATCACCTCTGCATGCTCGGCCTCGACAACCTAAGCAAATACACACCTCGGTTTCAGCTGGTTGGTTCTCTTCCTCCCTTCTTTTCATTTTTTACTTGCAGTATTGCCAACCTTGCTGAATCTCACGTGCACATATTATACTAGCCAACACATACAGAAACATGTTTGTTTCAACAACACATGTACATGCATGTTTGCTTGAACATTGATGTGGATCAATTGAACAAATCCAATAATCATAGGAACCTCAATTTTTAGTACATCATTTCATTATTACGTTCAGTCAAGCAGAGCATTATAAAATTAGATTACAAGTTTAGAGTTGCAAAAAAGACCCTAATGATTCATAGCCAAATGCCCGAGCAAATATAGCCTTCAACAAACAATCATGTTGTTTTAAGCATTCAGTCTCTTGACTTAATTGATTTATAACTCTAAAATCAAATAAGAAATTCGAAATTCAACATAAACATGAGCATAAATATCAAGCTAGCCCACCTCCCAAAAACTTAAATGCAAACTTTTACTTCCAGAATTATTTGCTAGATCAAAAGACAACATCAATGGCACCAAACAAAGAACCACCACTTTGCATATAACCAGCATTGAAAGCTATAGCCCAACCTAACCATTTAAAATCAAAGACATTTGAATTCAAAATGCCCAAAAACTTTTAACATGAGAGGAGTTAGTGATTTTAATGATCCAGTAGAGGCCATGCTTGCCCATATCACCTGAACAAGTAATCATCATGAAACTGTAATATCAGTAGTATGAGGTTGGGAACAGAAATTTAATTTTTGCTTAGGTTGCCATATCAAGCTAACCCACCTCCCAAAAACTTAAATGAAAACTTTTACTTCCAGAATAATTTCAAGATAAACCAGTTGCAGTTGCATTTGCTTAGAGTCCATGTTAGTTTGTATATCACTTGAATTTGAGACGTTGCCATTATTTAATTTTTTATCATTTTAAGCCCAGTTCAATAAGAAAGTAGACTATGATTGGTTGGCTTGGGTTGGCAAAAATTTTGAAACAGGAAGTAAGTAGAAAGTAGAGCTAAATTACATGAGAATCCAATACAGAGAGAAGCGATGACCACTTTGAATTTGATTCCTTGAGGGTGCGGTGGACTAACCTCTACTTCCTGTATCAGCAATGGAATGTTATAAACTTAGATAAGCAAATCATCACCATCAATTCAGAAGAAAAAAAACTAGAAAGTTACCTTTGCAGATGATGACATTCGGTTGCTTGATCAAAAATGAATTTACTTCCCCTTATTTTAAACAACATTGTAATTGCTAGATCAAAAATGAATTTACTTCCCCTTATTTTAAACAACATTGTAAGTTTTGGAAAATCCTGTTAAAGAATATGAATTAAGATCTTCACTTCTGCTTCTGAGGTATGAAATTATATTTGCTAATTGTTCATTGAGAAAATTGATGAGAACTGCAAAGATTGTTACCCGAAAGAGTAATAAAGGCGTCTGATTCTTTAGCCATGACATAAAAAACTTACTTCTCCAACAGTTCTTACTTCTCCAACAGTTTAACTAGATATCTGGAACGTTGCAGAACACAATTTATTGGTGGACAAATAATCACAATCTTACTGCTAAAAAGTATAACTTCTTTTCAGCAAATAGAGCTAGAACTCATGTTATAAAAGGCCCAATAAATTTCCAACCAGAAAGTCCGGATGGATATTAGAATATTAGAATGCTAAAGCAAGATACAAACAGATGAAGTCCAATGGGAAAAGCACTACTAATATTTCAGAGTCAAAACTGATAAGAGTTAATAACTTCAAAAGCAATGACATCAAAAACTTGAAAAACCTAAGCACTTAAAGAGTGAAAACTAATCGAATCAAATTCAAACAAAAAAAACACTGTCAGGATAATTTAAAAAGTATTAGTTTATTAACATCTATTTATTAAAAAAAAAATTATGCATTCTCTCATACACAAATACATTGTATTCTATGATAACAAGCAATAATATAAAAACAATAAGCATACATACTATAACCCTGATGAATATAATTACTATATAAAAAAATTAATTCAAAGGTTTATTATTGGGTATTATTTTATAGAATAGAAGATAAAAAATTCTATTTATATTTAGTTTTAAACCCAAATCAAATAATAAAAAAAAAAAATTTCCAATTATAAAATCATACACTTAAAAACACTTCATGAAATGTCTGTATATATATTTAATATATATATATATGATTTCTTTTCATACCATTCAGTTCCTCACATCATTTTTGCTACTCTGCAGTCGTCTCAAGCAGAAAGCAATCATTTTCGATGAAGACGATGAGCCGACAACTATAAAGAAAAAGAACAACCTTTCTCCCTCATTAGAGGTTACTTTGAACACCACTTCTTTCACAATATTTACCTTTTATGAATTATTTTTCCTTATTTTTTATTTCATTTAATTCATTGCACTTTTTTCCGAATAACGCAGGTAGATTAGCAAGAAGAAAAGATTTCACATTTTGAGGAGGGATTTTCGCATCGTTCTTCACGTCAACATCCCTTCATTTTGCAATAGTACATAAGTTGTATAATTAACACTCTTTTGTGTTGTTTTGTTGCGCGCTACATACATTCCAAAAGATGTAATCTATATTTGCGCAACAAACCCTTTTATGTACTCGACGATAACTTTTAAATCCGTGCATATTATAAGTTAATCATTATCAATCTAATTATATAGTATTATATACACATGAATGCCCGCGGCACCGCGCTGGCTATGTTGCTAGTATATATATAGACACACACATTCAATGTAGATTTTTTTTTCAAAAAGCTCAATGGCAGCAGGAAGTATCTATCGTGTAAAACGTGGCATATATATCTACAGCAGCTTGGCAACTTCTAGCTTCGAAAAATCCGATCTTGAATTGACGGATTCTAACAACTGATTAAAAGGAAAACTAAGACTTAATTAGAACATCATGGCTCTGTCAACTACATTCGTACAACGTTGAGTTCTTCACCGACAAAATGTGTTCATGTAGAACATGCTCTGTCTCTGTAGAATGTATCACTGTGACTCAGGAAGACTTTCCCATAAGAATTTCATATTTTATTATATATTTTCCTCTTTTTTTCCAATTTTATTAAAAATATTCCCAAGTGATCTGCTCTAGCTTTTTTCAATTTTATTAAAAAAAAAAATTAAATGTTTTCCTTTCCTTTCAATTTCATAAAAATATCTCTACTTGTTTTTTCTTTTTTATTTAGATAGTTATTTTTTGTATCCCACGTGTCACCATCCTAGAAGGGTTGACACCTCTTTGGATACTTTTTTTAAGTCTGAATTAAACGAGTAAATTTTAGATTATCCTAGACTCTTATAAGGTGAGTATTTTTTTTTTTTTTGAATTCGAGAAAACTAATCACTTATGACACTTTTTGTGAGCCTGAATTAAACGTGTAAATTTCAGTATATCACAAACTCTTACAAGGTAAGTATGTCCTAACTTGAATCCGAAATCTGCAATTCAGATCTCAAGTTTTTTGTTCAAATTTCAAGTTCTTTGTCATCATGACACGCTACTTGGATACCATGTTTTTAGTCTTGTTTAGTTTTAAAAAACCAACCAGCTCATACGTCTTTTGCTGGGAAGAAGGAAGAGAAATTGGGATCTAATCCTGAAAATGGTGCATTAGTGCTGTGAAGAACTGACATTGGGATAAATATATGTTGGTTAATTAGGCAGATTAGAGGTAGCAAAACCTGGCTAATACTAGCCTAACCATGTTTAATCTGTGTTTGTAACTTTCCCATTCGAGTTGGGATACACACACACACACATACACACACACACACAATGGAAGGTAATTAACATTTAAAACAAGAAAGATAAATAAACATGCTCCTTGCTCTAATTATTCTCCTATCTTTAATTAATTTTTAACCCATTATTGTTTTTTTTTTCTCCTTCCAAATTGAAGTGCTCAAGAAATCTTTCCTAAGAATGATTTTTTTATTATTCAAGTCGTTGGTGAGAGATAGGACGGGATTGTGGAGTGGGACTTTATAGAAAAATAAATAGAAAATTATAAACAGGATCAATAGAAAATTATGGTGTAATATAGCCTGACCCATCTTGTAGAACAGATGTGATGATTTTCAAGCCCAAGTACAACGAAAAATGGAAAAGCCCAGCTGACCTTTAAGGCTTTATTTATCATATCATTCTCATCATGCCCGACATAAAGTATAAGTGTCCTGAAACAGTTAACGATGTAGGCCCAGGCCCATCATACATTTCTTTCGTGCTGGCTTTTGATCATCCTCAATGGTTATCCGATGTTGCTTACAAATTCTCCATTATTTTTATAATTATAACTTAGTATCTCAAGCTTATTAAAACTAATCAATTAGTCCCTATAGTATCAAAAATTATTAAATAATCCACCAATCGTTAATTTTTATTTTTTTTTAATTCCAAAATGTTATATGTCCTCATCAAATTTCCACCGTTACCTTCTCCTTTCTTTTTTATTTTACTAATGCGAAAGAATTAATGTATCCATGTGTTTACTGATGTGAAATAATTGACTAATTTTATTTTGATTTTTTATTTTTTATGTTCTATCTCTAGGTAAGGATGTTGGATGAGTATAATTACAATAATATTGATGTCTTGGAACACGTTTATTATGTCAAGTTCAATTATAAATCTCATGCATGAATTAGGTCATTAATTATAAATATCAAGCCTGAACATGCTAGGGTTCACATCATTTAATTTATCATGATAAAACATGATAAACATAAAAATAAAAATAAAAAATTCAAGAAAAGCTTAGAGTTTATACAAATTTAAATCCATAAGTATGCAAAATAATAACTCTTGACAAATATGTTATTAACACAAATATAATACTAGCATGGATACTAATAATGAAGTGTAGAAATAACTCAAAACACCTAGAATTAGTTGAATATTATTGAAAAAAAAATATGTAAATAAAAAATATTTTATTGATGAATTTTACAATAACCTTATATCTAAAAAGATATCTTTGTTTTTCAAAACCTTAATGAAAGAAATACATGAAATACAAAAATATTTTTGTAATTTTGTTGCACTACATAAGGTTCAAATCTTGTGATTAGTTCAAATCATTATATGCATACAAACACCATATTACATATCTATTTTCAAGGCATGCATGTCATATAATATATAGAAGTAAAACCCTTGTTTGGGAGTTTTTTAGTGGTAGTTCTATTTAGTTTAAACATTTAACCTTGAAACACCTTAAAATCCCTTATGATAGTCAAAATTTAAATGTTGCCTCTTCTAAACATCCAAGTGAAGATATTAGAACGAATATCAAACACATTATCCAACAAAACAACTTCACCAATATGAAACTCAATACTATAAGAAACAAATGACCATAATAAAAAAAAATCCACAAGATTATTGCTTCTCTAATTAAAATTATAAAATTTATAGACTAGAAATTTAAATACCCAGTGTTCAAACCATACCAAATTACAAAAACTGACTAAACTCAATTCCATAACAACGAAAAAAACTTTCTCAAAGCCATTAAAAATCACCTTAACCATGAAGTCTCATTTTCAACTTATATGGCTCTTACACCACACAAGAGAGTAACAATCCCAAAATCTACATAAGACATATAAATACTATCCAAAATTATCAAACCCAAACCTCGAATGAAAAGGTCTTTTAGAAACAAAATCAATAAACTTGTTTGGAGAAATCCTACTCCTAAAATAATTATAGCCCTTGATACAGTCATCCATAATGAGCCTACAATTATAAACCAACACAATTTTAATATCTTTTCCCTTTATGAATGAAGCATAAGTGGAATGTTGAATATAATATCTTAAACCTTTATAAAAAATGATCACAGTTGTCCATGTCTATAAAACTGAAACTTGAATCCCACACAAAGCTACAGTTGAAATCATTATAACTAGTTTTTCTAACCAATTAAAAGGATGACGTGATTATCATCTCACTGAAATCCAACACCTTGAAATTCTTAATTCCATCCAAATGACTGAAGACCAAATACGTATCATTGATTCTAAAGGAAACACCATTTAAAATGAAATTTTAACTCTTATCTTAACCATTTCTTTACATAACATAGGAGATCCTTCCCATATCAATAACAAAAATGTTAAACTTCTTTCTAACCTTAAAAGCAAAGAACTCTATGATTTTTAATGGTATAAAAATATTTTCTTACTCATGTCATGCTTCGTAAGGATTTAAACTAACCTTTCTAGAAAGAAAAGTTTCTTGTTGGTTTGCCAACCCTTCTAAATGAATGGTCAAAAGGAAAATCAAAGACACTTTTATCTAAAAAACAATCTATTATGACCGATTAACATCTGATGAGTTTGCCAATTTTATCCAAATAAAGGTCTTAAGGTTTTTTAAGACCTTAAACTTAAAAAACATCTTAAGTGAGAGATGAGAATAACTAGATAGTTTATATCAATATTTTGACATGGCCCTACCAAAACCAACCTATAGTGGTTCATGCTTCAAACCTATTATTTTAAAGTTCAATAAACCACCTCATAAAAGATTCACCCATAAATAAATAAAATATTTTTATACCAAAATTGAACCTTATTACAAAACTCACATAAAGTTTTTCATATAAAATTAAAATCCAAACCCAAATTTAACCCTGAAAGCATTGTATATTAAAAATATAGCCAGAAAGGGTATACCTCCAAATTGTTTTGAATCAATACAAAGTTACATAAATTATAATTAGAAGAAAAAACATTTCATCATATGCAAAACCTCTTGATTGAAGCCTCTAAGACTGAATCTAACCCATCAAATATTTCTAAAGAACCCTTTTAATCAATGAGTTAGAAACATCTAATTCTAAATCAACATCATACTTCTTTAAAATACATAAATATATTAACCCAATATCAAAAATCTATTCTTGATGCCATAAAAAATCTAGATGGTCCTCGATCATAAAAAATCTATCTAGATAAATTTATGAGTTCATTTGAAAAGTTAAAAACATCATAGCTTGTTTAAAAACAATCATTATTGCCATTAACCAATACAAAATACCCAAAAACTTACCAAAATTCTCAATAAAAACATGAAATTCAAACTCATAACTACTATTCTAAAGATACGATTTGATGTCAAAACACTCAACACTAATTTACAAGACTTGAAACAACAAAAAAAACTTTTTAATTTTGAATCTTTCTTTCCAAAATAAAGAATCAGTCAGATTCAAAACTTGAATTAGAAGAACAAACTTTAGAAACTCAGGTACTGAATCATGAATTATCAAACATTGAACATGTTTTTAAAATGTATTTGATAAAAGTTACATTACTTTTTTAAAATGATTTAAAAATAGACATTATAACCTTGTTTAATATAACTGCAAATTTAAATTGTATTAAAGAAAATATAATTCCAAAGCAATTTTTACAAACCACTTAAGAGAATCTTCTACACCAAACATATTATATTAGCTATTAAATACAAAAGTCAAGCATTAGTTTTAAACTATGGGTTTTATCTTAAAAATATTCCTTTTTGTCATACAATAATATTAATCATACTATTATTATTGGCTATTCATTTATTAATATGATTAATCCTAACATATCTAGTCATGAAAGCATTACTTCATAAAAACAATAATTTAAACTTGTCTTTCCTTTCTTGAAAAACAAAGACTAGAAATATGATTAATATTAATCATATTGTTATTATTGGCTATTCATTTATTAATATGATTGATCCTTACATATCTAGTCATGAAAGCATTACTTCAAAAATCAACGATTTAAAACTTGCCTTTCCTTTCTTGGAAAAACAAAGACTAGGAATATAAATTTGATCAGGACATGTTCCATTCATACTTACCACAATAATACATTGATTTGAGGAAAACAACCTCATCTCATGCATCTTAGACAATATATCTTTTTACAAAATAAACTAAAATTGAGCATCAATTACAAAATCCTATTTTACAAAAAAAAAAAAAGAATTTTAGAATTTCAGAGCAAGATAGAAAAACAGATTTGTTTTGATATACCAAATATTTTTTGGAAAAGAAAACAAAATGTTATTGATCTTCCTAGCTTATAATTATAATTTAATGAAACAAATTTCTATAAAATCAAGACCTGTTTTTATAAAAAGAGAAGTATTATGGACTCAAAATAAAATATTTAGAGTCTACAAGCCTTATCCACTAAAGTCCATATCACATTTGTCGTGTGCAGCCTTTTACATTAACAAAAATTCAAAGATTGAACGAGGCAAACCACGACTCAATGGCTCTTGTAACTTAGAACTGACATAATGCTTTGTACCATTGTAAGAGCTAGGAGGACGGCGGCGGATAGAACTGAGATGAACGACCAAGGACTGCTGAAATAAGTTCGCCTCATCGTTGCCCAGTTGCTGCTGTAGTATGACTCTACTTCTCTGAATATCTTGGAGAGATAACACTCTCGAATATTGAAAGCGACGTTTTTCCCTAGAGTGTTGAAGAGATCGGCCACGTATTGGTCATCTTGGGAGAATCTTGTGATGATCCCTTCTGAACAAAGAAAAGTAACATCTCTCGGTTGGTCAATGAGACAATTCATGAAAGAGACATAGTCGGTGAAGTATTTGGATTTCTTTTCCTCGTAGTGTTCTAGGGCGACACAGTTTACGAGAACGGTGCTTGTGAAGTCATTAATGGTGACGGATGGAATTTCAAGCACGCAATTTCGGAAGTTTATATCCAGGAAGCTATCGCACTTTCTCGGACGAAACTTTATCCCTGATGGCCTAAGCTGCGTGACGCATTGAATTGACTGGTCTGATGGATGATATTCCTCTAAATCAATGCAAATGGTGACCTGATCTGTGGGAAGGAGGCTCGAGTGGAATAGGTCAAGTAAATGCTTACCACGCCACGTTTTGAACTTGTTCAGGATTTCTGCGCGTCTTGGAAAGACTAGATCAAAGGATTTTAATGCAAGTATCGGTAGAGGATCTGGGACTTGTTTTATATCTCCATTACCGCCAGACAAGTTGAATATTAAGTGGAGAAGGAAATATGGAAGTTGGTTCTCACACTTAAGGAGATCCCTGATTAGAATCGGGATCAACCAGGGCCTTGTGAAGATGGGGTCATCCTCATCAATCATATCTTCACTGTGGTTGAGATTTCGGAGAAGTTCTAGAACAAAGCAGCTGTCAAGCAACATCATTTCAACAAAGTCATGACTTGACATAGAGACAGTCTCTGAGTAGCAGTCTCTGACTAACAGTTCGTTTACTTTTAATGCACCAATATAGTTTCGTAAATCAGTTCTTGATCGAGAAAGAAGCCTACCAAGGAAGAACCACTTGCGCTCTTCAAACTCCAGTACATGATCCCTGCCCCTGTGGTAAGGGCCTATTGACACGAGCTCAGGTTGGTAAGTGCTCGGATTTATTTTGTCGAAGATATGAGGAAATGGAAAGATGCATATGGATGAACTCCGGCCTCCTTGCCTATTTATTCCACTCTTTTCCTCAAGACGGCGATTAATAAGATTCAAAGACTTTTCATCTGCAAAACGTGAAAAATCATGCTGAAATTCCTCATGCCATGGGCTTTCGGATGGATCAGGAACTTGGTACTCCTCACTATTTAGGCTCGCAGATGATTGGCCTTCAAAATCCTCCTCGTAGCGTAGGATTTCATTCGGCACAGAAACTCGGTTCTCATCTCCACTTAGGCTTGACCACGTTGGACTTGCTTGGCTTTCATGAACTCCCTCCTCTCCTCTCATCTGGCTTGAGCTTTCCCCATTTAGTAACGATTTCCCCTTCCTTCTCAGGGTACTCGAATTTGCTTTCATCTCAAACTCGTCAACTCTCGTTGCTCTTGACTCCATATCCTTCTGCAATAAGCTTAAATATACCTTCAGATTTTCTGAAATGCATTTCCCGGAAAAGGAATTTTCATTTCCGTTGTTACTCTTAGGTGCTTCCTAGCAACTACAAGGAAAGTAGGAAAGTTGCCTGTAGTTCTAGAACGCCTTACAACAGCAAGAGGAAGAGGTGGGGAAGCTTCATGTCAAGTCTTGATGTCTTGTGTTGACTGTCAAGTAAACGAGGAAAGTGTAACGAAAGTGGTGCTTGTTTTGATTAAAAAAAACATATCACAATAATTTGAAGTTCCACTTCACTGGTTTCTCAATTCGTGGAATCGCACCTAGCTGGACCGTAGCATAAAGCAGTCCAAGACCTAGCTGGAAGCCTGATTTTTTATCATTAAAATTGAATAAAATATACCTTTAAAGTTGCTCACTGAAAAGACAACAAGAAGAGTAGCTTCGTTGTTGCAGAAGCAATACTGGGAGGCACATTTAATTTTGAACATCTCGCAACGGTTGCAGAAAGTGAGAAAACCAGTCTTGTATTCTGTGGTGTATTATTTAGTCCTGTAACGTTTGTAGCTTGCTATATTTCTGAAGGTTTAAATTACAGGAGCTGTCCTACAAGAGGAAAGTTCCAGGTTACGAGCTTTGACCTTATATTAATAGGGGATTTCTTATATTCTTCTTTAGTATTCAGAAAAGGGGATTTGGAAACACTACAAAATTAAGGATTACAGATTTATGCAAAACAAGATTAATGTTGTGTCTTTCTCCTTATAAGATGACTTCTAAAATCCAAGAGGTACACTCCTGGAGGAGTTGAAACTTCTGACGAATGCCTACATTCAAGAAAATTTGCATTTTTCTGCGGAATTCAGACAAATCTTCCCTGCACCTATAAGACCCAGCACATGAACATTGTTCTGATAAATGCACAGCTTTGACCTGATTACACCTAAGACATACCAGATCCTGCAAATGATAAAGACGCTCCCTCTGTCGTACAATTTGAAGAAGCGCGTTTTCCATTACTTCTCGGTCATAAGGCTGGCCACACTGTGGCACAGCACAGCGCCAATCCTCTGCCAATACAGCCGAGTCACGACACAAGTCCAGGTCTCTGCAGTCATTGCAGTAACTGTTCAAACATGATTTTGAGTTAGCAAGATGCTGAGATGATCAAAGGAAAAATATAACTGATTATCAGCTTCAACTGTTTCAAAATATAAATCAAATGAATAGAAAAAAAGTTTTAAGAAAAAATGCAATATACTGTCACAAAATTCCTACAGAAAACTAGTTATCGTTTGTCAACAACAACAGTTAATTTCTTACAAACCCTGGTTTAGCCAAATATTAGAAGGATCCGGTACTGCAACGAGTGGCCTGGCATAGTTATTGTTAACTTGGTTTCTAGGATCTGGAGTCTTGTAAATGTACCTCAAACATTTTCACAGAACTGAAGTATTGAACTGATTCTACTCCAGGCAGAGGATATCAGTTAGAAAAAATGTTCAATATTTCCACTACAACCGTTCCCCTTTAGTGTAACTTACATTAAAATACACCTGGTCAAGTGCAGAGCATGAATTATGGTGGTAATTCAGTTCTTAGTAGTTCCAGAATTTCATAATTACTTGAATATGTGATCGCATCCTTGGTAGTAAAAGTAAACCTAATAGTAAATAAAATCAAAGTCCCATAACATAGCAAGATACAATTTGTTCAACTGAAATCAGGGGTAGTGTGTTAGCTACCCTGTGCCACTGAAGGCAGATGGAAGCTAAACTCATAAATCACTGGTCCAAAGACTACACTCCAAACAACCCAGTTCCATTCCTCTCTTTGAAAATTTGTTAATGTCAGTAATCAAATAAATCCCTTTTGAGGTAGCTAGTTAACACTTGAAACCAATGCAAAAGAGTACGAGTTCATATTCATCAGCTCAGAGGATTAAATCGCATCATAAATTTAGGAGGCAGATGTTCATGAGATAATTGGTGACTATATAAATCCAAATCCAGCAAATCTAGTCAACAATAAATATTATGCAAAGAGATTTCCAGGAACCTTAACCAGCAGAAAAATATAGCTCTACTGGAAGTCTTATGGATGGGTTTCTAAAGAAGGTTCAGGTCTTTGTCTCTAATTAGACATCATCTTGCTTCCAAACAAAATACTCAAAAGCATCATCCAAGCTTAAAGATTAAAAATGATGTAAAAAATGATATGATCAATCTAATTCTAACTAGGATTTTTTAAAGACAAAACTTCTTCTGGATAATGTAAGAACCTCTATGGTTATTCTTACCTGCAAATTACATTTGGTAAGATGAAAGAAGGGCAGGGATCATGAAACTCAGCTTCTGGAGCAAACTCCCGAACACGTACATATTTTAACAGATTCTTTCTCATCACCTGTAAAATGAAGGCCAGCAAACGAGATATCGCATCATTTCTGAAAGACAACAGGAACAAAAATACAAATTGTCTTTAAGAGTGTAGCTTCCAATTATAGTTCCATCTATATTGTTTTGTTTGCCATCATGCAAAAAAATGATAAAAATTTTAATTTACTTTTAAATTAGAAAAGGAATTCTATAATCAATCTGTAAGAAGGTTTAATATAATTCTAATTCTTCAAACTCAATAAACATATATATTTTTTATCTTTTAGATAATGGAAAACAAAACACTACTTGTGGAGTAAAAAGACTTGTTGTGTGTTGTAGCAAAAAAGAAATTACAATTTTTTTCTTTTATTAAAGAAATAAAGTAGGAATTTTAAGCCATTTCAAGATTATAATAACATAAACCATCCATAATAACTGTTTTCTGCAGAGTAACAGTTTTTAGGAAAGATTTCAGGAATTTTGGACAATAAAGAAAAATGAATGTTCCAAAAGAGTTCAAGAAAGGGGAAAGGATGGGGATCAGGGTGGGTGAGAGGTGTTCTATAAAAAATAATGACTAAAAGAAGACAATAGATAACCCATATTGCATGACAAAAAAGCAATCATCAATTATGTGCTAGCTCTTATTTTATGTGATGCTCTAGTGCTGTTCAGTTAAGCAAAAAAATACCAGAACTTCATGCTGCACGTGCTGGTCAAGAGCCAGGACAGCACAAACATGCTTAATGAATTCCAGTGCAGGATCTCCTATGTGGTTGATGCCTGCAGGTTGTTGGATACCGAGTGAATTCTGTTGGACATTCTCAGATTTGTTTATCCCCTTCATGTGAAGAACAGTATCTCGAACAATTCCTAGAAGTTTGTCTGTGAAGTGTGTGCCAATCTGCATATATGAAAATCAAAAGAATCAATTCAATTTATTTAGAAGGAATCAAGACATCATTCAACTTTCACCGGCAAATATCCTCAGCAATACCTGCCCTTTAATATATTCCACCATATGTGATTCAAAATTCTCAGCAGCTACAACGGTGATTGATGGAGTGCATGAGTTGCCATCACGCAAAGCTTCTCTTGTTGCAGCTTGCTTTTGTGCATAGTCCCAGGGAATAAACATGAATTCTGAGACAATTAACACGAAATGATCCTGCAAAAGGATCAAAAAATTATTGAAAAAGACAATCCAGCAGGGGAAAAAAAGAGCAAATCATAACATAAAGAGAAGTTCCATTCTAAAATGGGTGGTTTAATATTTGACCAAACAAAATCCTTATATTAGTTGGCCATTGAAGTAGACCCTTAAACATGCCACAATTTTTACAGATAAAATACCTGGATTTTCTTGGGCAAGTATTCAGCGATATTCCAGCTTGACACAATATCCACTTTCGGTTCTTCTGTCGGGGAATGAAGATGCAAATCATTGTGAGAACTGTCATCAGGTCTGGCTGGAATGCCACCGTAGTTATACTGTTACCCAGAAAGTAAACTGACCATGAATTGATTGGAACAAACATCATTTGTTTATGATTTCAGTAGACTATGAAAAGGAAAGATCTTATAATGCAAATGCAGTAATTTCCAAACAACAAGAATTCAAACCCTTTTATTAATTTAGTTTTCAATTCCAGTGGCATCATTTTGGAGGCCTTTGAAAAACAAATGAAAAACATCAATTGAAGAGTACAGTACTGGAAGGACAACGTCAAAGAAACTCTATGCAAATGATAGAAGAAATCCAAATTCCAAATGGAAACATTAAATTTCAATTCCAATGGCATCATTATGGAGGCTTTTGAAAAAATAAATGCAAAATATCAATTGAAGAGTGCAATAGTGGAATGACAATTTCAGAAAAAGTCTGTAAATGATGGAAGAATTCTAACTCAAAGCCCCTTGACAAATGACAAAAAACAGGGGAAAAGCATCGCATGGGAATTTCTCATATAATGTTGAAATTAGAAAAGATAATACACCAAATACAGTTTAAAAGTTGTTCAACACATTTTTGGTGAAAACATTGAATTCTGAAAGTTTCAATAGCACATTAAAAAACTGGATATATGGAGAATCTGTCACAAATCTATTTATCATGCTGGTTCTTCTACCAAAGACCGCATAAAGTCATATACAGATGTGTATAACCTTCAATTTGCATAAAGTGTCAACTGCAGTCTTTACAAACCTGATCCATAAAGAGCAAGGAATGCCAAAACTGCAATGGTTCAAGCTCAAGCCACTCGAACAGTTCTCTACAATTCAGCAAAGACAGAAGAATTACAAGAAGAGAAAATGAAAGATACATCTTATAATCGTTGGACATAACAAACCTATTTTGCAAAGTTTTGAGCAAGCTGTCACAGTAAGCTTTGGCAGCAGATAATTCAAATTTTCCAGTGTCTATGATAACCTTTGAAAAATTTGCAAATATGATTGTGGCACCTAATTTGCGCAATTCAGCCAACAGCAAGGCAAAAACCTTTTGCATGACCTAAGAATGTAAAATGGAAGTATCGTCAACTTAATGGTATGGAAAAATGTCGATAGTATATTCACATATTTAAGGAATTACAAAATACCATCAATTATATGAGAAGAGCTAGAAAATAGAAAAATGAGTGAGATGGTGGAAGACTGATGGCAAAGGATCCTTGTGACCCTAATCTACTGATGGGACAATTTCCTCGTGACACAAAAATATCCATGTGAAGCAGCATTTACCTTGTGGAGTATGCGGTGAAGAGCTGGATCATGAAGTTTTGATTGAGGGCTGTGACATTAAAGCAAAAGAAATGAATAAGCAAATCCAAAAATAACAGGTATGTTATAGATTATAGCACTACAACCTGCAAAGCCAGCGATACAGATGTTGTAAAATTGCATCAGCAAAAACATTTCCTGATGTAACTGCATCTGCAAGGCATCTCTGGATCAGCTGTTTCAGGACACGCAATCCAGATGCAGATGAGGTAGCCTCGTCAAAGCCACTCTGATCATCATATAGAGTTGTACTGGAATTCATGTCCTGGTCAAATCCTAACAAAACACCTCCTTCCATTTCATTTATTTGGTTACTTTTCAGAAGAGCATCTACAGCCAAGTGATGTATCTGCACAGAAAATTTACTCTTGGTTACTTGCAATCAAGGCCAATTAGCATCTCCCCGGATCACACCTTAAATAAAAGGAGAAAATGACAAGAATTCTGAACCTTTAATTCGACAGAAACTTTCCTATATGCTCCAGGGTATGTTAGAACAGGTTGTTGGACCTATTTCAGAACAACTAGTGAGTTCACAAAAAACAACAACAAAATAAACAGATATTGCTACAGAAAAAAGAAAAATCTATAGTGTACTACAAATAAGTTCGACTTACTTTTCTTACACAAGGAAAACAAAATGATCTCCAGATTTCTATAACTTAGGGGTTTTCCTAATTTTGTTTGTGACTATTTGAAACGAACCTCATCAGCAAAACATGTAGATTCTTCACGATGACCTCCTAAATCTGGAACGCCATCATCAGATATCCAAAGCACCTGCAAGAATTGATACACTTGAGCTGGAACAGAAAAGGTTGTAGAACAATTTGCACATATAAAAGTAACTCTTTTGAGCAATGGAAATAACTGTGGCTGGTTTGCTGCCATCAACTTCAGCCTCTCAGAATAGATGCAGAAGTGCAAGAGAATCTTAACCAATTTACACAAAAATGGAAGCTAGTGTTCCATTAAAGTACCTGTTGCTGATCACGTAATGCTCTTGAAAAGAAGACATCTGCCGTGAATATAAGCCAGTCAAGTTCAAAATTTCCCAAGGGTACCTGCTCAGCAGATTTAAAAGTTTATATTTATATAAGCAAAGGATAGATGGACTAACAATTTTCTTTGGAAGAAAAAAATTACATGGGCATATCTTGAGAGAGAAATTCTTTCATTCAACCACTGAGATGATGCAGCAGAACGTTGCATGCCAATTTTTGCAGCTGCTTGTTGCCAACCAAGTACCTATTCAATGCATAGCACAAGAATTAAGCAGTGAAAAGAATATAACATGATGCAAAGGAGCTTGTGCATGTGAAGAAGCTATTGATTTAGCATTATATTACCTGATACTGACTATCACGAGCATTTGAAGGTATGCTCACACAAGGGAAATCATCAAGCACTGACACACCTGACTTCATCAGGTGTGCATTTGGGCATTCAATGACAGCAAGTGTAGGCCCATGATGCTTGTCTCTGTTAATCAAGAAAAATATGCAAGCATATTTTATTTGGCTAGCAAAAACAAATGAAATCTCATCTGACTATATCTAGATGATGGAAGTTCAGCAAAATCCTACTGTATAGCAGATAGGAAGTCACTAATATGTACTAAAAACCACATTCAGGAATTTGAAGCCATTCAGGAGTTTCAATTGTACCATGTATATTACTATTGCTTAATAGGCCACTAATACATGACAATATTGTTAGAGAATAATATAAATAGTATATTGGGGTTTCACTTAACAGCTTAAGCTTTTAGATGAGATGGTTCCCTAACAAATATCACATGATCACAGCTGTGTAATGAAGACACCATTTTATTGCCTACGTGTCTTTAAGAGTTTATAGCATTGTGGAATTTATAGACATCACTTTTCTCTGCAGTAGGTGAAGAGATGCAGCACCCATGATGATGCAACTACAATACTAAATAATATGGAGAAATGAATGCAACAGCAGTCCTTAGAATCTTATGCATTTAATCAAGATTTGAAGCTATATATTAGCTGCCATGGAGTAAAACCTGAGCTCACTAATTGTTCCTTGTAAAATCTTTTCAGCATCCTTGACATGGCCAACATAGTCCACCTGAAATCAGTACCCAAGATTAACCAGCAAACATAAGAGCTACTGCAGTAGAAGAAAGCCAAGAAAGCATGCCACGGAAAGAAAAGGAAGGCTACTAATTCACCTTGAAAACAATACTATTCCTAGGAGGTAGTGCTTCATTAGACAATGCTTGGCAAGCTTCCCGAAATTGTCTTTCGAGAAAAGATGGTGTTATATCCTTATTTTGGTAAGGATTAACAACCACAACAGATACCGTTCCCAGTGCAGGCATATAAATGACATATATAGCACGTCCTTCAGAGGTGCTGTAGTGAGTAGTGGAAAAAATGAGCAATCAGCATGAATACCAGGCTTCAAGATAAGAATGAACAGGATAGGAAATAAACCTGCCAATAAACTTAGATATTCTTGAAGAAATTGGATTTTATTGTTCAAGAAAAATAGCATTTAACAGAAAAATATGCAGTTTAAGTAACTAAACCAACCTGTTCATTACACATAAGATAGAAACTAAACAATAGCTCTTAACACACCCCTCTCTCTCCCATAAGGGTATTTATCCAGTTCCAGATGTTGTATGCTGGATTGATTAGTTATGGAGCCTTTAAAATCCTAAACGATCCATCTTCTATGCTAATGATTTAAAATCAAGACAAATAAAAGTGAAATATGCTACAAAAAGGAGAATTTTAAAGCTTGAATTAAGGAAAGGCCTCCTGGTCAATTTCTAACTAGTCAAATATTGAAGTACTACTTAGCCTTCTCCTCATATATAATAAAGCAACGTCCTTATAGAGTACAGTGAGTTACCTATGATATACATAAAAGAAAGATATTGATTGCTCCAAATAGGAACATTCTGTTGTAGTCTTCATATGCAGCTCACTCAGAGTCCAGCCATCCTGGGCATTTCGTTTTTTAGCAGTTTTATCCACTTTACAGACGCAACCAATTTGGATTACTGCGTTAAACTCCAATGGCACCTTTGATTGATATATCCCCTGATCAAAAAATTTAAATTAATAGATCAAAATTATATCACAAGACAAGAAAACTGCAACTGCTCGATCATAAGCAATTACCAAATAGAATCTTGCAATTTCAAAACTATAACCTCTCATTAGAAACTTGCAAACAGCTTCCATTTCGGTAGTTCATGAATCCACATATTTTGCAGAAACGTTTGAATATTCATTTATATTTTGGAACAAAAAAAGAGAAAATAACCACTAAAGCAGCACTATGAAATATTACCTTGAGCAGAACTATAATTCAACAAAACATGTAACAGAAATATCACAATATAAAATTTATCACATTCATGTCATGACAATTAGGTAAATGCAGTAAAGGTATATATTTCAAAGGAGGATTAGATCACAGATTATCAATGCTGAAGGTCACTAATAAAAACTTGCAAATACTTGTTAGTGTTGGAACACCTTCTTAAAGATTCAAAAGTGAAGTTATTAATAATAGAATATGAGATGGGCAACAATGCAAAGTTCTCCTGGAAGACTTGCAGAGTGCTCAACCAGATCAGGTTTGGTATCCACATGATTCAGTAATAATCTCACTCTTCATAACAATTAATCGCTCAAAAGTGTGAGGGCACCGGTTAAAATAAGCAAGTGTGCACAAAGAGGAGAAATATATCAGAAATTGAAGGGCCATGTCAAAGGATTTTGTGTAAAAATAAAAGGGTTATCTGCAGTTCCTGAAGCATGTTTCACAACTGCATTAACATAAATCTTATTAGGGAAATACGTCAGACACAGATCCACCTCAATGGATTCTGTGCATGAATAACCACACAAGTGAGAATCATGTGAAGTTCAGCAGCGTATATGAATTCTAATATGCTTACCTCAACTTCTGGGTCCGCAAGAAGAGCTGCTAGTTTCTTGCTTTCCTTCCTAAACTTGTCTTCATCTATAATGACCTATTGAGGAATCATAGCCCATAAAGAATTAGAATGCAAGGCAAATGGCACGACCAGAAATAATCACCTACAAGAGATGTACTATAGACATACCTCAACTAGGTTATAGCTTGGCCTTCCATGAGGAAGAGTTTTGTTGACATGCCTACCAGGAAAATTTTCCATCGCAGGTGCTTTAGAGTTGAGGTAAAATGCTCGTGGAATAGTTATAGGAATCTTAAGCATGATTCCCTCCACAACAACCCATGCAAAAAATTGGCCACAACGTGAACTTGGAAGTAGCTGTATTATCTGAACCCGAGAAGAGATACAACAGTCACAAAGAAATAACCATGGCCAAATTTTCAAAGTTCATTGCTACCAAATTATTTAAATGACAAACTACAAACCTGCCAGTGGCATCGTGTTAGGGCTACTTCATGTGTAGTAAAATATGAACCAACTCCAGTTCTGCGCTGAGCTCCTTTATGATTGGTTAGACCACCCAGCAATTCAGATGCATTAGTAATATGGTGTGAAGTCCTTGAATTGCTCAACCTACCAAAGTTCACCAAACACATCATTAGCAGCCTTTACAAAAATACCACAGCTCACAGTAGAGCATCCTGCAACCTTGGACATAAAGACATAAGACAAGTAGATGAACAAGCACCAAAAACACATTGGGAACATCTACTGCAAAATCATTGTCTGGAAGACCTCAATGATCACGAAAATGTAATGAACTGTCATATCATAAATTGTCAAGGTCAATCCTCTGACATGGAAAAACTAAGCTTGAATCAGAGTGTGTGTACTGATTTCTTTTTCACAGTGCACATGGCACTTGAACAATATTTGAGATCATCTTAGGGATTTGTATTCCCTCCTGGACATGTAGTTAATTGTGTGAAGAGTATTAAGACTAAGCTTGCCTCAAAGATAGTGAAATATATAAGACTAATAATATCTCTTTATTTTTCAAATTGAATCAAAGCGCATGGGACTTTATGCATGCATAGCTAAACTATAATGTACCTTTGTTTCTTCCTCCTGTCTAAAATATCTTTCCATTTTCTCTTCTTTAATTCAAGCCATCCTTGATAATCTACATTTCTGTCAATATTTTCAACATAGGAAGTATTGTGTTGTGACTGTGAAGACAATTCATGCACACTATCAGTTTGCTGTTCTGCAGAATTCAATTGACCAGTTTTCTTTGCTGGGCGTTTATCATTGACATCATAACAACGAACAATTGGTCTAGGCCTATTTATAGAACTGCTTTTGATTTGGAAGTCTTCCAAGTCTTTAACATCCGCCTCATCATGATTTGTAATGGTGGCATCATTTCTGCTGCGTAACGTGAAGATATCAACCAATTTCCGCTGACGAAATTTGTCCTCCTTCTCACGAACTTTTCTGTGCAGCCAATCAGGATGAACTACCCTAGGAACAGGGTTCGCAACCTAAAAAGACACAATTCATTTCAAGAAGTCTACAAGAGGATACATTTGTTCAGCAGCCAAACAGACAAGCCATCTAACCTTTTGCATTGCGGCAGGAATTGTAACAATTTTTTGAATTGCTGAACCAAGTCGTTGCTTATAATAAGACCAGTCAATGATGGAGCGGATACCAACATCTGAAGAAGTCTTGCACCATTTTCGTAAATAGAACTTCATTATTTCTGCAAAATGAAAACATATTCCTACTGTGTAAAGAACGCAAATGAAACAGAAAGCGATTAGTGGAAACATGGTTGAATTTTACCAGCATCAGTTTCAAATATTGCAACAGGAACAGCACGCTCGCTAACAGGTGTTCCCTGCATGCACCATAATTGATTAATTAAAGCAATCTTGAACATTATCATCCATCCAAACAAAATAAAATTATATTTTAAATACTTGAAGAGGCATGGATGTCACTAGTTAATTGACTGATTAATCTTTGACTGCTTTACCATCTAAGATTTATACATGGTTATGGCAGCCAAAAGATATTGTTGAATAATCCATATTAGTCCGGTAGCAGTTATGGGATATATTGCCTTATCATAGAATGTATGGGCCTCTCCTCCCAATGCATTAAACCATTAGGTTAATTGCCATCATAGCAGGGCTTTAGGAAATTTCAGGCATTGCTTGGATCAAAACATGAGGGCATGAACTCAATTTTCGTTCAATTCAAGCATAACTCTCATGCTTGAGCTGTGCACATGAGTAACCAAACCAAATCAAGCTCAGATATTCGTGTTTATAGTATGCAAGCTCAAGGTTTAGTAGAGATTGCGCTCAATTTTCATTCATTTAACATCTTCAACCAAAGTGTAGACTCAAAGTGTAGACTATTGCCCTAAGTTTTCTAATTAGTTCCCTTCTCAAGGTAGTTTCACATGGAAAAACAAGGTTACATTTGTTTGGGCATGAGCGGTTAATAAACTAGCCTAAAAATAAGTAGCTTGGGTTCGTTTATTAAATAAATTACCTGAACCAAACAAGTTCTGGGATTCGGCCCAGGCAGTTCATGAAGAGTTTGGTTCACTCGTAGGCATAGATACTAACACAGCATCATAGTCTGCCATAAATTTAATTTCATTTTTGTTAAACCATAGAGTCAGCCCACTTGTTGTTGCCTGGTACATGTTAAGGATGAACAATTCAACACTCGATAGGATGGCTAGATTCAATAATCCAAGTTAGAAATTGTGATTCTATGATCATACTGAAACCTATCTCCAATTGTTTAATTCCACAGCAATAGTGGAAGTAAGATGGAGCTAGAATGACAATTATGACTATATAAAATTCTTTGAGCCCCATGCTCACCTAAAATAATCAGTATTCAGTGCATCATTAAGATAAAACAAAAAACATACCCTTGGTTCACATGCAACTATATACTGGCAACGCAATCCTTTATCTTTAACCATTGAATCACCAAGAAAATCAGCAAGACGCCTAGCAGTAGTTACTGCACATGACTTTTGTTCACCGTACTCGGACAAGGACTTGCTCATTGTGCTTGATTCAGATATGTAATCAAGCAACTCACTGTCAGCAATATCCTTTCCTTGATTCTGAAAAAGAAAATAATACGGTTAAAAGAATTTCCAATAGTAGCCCTGGAAATAATCATGCATTCAGAAAGGGGCATGCCAGAGGAAAGGAAAAGGAAGCTCGCAGAGGAACTTTGCAGCATTGCTTCTTAGGGGAGTTCATTACTAAAACAAAATGTTTTTTTACATACATCAAGAAGATCCAGCCAGCGGTTTGCCACAGCAGCTACAGCTGAGTAGCATTCCTCTAAGGTTGACCCGTCAAGGAACTTGTCGAAAAGCTCAGCCTGCAAGTAAGAAAAGCATCTCATGCACAATCAGATGAATTCTTACTTCAGTAAAAACAAATGTGGCATCCAAACACAGATATATTGTGAAAAGCATAACGTAGACGGGAGCATCAAGACAGTTATATTTCATAACTTCCTCAATAAAATACACAAAAACATTCAGGTAAAGACTTTCTAGCATTTAAAGTTGTCATCACCTTAGATGAAATGTATTCATTTGGTCATAGTATATAGTTATGAAGACATGCATAAATGTACAAGGGGGAGATTTCACAAAAACATAAGCCCACGCATATTAAAAGATAATCAAAATTTAAATGTCATCTGTCAAAAAAGTAGTATATTCAATGAGCCCATATTTACTCTCTGTTAATATAGTTTCTTTAATTATCAGATTAGTCATTGGAAGTTCATGAATTCATGAGATTTTTTCATGTTGCCAATATAAAAGTCTTAAGCGAAAGTGCTTCACATTTACAAATATTTATCTTTTGCCACAAATACTTTTGAAAGCTCCATAAGAAGCAAATGGATTTTAATGATAAAAGAAAAAATAGAAGAAGTATATGGCATTTTTTTATGCTGACAGGATAAAAGTATTTACTTAATAAGACATGGTCATATAATTTATAATCATATTTTTTTCTGTGTTTTGAATTAGTGTGACTTATTTTAGATCTACAATTCACCAAAAGCACATGCCAATATGTTTCACTCCTTGACTGAGACAGGGAGCTACCACCGCCACATGTGCACTACAATTCAGCTTGCATCTTCGTATAATATTATTTTTCACATGGCCTTACTGGAGAATAGACTTGTGTGGGAATACAGAAGCTCCGGGAGAAGTAAAGAATTTTACAGTATACAAGTAACTAGTTAATCTAGATGGAAATAATTATGGCATAACACCATAACAGCCAAACTGGTTAGACCCAGTGTAACCAGCAATCTTTGAACTATCAATTTTATAGGTAGAACATTCTAGTTTTAGACCATTTAAAAAAAATGAGATGTAGAGTTTGTAAATGCAGAACACCACAAGATGGGGAACAAGAGATACCTGGAAAACTTTGATGAGCTTCAGCTCACCTCTGCGCTTGATCTCAAAACCTTTAAGCTCTGCAAGGGTTCCATCATCATTGAAAACAGCATATCGCTTCTTAATTAAAATTCCTTCTTCCTTGGAAGCAGGAAGAATCATAGCCTATATCATACAAAAACACAATGATGACAAAATACCAAGAAAAAATACGCATTTGCAATTCAGTGACAATATGACAATTCCATGTTACCTTGTATGGGCCATCCACTTCAAATTCAATTGAGCATTCACTATGAGTTGCATATGTTTTATTTACAGGGTCTGTAAGTGTCTGTTTAAAAATAGAGTGAGATCAGCATACAATTATGCTGTGGTTTCAGTGAAAAAGAAAACTCATGATGGCATAGAGAATTTCAGAACCGCCACAACAAGAAACTTGTGGGAGTAAGTCATGTAGGTACATAAAATAAAAAATATAAGTTAACCTGGTATTGTTCATTTGTGTTGTTTCTCGCCACATCGACATTGAGCATAACACATGGATACGAGATTGTCAGCTTTTTCTTCGGGTCCCTGAAATTAAATATTTCCCAAATGAAAGTTAACATAGAAGAGATAGAAAATTTCTAGTACTTTACGGACTAGTTTTATACAAATGAAGAAAAAAAGATGCATGAAGCAATGAGCCATAATTATGTACAGACATGCGAATAATAAAGGAACAGCAACTTACTTTGTTTTAAAAGTAAAGTTCTCTGGAAAACATCCAGGCAGGACACACCAAATACCATCTGTGTCCAATTCAAGTGGCTTTCCAATTTTATCAACAAGTAAACGAGCATTCTGAATGATTTTTGCTCCTGTATATGTAACTACACCAGCCATTTCCATTGAATACCATCTTGCGCCCCTAAAGCACAAACAATTAAAAGTATCATGCAAACATTTCAAAGACACATGTAAACAATCAAATACATGTTATGATATCTGGAAAAAACAGAAGTCAACAACTCACTTGCGCATGACATATCCATAGAAAGAATTGAGAATACATTTGTGTGCAAGTTGCAATGAATCATAAAGCACTACCATGTCCTGCAAGTATCAGCAAGCAAAGGTAAATTGTGAATGAAATATCCATAAAATGAATTGAGAATACATTTGTGAGCAAGTTGCAATGAATCATAATGCAATGCCATGTCCTGAAAGCATCAATAAGCAAAGGTGAAGTATGGGAAACTAGCTCCATCAAAAGACATAGTAACTATATCAATATTGAAAAAATTGGAGAATCATCATACATGTGCTTCTTGGATCTTAATAGAATTTCCACTAGCCTTGGCTTCTGACAACTTGCCCTTCCAAACCTTATTAAGTCCTTTATACTCATACCTTCTATCTCGAAAGCTTGAAATGAGGAAGAAGAAAGTATAAGAGGTGATTTAAAAACAAAAATATGAAGTTTCAACTACAGTTAAAAACCTGTCATGCTTTCAGAAATATGATGTAACAGTGCTCAGAAAGAAATGACTGTTGAAATAAAAACTAAGCACGAAAAATTAATGACACAACTAATCCAAATTGCATACCTACGTACAGTGTCTACATAAAATGAGTTTTCTCGCATGCAGATCCCAGCTTCTCGAACTTCAGTAACAGGTTTGTCAAGTACCCTTTTATATGCCTATGGCAGGCACAAACTAGTAAGATAGATATTGTTTATGTGAGGCATGCATTTTTAAGCAGACAAACAGACCTTTTGACAGTATTTCTTTAGACGCTCTTTCAGCTTTGATTGTTGATCAATCTTGGACAGATCAAGAAAAGATTTTGACAACTGACCATCAGTGCCATCAACAAACTCAGACTCAATTTGCTTCTTCAAATGATAATAGTCACTGAAATTGTGAGAAGTGATGTCCGCTTGTTGTTAGCAATTATCAGCATATTCCTGATCTTACCACCAAAAAAAAGAAAAAGAAAAGAAAAAAGATGGAGGAAAAGAGTGAACCTTTTCTTTGCCGTAAATATCTCTCCACGCCAAACCCATTCAAGCTTCCGTAGACAAGTTTTGCCTGGGCGGTTGAAGTCACAAGCAGTACAGATCTCATCTGTAACTATAGACGGGGGCTGCAATTGAGCAAGAAACCGCACTACATGTTGATTGCAAAGATTTGTACGCAAAGGGAGAGGGATAAAAGAAAAGAAAGAAATCTCAAAGCCTCGTAATTATGTGTATTTTTTGTGTGTTTCTCTATGTATGCCTGATTCGATGGAATACCTATGATGTACAAACTAGAAAGAAGGTTCTTAGAAGGCCAAATGATTGCCATTAGAATTCATCAATCAAGTATCCCGACATTGTACAGCATGATGATTGACTATTATCGTAGATGAAGAAGTCAGGAAAATGATTTCCACGACATGAAATGAGTAGCAGAGGGCAGAAGAAGTGAAGTGGACACTCACAGAAGCAAGCCAGAAAATTCCAGTCACATAATGAGTAATCAACTAGCCATAAATATCAAAGACTCTAGTAGTACAATGGAGTAAAATGCCAACACCCCCGAACAAAGTTATTACTCTTTACTGGCCTAGAATTGAAGGTAAAAGGAGATTGTCACTCCTAATACCATCATTCAACCCGACCTTTACAGATTCTTATTTCTTTTTTCCCAAAACTATTGAATACTAGTAGAAAAGGCAATTTTAAATGAAAAAAAGTTCTTTCAGCTTCTTTACTAAACTTTAAAAAAATTATGTTCCAGCAATGGTCAAGATCATCAGTGCTGCATCATGATCGTAAGACGAAACAAACATGAACTACTCACATAAAATATAGAAGAATCCTTCTGCACTAAATATATTCAAGGCACTATTTCCTAAGAAGTGGAAAACAGGCTTCAAGACCTATAAAATTAAGCCCCGTACCTAATTTACATTTACTTCAGATAAATGATGGTAGGAGCTAAGGCAGTCTTTTGGCTGCCTTGATTCAGATTCTAAGTTAATAAAGGAAACATGATGAGGTTATCAAACTGCATCTTTATCATTAATTAAAGCAAATTAGGCATTAATGATTAGACCTATAAACACTTCTTATGATTTCCACAAATTTCCAATACACGGTTATGGCAAGTCAAAACTGTTTGATTGTTTATAACATGTTGGCTTCCAATTACATGGACTTTAAATAGCACTGCTCCAACTTGGTCATAGTGTAAATCCTTTATTAATGGAATGGACTGCTGCATGTTGCATTTAAGTATACATCGATATTGTATCTTCACATTCAGCTATAGATACACCCACCAATTTTTCACACCAAACACCATTTCCCCATGCTGATATACTAATCAAAATGCAAAGATAAACAAAATTAAAAAAAAAAAAAAAACATGAACTGTTAAAAAACTACTATTTGTACTTATTAGCCAGCTTACCTGAAGCCTGTTTGTTAAGATAATGTTTGGATACATTGCAGCCACATCAAGATGATAAATAAGTGGACATTCTTCACGAACAGGTTCAGCTCTCAGAAGCACAAGCTGAACAAGAGAAACATTTCAGGAATGCATATTATCCTCTATATATTTGTTCTTATTGCATGTATTTGTGTATATAGGCTATAACATTATCTTTCCCAATGTTTCATAAAACATGAAGATGGCAGCACCACAATTCAGGGAAAAAAGGGAATAATTAAGTAAAATAAATAGTTGATAACATGAGACAAATGTCAGCATAGTTGATTGCATTCTCAAGAAAAAGGATTGTGAGTAAGATTTTTTTGTCCTTATGACAACAGATGAAGATCTTAATAGAAGGAAGAGAAACCAGGACTACAATAATGATTTGACATCCTCCAAAGAGCAAGGCAAAACAAGAAATGATAAAGAATACAGAAATCCATAAACAAGACAAAGAGGCCAACCAAATCAAATCAAGCAATGTTGAAAACAGTCATGGCATAAGAATGAAAACATTTAATTTGAAAGAGAGTATCGGCACCTTTTCCATGATAGCACTCTTCACTTCATCATAATTGGAGATTGAATCCAGGTCCATCTTACCCTCTACTCTTATAGCATATTGCAGATCACGATCAAGGTTTTTGATAAGTAACTGGAAATCAAAGTGCCCCAGCATCAGCCAAGTAGGAACTATGATGTTAATTATGAAATTGTTTACTAAAAAAGAAATGTTGATTCAGGCCCAGACAGAGAGAATGTCTTGGCTAACACAAGCTGAAAATGCATCCTATTCAAGAAAATGATTTTCATAACAAAACAATGCACATGCATATACAGGCACATAAATCATTTTATAGGCAACATTTGAAATGTTCAAACCAGAAGGAACAGCCCCTCTGCAGAATAAACACGCAGATGAAAATGACACTTGAGAACAAAAAAAATAAAGTTGTATCTAGTGTGTTAGTGGTATCAATTGCTTGAAGGAAACACTCACTTCATAGGCAGAAGGATCAAGCTTAAAACTGGTTGGAAGATCAGATCTGAAGACACCGCTTTCAAGGCACTCCACATGGCCCCCTATATATGTCTCGCTCTCAAGAAGGTGACTCTTATGGAACTTCTCTTGGTCAGATTGGTGCTTGTTAGGGCAGATAACATTTGCCATATATGCCTGCGGAAAATGCAAAAAAGTGAAAGACTGGAGGAAACTTGGCAAAATGAGCAAGTGCCATAGAGTTCACAAGAACCCACCTGCACCATCAGAAGCATCTCACAAAGTGTCCCACTACCTTTGCGTAAGACCTCATCTGGTGACATAGGAATTATGGTTGCGAGAGAGAAAATGAAGGGATGCACATAGGTCATGTACAAATAATAAGTTGCAACGGCATCAGAAACAGAATAGGAGGCCATCATCTGTAATAAATTAAGCAAAACAAGACAGTATTAGGAATTATACAATGTAGAGAATGAAGATTAAACAATCTTAACTTGAAAAGAAAAGACCACTGAGCTGTGATTCATGGAAAGAATGCAGAGGGGGTGAAAACTGACAGAGCTCATTTCCAAAAACGAAATGCACTAGTCAAAAATGTTTCAGGGCAGGTTACCTGAGGCTTTTCTTTAGCAAAGCGAACCATGTCCTCTGGATTCACCTCAAGCGGATCATAGCCCAACTTTGTCTTTGTAACGGCCTGAAACAGATTAAAGAAAAGGAAGTTGGTAAACTTCTCAATAAATAATAAATGGGGAGATACAGCAAGTTTACTTGCAAAAGTAAACTACAAATATTACAATAGTAGTATAAATGTGAAGTGCACTATCCCCCATCTGAAGAGTAAGGGTGTTATTCAGGCAATTTATCTTCCAGTCCTAAGTGGCTTTCAACCAACAGAGCAACTAAAGCATTTGAAACATAATCAGCAAAAATCACAATTATAGATCAGTTTACCCAAATGACTTCTATATCAGTTGGATCCATGTCATATAAGACATGACTTGTTTCATACTAGTCATGATTGACGATACCCTTCTTTCCTATCCTAGTTCGGGATCAACTACACCTAACAAGTGACAAACTAAAAATAAGGTCTCCTTATAGACCACACTTTTTTCTCAGGATATGAACTAGTCCTTTAGAGTTTTTGGAAATCCACCTGCTCCACTTGTTCAAACCAAAAGGATCACAAGTGACTGTTTGTTGGGGTATTGAGATACTCTCAAGCAAAGAATACAAAAGAACCTAATGCATTTAATTCACTAGGTTTTACTTCAGAATTGTAACTTCACATGAAACTTCCCAGGTTGAAGAATTATCTTTTGGACAACCAAAAAAAAACAGTAATCAAAAAAGGTAACCATATGACAGGTGCATCTATCATGGAAAGAACCATGCGTTAGCTACATATCCTTTGAACATAATTGTTCAATGCATGAGAGACGACTAGGATATATCCAATCATGAAAGCTTATATAGTGAATAGGAGAACAAATTCATTGATCATTCCAACATAACACGGAAACAGTTTCAAACAGCGTTGCTCAAAAGTTATGCTAATGATTGAAAGTGCATGTAACCTTCTGCTGGATAGTGTGTGCACAAGAATAAACCAGTCTACACTGATATGTTTGTTAATAAAACCCCTACAGTACCCTTGTTATACTGGAGACACTATCCGTTTGATTACTTCAAATAGTCAGCACAACAACAGTATGAGAATTTTTTGGCTTTAATTAAAGTACAATAACAAAGAAACCATGAAAACAGGATGCAAAATGCTTGAAAAACAGTTTTCTAACAAACAAAAAATAAATTCATCACAAGTGATGATGTCAAAAATAAATGTTTGCACCTTAAGGCCTTGGCTTCCCTGAGGCAAATAACTGTCACGTTTGACCCAAGCAAAACAATCCAAATGGCAAGCAAATTTAGCACGGCACTCCCCTTGATTCTTGTCACATGAGAATCCAACCTCCTGAAAGCTCAGTTAAGAAAAACAGGAAAAAAAAATAGTAGCAATAAGTTAAATGCTCAACATAAAAATAAGCGTGAATAGATTGATTTGTAATTGAACTCAAGATATACAAAGTGTCATCCTTGAGATAGAAAAATGAAAATTTATAACCTCAAAGCAAGCAACAATTAACAAATTCAGAGAGAGAAATTAGCTAACAATGCTTTCGAAAAGGAAAGGACAAAATGAAGCTTCCTGTAGAAGTTGGAATCAAACAATCCCCAGAAGTAAATGTACACGAAAACATTATTTTCCTAGAAAAACATCACTGATTTTTTTTCTCCCAAAACAGGAAAGGCGACACCAAATCCATAGTTTGAATTTGCCATTTGTTGCATAGCAACCAGAAAAAAGGAGAAGATCATTTCCCATCAAGAGAATTAGGTTCATAGGAAAGAAATTGAGCAACAGTAGCATTAGATTTTTCCCTCTCTATTTCAGTTAGCTGGTGAAAGCACTGGAAGATGAATGCCTGAAGCCTAAGCCTTGGTGTTGCTTATCACAGTTATGTACCAAGAGATACACTGATAACAGATAATAATAACGTGGAGTAAAAAAAACTAAAAAAATAACAAAGTCAATTTTTAATCTGTGGAAAGTTTATGCAAATAACAAAAGGCACAGTGCTTGGGTTTGTCTGGTATTGTTTAAGTTGACTTTTTATCAATACAAACAAGCTAAAGTGTTGGACTCAGAGTTCCAAGTGGATGCAACAAGAAAAGGCTGCTTACATCACTCATCTTGAACCCATGATAAGCTGCTCTGCTTTCCAGGAAGGGCCAGTCAAAATAATCACCATTGTATGTAACATAAATACCAGGCTTCACCTCTCGCATGTGGGCAAACCACAGTTTAAGAAGTTCAACCTGCAAAAAACAATAAGTCATACACCAAGAAAATGATGTGCTTCAAGGCAACTAAACTAGGAACTTTCATTACCTCATTTTTCACATTTGTCACTTTGAAATAACCTTCATATTCGGGTTTTGGTGTATATTCTAAATCCTCTATATCTTCCCCTACACACTGAAGATTAGTGTAAAACACATAGATGTCAAGCGTTCAAATAAACAAATTGAGAATGAAAGAGAAGAGATAGGGAAACAGATGGACAACCTAAGAGAGATCATGAGTCAAAGCTTTTGCAATTGTGTTAATCGAGAAAGAAAATATTTACATTAAATTGCTCAATTTATCAACTCAGGAATGATTTTAGGATAGTGATGTAGCAACTAAATGGATGAGAAATAATCAAGAGCCATTCACTTCAGTTTTTTAGGTTTATAATCCATGAGAGCAGTTTCAGAAAAAATTCAGCCATAGAATTGGAGCAGTTAAAAGGAAACGAAGAAAGCATTTTCAGTGCAGCTCAATCTATAGGAATGATGGGAGTTTAGCACCTGCCATTGTGCCATAAAGCATAGTGCCATATGGTATTGTTTTTTGTATAAAGTGTTTCAATTTTTTATTCTTCACTTTGTTTGACTTGTACTGATTCTATCATTTTAGCGTGGGATGGTAAAATAAAAGGTTGTAGAATAAGAATTGAAAACAATCGGCAAAAGTTGGAGACAGGAACAGTTGAAAATTTAACTAAGGTCATATAAGATGGTTCAGCCAATTATCTGCAACACTGACTGTTAAATTGTCAAATAAGGAAAACTGGTTGAGCTGCAAGTTTAGGGGACAAAAAGGATGAGGGAGACAAGGTGAAGTGATTTGACGGTATAAGAGGCACTTAATTTCTAAACACACCATAGAGAATATGGCCCTAAACAAGATGAATAGAGAACAGCTTCATGCAACTAGCCAAACTTATTTAGGACTAAGTTGTAGTTGATTTGTCTAGATGTTAAACCAGCCATATAAAAAGCATGCATATATATACAAATATATCAATTGCAATATCCTACAAATTTACCAAATAAGTTTTTTACATAAAAAGTTACAGCCGTTAAATGCACTGACATAGGTGATGGTACATCCTTTACATGAATGAAACTTCAGATTTTGTGATTAGATGATAAAGTGAAAAGAAATCATTGGGCAACACCCATACAAGTCCAAACTTGTCCAAACTCATCAATCATATCATATCCCGCTATCATTTTACAACAAACATACATTCTCAGGCATGTCTTCTCACAAAAAAATACAAGATTCAAAAACATGCATGTGAGCCCTGTGGATGAGTATGCTTGTATATATAATGAATAAGTAGTGCCAATTGCACTCGGCAAAGATGTATTGATTCAACTGCTATATAGTTGTTAAATAGTGAAAGGCTCTGAGAATGAGAACATGAGCCATAAAGAAAAATTACAAAATGCCATTTTCCTCGGAAGATGAATAAAATAGAGAAAAAATAAAACTCATTTTAGATACCTCTCTGTTGGTAATCAGGTAACCTTGTCCATCAACCATGTATGATATCATCATTATCAAATCATAGTCAGCATCTGGAAATTTCAACGGAAGCTTGGTTGTTTCAATATCAAATGCACAAACATGAACCTCGGCACGTTGCAGAAGATCTGTCCTCTTCTCAAGCATGACACCAGTACTAGAGACAATAACATCATACCATTGGCCACAACGTATATCTGAAAACCAAGAAATTATGGGGTTTCATTAATAAAATATGCAACTTCATATGACTGCACAATAACTATATTATAAATTAGTTAAAAACAAGCAGGATTGCATAAGAAATACCATTATCGATGGCAAAGCGAACATGGTATGGGACATCATACTCTCGAAGGTCAATGATGCAATCAAGAAAATCATGAGCTCTTTGTTCTCTGCTAATCAAATAATAAATTAGAACCGACACCCACTGAAGAATAAGATTCAAATGGTCAAGGCTACGCTTGCATTTGAAAGACAGGCAGTTGCTTACTGAAGAAGGGATCTATTAGTATTTCAAGCAAAACAACTTGTAGCTTCATTCAAATGAAATGAAAAGCAGGACCAACAAGCTTTACCTTTTTCCAGTTAATATGGACTCGTATGCTTCTGCTGCATCAGACTTTGCCTGATTTCTTTCAACAACATGCAACAGGTCTTTCTTGACATCCATTAATTGTTGTACGGTAGCAAAAGATATTTTTAAATATGATTTGTGTAAACCAGACAAATGGTTTTTCTGTCAATGAACATACAAAAGAAACCAGGCTTCATTAGCTTGGCGGTGAATTCATAATAACTTGGCGTGCAACCACGCTGATAACAGAAAATGATAGATAATGTTAATCAGCAGGTTGAAACAAATCCAATCCATCTTACCAAGGACAAATATGAGTTGTATAGAGAAAAAGAAAACATATAGATTAAAAAGTCATTTAAACTGAGAGGAATGAAACTATGGAAGAATCTCAGATATGCACAACAAACAGTTATGAGCGTAAAATATATGTTGTGCTGTTTTTGCATATTTCGTGAAATATATTTCTTCTTTGAATTATACTCTACATGTAAAGTTATCACAGAATGAGAACCACATGATTATTTAAAACAGCGCAAGGAACAAACAAGTTTTCAAGGAGAATAATAGTGAATGCAACTAATTCTGCTATCCATGATCTTTAATAGCTTTGTATCATATGGTCATTCCATTCTTTCTACCATAATCATCCCCAAAATTCCAATTGCAAACCCATGGTAACTGATTAATTCCAATTTATTCAATCCTGAGAACTACTCTCAAATGATGTTGCAGGGCATGGTTAAGTCGTAAAATATTGAGTCAATAGCCCAGTGATTCATACATCATAGTCTTGATTGTTCTGACAAATAATTGTCCTTGTGATGACAAATTTGAAAAGATATCATTGTTCATTCCTCTGGAATGAAAATTTTATTTGTTCACTTTAAAGGAAAATGAGAGTGGTAAAGCTGTCATCAGTAGCTGCTAAATTATCTAGGAATATAGCTCGTTACTGATAAGTCTTGATGCTAGTAGCAGAGTTACTCCCAAGAACACTTCAATCCTAAGGAAGTTAGTTGTATAGTGACCAGGAGATTGTGAGTTATCTTATGCTGGCTTTGGAAAGGTGCTTCCAAGCTTTAGTTGTGAGGCTCTTCACTCGGAAGTATTGTCCTTAGTGATAAACTCAGGGTTGCATGTCTCATTTTAAAATTGAGCAGAAACTTTTCAGCCTCTCCTCCTTTGTGAGAGTTAAATTCAATACCCAATGCATCCAATCCCACATGTGATTCTGAGATCCTAGCTAGTGATTCCTAGGAAACTTTAAAACTTATTCTACCACTTTGCTTGTATTTGTTAGAGATGTAGGTTTTTATTCTGCTTATACATTGCTACTTATCTAGGTTCTACTACACGCGTCTAACATGGTCCTACAGAGTAGCCCTAAAACATTCCAATTTTCATGCACCAGGTCTGCCTCAAAACATATCATGTGAATTATAATAAGAACATCTATGTGGAAATTATAGTTACGAAATAAACTAGTCATTTCAAAGCACCGTTGAAGCTTTAAAATTGCTAAACAAAATCCCAAGTCATAACTGCAGGCAGGTGAGGCAGAGAAGAGAAAATGTGATCACAAAAGGGATACATCTTAGACAAATATATATATCACAGTCTAAAGGCAAAAGGTTAGCAATGCATAAAAATTAAAAGAGAGAAAGTCACTCACAAGATCTAAATCCTCCTTCTTCACAATCTCAATATCAACAATTTGACTTTCATATCGTCGTCGCAGATATCCCTCCACATCCATTTCCATTTTCTCCTAAAACATCCGCAATTTATCACCACATTACCAACAGCATCAAACAAGCATTTCAAACTGAAATCAAAACTACAGGAAAAAAAATAATATACCTTCGTAGCTGCATAGAAGTAAGGACGGAACTTGTACTTCGACTTGAAAGCCGAACCATCCTATAATTCGAGAGAGATAGTGGTTCAAGTAAATAAAAAATAAAATAAATAAAAATAATTCCAGAATTATAAAAATAGTTGGAGACTTATGTAGGTTCTTCACCTGAGAAACGAAGTAGAGATCAACGCAACTATAGACTCTACCGGTCTCTTCATCATCCAAAGAAGACTGCAAATCATTCAAGATTTAAAAAATAAATAAATAATTTATTATTTTATTGAGGTGAAAAAAATTAGGGAGAGAAGTTCGACTGACTTACAGAAGATAAAGTGAGGAGCCAGCCGAGACGTTTATCACCTTCAGTGAAGAGATCAAAGCCGAACTTGGACTCCAACTCTTCTTCGGCGTTGCGCATCAGCTTTTGCTTCTTCGAGCTCCTCCGTGAGTCCTTGTTGTCCCATCTCCGGCTCTCGCCGTTCATGTTTTAGGATCTTGATAGGATTTAGAGCAACTCCAACGCAGAAGCCATCTGCATAGGCAAAACTAAATATTTTGGTTGAGACTGAAGACTGAAGACTGAAGAAGAAAGATTGGAGGGATTGTGAGTGGGGTTGGAAAACCTTGTGGACCGTGAAGGGATTGGGGATGTGATGCTGGGAGGGTGAAGTAGAGAGGGATCCAGCATTTTCCCGCCCAAATGCGTTTGCCCTTTATTTTAATTTCTTAATGGCATAAATGTCCTTGTGGAATGGTGTAAATTGCAGTCCGTATCATGTAATGACGTAAATGTCCTCTTTTTCGCTGCTTTTCTCGGAGGACAAAGAAGTCAAAGTACAAAAGGGGAAAAATAGATGTGCGGTGGCATTAACTGTGATGCGTTGTTATGATGAGTCAAGGGTAGTATATTCATTTTTTAAAAAAAAGTTAATTATTTTTATTTTAAATTAAATTTTTTTTGATGATTTTATTTTATTTTATTTTGATATATTAATGCTAAAAATTATTTTAAAAAAATAAAAATAAAATAAAAAATATTATTTTAATACATTTTTTAACAAAAAATATTTTAAAAAACAACCTCAATTACACTAACAAACAGACCCTTAATATTTATAAGAATATATTTGTAGGGTCTTGAAAACTTTGAATAGGAATATGCATCAATGCCCTTGATGGCTTAAGATTAGGTATAAATGAATTAAGGGTATAGTAATAACTTGTAAAATATAAATAGAAAAGGAAAATAAGAGAAGTAAATTTGAAAATTTGAGAGAGAAGAGAAACGGAAGAGAGAAGAAAGGAGAAGAAGAGAAGAGGAAAGAAAAAAGGAAGGAGGAGAAATAAGTTATTAAGGTAATGTGTGTGTTATTATGTAAAAATATTGTATATTAGTTAAGCTTTTTGTTTGTATTGGTGATTACAGTTTGTAGATTTTATTTGGGTTTGATTGGTGAATTGATTGAGATGTCAAGGGTTTAATGTATTGGGTAATGGTTTAATGAGTTTAATTGTACATGATTTTGAAGTTATTTGATTTATTTGGTGTAAGAAAATATTGAGAAATAGTGAAAAAAACCTTGTTGGAATTCTGGGCTAGAGGTTCAAGATGATGAAATTTCATTTTGGTCCCATTTGTGAGAATTACAGTTTGGTCCTGAACTTTGGAAAAAATACGGTTTGGTCCCTGAACTTTGGGAAACATCTGGTTTGGTCCCTGGAGTGAAATGTTAGTATTTCATATTGGTTTGAATGTTTGATGGATAATTGAAGCTTATTTGATGAATTATTATCATTTTTATTAATTAAATATTAAAATAACTAATTACAACACATAAAAATTTAATTAAATTTTTACATAAAATAAATTCAGCGCATCGCGCGGGCAAATCACCTCGTATCTTCTCAAATACGTGGACTTGTCTAATTTTAATAAATTTATTGATGCACCAATGAGTTTTTAAATAACCACTACAGTGCAGCTTCAATTTTTTTAGGTCATAATAATTTCAATTAATATTAAAAAAGTATTTTTTTATCAGGTCTCCACATGCCATGTACATAGATACTAGCCAATGCCCCCGCGCCTCGTCACGGGTTGCACCATATTTTTTTGCTATAATATAAATTTATTCAAAATAATAAATCTGTGTAAAATTCTTGTGAAGTGCAAATTTTCTATAAAATATATGAATTTTAAATCGATATAAATTTATCTGTTTAGTAGGTTTTTTTCTAAATAACCAACATAAAATTATCATCATCATCATTAAAAAACAAGAATATTCGGATATTTGAACTATTGAATTCATTGTATTCAGATTAATTCATTTTATAATTCAATTTAAATCACATTTTAAAAAATATATAAATTGTGAAAAGACCTGCAATAATCAAATAACAAATAAATAGTTAATTTTCTATCCACAAAAGATGAAAACATAAATTGAAAATTCATTCCTATGTCATTTTCATTTTCATTACTACAATAGTTCAAATTATTATCAACATTACTGCTCAAACAATTAAAATCATTAAATTACCCTAAAAAAATCAAAACATTTTAACAATAAAAAAATAAAAAAAAATAATCACTAAAATTATCATTATTATTGCACAAACAATAAAATCATAAAATTATCTAATATGAAAAACAGATAAAATAACAGAAAACACAAAAAAAAAAGAACAAAGAGAAAAAATGAGCAATATTAATTTTAAAATTATCACCACCATAAATTAAATTTTCAGAAAGGAACCAAATAAAAATAAACCCCCGATAAAAAATGAATTGAAAAAAAATAATAATTAAAAAGCATGAATGAATAAATACATATAGAAAACAAACATTGTCCAAACATTGTACATTTTAATGGTTTTTTAATGTTTTTAGATCATTTTCATATGCTGATATTAAAAATAATTGTAAAAAAATAATTATTATTTTAATATATTTCTAAACATTTTTTTAAAAAAAAATCAATCACATTTCCATTCAAAATATTTAAGTGTTATGTGGATGCAAAATGAGAAACTGCTGAGAGTGGTATTCGAACCCACGCCCTTTCAATTAATCTCGTGCGTCTTAGCCAACTTGGCTACCTGAACATCTCGTTCATTGTTAACGACAATATATATTAATATTAAGTATTATATATTACTGTCGAAATGAACAATAATATATGTCTGTGTGAAAAGTATCATTATCTACAGTAAAAATAGAACACGTTTTATATTTTAGTTAATTTTATTGTGCCGCGAAAAAAGAAATTGATCTCGGTGATATTTCAACTCCAGTCATCTCTAGCAAAGCAACATGACAGGAATTCATGTAAAAATATTATTTTAATATACTTTTTTAAAAAAATAAATTAAAAATAACACAACCATGGGTGCATAACTGAGTCGAAATCTCAGATATGCATAACTGAGTCGAAATGCATAGAAAAACTCTCTACCTTATTATTTCCACGTGTAAGGAATTTTAAACTTCAAAATCAAAATCATTAGTTTATTATTATAATCATGGTTTATTTTAATTGGTGGTGACGATGGATAAGCGGTGCGGTGGAAATCTCATAAGAACCCATTGCTATAGTTGTAAACATAGTGATCTATTAATGTACTGTTTTCATATTAAAATATAATATAATTGTTAAATTCATTTAACAAACTGGAAAAAAAATCAAAGCTGGCGAAGCTATGACATGAATTTATAAATTATTTATTTAAAATAGATTTAGAGTGAAACTAGACCATAAATTAATTTACTCATATCAAATCAATTAAATTTTAATAATTAATAGTATTGTTTGGTTATTAAACGCAATTTACATCCCTAGCCTAACATTGTATATGTAAAAATGAAAAATTACAATGCTTTATTTATTTTTAATTTTTTGCTTTCTGCATATTTTCAAAAAAAATTCTTACTTAATATTTCGAAAAACTAAAGAAAGATTACAAAGAGCAATCATAACCATGGTTGTTAAAATCATGAGTAAAATCGTACGATTTTACAAATCAACTCATCAAACCTTATTAACTCGGATAGAAAAATCAATTTGAATCAAACTCGGTCAAAATCGATCTAGGTCATAAATCCCAATCTTTTTATCTGCAAGGCGCCAAGGCCAAAGCTTTTCTTTCTTAGCCCCTCTTCTTTTTCTGGCAAGCTTGGCACCTAGCCCCCCTTCTCTCTCTCTCTCTCTCTCTATAAAAAAACAAATTAAAAAAATCAATACACAAACCCATTTATTAGACAATAAGTATATATTTTAATATTAATTTTAAAATTTATACTTAAATTTTTTAAAATAAATAATTTTTTTATTTTAATTTTTTATTTAAAATTAATTTTTTGGGTGTTTTTAGATTATTTTCATGTGTTAATATCAAAATAATTTGTTGAAGTTGGAGCTAGCACTAACAATATCGATATTGATACTAGTAGTAGTACTAATAATCCTTACAATAATAATGTTTTTGAACAATGTATTAGAAATAGTGAGGAAGATGACAGATTGGGGGTAATGAGGCTGATTTTAGTTTACATAGCACGCCAACAAAATATTTATTTTAAATTTGTTAGTTTTTACCTAATAAAATTCTATGGACATAATTGTTTTGTAATATATTTTTAAATTATTTTAAATCATGTATGAACCTTAACTAATGAAGTTTTATGACCATAATTATATTGTATTATATTTGGAAATATTTTACTTATGATTTTATGATTTTTTTATCCACATGATTTTAGTTGTGATTTTACGATTTTTATACAGAAAAATTCAGGTATGATTTTATGATCTGAGTTTCAGAAATCCCTTCCATGTCGTGTCAAAATCGTAATTTTGATAACCTTGATCATAACACACACAAAGCGGTTTCACAATTTCCTTGATTTGTCATGGTGATTAACCTTAACCGTGACAGATACATTCCTATTTCTGCAGCCAAACATAGAAACAACAAAACCAGGGACACAACCGGCAAAACAAAACAAATGAATGGACACGATTTAATCACGAAAACTCACTCTTTAAAATCCCTATATATATTTGCTTGTACGCCGTGCCATCCGTCCCAGCCTTCAAAAACCCTAGCAAGTGTCAGCTCTAGCTATTTTCTCTCAGCCCGTCTTCCTACCAAAACAATGAAAGTTGTAGCCGCTTACTTGCTCGCCGTTCTTGGTGGCAACACCTCCCCTACCGCCGAGGACTTGAAGTGCATCCTCGGATCTGGTACTCTCTTCTCTCCTTCTCCACATTAGTTTTTTCCCCGTTGTTAGATCCTTGTATCTTTTATCGAGAATGATTTTTTTTTGGTTTTTGGTTTTGCAGTTGGAGCAGATGCTGATGATGACAGGATTGAGTTGCTGTTGTCCAGTGTGAAAGGAAAGGACATAACTGAACTAATTGCTTCCGGAAGGGAAAAGTTGGCTTCCGTTCCTTCAGGTGGTGGCGTTGCTGTCGCTTCCGGTGGAGCTCCATCTGCTGCTGGTGGTGCTGCCCCTGCTGCCGAGGCAAAGAAAGAGGAGAAGGTTGAAGAGAAAGAGGAGTCTGATGATGTAAGCGCCTTTTTTCATTCACTTTTTTGTAGCTATGAAATTGATTTTTATTGTGTTTTTGCTCTGTTGGTTTTAAGGTTGTTGACTGACTGAATATTTTGTTGCTGTTGTTGCAGGATATGGGTTTCAGTCTTTTCGATTAGGATGTCCGGTTTTGAGGCGGTCTTGTTTTTCATTTCTCTAGTTGGATAATTTACAAGTTTTTGATTATTAGTTTGCTACTATGATATTAAGACCTTGTTTGAGCTTCGGATTTTTGAATGATAACGGAGTTTAATGCTAAATGTTTTCAATATAATTGTTAATTTTGGTTATGGGATTGCTTCTTGGATTTGTTGTTGTTTGTAGTAGATGTGCGGAATTATTGGTTAACGTTGCTGCTGCTTGGAGCCTTCATATTTTCGCGAGTGCTTCAATAGTTGGTTTGATGGTTTTGCCTATTTTTACAGCTTTGTGGGCTCATTTTCATGCCTGGTGTGTTATGTTATTGCTTGCTGCTTTTGTTTTTGTTTGTAGTACATGTGTGTAGTGATTAGTTGTTGGGAGCATTCATATTTTCGCCAGTGTTTCAATAGCTGGTTTGATGGTTTGCCTATTTGTACAGTATTGTGGGTTCATTTTCATGCTTATGTGTCATGTTGTTGTAGTTAATCAGGGTCTGTATTTCCCTGTGTTTATGGTGATCTTGGTTTTAATTGTTTTGCCAAATTGACAGTGTAGATAGTTCTTTTTTCGTGCCCATTGTATTATGTTGTTGGTGATTAGGGTTTGCATTCTTTTCGTGCTATGGACTTATCATGAGAATCATATTGTTTCTTGTGTCTGATTTTGTGCCCTGCTAGTCACCGAGACATAGTTATGAGTACAAGTTAGTCCAGTCATAGGAATATGTTTGTCGATTCCTCACCTATCGATATATGAGGTGTGGTTTTAGAAAGATTCTTTTGCCTGGATGTAGGTTCTTTTGTTTTGGCCTGGAAACAAATTTGAGATTGTTGTCTTTCAGCTAAACTGTATCATTCCGATTTCATTTGTAACTTAAAGTTATAACTACTGCCCTCACCTGATAAACAACATGTTTATGCTAGTACCCGCACTGTTATGGATTAAGTTAGGAAAACTCTTTGAATCTGTTGCTTCATGCGTAATAATAATAATTATGTCTTGTTACCTTGTTCGTTCTTATGATTGGAAGAGGAGCTATGTAATTGTCATAAAGTTCTCCTGCTGTTATCGTCTGCATTCTTTTATGTTTCTAAGTTTTTGACAACTTAAAACTTGCCGTTTTTTTGTGTTTACACACACACACACACACACACACCACTTCAGAACTCTGGCTCGCGTTGTTCGAAATCAGGTTGCCCTTTTAGGCAGAGTGAGATATATCCAACTCGGGATCATGGGGGTTTCGCAAGGGTAGCATGAGAACCTTGCCTAAGCTTTCAACTAGATTTGCAGAAAACAATGTCTTTGCTCTGTGAATTGCAAGATTTTTGATAGGTCCCAGTCAAAGCCTTTAAGAAATATAAGAAAATATTCTGCTTAAGGTGAGAATAAACCTTGATAATTGTATTTGAATGAAAATAAGTTGCCCTTTTCTGAATTCCCAAAGGGTCTTTTTATACAGGAAAGAAATTAACAGCATTCCTAATTCTGAGATTGTATCCCTCAAAATCAGGCCACTACCTTATACTGGCAATCAGCCACTTCGGCATTATTGAAAGCAAATAGACCTATTCTTAAGCACAAGACCTATTCTTAAGCACGCATGACTAACATGCATGATTTAACAAGTTAGACCACGTCCTTGGTCATAAGTCCACGTGTGACAGCAACACTTAATTGAAATACTTTGGGTTTTTTACTGCTACCCTTGCAGACCTTCGTGGCTCACTTCGTGTCTCATCAATACTCCCCCCTGTGACACAAACCTTGTCCTCAAGGTTGAAATTCATGAACTTGTCGCGTAATTCCTGAGTGTTTTCCCATGTAGCATCATCACGCGGTAGCCGCTTCCATTGGATTAAACTCTCCTCAATAAATTTGGATCCACGTTTTACCCAACGAGTATCTAACACACACTTTGGTTCCAGGAGCAATTCCCCATCGTCTGCTACTGGAGGCAGATCGGTGTGAGTAGTAATGTGATTCCCCACCGTTTTCTTCAGAAGCGAGACATGAAAAACGGGGTGAATGCGAGAATTGGATGGAAGATGTAGCCTGTAAGCAACATTTCCAATCTTTTCTTCCACAAGATATGGCCCATAAAATCGACTTGCAAGTTTTTGATAAGCTCGCTTAAATACTGACTGCTGACGATATGGATGTAGTTTGAGAAACACCCTATCACCCACTTGGAACTCAACATCTCTGCGTTTGGCATTAGCTTGTTGTTTCATACGATTATTTGCAGCATGAAGATTGTTCTTAAGTTGCTGCAGCAGAGCATCACGCGAGGCTAAGCTTTTATCAACTTCGTGTACTGGACTTAATCCTTCATGGTACTGCGGAATCGTTGGAGGTGGTCTTCCATAGAGTGCCTGGAATGGGGTCATACCTGTTGAGGCATGATAGGTGGTGTTGTACCAAAATTCGGCCCAAGGTAAAAATGAAGACCACTTACGAGGTTGTTGGTAAGTAAAGCAACGTAAATATTGCTCAATGCAGCGATTAACGACCTCTGTTTGTCCGTCAGTTTGCGGATGGTAAGCTGAACTCATCTTCAATTTGGTGCCGGATAACTTAAAAAATTCTTGCCAAAAATGACTGATAAACACCGGGTCCCGATCACTCACAATCGACTGAGGCATGCCATGAAGCTTGACAATGCCATTAATAAAAATTTCAGCCACCATTTTAGCTGTATATGGGTGCGCCAGAGCCAAGAAATGAGCCGATTTGCTCAATCTGTCAACTACAACCAGAATTGTAGTTTTGCCAGCTGAGGGAGGAAGACCATCAATAAAATCCATCGTGATGTCATCCCAAACTTGACATGGAATTGGGAGAGGTTGCAAGAGACCTGCTGGTGATAGTGTGTCATTTTTAGTGCGTTGGCAGATTTCACAGTCGGCCACATATGTCTTCACTGCTTGGAACATGGATGGCCAATAAAATTGCTGTGCCAATCGCTTGTAGGTACGTAAGACACCAGAATGGCCACCACTTGGAGAATCATGGAATTCATGGAGCAACTGGGAAATTATTTCGGACTGTGGTGGCACCACCACCCGATTCTTGTAGCAGACCAGCCCATTACGCCAGCTGTAGGGAGCCCCGGGATTGGCAGTAGCTTTGTTACCGATTGTTTTCATGTATGGGTTGCTGTGAGCTTCATCCTTGATGGCGTCCCATAATGACGTGTGAGAGACATATAAATTATCCAAGCGTGGACTGCCCGGAACCCGTGAGAGAGCATCAGCTGCATTGTTATCCCGACCGGGTCTATAAATTATCTCATAATCATAACCAAGGAGTTTAGTTATCCATTTTTGTTGCTCCGGTGTCACTATACGTTGATCCAACCAATATTTGAGGCTGCGCTGGTCGGTTTGAATGAAGAACTTCCTTCCTAGCAAAAACGGTCTCCATGTTTGAATGGCATGGATGATGGCCAGCATTTCTTTAGCATACACCGACCATGACTGTTTGGTAACACCCAATGCGCGGCTCATGAAAGCGATTGGCTGCCCTTGTTGACTCAAAACAGCCCCGATGCCAGCACCAGATGCGTCTGACTCAATGGTGAAAGGTTCACTGAAATTGGGCATCGCAAGTGTGGGGGTTGTTGTCATGGCACTTTTGAGTTCTTGAAATGCTGTTTCAGCTGCCTCAGACCACGCGAATTTGCCCTTCTTTAGCAGATTGGTAAGAGGCTGAGCAATGATCCCGTAGTTCCGAACAAATTTCCGGTAGTAACCTGTAAGGCCTAAAAAACCACGTAACTCGGAAACATTAGTAGGGCGTGGCCAATTTAGCATCGCCATAATTTTGTTCTGGTCCACCTTTACTCCTTGGGATGTCACAATATGCCCCAAATATTCCAATTCTTGCAACCCAAAAGCACATTTATTTAATTTGACAAAGAACTGGTGTTGCCGTAAAATTTCAAATGCCTTCGTAACATGTTCAAGATGCATGCTCAAATTGGGGCTATAAATGAGAATATCATCAAAGAAGACTAGTACAAATTTACGCAGGTAAGGGCGAAAAATAGAATTCATAATAGCTTGGAAAGTAGATGGGGCGTTACAAAGACCAAAGGGCATAACCAAATATTCATAATGACCATTATGAGTTCAGAAGGCGGTTTTAGGGATATCGGATGGATGTACTCGTACCTGGTGGTATCCTGCTCTTAAATCAAGTTTGGTGAAATAATTAGCACCATAAAGTTCATCGAGCATGTCATCAACAGTGGGGATAGGAAACCTATCTTTGATGGTCACGGCATTAAGGGCTCTATAATCAGTACAAAACCGCCACGAACCATCTTTTTTCTTTACCAACAAAACAGGAGATGAAAAAGGACTAGTACTAGATTTTATTAGCCCCAATTTTAACATATCATGAACTTGTTTTTCGATTTCGGCTTTTTGAAAGTAGGCATACCTATATGGGCGCACGTTGATGGGCGTTGTCCCCTCTTGCAAATTGATGTGATGATCTACTTCTCTTGTTGGCGGAAGTTGCGTGGGCTCCTTGAATAAATCTGCAAAGTCTTCCAATATTTGTTGCAACGCCGGATTGACAGTCTGATCTGGTGGATTAGCTGCTGATTGCATGCAAATGGCAAATATTGAGCTCCCATGACGCACATCTTTGGCAATAGCTTTCCTAGATGTGGGCTGAATTGAAGTACCCATTCCCCGCAGCACATGATTCTGATTGCCCCACTGAAATTCCATTGTTAATTGCTTCCAATTGCACATGACAGTGCCCAATTGTTCCAGCCAATGAACCCCCAAGACCACATCTAATCCAACTAAAGGCAGTGCATACAGCGTGAGGGTAAAAGGAATTCCCTGAAGTGAAATATGGACATTTTCAAACCTGCCTTGACATTGCAGTGGTCTGCCATTCGCCACTCGCACATTGAAGGAGTCTGTTGGAATCACCGGCAATTGCAGCAGACTAGCGACCTTCTCGTTGATGAAATTGTGCATAGACCCGCTATCAATGAGAACCACAATCTCATAGGGTCCAATTTTGGCCAACACTCTCATGGTCTTATATGCCGCCAGTCCAGATAGCGCATGCAAAGATATTTCAGGTTGAAAATCCTCCGAAAAGTCAGCTTCTTCTGAAAATTCACAGCAGCCTTCTAACAATAGCAACTGTGGCCCTTTGCATCTGTGACCAGGAGTAAACTTCTCTTCACAATTAAAACACAAACCCTGAGCGCGTTTCTTCTGCATTTCATCCCATGAAAGTCGTTTCATGCCTGGAGTTGCTCTGAATCTATTTGGTGGAGCGAAGTCTTGTGTGACCCGAGGGATGGATCGTGCACTTCGTCGTTGGTGGTTCAATTGTTCATCTCGCATTCTTGCAAGGCTGCTAGCTTCCTTCAATGACTTCGGTTTAAACATCCGAATACCATCAGCTATTTCGGGTTTGAGGCCACCCATGAATGTCCCCACTAAAGCCTTCTGTGGCCATCCATGCACCCGATTACCCAAACGTTCAAATTCCTTCTGATACTCGTGCAAGGAACCCTCTTGTTTGACCTTAGACAAGGCCTCATCGAAGTCCTCACATTCGGTAGGGCCAAATCGTGCCCACAGCTCTTCCTGAAAAATAGTCCATGTTACCTCCCTGTCTTCTTCCCGATACGATCTCCTCAGCCACTGCCACCATTGATTAGCTTAGCCTTGTAAGTGGAACGATGCTAGAGACACCTTTTGAGCTTCAATGGTTCCTTGGAATTCGAAGAATTGATCCACGCGAGTGAACCATTCCGTCGGGTCATCTCCTGAAAATCGTGGAAACTCCAAACTTGCTAGTTTCGAAGAAAATAATGGTCGTCCACCTTCTGTGACATCTTTGGACTCGTCCCTGAAGTAACGGGGGCGTCCATTTGGAGAACTGGTAGCAGGTTCAGAAGGATTGGTTCCCACTGTGTTGTTGACTGAAGCATTTGGATTGGAAAGCATAACTTCAGAGAGTTTGCTAAGAACATCTTCAATGTGGTGTAACTTGTCAGTCACACCTGCTTCCATGCGGCTGAAATTGGTTTGCAGCCCACCCAAGCCAGCCTCTAAATTTTCGATACGCTCTTTATTTGTTCCCATGGCTCTGATACCAATGATAGGTCCCAGTCAAAGCCTTTAAGAAATATAAGAAAATATTCTGCTTAAGGTGAGAATAAACCTTGATAATTGTATTTGAATGAAAATAAGTTGCCATTTTCTGAATTCCCAAAGGGTCTTTTTATACAGGAAAGAAATTAACAGCATTCCTAATTCTGAGATTGTATCCCTCAAAATCAGGCCACTACCTTATACTGGCAATCAGCCACTTCGGCATTATTGAAAGCAAATAGACCTATTCTTAAGCACAAGACCTATTCTTAAGCACGCATGACTAACATGCATGATTTAACAAGTTAGACCACGTCCTTGGTCATAAGTCCACGTGTGACAGCAACACTTAATTGAAATACTTTGGGTTTTTTACTGCTACCCTTGCAGACCTTCGTGGCTCACTTCGTGTCTCATCAATTTTAGCCAGGACAAAAACCTTGTGGCCATAATCTAAGTAGATTAAGTGCTGTTTCGGATGTGATTGTTGATTTTGAGAGTGTTTTAATAAAAGTATAAAATAATATCATTTTATATTTTAAAAATTATTTTTAACGTCGTAAGAGCACAAAAAAATATAATTCAGAGTAAAAAATAATTTTTTTTTTCTAAGTTGTTTTTGAAATACAGTGCAAGTTTTTGAAACAAGAAGCCGGTGTAAGTGAATTCACGTAAAAAGAGCTACCGGGGGCATAAAATAGGTGCTTAGTTACAGCCCTATAATCTTCAAAAATATTTTTCTAAATCTATTTTTTATATCATGTTTCAAAAATATTTTTTATAAAATTAAAAAAAATATTTTAAATTTTTATTTTAAATTTAAAAATAGATGTTTTTATATTATTTTATATTTATATTAAAAATATATTTTTTTTTAAAACATGATTTTAATATATATATTTTCAAACGAAAAACATTTTAAATAACAAACTCAAAATCTCTCAAACAGTCACCAACTGATTTCTCCCGGCAAATTCGGGGAATTGAAAATCTAGTTCATGTGATAAATTCTCTCCCGGTTGCTTCTGCTCTGACTATATTCCTGGAAACTGACAAGGCCAATTAATAATGCATTTGGAAGTTCAAATCTATTTTCTCCTTTTTTGAAATGAAAAGGGTAAATTTACATTTTTGTGGGATAGGGAGGAACTGTCCATAGTCAACGATTTGACTACATTTTTGTATTATAAAAATAAATTGTATAGCATGATCTTATTAAATTTCTATCTTTTTGTGTCTTTGACCATAACGGTCTCTGCATCCACTTATTCATGTTTTTCCATAGTCTCATTTGTGTGTGTATATCTATATATAATGTATAATCTCATTTATGATCATGTAACTTTCTTCATTTTGTGGGATTTATTTAATGTACATGATGCATAATTGAAGTTCCAAATAGTTTAATAGGACAATAAAAAGAAGACTACAATTACTTGAATTATTGTTACATTATATAATTATTAAATCTATAATATTTCAAAAACAATATGTGCATTTGTGTATATATATGTATATATATTCTTTAATGTAATTTTACAAGTTGAAATCAATATGAAAGACATATTAGCCAAATACATGTGACTATTTTTTGTTCAACCTCAAACTCAATTATAATTTTAATCAAACAATTAAATTGAAGTTATGAATCTCAATTAAAAACACATTTTATAAAATTATTTTTTTAACCTCAACCACAATATCAAACACGGTCTTAGTGCTCTTTAGAATTATGATTGAAGTTGTTTTTTAAAGTATTTTTCATTCAGAAATCCATTAAAATAAATTTTTTTTAAAAATATTTTTAACATCAGCAAATGAAAATAATCTAAAAACACCAAAATTTTTAATTTAAAATAATTTTTTTTTCAAAAACACTTTTGAAACGTACGGTACACAATTGCACAGGCTGTGAAAACATGAAGCGGATTTCAAATCTAGTCGAACAGTGTACACTATCTGCGGAAACCGAAGCCAAGCCTTGCACATGGGGCTTGGCCTCACCAACACTCCTGATCATCATAATATATCAGCTAGTATGTGCAGATGCAGCAGCAAGAAACACAACGGTAGCGTTTTCCAGTTTCCAGGTCACATCAGGGATTTAGTTGCAGTTTAGTGTTATGCATACTAACAGGATTAAAATCATGAATTTGACCTACGAAATCCAATATAAAAAAAGATATTCATAGTCTAATTGGTACCCTGAACCAGCTAATATAAAAAAACATGCTGCATGGGCAAAAAATGTGATACTCAGCAAAAAAATATTCATAGTCTAGAACAATTTGAACTACGAGTTCCAATAACTCTTTATTTGCATGCCCATGACAGATAGAAGCAGACTCCGGTCTTCCACCGAGTCATCTGACGCAGCAGCAGCGACAGTTCAGGAGTCTACTGTCGGCCTGTTTTTGATTTACCATAAATCATAGTTCTCTCCATCTGTGTTCAAATCCAGTATCAGACGGTGAACAAATTTATTTGCAAGGTAAATTTGCCATTTTGGAAAAATCATAAACAAAACAGGCAATGGTGATTAAAACTAGTTGAAAACATACAAGGAAGTAAGAGTGTCATCTTGCTTTTGTCATATTTATTTGAATCTCAAGGATTACACTCTTGAATTGATTGCACCCTAGAGCTAGCCTTCTACTTTATGGTTTATAGAACACACAATGGAGAGATGTTTATGTCATGCTTCACTGTATATTTTGACCTCATTTCTTCCAAGAGAAAGGAAATCCTCCCGAGAACATTACCTGCAAGATGATATTGAACTTCTCCTTCAAAATTTGATATTCATCTCCGGTCTTGACAAAAGCTGCAAGGCACCTGAAAAAAGTGAAAAAAGCTTTTAAAATGACAGAAAGAATGGTATCCAGGAATCCAGCATCATCATGAATCTCAGAAAGCACCATTGAAGTAGAGAAAAGAGGATGAACAGCAGAAAATGTTGCCTGTCCAAGAAGTTTTTCAGCCAGCACACTATCCATCACAAGAGGGAACCCAGACAAGACTAAAGGTTATCATCGCTACACCTTGGGAAAGAGTTGATCATTTTGGCTGTGATTATGGGGAGAGTCCAGGGGTTCAAATCCAACCGTATCAAATTAAAAAAAAATCCATTTAATTCCTCCCTAGAATTTCAAAAAAGAACGATGTTCGTTACTAGTCCACCAAATATTTAAGAGAGAACCTGTCTTCTCTTAACCAGCGATACCAGCATACCATGGTGACACTCATGAAAACAACAAATCATATGGTGCCATGAAACCAACAACGTGAATTTTTTTAAAAACCACGACTATATGTTGGCCAGAACAAGGCTAAGCCATCCAGAAAAATGGAAGAGCAGAAATATTACTGAAAGCACGAGGTAACACCTGTTTTTCCAATAAATTATTGAAATTAAAGTCAGACATAAAATCTACAAAAAGTTGGCCACTACTGTATGAAAATATCATTACTGAAAAATCATATTTAGAAATACACAATGAGATCAATCAATATAAATTCGTAAAATATGATAAATAAAAGGAATTAAGGAAATGAAAGAATGGTGCTTTGTTCACAAAAGAAAATTAAAAGAAGAGCACTTATCTTACCTGTCCTTGTCCTTGTCTTCACAAGCATATCGGAGTTCACGACAAGCAAGGGCCATCCTGTGGCCACCGATACTGTAACACAAAATGCAGATAGAGGATTAAGATTCAGTCTACCATCTGTGGATGAATTAAGGATCAAGTGCCCATTTAATGGCATTGCCTCGTGAACGTTTAGAAGCAATTTTGGCGACTGTAATTGAAGAAGTAATGTCAAAGTGGGCAAGCAAGACTGGGAACTTGCATTTAATGCATCACAAACAATGATAAGAAGAAAATGGTATTGTAATCTCAAGAAAATACAATTCACAAATCCATTGAAACATTGTGGGAGAAGCTGACTTGTCTTATCACCCTAAATTCAATTTTACCTTTTGATTATACATGTCTGCCGTTATCGTTCTACATCTAAGATGAATGAAGATGTGCACATCCTAATTCATAATTTCTAAATTTTTGGTTCCTAACAGCATAAAAGGGATACATTGAATGAATCACACCTGTGTAAAAGCATGGGTCATAAGTTCACTTGCATAGACTGAACTATAAAGTATCAAATGTGTAGCATCCATGACTCAATTGTGTCAAAATTACGCATTTTTAGCTGCCAATGAATACTTCATAATGTTTTGGATGCTGAGATCTAGCAGCTTCCAACGTTCTATATAATCACCTGCGGAGACAGGTGTGTACATGTCTATAAAGCTTCTGATATTTCAAATTATGCGCTGGCCACAGGTAATGCATACTTTCAGCTCTCTATTTTCCAACATTTTGTTAAGCGTTGCAAGACACGCGCGCGCATTGCAAGACATGCGCGTGTGCTGTTGACTATATTGATAATACCACATGCCGACTAATATTAAAAAGGAACTTTCCATATGGCTTTGGACATGCACCAAATTCCATACATAGAACTGTCTAGGATGGAAGATTCTCAACTGAAAAAGGAATAAACTGGAATGACAAATAATTGAGTTTCTATAAAGTTCACTTGCATAGACTGAACTATAAAGTATCAAATGTGTAGCATCCATGACTCAATTGTGTCAAAATTAAGCATTTTCAGCTGCTAATGAATACTTCATAATAATGTTTTGGATGCTGAGATATAGCAGCTTCCAACATTCTATATAATCACCTGCAGCGACACGTGTGTACATGTCTATAAAGCTTCTGATATTTCAAATTATGCGCTGGCCACAGGTAATGCATACTTTCAGCTCTCTATTTTCCAACATTTTGTTAAGCGTTGCAGACACGCGCGCGTGCTGTTGACTATATTGACATTAACACATGCCGACTAATATTAAAAAGGAACTTTCCATATGGCTTTAGACATGCACCAAATTCCATACATATAACTGTCTAGGATGGAAGATTCTCAACTGAAAACGGAATAAACTGGAATGACAAATAATCGAGTTTCTACAAATTTAGATATCAAAGGATGTAAAGAACAGGTTACCAAGAGCTGGCGCCTCTGATCAGGTGAACTTTGTCAATAACTTTGCGATAGTTGATATCAGGTTCATTTCTGATGGCAGGACAGGGCAGTTGCTCAGAAATCAATTAGAAAATGAAGTAAAATAATATTTAACAAAGAAAAAGCGGTGAAATATTTTTGAGAATTACAAGTATCTGATCATTGCTGCTATGGTATTTTCAGCATCGCTACAGAATGTGCTGACCAAATCAATCACAAACTGAGGGCTCTCTCTAGGTAAATCTAGGATATCATCAAAATGACTGTCCAATATCCCCTGCAATGAACAAAAGAATAAGCTAGAATATACCAAATATTTTAGCATTTTCAGTGAAAAAATTAAGACAATACACAAATATTGAAGCAAACCGTCTAATTCACATGTCAAGTCACAAAATATCCAAAATATTTACAATCCTTTTCTCTTTTATTTAGTTTTAGTAGGAAACTTCACTTCTTTTATTGTCAATGATGAACCAAAAACTCACCCTTATCCTGCTTGTATGTATGGTATGAAGCCATGAAAAAAGGAGGAAAAGGATTGCCTCAATTCTATTTTTACGTTACTCTATTTTATTGAGAAAGCGATTGAACTCTTGAAAGACACTAATGTTTTCCCTTTCTTTTCTTTCCTTCCTGAACAGTCTCACATCAACGCGCACACACAATAAGATAAGAAATGGGCCGTGTTCTCTCGCAAAAACACAATAGCACAAAGAGCTTATTAATGGCAGTGCCCCATCCAAAAAGAAAGATACGGATCAAAATAAGCAAAATGCAAGTGAAGAAAAGCTGAAGTCTTCGTAGCAGATTACCATCAAGATTACAACTTAATATAAGATCACATCAAATTAGATAAAGGGAAGAAAAGGGGTCATAGTGCACCTGCTCATGCAAACTCTTGACAAAGTTCCTCTGCTCCTGCCAAACATTAGAACCCTCCATTTTTGTTCTACAAGACAAAAGCTAGCACAGAAGAAATACGGTACAAAAGAAATGAATACAAAGTTAGCTCTCGTTTACTGACAACTCCCTATTTTCTGGCGAGACAGCAGAGATTTAAGAGCATGCAGTGTTGAATATATGTCCTTTTTGGCTGTATACAGCGAGGGAGAGGGAGAGGGAGGGAGAGAGTGGGGGTGGAGACTGGAAAGGCAGTTAGTCACTCTGGTATCTAAATTCGGCAGGAAACCAGCACTCAGCTGTCAGCTATACGTGGTAATGCCTCCATGGAGCAGTTTAAAAAAGAACAGGTAGGATGGACAGAGTTCACGCGCTTTTAACTTTCACGCTCTTAGCCACGCGCCTCCAAAGATAAACATGGCTTTATTTCATAAGCTTATCACCTTTTTTTATTTTCTGGATTCCAGAAAATAATATTTAAATTGTTTTACGTTTCGAGCGTTAGATGTTTTAATTGCTAATTAGTTATTTAATAGTTATCCTTAATCGGCCAAAGAGCATGCAGTGGCTTATGAGAATTTCTGAATCAAGATTTCAGTTTCAACGTCTTCTTGACTACTTTTTTTTTCTTTTTCATATAATAAAAATTCAAGGACGCATTTTAGGGATTTCTTTTATAATTTAATTTATTTTGCATCGTAATAAACATTTTGGGTTAGAAATTTGCCTGACTAGAGAATCACAAGGAAATCATATTTCTAGGGGAAAAAACCTATATCTGACTAGGAAATTTAGGGTAAAAAAAATATATTTCATATTGCAACTTGAAAGGTGTGCTTCTTACCCTATTTATGTAATTGATAAATGAATTATAACTTGAATTTTTTTTTAATTCCAAATTCATTTCCATATATGTCTTACGTTAACTTTCAAAATACATCGATGTAATGTTTTAGCCGCTAGGTGCTGTCCACTAGGAAGGGCCAAGCAAAACGTTTAGAAGGGTAGACTGTTGAAGGAATTTGACTTTGTATGAGGATGGAAGAGTTGAACTCTGTTTGAAATTGTTAGTAAAGGTTATGACTTAAAATGTTTTTTATTTGAAAATATATTAAAGTATTATTATTATTAATAATAATAAAAAATTTGACATCCACAACATATCAAAATGATTCAAAATTATATATATAAAAATTAATAATTTAAAAATATAAGAAAATGGAATGAAGCCACCAACCTTCTCCCATGTCTCAAGTATGGGAAATGGAATCAACAGGACTAGAAAGAAAGAGAGTAATGCTGCAGAAAGTCATTCTTTATTCACAGTAAAAGCTAAGGGTTTTAATATGTGGAGCGAGCAATGCTAAAATCAAGAGAATCAAAGCACAATTTCTCTGGTTGTTGTAACATGATATCACCAAGAAAATCAGCCAAAGAAATCCAAGAACCAAGCATGACAGAACTCAAAAATGATCTTTTTTTTTAGATGAGAGTCGGTCTAATCAGGCATCAAAGCAATGGGATTTGATGAAAAAACACACTGAAGTTGAAGAGGATAAATGGGAGCTGTGTACACAAATTGATCATATATTATCACAAAGCAGGGTAAGTAAGAGCACCAAGGAAGGGCGGGATGGGACCTCGTTGGAGGCGTCTCAGGCTGTAGAATGAATCTTCCCCGCGGTCTCATTGCCAAGAACATACAAAACCTGGCAGAACAACACAATTCACAGTTAGGCAACTGGATCATACAACACTAAAATTAATGTAATTGTTGGAAGATGCAGAAAAAAATGTTCTGGGCCAAACGTGTGTGATGTCAAAGACAGCCAACAAAATTGTGGGAAAATCTGTTGGATATTTTCCATCCTTCTGAAAAAATCAGTTGAAATAAAATTAGCAAGTCACCTTTTGTGAACTAAATTACAAGCTTAAGCAACCCAATCCATCCCAAGTGATAACAGGAGTTGAACCTTGTATGGTCAACAATTTTGAAGAGATCAACACCACTTGGTTCATTTAGAAATCTTCAGTTCAGCTCTCTCAACCTCGATCAGAAACATCAAATTGTCCTCTCCTTATTTCAGTGGTACAGTTCTTAATAATCAAAAACCTTTGGATCGCAGATGAGGGAACACCTTCCGATGTAACTAACCAAATCTTTCTTTCGGTGTCGTGGAAACTGTATGAGATGTATTAAAATTTGTTTTTTGAAGTGGTAGTTCACATATTAGCAAATGGACTCGATTGATCATAGTGGAAAACAACATGTTTCCATGCCACATGATATGGTTTAATATGATCACAGAAGACATTGATTTGCTGCTATCTAATGTAAGACTACATCCTTCGAAAAATTAACTGAAATTTATATCCCTTCTATGTGCCTTCCATATTTTCCAACAAGAGTTGCCAAATCATGAACAAAAATAAAAAATCTAAGTAAGATACACTGCAGGCAAGTGAGTTGAGAGATGAAAACAAAACACTTACTTTGACACGGGATTCGCCACGCCATCAACCATATCAGTATAGATTCACCACTAAAAGAATATTATATACTAAAACTCGGGGACAGTCATGCTTATGATTTTTAAATCTTCGTATGGCTTGTCTGCTTTGTCCATCTTCCTCTCAATAGCCTGCATCAAAATGCATCTGCTTTATGTCAGATGAATGAATTTAGAATAGGTACTTGGTAACGTTCAAACATGTGTAAAGCAGGTCACAAGGGTGTGTCTATCCCATTCAGGTTCTAGAGCATCTTGCAGAGCAATCTGTCCATGGATGCTAGGACAATACCCAAACTAAACGGCTAGAAATCTCCCTCGATCAATAAATAGGGTACAGAAGTCATTGAAGAAATGGAACAAAACAATGCCATCTCTCCAAAGCACCATAGTCCATCAAATTCTCACATGCAGGAAATAAAAAAAATTAACAGCAAGAATAGGCAAATACTGATGGATACAGAAGTACAAGCTCAAGTTTACCTGTACAACATCCATTCCCTTCACAACTCTACCAAACACTGTATGCTTGTTGTCCAGCCATGGAGTGGCCACTGCGGTAATAAAGAGCTGAGAACCATTGACACTTGGGCCAGCATTTTCCATCGATACAGTGAAAGGCCTGCCGTGAAGTAAACTGCATAACAGGAATTTCATCGAGTAGGTTACATGTGATGACAGGGGAAATCAAATACAGTAACAGGAGTTGGAAAAAGAACAACCAGCAAGATAGCCACATGACCAGGCTCCAGGAATCAACAAGTCCCTAATTGCTTGGCACTAATCTAAGTTGATATGAACATTAATGCACATATAAAGCATCCATTGCCATGCCAACAAGTTTGTTAGTAACTTGGAATCATTCAAAGAACAAGAAAAATAAACTACCGTATCAAAAAGGATAACGATTCACGATATCATACATGGATATTAAATAACGATCCTTTTAAACCAAAGGGATAAAATGTGAGAAAATCACAGCCAGCCGTACATTAGGAAGGGGTTTCTCAGTACAATGATCGGAATATATCGCCAAGATACAGACGAGAGACTTCTTCAAAATGTTGGGAGCAGTAGCAACTAAAAGCACAGATAAACGGGAGAAAAATTGAATTCACTCAAGAGATTACCTTTTGTGAAACTCATCAACAAATTCCCTTCCCCGGATAGACTGCCCACCAGTGCCATCTCCCAATGAGTCTCCTGCTTGTATCATGAAACCTTGACGTCATGGTGGAAGATAAGGGTAACAACTCGGTATTTTAACAGGCTTCAACCTATCGAAAAGGTGGTATTACACACACACACACACACACACAGAAGCTAATTTTAGAATCATATTTTATTAAAAAATTAATTTTTTTATAATGCTATGAACCTGAAGTATAAATCTTTAAATTTTAACTAGTGTGAGTTTCTAATAAAGTTTGTTTAATAAGTTTAAACGAAACTATTATGATTTTAAAAAAAAAACTAATGCTAAACGATAAAATTTGAAGGAAAAAAAAAGAGAACATTAAGCAATATAATTTTTTAAGTCATTAATCTGGGATATTAGATCTAAAACATCACACGTGGATAAGTTATAAAACTCAATTCTTAATAAATATAACATCGAATGATGAATTATTATAATTACTATTCTCGTCGTTATTACCATGATTGCTGAATTGTCACCTTCATTAAAATTAGCTCTAATACCACCACTATCAATAATCAATGTCCTGGTTATTATTGGTATTATTGTCGTTATCACTATCATTAATGTTATTATTATTGTTATCATTATCGCTATAACTATTACTATTTATATCATTGTTATAGTTATAGTTATTATTACCATAACTATAACAGATATAATCATTATTTTTATTCTTATTAGCATCACCATCATTATTATTGCTATAACCATAATTATTATTACTAGAAGTACAACCACTATCACCACTATTCTTCTTCTTCTTCCTACTATTACTACTACTACTACTACAACAACGCGATCACCATCACCACTATTCTTATTATTATTATTACCACTACCACTGCTACCACTATCGTCGCCGCCGCCGCCACCACTACCATCACCACCAACACCACTACTAAGATCATTAATATCATCACTGTAATTTTTTTTTATTATTGATATTTTTAATATTCTTATCATAATTATTGTTATTATTACTATAACTTCTATAATTATTGATAACATAATTATTATAACCATTATAATAAATTATTGTTGTTGTTATCATTATTAATATTACTATTATTATTTTTATTACCATAACTACAAATATTCTTATTACTTAATACTGTTGAAACAACGAAAGTCAAACAATTATTCCAAAGCATAAAATCAAAAACACAAAAACTTTGACAAAAGAGCAAGCAAAAAAAATAAAATTTATTAGGAAATGCAAACATAAATATTATAATTGGTTTATGATTATCTATTAGGTTTTGACTAAGATATAAAAAAACCCACAACAATTATTTTGTTATTCAGAACGCTAGGAGTTTAGATATATTTAGAAAATAAATTTTATGCTAAAATTGATACTTCATAATGGTTAAGTTTCAGCTTACTAAGGTGAGACTTCCTAACAAAAAGAGATTTACTTTGAAGTTTAGATGAGATCAAGAGATAGAAACTTGATCTAGAAAAAAATTCAAATAATATACAACTTATTTTAGGTAAGATGCTTTAGAGATGATGCAATTTTTTTTTACACAACTAGTTGTTTTACCTCGACTATTACGTGCAGTTAAATTTTCTAATGAATATAATACTTTTTACCTTTGTAATTTTAACTTTATAATTATGTTCATAACCCCATGAAATAATACCCACGTCTTAATATGTATAACTTTTTTCATACCTTAAAAAGGATCGAGAGTCTATTTTTTTTTCTATATTTACAATTTTAACATTTATAATTAGTTGTGTGAGAAGATAAATGGAAACCACAAAAGCCCTATCAAAGATTTGAAATCTTTAAACCCTACAAAAACAAAATTCAAAAAGGCATAAGAAAAGAGTGTATTTTTTTTTGCAGAAGAAATGGAATCGAGGTAAGCTTTCTAAACTGATTAAATACTTGTTTGACATTGCGTTTTAAAAGCTTTTAAAAAAATTGAATATTTTTTAGTTATATATATTTTTTGTTTTAAATTAATATATTTTGATGTTTTTTAGATTATTTTGATATGTTGATGTCAAAAATAATTTTTATATAATAAAAAAAATATTATTTTAATGTATTTTTAAATAAAAATCACTTTAAAAAACAACGTAAACAACACTTCAAAAATAGTATCTTACTTCTAAATTAGACCATGACCAAGAAAAAAGAAAGAAAACAAGAGAGGCCAGGATTCCAAGGAAGAAGCTTGGCAGGTCGATAGGACATGGGCCTAAAAGGTAAGAGGTCCAAAGGCCTAAGAGATTAAAGTCCAGGCAAAGAGAAGATAGGCCCATTACAGACTTAGAGAGGGATATAAAAATTCATAGCAACCAAATACGGCAACTACAACCTTAGATTTATATTTAGCAAATGTCATCATTTCCACCAAATCTCCACTTAAAAATATTTTAATAAAGGAAATTACTTTATCTGATGACTTATTATTGGAAAGGCATCGAGTTTTTCTAGCCTTACTTATGACTCATCATGGCAGCAATTGATCATATTTAGAATTTGTCCATTCGCTATTATTTTTTTAGAAAACAATTGATATGAAGAAAAACAAAGCTCTCTGGTGCATGTCGTACCCTCGAGTTTTGCGGTTATCATGAGTTTAGAATTTTATATATAAAAAAGGCTTCAGCCATTAAATTCCGGTTTGGTCTGGATTTTTCAGTCGAATATCGTCCGAAATGTTTTAATTTCGTTCTGCTCATTTCATTTCAGGCAAAGTATTTTTTTTAAATAATAAATAATTTTACAATATTAATCATATCTCTTAATCTAACAGTTAGATTGAGATGAATTTTACGAGGAGTTTCTTGACATATTTATATATATTGTGTTAAAATTTCAGAGTAATCAGAGAATGTAATAACCTTGTGAGATTGATGATGATATTCTCATAATATTATACATGTTCATAATTTTGTTCAGTAAAAATTTTTTTGTGTCATTTTTAGATTAAATTGCACAATTCTAAATAATTTTATTTTTGGATTTAAAACTATTTTTTTTAATTATATATATATATACACACACAAAACACAAATAGTACAACCCCAAAATGATATACCAAAACACTTCAAAATCAAAATATTTCATTTCAATTCAAAAAATAAATCATCAGCCGAAACGGTATTAACTTGAATCAAACAGGTGGTGCGTCGGACGATGATACATTATCAGAGAATTACGATGCAAGAATCATGTGACCTTTAAAGCAAAAACAACGATACTTCTCCCAAACCTCCAGCCTTGACAATTTCTCTGTGCACCAGACATATCACATGGCCGGAGGTTTGGTCTCCCCAACCAAACACCCTCGTGGCCTGGTGCTGGCCATGCCCCCAGGCCCCGGCGATCGGTGGACAACCTATCACGCGGTGCCACCAGCTTTGCCCTAGGATGTCAATGCCTTTCTTAATGTTTATGTTGTCAGGATCCAAAGTTTCCGACATGATTTCTTGTAGAATATTGAAATGAGTAAATAACTGGTTCCCTATTGCTCAGCAATCTTGGCTAAAAAATCACGGCACCCCGTATCCACATGGCTACTCAATATCACAAGTGGTGGTAGAAAATGTGGCTAAGAACGATTAAGAAATGGCCACCAGTTGTGAGATGTATTTATTTATTATCTTGTTCAAATTACTAATAATATTCTACGGGGGTCTCCGGACAACTTTCATCCGATACAGTTTCTCTATTAAATGGTGGAGGAACGTATGGCGGAGGTGTACATCTCAACAGTGCCCAATTAACCCCTTGGAAAAAAGGGTGGTGCTTGACGGCCGATGCACCCATGGTGGAACCCGTTCGCCTTGCCGGATCTTTAACCAGTAGCTGCGAAATAAGGTCCTTGGCCGTGGCAGGCACAGCTGGTTCTTTAGGGAACTCGAGTGCTCGGGCCACGATATTGGCTAGGGTTAGCTCATGATCAACGCCTCTAAAAGGCGTAACCCCATAAAATAGTTCGAACATAAATATTCCTAGTGTCCACCAGTCCACGGGACTACCATGGCCCTCACCGGATACAATCTCCGGCGCCAAATACTCGTGGGTCCCAACAAATGACATGGACCGAACATCAACGGGCTCTGCTACGAACTCAGGCCCACCACGGTTGCCCATCTTCTTCTTGCGATTACGTTTTGGGTGGAAACATGAAACAGCTGGGACTATACAGTTAGGAAGAATGCATGACGATGAGGTGTAAGGACGATGCTCCATCAGGCCGTCATTTTTGGGAGCTGTAGCAGCGTGGTTTTTGTTGGAAATGATCTGAGGCGTTGACGTGGAATCATCACATTTTAACGAGAGGTCAAAATCAGTGAGCATTATATGACCGTCTGATCGAACAAGAACATTTTCAGGCTTGAGATCACGGTAAACAATCCCCATCATATGAAGGTACTCTAAAGCCACAATCACCTCCGATGCAAAGAACCTGGAAAAACAACCAATGGAACACTTGTTAACCCTCTGTTTCAAGTAAACCTGATCAAGATGGGGAAAAAAATAATAATACAATAATACAATCTCGAGTAGGACCCACCGAGGACTACACAATTCAAAAGAAAATATACAAGGGAGAAGATGAGTGCCTGGAATATTTTGGTGCAAATGTAATGATACATCTGAGCAAGAAAATAATTGAGATGCTGCACGGCTCCTCAGAATGGAGCAGAAGGACCTACTACTGTTAAATTGTATATTGGCATCTTGGATTTGCAGGCTTTGATTATCATATCATTAAACCTCACAAATAATTAATATTTTGGTCTCTTTTTGCTACATATATCCGTACCCCCGATGACAAGGGACCCACATCCACACTGAAAGTAAAATATCTTGACATGAAGGTGGAGAAGAAAAGCACATGAAGATTCTGAGAGCATGCCCTTCTGTATTTGCATATTCGTATTTTGGTGCTAACTTTTCTTTTTCAGTACAATGTGAGAGCTTTCGTTTATTCCCACCTTTCTTTCTGTGTCATTGAATTTCAATAAATAAAAAAGAAGAATCATTACTAACTTATTACATTAAGAATTGTTCTTCTTCTTTTTCACTAATCACTACTTTTTTTTTAATGTTAGTATCTTAGAGCGTATACTTCGACTAATTTCGTAGACTCTGAAATTAATGATCATGAAAGCGAACACCTCAGCTAATTCCACGAGTTTTAAAGTTAATGACTATATAACCCTATAATAACCATTATATTAGCAACTACAACTAGATAGTTATTAGTGGGTATTTTCTTCCATCAAGAGATAGATTTCTGGGCTACTTTGTTATCTAAAACCTCTCACTGGTCTCTCGTGCACCTACTTTTATATCCATTGACAAAGGAAAAGGGCTAAAGAGACATAAAATGACTGAGAGGATAGAGATAGGATGTCGATTTGTTAAATACTGGACAAAGGAACTAGAAAACTGATGGTGTGGAACAAGGGGCCAAAAAGCAACGAGATAAAACTGGGGCCACCACTCATCAGCGCTCAATACAGTCTCCGAAAAAAACCAAGAAATCCAGCGAAAGATGACGGAAAGCAATGAGTTTCAAATTTCAGATATCCTGGAGATCTTTCTGTTTCTTCTAAATAGGAAAAATAATAATTCATAGAAGCACACAGAATTCCATATATGAAGCTTTTCATCCCCCATAACTTGTAAATCATCTCCAAGGAAATTGAAGTTTTTCATATTATACATCATACTCTATTTAAATACATGTATAGTTATCTTATAGCTGAACCACGCTGTGATTAGCTAGTTGCAGTTATGAACCATTTTCAAAAACAATAATATCGGTTCCTGGCATTAACTAAGATAGCTGGAAAAACAAAAAAAAAAGCTTCAAATTGATAACCACATTTTCCTAAAAAGGCAAAACGTACATTTCCTGTACAAACAACTTGCCGAGGACTCGACAGTGATGACTGTACACCATTATTATAATACGATAACCTCAACCGACATTTTGTCATGAAAATGTTAGGTGACACCCATATATATACACACACACATATGTACATATACATATACACGTCCGACAATTGGTGTCCAAGCTAGTCAATTGCCGCCATTATAAGCAAAATCAAGACGGTTGGTATTACTTGCTACTAAATTTAAAACAACCGGTTACAAATTTCTCAATTAATGAAATCAAAACCACCACGCTTTATTAATTATTATCCAGTAGTTGGCACATATTATCAAGACATGAACATGAAATTCTGATAAAAAAAGGGTTTTTTTATAAAAAAAACAAGAACCTTAAGAATATTATGACTCATCATAACGCGATCTTCCACTTACGATTGTGGGTATTCTTAAAATGTTTTCTTCTTCTTCTTCTTCTTCTTCTTTTAAATGCTTGTCCTTGTCAACTTCAGTTTTAATTAAAATAACTTTTAACTGATGGGTACAATAAATCAAGACAGCGTGATCGACTCGATATAATAACCCATGTTCACACAGAAGAAATTGTTTTTGCCAACTTGTCTACTGGAAGCGTGGTTTTAAAACCAAATCTGGGATTTAACCTAGCCTGAAATCCAAGTTATGAGTTGATAGATCAACTCGTGAACCAGCAGGTTGACTCAAAAAGCTAGATTCAAAATGAAACATTGTTCAGGTAATAAACTTTGAGTTGATGAATCAATTGAAGGGATAACTTAACTCATTAGCCCGAGAGTTGGGTTCTAAAAACTAAAAGGAGAAGCATGGCTAGTGATGATCCCTCGACAGCTGTGGCAAGACACTAATAATCTAATTTATCGCTTGAGTCATTCAAGAATGCCAATTGACAGTTACTTAATACGTTAATTACGTTCTTAGCATCTTGCTTCATGATTGACTCTTAACCCGAAAAAAAAATTAAAAGGTGAAAAGTCAAATATCATTACTTGGACGGCACCCGCACGTGATCATCTCCCCCGACAGAAAACAATACTCTGTTACGACAAAGACCTGTAAATCCTGTTCACTAACTGCGCGGATACCGACTAAAGTAACTGCAAAAATGAGAAACACAGTAACCAACCGGACGGGTCCACGTCCGCAGAAGGCACCGCGCCTTCTCCCAGTATACGGTCCCCACACCCCGATCTACCACTCTCATTCACTCTCCTTTCTCTAGAAACTGTTTCCCGAATACGTGTGCGTATAGAAAAATATTAAAATTTAATATTTTCAAATAAAAGTCGAAATGCTAACGTACGCACCTGACGGCGGTTTCTTCGAATCGTTTAAGAGGCTGACGTTGGCGGAGAACATGAAGGTCACCGCCGGGACAAAACTCCGTCAACAAACATAGCCATCGTTGAGAGTCAATACAAGTGTATAATGTAGGCAAGAACGGATGATCCAGAGTTTCAAGTATTTCCCGCTCAGTCCTCGCTCTTCCTTCTTTACTTCTGCTAACTAGCTCCTTCTTATCCATAATTTTCGCCGCAAAAACTGGAGATTCCTTCTCATTAAGTTTAGCTTTGAGCTCGACCAAGTAAACGGAACCGATGTCGCCGGAACCCAGGCGGAGGGAGAAGCGGAGATCAGAGAGGGAGAGGGAGTTTTTGCTTGTGGATTTAGAGGAGAAAGATGTGTGGGTGGAGGGAGCAGGAGTGAGTGTGGCGGAGGAGGACCCGGAGCTGGTGCTCCGGTGGAGTGTGGTTGTTGTTGTGGCGGTGGATGTGAAACTTATGCTTTGGAGGTCGTCGGCTAAATCGTCCAGCCATGGAGGAGGCTCCATTGTAGAGAGGGAGAGATAAAGAGAAGAGGCGAATAAAATTATAGAGAGGGAGATTTGTTTTTTTGAAGAGAGAGGAGGCTAAATGGGCCGCGTATGGGCCGGCATTAGGGGGAATGGTGGGCCGGGGATCTGTAAATACATGGAAAGTACTGTGCGTAATTATAAGGAGATTATGGTTTCTAATCAAGAGATTATTATGTCCGTCTATGATTTTTGTGTGGTATTGTTTCTAATCAAGAGAGCTGTAAAGGGATTGATTGATGATTAGCCTTTGGCCGTGTGGTGGCGAGTCTTGTGAGTGATAACTGGCCGGAAAGAGGAGGGCTCGGTTTCAACCCAGCCCTGTTGTTCTCTTCTACTGTGGCCAATAATTCATCACGTGCCACCATCGCCATTATTTTTGCTTGCATAAGATTAGTTTTTTAATCACAATTATATGAGGAGAAGCCTTCATTATTGTGAATTAAAAAACATCACTGGGCCATTTAAAAAAAATAATAACTTGATTGCAATAATCTCACATCAATCAGATGTTCGCTCAAGCTATTTTACGTTTTGTTTCAAAAATATTTTAAAACAAAAATTATTATTATTATTATTTCAAATAAAAATATTTTGGTGTTTTTAGAATATTTTCATGTGCTGATATCACAAATAATTTTTTTTAAAAATATATTATTTTAATTTATTTCTGAACTAAAAATATTTTTAAAAGCAATATCAATTTTATTTTTAGAGACATGCTAGAGGAGATAAAGGGGTGGTTAGTAAAGCATTTTGAAAGCATTTTTATTTTTTGTTTGTTTTAAATTATTTTTTTAATGTCACAAACATTATTTAAAAATATATATATATTATTTCTGAATAAAACAAACCATTAAAAAGCAACTCAGCGAATAGGTTAAAACGAGCTGTATGCCCGCGCGATGCGTCGGGTTTTTTTTATCTATGTAGAAAATTGATTGTTTTTATATGTATTGTATTTAATTATTTTAATATTTAATTAGTATAATTATAATTGATAAAATCTGTATAATCGAAATGGAAAGTGGTTTGTATATTTTGTAATTGCAGATAACGTATGTAATTTTTTTTTGTGATTTTTTTTTCTTAGTAATATTAGATTTGACACATTATAAAAAAAAATTCCACAAATAAACTTATATTTTATGTGTGGTATAATTAGTTATTTTAATGTTCAATTACTAAAATTGCAATAGATCAAATATGTTAGAAATGAGTTTTTTGCGTCGTATAATTAGTATGCTTGCCCGCGCATTGCGTCAGGGTTTTTTCTATGTAGAAAAATAATTGATTTTTTACATGCTGTAATTAGTTGTTTAAATATTTAATTAGCAACATTATAATAGATAAAATATGCAACAAATTAATTTCTAACCCGCCTAAAAGGAATAGTGTAATCGAAATGGGAAGTGGTTTGTATATTTTTTAATTGTAGATAACCTAGTTAAATTTGTCAAAAAAAAAATTAGTTTTTTTTTTCCTCAGTAATATTACATCTGACACATTAAAAATAAAAACATTGTAAATTTTTGAAGAAATAAACTAAATTTCTTTGCGTGCTATAATGACTTATTTGCAGTATAAAAGGAATAGTGTAATCGAAACGGGAATTGATTCGCATAATTTTTTACAGGAATAGTGTAATCGAAATGGGAAATGGTTCGTATATTTTTTAATTGTAGATAACCTAAGTAAACTTGTTAAAAAAAATTGAGTTGTTTATTTATCCCAGTAATATTAGATTTAAACTATTAAAAATGAAAATATTGGGAATTTTGTTTTAAGAAATAAACTTAAACAAAAGAGTATCAAATTTAAATTGTAAGCCACAATTTTTTTATATAAGGTTTATTAATCATATGATTATATTAAATATATTTAAGAATATTGATATTAATTTTTTTTTAAAAACAAATGCTAGGTCATTGTATTCTCTCTTTATATATTTTTAGGCGATAATATTAAATAAATATTAAAACATATAATTAGTCTCACATACTTTATAGAGTAATCGAAATGAGAAGTGGTTCGTATATTTTTTAATTGTAGATAACCTAGGTAAATTTGTCAATATTTATTTTCATGAGTTGCTTTTGTTCCTCAGTAATATTCGATCAGACATATTGAAAATAAAATTATTGTAATTTATTTTTAAATATGAACTTAATTTTTTTGTGTGCTATAATTATTTATTTGCCGTCTAAAAAGACAGTCTAATGGAAACGGGAAGTGACTTGTATATATTTTAATTGTAGATAATGTAGGTAAATTTTTCAACTTTTTTTTTTTGAGATGTATTTTTTTTCCAGTAATATCAGATCAACAATATTAAAAATCAAAAAACTGAAAATTTTTGTAAAGAAATAAACTTAAATAAAAGAGCACAAAATTAAATTTTTAAGCCAAATTTTTTTTTATATAAGATTTATTCATCATATTATTATATTAAATGTATTTAAGAATACTGATATGAATTTTTGCCCTTCAAAAAATCCTAGGTCATTTTTTCTCTCTATTTATATATATTTAGGCGATAATATTCAATAAATATTCAAACATATAATTAGTTTCACATACTTTAATTTGACATAAATATACAAATATATAATTAATTTGACATACTTTCAATAATATATTTAATTTAAAGGACAATCTTAGGCCATTTTTTTCTCTCAATATATATTCTTAGGCGATAGTATTCAATAAATATTAGAATATATAATTGGTTTTACATATTTTAATTTGACATAAATATACAAATATATAATTAAAAAATCAAAACATTGAAAATGTTTTTCAAGAAATAAACTCAAACAAAAGAGCACAAAATTTAATTTTGAAGCCAATTTGTTTTTTTATTTTATAAGATTTATTCATCATATTATTATATTAAATGTATTTAAGAATACTGATATGAATTTTTGTTTTTCAAAAAATTCTAGGTCATTTTTCCTCTCTCTATATATATTTTGAGGCGATAATATTCAATAAATATTTAAACATATAATTAGTTTAACATACTTTAATTTGACATAAATATACAAATATATAATTAATTTGACATACTTTCAATAATATATTTAATTTAAAGGACAATCTTAGGTCTTTTTTTTCTCTCTCTATATATTCTTAGGCGATAATATTCAATAAATATTAAAATATATAATTGGTTTCACATATTTTAATTTGACATAAATATACAAATATATAATTAAAAAATCAAAACAATGAAAATTTTTTCCAAGAAATAAACTCAAACAAAAGAGCACAAAATTTAATTTTGAAGCCAATTTGTTTTTTTTATTTTATAAGATTTATTCATCATATTATTATATTAAATGTATTTAAGAATACTGATATGAATTTTTGTCCATCAAAAAATCATAGGTCATTTTCCTCTCTCTCTCTCTATATTTTGAGGCGATAATATTCAATAAATATTTAAACATATAATTAGTTTAACATACTTTAATTTGACATAAATATACAAATATATAATTAATTTGACATATTTTCAATAATATATTTAATTTAAAGGACAATCTTAGGTCATTTTTCTCTCTCTATATATCTTCTTAGGCGATAATATTCAATAAATATTAAAATATATAATTGGTTTCACATATTTTAATTTGACATAAATATACAAAATATATAATTAAAAAATCAAAGCACTGAAAAAAAATTTCCAGAGATAAACTTAATAAAAAAGCATAAAATTTAATTTTGAAGCCAATTTGTATTCATCATATTATTATATTAAATGTATTTAAGAATACTGATATGAATTTTCGTTCTTAAAAAAATCCAATGTCATCTTTCCTCTCTCTGTATATATTTTTAGGCTATAATATTCAATTAAAATTTAAAAATATAATTAGTTTAACATACTTTAATTTGACATAAATATACAAATATATAATTAATTTGACATACTTTCAATAATATATTTAATTTGACATGGATTTCCAGCGCGCAGCGAACCGCTCGGCCACAACTACTCATCTGTCAATTTCACTATAAAAAATACAAAAAGAAGGCTAGTGTAAAAAAAAAAAAGAGCACAAACTCGCGCGAAGCACTGGAGTAAAGTGCAAGGTCACAGTGCCAATGTGAGTGTGTGAACAGTAATGAATAGGAAATGTGCGATCTGTTTTAGTTTCTTTAGCAATAAGTGGCAAAACAAAACAGGGAAAAAAATGTCAAAAAAAACATGGATCCAGAGATTAGTCGTATTGCGCGTAACCTGACCCTGACACCTCAATTATTTAAAAAACAAATTTTTTTTTTAAGAAAAACATTCATTAAAAAGAAAAAACCTGTTTTTTCCGGAAAAAAACCATTTTTTTTAAAAAAAACAAAACCGAAAACCCCCTTTTTTAAAAAAAAAAAAAAACCAGTTAGTAAAAAAAAAAAAACCAAACCGAGTTCACGTAGGCACAAAACAACAAAGCAAATGTCCAATGAACAGTAATCTACAGTAAACGGCTGATCCCTTTTAGTTTCTTTAGTAATTAGTCGTATTGCGTAACCTGACCCTGACACCTCAATTATTTAAAAAACAAATCTTTTTTTTTTTTAAGAAAAACATTCATTAAAAAGAAAAAACTTGTTTTTTCCGGAAAAAAAACCATTTTTTAAAAAAAAAACAAAACCGAAAACCCCCTTTTTTTAAAAAAAAAAAACCAAACCGAGCTAACATAGGCACAAAACAGCAAAGCAAATGTCCAATGAACAGTAATCTACAGTAAACAGCTGATCCCTTTTAGTTTCTTTAGTAATTAGTAATAAAAAAGAAGAAAGACGACAAGGAGATCCTAGCATAATAATAAAGGAAACTTCCCACGGTAAGAGTTTCCAGCTTCTACTTAATAGATCAGAAAATCTTCTCTCTCACAGTTTTTTTTGGGCACCTGTATAATCAAGTTTATTTTATTTTATTTTTGCCAGTAAACAGATTTTTATATTGTAATTCCCACGCGTGCTTGACATATAGCAAAAAAAAACCTAAAAACCCAAAACAAACTAGAAAAAAGAAAAAAGCATGAATCACATGATTAAGATTAAAGTTGAAAGTATCTTGTAATTACAAAGGTAATGTTGAATTTTTAAAAACATAGGGGTTGAATTAGAACATCCGTCAATCTCTGGGGTCAGAAATAAAGTCTAAGCCTTTTCGCCCCGTTTGGGGTAACCTCTTTTCTTTAAATTTTGAATATATATATATATATATATAGTGAAAAAAATATTTCTAATATAGTTTCTCAGTTGTTTTAACGTATTATATAAAAGATAAATTTTAAAAAATAAAATATTTATTATCTTAATATATTTTCACATAAATAATATTTTAAAAAATAAAACATTATCATAATTTAAAATTTATAAATTGATTCTTCTTCCCAGCCTCTGAATCAATTAAGCAAGCAGTTTGAGAATTTTCAAATTCCAGACCTTCTATTTAATTTTCAAGGAGTGTGACGTGAAGACAAATAGTTAATGATTTGCACAGTAAATCTCAAGTTCAGGTTAAGACATGCATTTCTTGTAAGAGTCTAGGATAACCGAGATTTTACTCATTCATCTAAATCCACAAAATACGCTTTGCGAGAGATAGGGTTTCTCACATTAAAAAAAAAAAACTTAATTCCACCCTGACGTGGCAGCATGAGACAATATGTTATTAAATTAGGTCTGGTTTCACTTCCTTCTTCTATTTTTTTCCCTACATTTCTTTCATTTTTTGAAATCTAATAAGCAATTTGGTAATTTACCTAATTTGTTGATGGTTTTATTTTTCAAATCTCATTGATTTTTAATAAAAAAAAAATAAAAAATCGAACTAAAAAGAGCTAGTGCTTGAGTTGAGTGGGTCGAGCTTGAAAATTTCAATTTAAAAATGGTGTGATCATATACAGTTCTCATACCCTAAAATCACCTCGAGACATCTGATGCTCGAGCTTAGTTCATATACATAGGGGTCAAATTAGACGATTTCAATGTTAATTATGTTTTTAAAACCTCTAATGTCTCGTTTGACACCACATTTCAAAAAAACTTTTTGAAAAATATTGAATTTTTTTTGTTTTTATTTTTTATTTTAAATTGTTTTTTGATATTTTTATATCATATTCATGTATTGATGTCAAATATAATTTTTTTTTAAATATTTTAATATATTTCTAAAAAAAAAAAAAAAAACACTTTTAAAAACCGTCTCGGACACGTAATCTAAAATCTTAACACAGGATGATGATTGGTGAAAGAGCATAATATCTCGAAGCCTTTTCAAGTCCTCGACCTTCTAGTTTATAGCATTTCAATGTAGTAATGGAAAGCCTGCTATTAATTTAGGTTTGGCGTCACCTCCTCTTTCAATCTTTTTTATTAGATTTTTTTCTTTCAATCTTTTTTATTAGATTTTTTTTCTCTTAAAGTACGGTAATTAACTGGGTAATCAGTGGTATTTTTTTTTTTTAATTTGAACGAAAAATAACCAAACCAGACTAAACTCATTAGTCCTTAAGTTGGACGAGTTCAACTTGATACCTTAGTTTGAAATTTATAATCTTTAAAGATCTAGTGTGATCACATATTTTTTTTCCTTGAACCAAACCAGACCAGACCAATGTGGAATTCTAATTTGGGAGTATGATTAAATTATTTTTTTGTTTAGCAATATATTAAAACAATAAGTTTTTTATTTTTTTAAAAAACTATTTTTAGCATCATTATATTAAAATAATTAATTTAAAATAAAAAATAAAATACTTTTAAAATGGTATTTATATTCCTGAAATTTCAATCTTTCCGGCATTCGGCCACGCGCTAGACGATGATTCGATGAAAGCAGAGAAAATCTCAAACTCGGCCTAGATAACACAGTTTATTGTTACTGCCGCCAATATCACAAGGGGTTGAAGAGTTGGGGACATTACTCGGAGACAGACAGCCTGTCTTGGGAGACTTTTGGTTGATCAGTGGCTTCCATCCATGATATTGTCCTGCATGGCTGTGACGGAGACATGAAATCTGGCCGATAACACGTGTTCCAACCTGTGTGGTCTGTCCTTTGCAAGGATGGTCGTCAGTGCAGTTCATGAGAGTACGTGTCTTGTTTGTTCGGCCTCTGACAACAAAGCTCCCTTTTCATGGTTTGAATTGGCTAGAGGCATGCCCAAGTGTTTCAGTCATTTGATTTCGAATTTCTCGACCCGTGGCCGTTATTCGTTCGTACAGAACCAAAATTTCTAACTCTCAGGCTATTTTACTGCGTTTTTGAAAAATAATAATAAAATTTTAATTTTTATATTTTATTTTAAATAAAAAAAATTTAGTGTTTTTATATCATTTTCATATACTGATATTAAAAATATTTTTTTTATAAATAAAACACATTATTTTGATAAATTTATAAATAAAAAATATTTCTTAAAAACAACCGCAATCATACTCTCAAACATGCACTAACTCTAAGGGTGTTTGAATGTGTTTTAAAAAAAAATGATTTTTTTTTATATATATTTAAATTGATTTTTTTGATATTTTTAAATCATTTTCATGTACTGATATCAAAAATAATTTTTAAAAAATAATAAAAAATATTTTTTAATATATTTATAAACAAAAAAAAATTCAAAAACAATCTCGATTACAATCTTAAATCTTAAACAGACAGTTACTAGCTCCTGAATATCGGTGATTAATCTCGCTCTTAGATATATGTATATTAAAAAAAACATGACAATAAGAACCTTAAAATATATATAACCGTTTAAACCTAAAAGTATAACCTATAATTCTTACTATAATTTCTTGATATCTAACATTAGTCGTAATTATTGGAATTTTAGTTTGATTTCATTGTTATCTGTGGGAAATGACTTCTGTCATTTCCCAACTTTATAATGCCACTCCCACGCAATGCCATTAAAGCTTTGTTGGAAGATGAATAAGCTTATGGGGGAGTGGTTTATCTTCTGGTGTATTTTTTTAAAAATAACATAGTTAATTAAAACTATTGGAGGAATAATATAATTGAAGAAATAGGTATGTGATGATTGGAAAACATCATTTCATACCATCTTGTTATTCAAAACAAAGATATTCCTTAAAAGAGCATTTTTTTATATTTAAAGCATGTTAATATTCAAATGTTATTATGAATAAAAATTATATTTTTTTAATTGAAACATGTGTTTTTCTTTTCAACTGTATTACTTCGCCAATCATTTTTTTAGAATATACTAAAAACCAAAAATATCCTACGGAATCCATTTGATTCTTTTAATCGTAGCCTTATAATGCGCCCATAACCTATTCCATAGGCTGAAAATGAAGGACAGATGGGGCCGTAGCCTATCGAGCTCTTCAAAAACTCCCCAAAGACCGGCTCCTGCCTCCTCCAGAAATATTTCATCCAACCGGAACCATGCCCCAGCGGTAAGATATTAGGTTTTTTTTTTTATCTCAATTTCAAAAAAATTTAATATAATAATTATTGAATGTTTATAATTATTAATTTTAAAATTTATGAGAGATTAGTTGAATTATATATGAACTGATCCGGATATCCAAATTAATAATAAAAAAATATTTCATCCAGTTCATCCAAATATTTTACTCCATGCGTAAAAAACATTGAAATAATAGTTTTTTATAAATATTTTTTTAATTTGTGATATCAATCTATTAAAATCATTGAAAAACATTTTAAAAATATTTATTTTAAATAAAAAGTAATTTAAAATTAAATTGTAACGCAAAAATAAATACCACCAAAGAAGATCTCGTTGCTGGCGAACGTGTAGTAGAAGCTCAGTGTGCTGGTCTTTATATTTGATGAAAATCCTTATGATCCCTAAACCTTTTTTTATATTTGGTAGTCATTCTGCGTTTTTATACAAGCATATTTATTTTCTTAAAATATTTATTACAAGGTTTCTAATTCTGAAACTGATCCAATCGGATTAGATATTTCAATTTTATTCTTATAAGGGTGTTCATTTTAAAATAAATGTTAATTTGGTATTGATAACAATAGTTTACTGTATTTATTTAAAAAATATATTTGACATAGCATCTAAAAAAACAATTTAAAATGAAAAGATAAAATAAAAATAAATTGAAAAGATAAAATAAACTAAAAATGAAACTAAAAAAACAATTTAAAATGAAAAGATAAAATAAAAATAAATTGTTTTCAAAAATATATTTAAAATACAAAACAAAATGGCTATAAATTCACCATTTTAATTTAGTTAAAGAGAAACAATTCATGTCAGAACTCAGAAGTGACGAGAATTTTAGTTTGGAAGCCGAGAAAGAGGAGAAAGCTCAGACAAAGCACTTGAACGGTCGAACCTCGTCAGAACGTGCTTCCCAAAAAAGAAAAAACCTGCAGGGTCTCTGAAAAGAACCAAACCTACGAATCATAGAGAATAATCGCAGACGGCGAACTGGAACAGTATCTTGCAACCGGAGCCATGCGACATCAGGTGGCTGCGCCGGCAAAACGTCATCAAAAGAGCCGAAATCCTGAGTAAAAAAAGCAGAAAATAAATCCAACTCTAATAAATAATTATAAAAAAACGACAGCAAATTGAATTCTAATGATATTTTTGGGATGACGGTTATTATTTTTAAAAGTGTTTTTTATTTAAAAATATATTAAAATAATATTTTTTATTTTTTAAAAATTATTTTTTACATCAGCATATCAAAATGATTTAAAAACATCAAAAAAATTAATTTAAAATAATAATAAATTTTTTAATTTTTATTTGAGAAAAAGCTATACAACCACCGTAACAAACAATCTCTAAGTGAGCTACACCACTGAGCAGAAGAGAGGAAGTAGGAATGCAAAACCATGAAACGAAAAGAGATAAATCAGCACAGCGACTCTTTTATAAAACTCAAACAGGCCCAAGACCAAGCCCAAGCCCACCAACATCATCCAAACGGATGGAATGATTTTTTCAAGGGATGATCTCAATTAGTCCTTCGATTTGGACGCCAATTCTTATTTGTATCCCAACTTATACACGCATTGATCCTCTTGATTAAACCCCATATCAAAATCCATCAATGGTTTTGCATAATGCACTAAAACAACATTATTTTCAAGTGAATTTGATGGTTTTTCATTTAAATAAGTGATTTATTATGGTCCCAAAATGAGTTTGATTTCTTTTTTATATATTGATATTAAAAATGATTTTTTAGTGATAAGATAAAAAAAATATTATTTTGATACATTTTTTAATTATAAAAACTCTAAAATTCCACTTGTAATATCAAACACCACCTTGATTAATTGACATTTCAATACATACATGCACACATACATATATAAACATATTTGAGAAATAGGTGATGGGTGGAGGACTGTTCAGCTAGCCTTCTTGTTCAAAATTGTGGAAGCAATTAGGGACCAAAGCATTATTGTTTTAGCTCTGCTTTTATGCTAAGATTAAGGCAAGAGATGTACTTTGACAGGACATGAAAAATCATTAAAAATTGATATTCGGGAATTTTGGAAGTACATTTCCAAATGAAGCTTACTTGGAATTCTCTCGTTTGCTGTGAAAAAAATATTGCCGCAACAGAAAAGGCTTCAGGTTCTTGACATTTACAGTTTTCCAGGAATCCAAAGCACATTCAACGAGAGATCACAGCACCCCGATTAATATTCATCATGATGGTCAAAACAACAAGGCTCTCATCCACCGAGTAAAAAAAGGAAGGAAAAAATTATATTTATGGGAGTGTCATGTTATTTTAGCAATAAAGTTACCCTTTTTGAATGTTAGAGAATAATATAAATTATATTCTCGAGTCTTATTTAATAACTTAAGTTTTTAGATAAGATGGTTCCTTGATTTGGTATCAGATTCTTGTTGACCCATCGGTCACGAGTTCAAATCTCATCATCTTTATTCTATTTGATAAAAATCAAGCACAAGATAATCTGGATCTGTGTGCAAGTTTCAAGCTCAAAGAATTTTCACTTGAAAGTGTGTGTTAGAGAATAATATAAATCATATTTTAAAAGCTATTCTTTCCGAGGTATCATGAGAGGGATCAAGTTGAGTGGATATTCATGGAAGCATGTGGTAAGACAGGGAGACAATATGCGAATTTCTCGTGTCCTTGAAACCCTTTTTGTATATTAACATGTTGCTCACTTTTTTTAGTCAACTTTTTGCCTATAATAGGAGAGAACCTTTATGGGATAGAAATCTCGTTTGGTTCAAGGATATTATAGGATTTCATTTACCTTAAGATTTAAGATGTAAGCAATATATATGATATATATGTATATATATTGTGCTGGGTTTGTTGAGAAGTTCCAAATCTCCAAGAATACAAAAAATATTATGTTTGCTAAATGCCCAGAAATCCTATGTTCTTGAAATATAAGATACATGAGATGTAAGTAATATATATTGTGTTTGGTTTGTTGAAAATGCTGCGTTTCCAGGCATTCAAGAGCTGAGCTTGGAAAGCGAGATAGGATCGAGGGACCATAATTAAACTAGCTGGAGCCTTCTTGCTTTGCTAGCTAGAAAGGCTTTGAGCCCCCCTTTAGTACATGCATCACAGCTAATTTATTTGCTAATCTTTTAACTGATCATGCACGGGATCTATCATTTGGAACGAAGATGTGTGTGGCGTGATGACAAAAAGCTTGCGATCTGCAAGACAAGTCTTAAGTTTGAGTCAGAACGTGCACTGCTTGTAAGAATCTAGGACAACTAAAGTTTTATCTGTTCACCTAGACCCACAAAGTGCATTTTTCGGGGGATAGGATTTCCAAGTATCCAGAAAAAAAGAAGTTAGCTTGGCCTAAGTTCATCTTTTTTGTTTCACCGGGAGAAGAAGCTTGGAAATTCTACCATGTCTTTCATGCAAATCAGTTACCCTGATGAGACAAAAGAAGATTGTGTTTTATGGAAGCTGATATCTGATGGCCATTTCACGGTCATGGAAAGAATTTTGAGTAAGAAATAGCATGGCTTACTGGTTTAAGATTCTATGAAACTCTCCACATGCCCGGGCATTGCTTCATAGGATGGCTGTTCATACTCAATAAAAGACGGACGAATCATCGATAAAATATTAACGATAGAATCATCGATGATATATTCCGACAACTTCACTGATGGAATAAATCAATACAATTATAGTTAGTCTCTTTTTATTGATATATTTACAGTTGGTGTTTCTATCCGTAGGGATCAATGTCAATGAAATCACCGACAAAAAAAATTATTGTCAAGGAAAAAATTACCGATAAATTTTTTTTAATGATAAATAAATTGGTCATTAATTTTTTAGTAAGATCAAAATGTTAACAATTTTAATTAATCATGGATAATGGAAAGATTTTGTTTGCAGTCGCAATCCAAGACACGGGTAGGTTAGAAAATAAATGTTTCTACTATAAATAAATAAATAAATTTGCATCAGACGATACCCTACTCCCTCTCCTTCATTCATGGAAGAAGAAGATGCAGATTTGGTTACAAGTTTGTATGATGATAACGAGTCTTAGTTAATGGGCATTCCTGGTAGGGCCTTCAGGCCCACCTTCCTATGTAAAGTTTTATTCAGGATTTTATACCTGGGGTTGTGGCTGGCAAATAATAATAATAATAATAAAAAAAAAGTAATGTGGTGTTGAATAGGGCTACACATTGTTCTCGCATGATGCAATGTCGACCGAAGCAATTGTTTTTTTTTTTTTGAAATAAAAAATAATATTTAAAATTAAAAAAATCTAAAAAACATTTGTGGAGCAGTCGATCAAAATTGTAGGGGAATGATAAAAAAATTAACTCACCACGCTAGTCGGATTTTATTACCATGTTTGTTTTTATATAATCATTGAAAAGAAAATGTTGAAGTAGTGCTATAATTGGTGGTATTGTTATACTGGAAAGAAAAAAAAGTTCTCATGCCGTCTTTTTCACCTTGTATTTTAAAAATATTTTTTTATAAAAATTATTTTTTATATATTTTATTTTAAATTAATATTTTTAATGTGCTTATATCAAAAATATTTTTTTTTAAAAAAATATTATTCTAATATTTTTTAAATAAAAATCATTTTAAAAAATATTTTCAACTAATTTCCAATCGGTTTAGATTAACTAGTTAAGGAAACAAAACAAAACAAAATATACAGACAAGGGGTTTTTGTTGCTGTATTTGGAAATTACTTTTGAAAAAAATTAAAAAATTTGTTATTTTTATTTTAAATTATTTTTTTAATATTTTTAAATTATTTTGACCAATTGATATAAAAAATAATTTATAAAAAAATATTTTAATATATTTTTAAATAAAAAATATTTTTAAAAATATCAATAACGTCGACAATCCCAACCGACAGCATAGGTGAAGGTAGCGAGCAGCATAGGGTACCCTATACCCACTCCTCTCTTTTTTTGTTTTTTTTATATATAAATATATTCACACACCGTCTCATTTTTTCCGCCATTTCAGAGAGAGAGAGAGAATCAGGGGGGGAATTGGTTGACACTTCATTGTCAAAGAATAGAGTTTGACAACATAATGTTGCCAAGTGGCAGGCTACTAAAGCTTGAGTGAGTGAATATACACGTTAACTCAGGAGTTGTCATGACTTGGATGAACCTACCTAGAATAGACCGGTCCAAGATTGAGGTCGCGGATCGAGTTTAATATCTTTGATATGATGTTTTAAAAATATCTTTTAAAAATATTATTTTCTTTAATTTTTATATATATATATTTTTTTAATGTTTGTAGATATTTTTGTTGTTATAGATGTGCATGATTTGGTGCAAGTCATGGGTTGAAGAGCTTATGATAACATTTAATTTCTGAAGTTTTATGTTTTTTTTTTTTAAATTAATCACCCCCCGTAATTCAAATAAAATGAATAAATAAGTCAGGGCCTGTGTACGGGTCTGGCCCTTTGCAACCCCCAATTTTCTCCTATATCCTCTGGTTTTTAACAATATAGACAAAAATTATTTACTAGATTACTTATTCTTTATTTGAAATTTAATAATTGTTTTTCAATTATTATGTATTTAATCTAGTAATAGTAGTAGTGCTATTGGTAGTAATAATAATAATAATAATAATGAAAATTCGATTGAAATTGGTGTTTTATTATTACATTTTTTAGATGTATTTTGAGCATAATTTTATCAAATTTATGATTTTTTTGGCATTCATTAACATACTATTTTGATATTTTTTTGCTTACTTGCCTTAACAATCATAAAATATTTATTTTTCAAAACAAAAACAATGATTTAAATTAAAAATATTTAGTTATTTAAGATAAATAAGAGATATATTGACAAATAGATTTATCTTAATGAAAAAAATAAAAAAAAACTTTAATTCCAAGGTTAATAGCAACGCTAAAAAATATTCTGACATCTATTTTTTTTCTCTCAAAATGATTGTATTTTAGAGTTTAATCTTTAATGAGAACACTATTTTTATTCTTACTTTTAAATAGTTTGAACCATGAAGATGGGGATTTATCGGATTTCTTGAGGTTTCATGATGTTAAGAGCATCATTTTGACAATAGTTGTTTAGTCATACTCGAAAAAGGAAATTCTTACATCTTAACTTCACAGCAAGGGAGCCGATGGGGACTGATCTGCGAGACCAAAGAAAGTACAGGGAGTGGCATGTATGCTTTTGAAGATCAGGCACCACACCAATCACGCGCTTTTTTCGAGTTTGAACAGCCAGCCACTGATAAATGTTGTCAATTTTGTTGATAAACAAAGTTGTCATCCAATCACTACCCAACAACAGAAGAAAAAGAAACAGTAAGCTACTGGTACTTCTCGTGATTTGCATTCTAATCTTTCTCTTTCCTCATTCACTCTCCCACCGCTCTCTCTCGTGCCCTATCTCCCAACTCCGAACCCTAACCCTAACCTTCATCTCTACTATTTCTTTTCCTTCTCGGCTTCTTCTTGTTACTCAGCAGCTTTTTTTCCGATTCTGATTGGTTCTGATCTTTTTCAGGTAAGGAGTTTCTGTTTCCCTCTGTTTTTTATTCCTCAACAGAACGGAGAGCATTTTTCTTGTAATGTTTTCAGTTTCTATTTTTGGCTCTCTATTTTTTTTCTTAGTTTCACTTTTGAGCTTTCCTTTTCTTTTTTTGTTATTCTTCCTGTTCTTTTGATTTATGAAGCAAGTAATAGTTTACTCTGTGATTTTATTTTTTCTGTTTCTTTTGAATTTTGTTGCTAATAATAATAATAATAATAATATTTAGCCTTATATCACGCATTTTGAATTTGTTGAGTTGATTTATGTTTTGTGATTGGACAATTGGTGATGGGACATGATATATTCAATTTTGGAGTGAAATATCACTTTGCTTTGTCACGCTTATTTTTTAAATTTCTAATTAAAAAAAATCTCAAGTTTTTTGATACTCGAAAATACAAGCATGAATTGACACAAAAACACGTTTTCACTGGGCTTGATTCGACATGATTAGCAAGATCTAGGACAGTGGATTCGAAACCTATTGAATTTATTAAACGATTTTTTATTATCAAAGGCAATGTCCAAATAAGAACTGAGGAAGATTAATACTTTCGTTAGGTGATTAATAATGATAGAAAATATTGTTGGATTTGAAGTGGGAAACCTTTTTTTTTCGTTGCAGCTATGTGAGTGTCTGAACGTTGGTTGCTTGATCAATGTCAGTCATATGAATTGTTGGTAAAGAAAAGCTATGAGTGCCAAGTGTAGGCATATTTTTACACTTTTGCTTAAATTGAAAGAAAATCTTCCTTTATATGGTCATTAAATAACTTCCTTTTCTTTTTTGTCAAATAGTGGGAAACACAAGTTTGGTAAGTTTCAATCATGTCTGCCAATGGGGTTTTTGATTGCTATTGATGTAGAACTGTTGATATTGAATTTAACTTTAAATTTTTGTATGGGAAGAGGTGGTTTAACTTGTGCTTTTTTTTTTGGTTTATAGAATGAATAATTTTCTCAATGAATTGGTGGTTATGGCAGGATTTGGATGGTCCATTTTGAGGTAAGTGAATGGGTTTTCACGGGCTGTTTAGATCCAGGGATCATTATGTCTGAAGATAATCTCCAAGGATATGTGATGTCTGTGCTGCTTTATCTTCGAAATGCTTCCTTGGAATTGGGTTAATATAGTTTTTGCGAAGTCTGTTTTCTGTAGTTTTTGAGTGAATATCATGGAGATGGATGCAGTGCCCAGCATTTCTGAAATTGTTGAATCAAATGAAGAGTTAGATTTTGAATCGAAAATGAATGAGAAAGCCAGGAAACATTCTGTTCCGAAGTTCAGTAATAGGTATTCTATTGAAGATGACATCAATCGTCTTTTTGAAGCAATTGAGATTAGAACTTCAGCTAAGCATGTGGATGAAGGTGTCAGAGATGCTTTACGGAAAAAAGCCATGAAGAGACCGATGAAGGTTGGTTCACCTCAAATGTCAGGAATTGGGATTTCAGAACCTGTTAGTTTGAAGCAGGCTTTGAGGGGATTGTGCATCTCTCAGGCATCAGAGATGGCGGCAATGAAGCGATTATCAAGACCAACAAATTCATCAAGGTCCTCAGAAGTGGGAACTATCAAAAGGTTGTACAGGGCAGTGGTAGTTGAGGCTGATGGATCTGGGCTCCCCCTAAATGAAGGTAGTGGAAATTTGGTTGAAATTTCTCTTGTACCAGAAAAAATAACATTAAATTCTTCTGAGAAGATGTTTGAATCCTCACAAATTGTTAAGGCAAAGCTATCAGATCAAAATCCCCATTCTTCACGGGATCGGATTGTTCCTCTTCCTACAGGGTTTGATAGTGAAATATCAAAGGATGAACTTGGAGAGCTTAAATCCACTGATTGTTCATCTACCAGTCATGTTAGTGAGAAGCTAAAGGAGGCGGGTGAGATTGCTCCAGCCTCAATCAGAGTTTCTGTCAAAACTCCATTGTCCGAGGAGAAAAATCAGTTGCATGCTTCTTCTTCAGTTTCTGTGTCTGGTTCAAGCCCTGGTCATAAGGTGAATAATTCTGTATGTAACAGTCCATGCTTTATGAAGCCAATCTTCAGGAGCAAGAACTTCATTAAGAAAAAAGTAAAGCAGGGTTCAACTTCTTCCTCTGGCAGTTCCAATCCAAGTAATAGAAAAGTCAATAATGATCTGAATCCTAGTAAAAGTAATTTGGACAACATGGTGCATGACTGTATTCTAGAGAGTGTAAAGAGAGAAGGTGCAGAAGCTTCTCCAGCTTCTAGTAGTAGAAGTCATAGCACTGAATGCAATTTAATCATTGCTGACACAAGTTCAAGCAGGCTGGGTTCAAGTTTGAACGGTGCTAACAGAACAGGATCTATATTGGCAAAGGTAGATGAAAAATCAAGATCAAGAGAAAAGGGGGAATTTTCACAAAGTTCAAAAAGTAGCATCGGTGACTATAGTAGCAGCACAAGTATTAGTGATGATAGCAATCTCAGTGGTTCTAGTCGTAGTGGCAGTCGGCCGCACATGTCTAAGGACTTGAGGTGGGAAGCCATTCGCCATGTTCAGAAGCAGCATGGAAGCTTTTGTTTGAAACATTTCAAGCTTATCAAGAAGCTTGGTTGTGGGGATATTGGGTCTGTTTATCTTGCTGATCTAACTGGTACAAATTGCCTATTTGCTTTGAAAGTGATGGATAATGACTACTTGGCAACTAGGAAGAAGATGTCTAGAGCCCTAACCGAAAGAAAGATTTTGCAGATGCTGGATCATCCTTTTCTCCCTACATTATATGCTCATTTTGCATCAGATAAGCTCTCCTGCTTGGTTATGGAGTATTGTCCGGGCGGAGATCTGCATGTGCTGCGGCAGAAACAGTGTGGCAGGAGTTTCTCTGAACCAGCTGCAAGGTACTAATTTCTATTTAAGTTCTCATAAATTTTCAAACCTTGCACTTTACAGCATAATTTAGTCCACCAATAACCTTTTTTTCCTGTTTTTCTCTTGGACATCCCTCTCTCTCTCTCTCACACACACACACTCACACACATGCACGCAGGTGCTGGTGGGTTGGGGGGGGGAGACTCTCTAACATGCACACTGATGCATGCATCTGCATGAACACACAGAAAACACACATGAACGCTTGCATATACACCTCCAGGATAAGAAATCTGATTTTGGTATCCCAAGTGACGTGGTCCATTTATTTCCCACTCAAATCACTGTATTTCAATTTGTGAATGTAGTTGCCCATTGGTCATTGGTCAATGACCAAATGATGGATGATAAAGTTTTTGTGACTAGCATCTCATCCCTATAAAAATGGGGAAAAGGAGTTTTATGTTGATAAAGATGGACATTAATTACAATAGGCTATTTGATTGGAAACCTGAAATTATAGTCAAAGGCGGGGACTCTTATAATCAATTGGGGTCTAATAGCTGCCATTTTATTGAATTTGGTGTGCCTTAATGGTATACAAGAAGCAAACGGTCTAATTGGTACATAGGAAGAAAGTTTTAAAAATTAAATTCTTAAAGTGAACATATGGGTTGAAGATTTTGGAAGCTAGTTATAGATGGTATAGTGAATGGATGCGCGTGAAATTGAGCTGGTGATGTGACTGGTATGTCACATCATAACCTGGAGAGCCAGCTTATTGCTGTGAGACACTTGATAGCAAAAGAAGGATCAATATTTAACTCCCCAAAAGTAGTGCTGCACACACTTGTGAATCTCATTGATAGAGAAGTATAAATATTAGAAGAGTTTTGCTTGTACCTGACTATTGTTATCTTAATTTTACCCCTTGTTTCTTCAATTCATTTTGACGTAATCATGTTTGTAGGTTTTATGTTGCTGAAGTCCTCCTTGCACTGGAGTACTTGCACATGCTTGGAGTTGTTTATCGAGACTTAAAACCAGAAAATATTCTGGTCCGAGAGGATGGACATATCATGCTTTCAGATTTTGACCTCTCACTCAGGGGTGCTGTTAATCCTGTTCTACTTCAATCATCTTCACCTGCTGAAGAGCCCACAAAAAAGATGTCGAGTCCATGCTCTGAAGCTAGCTGCATTGACCCCTTCTGCCTCCACCCAGCCTGGCAAGTATCATGTTTCACTCCAAGACTTCTGTCAGTTGCTGCCAAATCTCAGAAGTTAAAATCTGACCTGGCTGCTCAGGTCAGCCCACTGCCACAGGTGGTGGTGGAGCCAACCAATGCTCGCTCTAACTCCTTTGTAGGAACCCATGAATACCTGGCCCCTGAGATCATCAAAGGTGAGGGGCATGGCAGTGCTGTTGATTGGTGGACGTTTGGAATCTTCCTGTTTGAGCTGTTATATGGTAAAACCCCTTTTAAGGGGTCAGGAAATGAGGAAACGCTGTCCAACGTTGTTTCACGAAGCCTCAAGTTCCCCAGTAACCCTATTGTTAGTTTTCATGCACGTGATTTGATTAGAGGGTTGTTGATAAAGGAACCTGGGGATCGGCTAGGATCTTCCAAGGGGGCAGCCGAGATTAAACAGCACCCCTTCTTTGGTGGCCTTAACTGGGCTCTGATACGGTGTGCAATTCCACCGGAGCTACCTAATCAATGGGATGTTGGAATTGCAACCACCACATTTTCTCTGAGCAAGGACTGCACCAAGTGTACGGATACATCAGAGCTAAGGGAGTTCGAGATGTTTTAGCCTGAACATATCTGATGTGAGAAACGGAAGATCGATTCTCTCTCTCTCTTTTTTTTTAAATGGGGTTTCTCATCATCAGTGTAACTGGTATATACACACGTTAATGGCATACAGTGTAAATGTGATCTGAAAATTTGCGGCAACTTATCTAGTATGAGATATATGTAACCGTAACTCTAGTTTAGAATTGAAAAAATATATGAAATGAGCGAAGAAATTGAGAATGTGGAAGTGGAGAAGCATTGCTCTTATTTCTCTGAGCTTTGAAGAGTGGAATCAGCATTTTTTCCCCATAGTTTGACCGTATTCCCTGCTGCATGCTAGCTTTCAGCAATTCTAAATAAAAAATATTTTAAAAAATAATTTCAATAACATTCTCCAACAATAAAGAAACGAGGCTATCACAGGATGCCTGGCAAAATAGTCACGGCTCGACTCCCTGCATGCATACGACAAATTTATTGATTTGATATGGTGAAACAGAGGAAAAGAGAAAACCCGACCCGCATACCCTGTTCACCAGCAGCCCCATATTTTTTTTTTAATTTTGAAGTCTGCCCTCACAAAATATTTTTTAGACCAATGAAATCCCAACACACCCACAGCAAATTACTGTCATCACCATATCCTTTGCCAACACCTGCACCCTCGCAGGAGTAGTGATGGTCAGGACATCAGTTACAACCTTGTATTACATCAGTTCTCCTAATACTAGGTTTCCAAATCCATCTCTAAATTTACAATTATGCCACAATGCCACTAAACTCCTTTATCTGAAGGCCCCGTTTCCTCTCATTAATAAAATACCCATTTCTCCAGTATTCCCATCTTTATCACAAAAACCGCACGAGCAGTGATATCCATTTCAGGTCCTTGGTGATCAAATCATCATCATCATCAATGGCTTCTTCAACAGAGACCAAACCTTTCGCTGTTCTTTTTGTCTGTCTAGGCAACATCTGTAGGAGTCCAGCTGCTGAGGGGGTGTTTACTGATTTTGTTCAAAAGAGAGGACTTGATTCCAAGTTCAAGATTGACTCTGCTGGCACCATTAATTACCATGAGGTAAACATATCTTTCTGAGATCCTCTTGTTTTGATTGTAGAGAATAATGAAAAATAGCATTTTATGGACTGTAAATGATTCTATTTTTTTTCCCCAAGGGTAATCCAGCAGACTCAAGAATGAGGGCAGCTTCTAAAAGGCGTGGGATTGAGATAACCTCCATATCAAGGCCCATTCGACCGTCTGATTTTAGAGATTTTGATATCATTCTTGCTATGGACAACCAAAATAGAAGTGCAAATGATTTTTTTTTACGTCCTTTTGATTTGTTAGCCTCTTTAATTCTTTTTGATAACATGTTATATTTGAAATGGGTTTTGTGCAGAGGATATAATGGAAGCTTTTAATGGGTGGAAACTTAGAGAGAAACTTGCTGATGATGCACACAAAAAGGTAGGCGAAAGACATATAGGGTTTTGTTTGCATGAAGGTATTTTAATTTGTTAACTCTCGTAAGTTTCTGTTGTTTTCGCAGGTTAAGCTAATGTGTTCTTTTTATAAGAAACATGGTGAAACTGAAGTCCCAGATCCTTACTACGGTGGACCACAGGGTTTTGAGAAGGTAATATATGAGAATTTGAGATAAACCCTCAGATTTTTTATCGAAAGTTTGTGAAATCTTGATGGAGTCTTCAATATCAGGACTTAAGTTGCTTGATTGTTTACTTCATTGAAACGCATTTAGAACAATATGTTGATGTGATTGAATTAGTTTATTTTAAAGAAATGAACAAAGATTTTCTTCAATGTAGATATTACAGCTTGGAAAGGTAGCTAAGGTATATAGGCTCTCCCGGATTACAAATTTTTATTTACTCGTTGCTTATATTATTCCAAATCAGAAGTCTCCTCTTCGTCAGACTACTGCTGTGTTTGTTGATCCTTCAGTGCATGTTGCATTATAGATAATGCTTCTGTCTTCTAGTGTTGGTTACAAGACTGTTTTTCTCAGTCCCTTCTTTCTTTAACTTCACCTTGTAACCCGTGGTGTTGCTTTCATGTAGACGATAAGATTGAACTGCTTGTATCTAGCTAATCCATTTTCTCAACTCTTAACTTGCCTGCTTTAACTCTCTCATGATATGTGCATTGACCATTCACTATATAAATTGAATATTTATATAGTCATATACGAATTTTTAAAGTTTCTTGATTGATTACTGTCAAGATAATGGTCTTCTTGTGGAAGATGATCAAACAGACTTCTCGATTTCTGTTTCGAGAATTCTCTCAATTTAGCAACATATTCAGTGCATTTGTGGTTGTTACTAGCCTCTTGATCTTTCCTTTTTATCACAGGTCTTGGATCTACTTGAAGATGCTTGTGAATCATTGTTGGACAGCATTTTGGCTGGAAAAACCTAGCTTGTGGTTAAATGCTGGTTGATCCAACCTTTGGCGTTGACATTTTATTCGTGATTTAAAGCAACTTCATGTGATCTATCACAGATAGATGATGTTTGACTCCCATAGTCATCAGGGACCTGCTTTGTCCCTTTGTTTTGCCCATAAAATTCCTTGTACCATTGCCATTAAAATGGAGGTGAATGCTGTTGCTTTGGATGCTAAACTTATAGTCTGTGCCAATGCAAAATTCATCTGGTTGTTAAGATCAAAATGATGGCCACTCCTGTATAATATAATTACCAGTATGAGTGCAAAACTTTTGAATGCATATAGCAACAGTCTTCTTGGTCTAACATTTCCAAGGCATCCCAATTTGTGAAACATTTATGAAATTCCAACTATTCGTGTTTTTTTAATCAGAATTCGCAAGGCTGCTTTCACAGTGAGGATACATGAGTTTGTTTCTTCGACATACACGATCTCCCAGTTATGATTCTAATTTCTTTTAGAGGTACTAAATAAGCCTTCAACGTGTGCTCATCATCTTTAATAGAGCACTAGGCCAACCAAGCAGTTCACAAAAGAGCAATTTTGGTTTTGTTAGGTTTGGAATTTGATTAAAAATCCAATTCAACTGTGTGTGTGTGTGTGTGTGTCTTTATATATATATATATATATATATATATCAGATCAGATCCGAACTGAACTGAACCAGTTCAAACCAGCCTGTTTTGGTTTAGTTTAATTTGTTTTTTTTAAAGTTAAACCCAATTTTCAATTTGTACAATCCAAAAAAGAAATAAAAACTTTGATGAAATAATTTTTCAAATTCAAACAACATTCATCTTAAATTGGGTTTCGTGGAGAGAGTTTGAATTGGGTTTCGTCGTGAGATCAACAATCAACAATGGTTGATTTGTGGATTTGAGGTGCTGTGTTTGGTTGCTGGGATTCGTGAAGGGAAATTAACGAAGAGCTTGGAGATCAAGAGAGGCCGAGCATGGATTGAGAGGACTGGCTTTGAATGATTTGAGAGTCAGGGTTTGTGTTTATGAGCAGAGAAATTTATATCTTGTGATTGAAGGTGGCTTGGCCTGATTTATAGTGGAGGAGATATTTTAGTGGAGGGAGATCAAGAGAGCTATAAGAACAAGAGAGGAGGCGACCTTGAACGATTTGAGAGTTTGCATTTGGGTCTGTGGGGAGAAAAAATATATATTTTTATATATATGTTTGCTTTAGTGGGGTTTTATTTTGTTGATCCGTTTCGATTCAATCAATTTCATTTTTTTTTATCTGAATTTGACGAGTTGATCACCCACTCCGATTAACTTTTGCATTGCTACTTAATCTCCCAATGAGGGAGAGTGATCTCTAGCATTTCTACTTGTTCATGTCAAACTCGTATATTTCAGGAGATACAAAGGTGACAAAGCACCAGCATCTGCATTTCTCGGTTCAGAATGCTATCAGTCTCATGCCTCCAATCCTGTAACTATATTTGCAAAATTTGGACAAGTTTGTCTAGTAGCCCTCTTCTTAGCTTCACAATTCATACAATGAAGGGCTGCTTGAAGCCTTTCCTACCACGTTTCCTCCTTGGGTTAGCACTAAGCAAAGCATTTACAAGCTCTGGATCCTCTTCATTTACGAAAATCTTTGCTGCACTAGGGTTGGCAAGGAGGAGTTTCGCCACGAGGTAACCCGAAATCGACCAGGTTTGAAATAAGTGTGCCTGTTTTCCAATAAATCTCGCTCGCTTAGTGTCATAGTATTCCGGCCACTTGTCTCTAGATATGCGCCTCTCAACAAGTCGGACAGCTTTTTCGGCGATCTCTGGTCTGTTCATCTTTATGCATGCCACGGTGAACTGGAAGAAGACCCGTAAACAAGTTAGTTTGAAAGAAAAATATATTCTGCTCAAAATCAAAGTGCGGAGAGAAAATGAGCAAAAAATGCAATCAGAAGGCGCCCTTGATGCCGCAAATTTTACCGTGGTAACATGTAATATTCCTTATCTAACATATTCAGTACTGCATTCTCAAGAAGGAAAGGAAAAACCTATCCAGAGCTAAAATATTGGATGGTGCAAAACAATTGTACACCTAGGCAAATCTAATGTTCAGCAAGGCATCTAAAATTAATTGAAGACAATTCACTTATAGGTCATAAAATACAAATTGGGCTCAAACTACCTACTTGCATTTCATCGTTTTGAATGCATAATCAGCAACAATCCACGCTTTGTTCTTCCGAAAAAGGAGGTTTAGCTGTTTCTAAATGGAGTGGAGATGGTCTAATACAAATTCAAAGTGTGATCAGAGATTCTTAACTGGCTTCACTAACTATCAGCTGCCTTAAGGCAGTGGCATATTATTTGTAACATTAATTAGCAACTCTTCTGCAGAGCCATGCAACAAAGTAATTGGTATTTGAAGTCCCTTTGTCTGTTTGACTATATACAAAACCTAGAAAATCTATATGGGCCGCACAGTATGGAACTGAATATCTGGGAAAAGAAAGAAATGGAAATCAATCATGCTCAGAGCCCATGGGAAATGCAGCCTCTGGAAAATTCTATACAAATGAAAACAGAAATATAAACAGGGCATGACATTGCTGGGGACAACAATAAATGCTTGTGCATTAATTATCCATACCAGTCAATTTCAGGATTGCCAACAAGAAATTTGGTTATATCAATCGCAAAAAGAATATCTTCCTAAAATATTAGAGTTGCAGCATTGAGATATTTCAAGAAAAGGTATCACAATCAAAAGTAGTTGAATAATTCAATAGTGTTTAAACAATGCCCAAAATTTCGTTAACATGATTAAGGAATTGGGTCTCACGATTGCCATTGAGAAAATACTATGAAGATGGTACATCTTTGATATATCTTGCTCTAAGAAAATAGTGGCTTTAAACCTTGTTTTAACTTTAGAACACCAAACTAACCTGCCAAAGCAAAGTAGGCCAAGATCCTCCATTGTGATAAGACCAGGGTCTGCAGCAAAATAACAAGTTCAGAATATGCAGCAAGAACATAAAACCCTCTCAAAGTCAAAAGAATAACAAGGATATCAA